>JAYRCH010000303.1:0-655355 GCA_037179445.1 Phengaris alcon alcon
AAACACCTTGGCGATTGAATCTGAAGATGCTACCACCCCTCTGCAGTTTGGTGGTAACCACTGCTGGGTTTCCTTTACGTTTGGCTCTCAGTGTTTTTTTATTTATTTATTTATTTATTTATTATTCAACTAAAAGCAAATAACAAAGACATTTCCACAAAATAGACAATAAAGGTAACATCGGCAGCCGTACTAGTATTAACTGTGTCACAGCTGCCTGAGTTTTCTGCTCGAGGAACAAGGAAAAAGCCTTAAATAACAAGTAGGTACAATATGACTGTTGAACTAATACAGGTAACAAATAAATAAATTCAAACATAATTGAATTAAGTTAACATAAGAAAAATATTAGTAAATTCCAAGATGGTACCATGCAATATGTTGTGTGTGTGTTTATGTGCTGTGTGTATGTGTGTGTGTGTTGTGGGTGTGAGTATATATTGTATATTCATAGGGATGTAAATTATGTATATGGATTTTGTAAACATTTTTCAGTACTATTGTAATCTAAAGAAACTAACCAATTTAAAATAACTCGTTTGCATTTGCTCACTGTAAGAGGATACAAATTACTATGTTTATTCGCTGTATTGTAGAGGTGAGAGGAAATGACGTAGAATTGTCGCCTAGCAAGTGAGGTTCGGTGACGAACTGTCGAACTGATTTTCCATGTACTTCGTTTGCTAGGTTGTACGTAGGGGAGCTCTCTATGTTTACGAAGAGTCGCACTCATGATGAACAGTTGCCTAACCGTGAGCACCTCAGACTCTCTATATAGAAGATGAGTACTATAGCGACGAGGATACCCATAGATTACCTTTAAGATAGCGCGCTGAGCACGCTCCAGTGGCAATAAAGTACGGGTTCCACACCCTCCCCATGCGATAATGCAGTATTGTATAAGAGATTGTGCGAGAGCAAAGTATGCACACCTTAGCGTATTGATATCTGCCGAGCTCCTTAGTTTGCGAAAGACAGGGATCAGTTTTCTTATGCGCGATGTAAGAATTTGTATGTGGGATGACCAACAGAGATTTTTGTCTAGGACAAGTCCTAGATATTTAATTTTAGTTACTAACGTTAAGTTGGAACAATGACAGACATTACCAGCACAGGTATGGGCCACAATACAAAAATTCTCAGGTAGTTTAGGATTACAGCGTGCAGAAAATGGTATATATTTAGTTTTGTCCAGGTTCAAGGTTAACAACTTAATATCTAACCACTTCATAATCTCTCTGAGAGCAACCTCTGTATGAAGCTTAACCTCCTCCCAACTACCCCCATATACAATCAAGGCCGTGTCATCAGCATATGCGAAAATCTCGCAGTTATTTAGCTTGAGAGTACATAAGGTATTCACATATATAAGGAAGAGGGTAGGTCCTAAAACGCTTCGTTGTGGCACACCGTAAGAGAGCCGAGTGGGACTGCTCAGAAATTCTCCTATCTTTACACACTGAGAGCGCTCCGAAAGGTAGTCCTGAAAAATATCCAAAACAACACCGCGCACCCCGATAGACTTTAACTTATTCAATAAAAGTGGCACAGAAACCGAAACCGTGTCGAAGGCCTTAGATAAATCCAAAAACACTCTTAAAACTTTATCACCCTTGTCTAAGCATTTAGCTATCGTTTCGGTGAGGTGTAAAGTAGCATCATCTGTCGATTTACCTTTAGAAAAACCATACTGATTTTGAGCAATAATATGATTCTTACTTTAGAACCCAATTAACCTAGTATTTAGAAGCTTTTCTAGGATCTTCGAAACGATAGTCAATACAGATATAGGTCTATAGTTGCTACACAATCTCTGTTACCACCTTTATGAATGGGATGAACGAGTGCACGCTTAAGGGTCTCCGGGAAAGTCCCAGTAGAGAAGCATAAATTAAATAAAAATGTCATAGGGGGGGTCAAGTTTGTCACGGCATTCTTTATAACCAATGTCGAAATATTATCTACGCCTGTTGCACAATCATTTTTTAAATTTTTTATTATGGCTTCTACTTCTGCGTGATCTACATCACCTAGTACCATTGAATCTCTTTGTGAGTGTTGTTCGGGAGTATTGACTAGATTTGGCGAGTTAGTATTTCGCTTAAGTAATATCGCATCAGCCAAAGTTTTACCTATTTCTGCAAAGTAACTGTTAACATAATTCACCGAGTCGTGAGAATTCTGGGAAATATTTAAAAGATCGATTGGTGACGCATTTGTCTTTTTTAAGTATGTTATTTATTAATAGTACTCCACATACCTTTAGGATTATTTTTAATTTTTTTAAATTCGTTTTGTTCGTATGCAGTTTTAAGCTTTTTTAGCAAATTATTACAAAAATTTCTATATCTAGAGTAAGTCATCTGTAAAATAGGATTGTTAGGGTTTAATTTGGCTTTTTTATGTAAAGTATCACGGTTTCTGATCCATCATACAAGACCAGGTGTAAGCCATGGCTTGATAGGACGTTTTTATGGGGAACTCGTACTTTTGTAGAGTTAGCCGACACTGCGTTAGAAACGATTTCAACAAAGGTAGTCGCAGCCAAATTTGCATCGGAGGTGAGATATACCCGACTAACATCTGCCAATGCAAGGTCATTATTTAAATTCCTATAATTTATTTTTGTACGAAAATCTTTTTTTACATTACGTTTGACTCTACTTTCCAAAGCTAATAAAAGTGGTGCATGGTCGGTTATAAACGTGTCCAAGATAAAAGTTTGTGATCTGCGATCCGATTTAACCATAACGTGATCGAGGCAGCTGTCAAGGCGTGTTGGCTGAGAGTGCGATGGAAGTAGACCATGAGTAGCTAGAGTGTCCATATATGTATTACTGTTCATATCGCAGCATCTTACATTTATATTGATGTCACCAACTAAAATCACTGACTTTACTTTACTTAACCTTGACAAGCACGAATCTAGGCTATCAAAGAAATTCTCTATATTTTTGTAAGATGGTGAACGATATACTCCCAGAATTACAGTGTCACTATCATGAAGTTGAATAATAATACTATTTGCGTCGACTAAAGTAATGTCTGTTAAGAGATTGTGCTGAATATTAGACTTAACGTAAATAACAACACCGTCATTTTGGTTACAAAAATTTGATGTATACGATGTGTAATCCCTTATTTCAGGGGTCACTGTCAGTTTACTCAACCAGCACTCAGAGAGGATTATTATATCGCTTTGAATATTAATTCTCTCTCTCAAAACAAATAATGAGTCTAGATTACAGCTCAAGCTTCTAATATTCATATGCATTATTTTAAGAGACCCTGATAGGCTTCCAGATTGTAGTTTTAGCATCTATGGACTACATACAGTTAATTGTGAAACCTCCATAAGGTCAATATCACGCGATATATTTGTTGTGGGATCGAATTTTAACTATGTATACCCTTAGTGGTAGAACGTACGACACGTACAGATATACGTCCTGAAAATAGTGTTTACGTACTGTATTATATAATGTGTGTAGAGTGTATAACGTTTTAAAATATATAAGTTTTTGGTGTATGTAATTTTGAATGTTTGTTTTGTGTAAGATAATTAAGATATTAATACTTATTGTAATTATAAACCAAATTAAAATTATTGCTTTCATACATAAAATCCAATGGTAATTTTTGTATATTGAAATTTCATGGTACATCCTAAAAATTAAAAGTATTTTATATTTAAAACATGCAGACAAATTATATAAAATAAAATTCACCTTTAGTAGGAGTAAATTTAAGATATTAATACTTATTGTTATTTTAAACCAAATTAAAAATTTTGCTTTCATACATAAAATCCAATAGTAATTTGTGTATATTAAAATTTTATGGTACATCTTAAAAATTAAATGAATTTTATATTTAAAACATGCAGACAAATTATATAAAATAAAATTCACCTTTAGTAGGAGATATGAAGTAAGGCAGAACAAATTAATATTTAGTCAGATGTCATCATGCGAATGGCAAAGTTTGTCTAAGTCCATTTCCGATGCTATACGTCGACAGGGGGCACCCTCCTTCTTGCGCAGGAACACTTTGCCATGAGCCGTCCAGCAGTATACATAGGAGTGCTTGTTACTAAATTCTCGAGCTAGGTAGTACAGCCTTTTGGTATTCTGAGTAAGGCATTCTGTTATAAAAATAGGTTTCGACCCTCCTTCAAGTTTTAAGTGTGCTGTACTTAATTTAGAGTCTTTATAAGTTTTATTGAATGATTTTAATGATTTTATAATTTTATCTTTAAGAATGACTGTCGTAAAGTCCACTATAATAGGGTTATTATCCCCTTTTTTGGTTTTCAAACGAAACACATCTCCAATTTGCTGTTCGACTTTGTGTTGCTGATGTTGTGTTCCTGTAACATTCATTCCATTACGCAACAGGAACTCTGAGAGACCAACACTATTATAGTAGTTGTCCATGTATAGGCGCCCTGTGCCGAAATGCTCTTCGAGCAGTTTTGCCACCACCTTCTCTGTGTGGCCTTTCCCTCCAACATCTTGGTCTTGTTTACCTCTGTAAACATGGATTTTGAGGGAAAGGCCACTCGGTGTGGCCAGCATATATAATTTGATGCCATATTTGTGGCGCTTCCCTTTTATATATTGGCGGATCCCGCTACGTCCACGGCTAAGTATTATGGACCGTCTATTGATAGTTCCTCGCTGGGATTATATATTTCCGCCATTCTTTTGTTGAAAAAGTCAATTAATGAGTCTAAATTATGCTGACCAAACCGTAAACATCTAAAAATAAGTAAAAACGTATTTTTCGCCATAAATTGACCTGGGAATAAATTAAATAAATATTTTTTTCTCCATTATTCTGAGTAGCGGTTTACTTTTATATGTCCCATGTGGAACAATATTCCCAAGAATATTATTAAATTATCAATAGTTAAAGGTTTCCACCTGCGAATTCTGGCCTGAGCTGCCGTCGTGGAGTTTAAAATTTGCTGTGCGCATTGATTTTTTTAACAAATTGTCTGTGAACATTAATCTAAAGAAATCATATGCAGTACAATTGTGTTACAATTATCGACCCGTACCTCCTCACGGGAAGCAAAAACTGGACGTGGTATTGCACGTCTATGGAGGGTCCATTCGTCCCCCGGTTCTTCCGCTGTATCGTGTTCGGACTCGTTCACTTCGCTGTCTTCACTACAGCTACCACTCTGAACATCTCTAAAAAAATATATCCATAATTAGATGTGTGGCCCTCTTAAAAATCTTGTTACCACGCGACTATGCTACAAAAGCAAGTAATAGGGAGTTAAGAAATAAAAATAAAAGGTTTTTAATATACATTATATTTGACCATAAAAACAATCTGATGAACTTGTTTAATTCATCACTTCTTTTATATCATTTTTTATTGTTTTAACGCAATGTTTTATGTGAAACTAAACGCAAACTCAAATATGTGTCATACTTTTTAGTGGTGACATATCATCAATTGGACTTCTGTGTATTATCAAAAAAAAATCTCTTTTTTTACTTTCATAATAAAGTACCTACTCGACTTTTATATTAATGTTTATCATTCCAGTGTATATCCGGGAGAATAGTTGAATAATATTTATTACATTATATAATTTTTTTTCTCTGTACTCTGTCCCTAATCCCATCCCAATGTATGCTTAGATCTTTAAGACTACGCAACGGATTTTAATGCGGTTTTTTAAATCTATACTATACAAGCTGTCCCGGCAAACTTCGTACCACCTTAGAAGTTAGAATTAAATTTGTTGACGTGCTGACAGCAGCGCCACCTACCGGATCTAATTGTGAATCTAAACCATCCTCGAATCCACTTGAACACACACAAAAAAAATTACTCAAATCGGTTCAGCCGTTTAGGAGGAGCTCAATGTCAACACACGTACAGAAGAATTATATATATAAAGATAAAGTTTGGTAAAATCAATTACGGAAATTTCGGGCACGAGATTTACTGCTTGTGTAAAAACGTTTAGGCAAAAACAAAATTAAATTTTAAAAAGTCCGCGATGGCATATGTCCATCTCTTAGGGATAACCCGCAATAATCATTTTTTATCCTTTACTTTTTACGAGAAATAATAGTTTATTGACTGAATTATTGAATGTCAGGAATCACTGAACAGTTTTACCCACCGAGGCTTGAATAAATATAATATAGTTTTTAGAAACGGCTACAACTTAAATATACCCAATACAAATTTGTATGATAATTTTTTACAAAAATAAATAATTATTTTTAAAAGAATATTTTAAAATGTTAATAAAAAAAAGTGTGTGTCAGCTCCGACGCACGACTGGAGTTTACTCTAAAAAGTAAAATTTTGTGTGCAATGCAAAGCGACCGACACATCTTCGGCTAATATCGTGTGACATCGTGAATTAGATTTTACTCCTATAGATTTTTATACCCCAGGCATAAATATGAAAATTGTTTCTTATGGAGGTAAACTCCAACTATCTAGTAGATAGTAGTCGCAAGTTTTTTAAATTAATATGTTGTCTGTTGCTATTTTATCATGATCTTCCATTATATTTATAAATTATAATCATGTTTCTCCATTTGGAAATCCATTTCCATTAATTGGTACAGTGAGATAAAGCAATTAGCTGTCCCACCTTTGCATAAATGGTTGAGATATTTTAGAATACGAATTGATATAATTTTATAATTTGTTTATATTTTATGTACATTTGCTCAATAAATAAAATTCAGGGTCAGCTAATTGCTATAACTTTACTCTACATAAAATGTACGATTGTTTTTTTCCTGCGACTTCGTCTCCGTGGAAATCGGTTGGCCCACAAGAAGTCGCAGAAGATTTCATTTAGATCATCATCCTGGCAGGCCCTGGGCCAATCTCAAGCTTCATTACAATATATTTAGTGGTTTAGTCACATTTCTTTAGAAGTGTGAATGTAGGTAAATCAATAGGGTATGTAACTTTGCTTTAATTGAAACTACATAGTATCCTCAATCAGTGTTTATTATTTTAACTAACAAAATATATTAAATTATATACTAAACAAACATAGATTTATCATAAACGACGATCAAGATACCATAAATATTAAGCTTAGTTTGTCTCACTGTGTGTACCGTTCTGGCCCACAACCATAACGATCTGCAAACCTTCAAGAAGGGAACGTATTTCACTATATAAAAGGCCCGCAACGCACTTGCAACTCCTCTGATGTTGCGAGTGTCCATGGGCGACGGTAATCGCTTTCCATCATGTTATCCGTTTGCCCCCTAGTTCTATTAAAAAAAACCACCACCTAACCAGCACCAATGTAGCACTATACCACCACCAAACTAGAACCACTCGACCACCAAACCAGCACCAATCCAACACCACAAACACCATAAGTCATGAACTAATGAGGTACTATTATTTCTCTTTGTAGAAGTACCAAAAGGTACATATCCGAACGGTCTACTGCCATAACCGTGACCGTGTTCGGCATAGCGGTCTGGCCAGAATGGAACACACAGTAAGACAAACTAAGGTTAATATTTATGGTATGCCCGAAAACATTCTAGGCACAGGCCGGGTTTATTTTCGCATTGAGGACAATAGCAAAGGGTGTTCACCCTTTTTTTGTGGTGTCCTAACAGTGTTTACACCTTGTTTACACTCTTTTAGTAGTGTTATTTTGGTCTCTGGGCAAGTGAACAGGCAAATGTATCGCTCCATCGGCCCGTTCACTTCCATTTTGAGCTGGTGGTGGTGGTAGCATCTTTGTTATTACACTTTCTCTAAATTCATAAAATCCTATTTTCTTTTTTAATTTAATTTGGTACAAGCAGTAGGCATTCAGCATCATCATTTGGCAGATGTGAATGCATACTTTCTTGTACCAACGCATGGTTTTGTGTTCGCAAGTGTAGTAGGCCAACATTTGGTCTTGCCTATCAACACCACTCATAAATTGATTATATTTTATTATAATTTCTGGCTTTAGTATGCGTTGGTCACTTTTATTTATGACAGGCATCAACTCAGGTGAATGTAGGGTGCTGATAGTTAAGACGTCCCGTTGGTCACGCCACTTGCAAACACAAACACCTTGGCGATTGAATCTGAAGATGCTACCACCCCTCTGCAGTTTGGTGGTAACCACTGCTGGATTTCCTTTACGTTTGGCTCTCAGTGTTTTTTTATTTATTTATTTATTTATTTATTTATTTATTTATTATTCAACTAAAAGCAAATAACAAAGACATTTCCACAAAATAGACAATAAAGGTGACATCGGCAGCCGTACTAGTATTAACTGTGTCACAGCTGCCTGAGTTTTCTGCTCGAGGAACAAGGAAAAAGCCTTAAATAACAAGTAGGTACAATATGACTGTTGAACTAATACAGGTAACAAATAAATAAATTCAAACATAATTGAATTAAGTTAACATAAGAAAAATATTAGTAAATTCCAAGATGGTACCATGCAATATGTTGTGTGTGTGTTTATGTGCTGTGTGTATGTGTGTGTGTGTGTTGTGGGTGTGAGTATATATTGTATATTCATAGGGATGTAAATTATGTATATGGATTTTGTAAACATTTTCCAGTACTATTGTAATGTAAAGAAACTAACTAAAATAAATAACTCGTTTGCATTTGCTCACTGTAAGAGGATACAAATTACTATGTTTATTCGCGGTATTGTAGAGGTGAGAGGAAATGACGTAGAATTGTCGCCTAGCAAGTGAGGTTCGGTGACGAACTGTCGAACTGATTTTCCATGTACTTCGTTTGCTAGGTTGTACGTAGGGGAGCTCTCTATGTTTACGAAGAATCGCACTCATGATGAACAGTTGCCTAACAGTGAGCACCTCAGACTCTCTATATAGAAGATGAGTACTATAGCGACGAGGATACCCATAGATTACCTTTAAGATAGCGCGCTGAGCACGCTCCAGTGGCAATAAAGTACGGGTTCCACACCCTCCCCATGCGATAATGCAGTATTGTATAAGAGATTGTGCGAGAGCAAAGTATGCACACCTTAGCGTATTGATACCTGCCGAGCTCCTTAGTTTGCGAAAGACAGGGATCAGTTTTCTTATGCGCGATGTAAGAATTTGTATGTGGGATGACCAACATAGATTGTTGTCTAGGACAAGTCCTAGATATTTAATTTTAGTTACTAACGTTAAGTTGGAACAATGACAGACATTACCAGCACAGGTATGGGCCACAATACAAAAATTCTCAGGTAGTTTAGGATTACAGCGTGCAGAAAATGGTATATCCAGGCTCAAGGTTAACAAGTTAATATCTAACCACTTCATAATCTCTCTGAGAGCAACCTCTGTATGAAGCTTAACCTCCTCCCAACTACCCCCATATACAATCAAGGCCGTGTCATCAGCATATGCGAAAATCTCGCAGTTATTTAGCTTGAGAGTACATAAGGTATTCACATATATAAGGAAGAGGGTAGGTCCTAAAACACTTCCTTGTGGCACACCGTAAGAGAGCCGAGTGGGACTGCTCAGAAATTCTCCTATCTTTACTCTCTCAGCTCTCAGTGGAGAGCGCTCCGAAAGGTAGTCCTGAAAAATATCCAAAACAACACCGCGCACCCCGATAGACTTTAACTTATTCAATAAAAGTGGCACAGAAACCGTGTCGAAGGCCTTAGATAAATTCAAAAACACTCTTAAAACTTTATCACCCTTGTCTAAGCATTTAGCTATCGTTTCGGTGAGGTGTAAAGTAGCATCATCTGTCGATTTACCTTTAGAAAAACCATACTGATTTTGAGCAATAATATGATTCTTACTTTAGAACCCAATTAACCTAGTATTTAGAAGCTTTTCTAGGATCTTCGAAACGATAGTCAATACAGATATAGGTCTATAGTTGCTACACAATCTCTGTTACCACCTTTATGAATGGGATGAACGAGTGCACGCTTAAGGGTCTCCGGGAAAGTCCCAGTAGAGAAGCATAAATTAAATAAAAATGTCATAGGGGGGGTCAAGTTTGTCACGGCATTCTTTATAACCAATGTCGAAATATTATCTACGCCTGTTGCACAATCATTTTTTAAATTTTTTATTATGGCTTCTACTTCTGCGTGATCTACATCACCTAGTACCATTGAATCTCTTTGTGAGTGTTGTTCGGGAGTATTGACTAGATTTGGCGAGTTAGTGTTTCGCTTAAGTAATATCGCATCAGCCAAAGTTTTACCTATTTCTGCAAAGTAACTGTTAACATAATTCACCGAGTCGTGAGAATTCTGGGAAATATTTAAAAGATCGATTGGTGACGCATTTGTCTTTTTTAAGTATGTTATTTTATTAATAGTACTCCACATACCTTTAGGATTATTTTTAAATTTTTTAAATTCGTTTTGTTCGTATGCAGTTTTAAGCTTTTTTAGCAAATTATTACAAAAATTTCTATATCTAGAGTAAGTCATCTGTAAAATAGGATTGTTAGGGTTTAATTTGGCTTTTTTATGTAAAGTATCACGGTTTCTGATCCATCGTACAAGACCAGGTGTAAGCCATGGCTTGATAGGACGTTTTTATGGGGAACTCGTACTTTTGTAGAGTTAGCCGACACTGCGTTAGAAACGATTTCAACAAAGGTAGTCGCAGCCAAATTTGCATCGGAGGTGAGATATACCCGACTAACATCTGCCAATGCAAGATCATTATTTAAATTCCTATAATTTATTTTTGTACGAAAATCTTTTTTTACATTACGTTTGACTCTACTTTCCAAAGCTAATAAAAGTGGTGCATGGTCGGTTATAAACGTGTCCAAGATAAAAGTTTGTGATCTGCGATCCGATTTAACCATAACGTGATCGAGGCAGCTGTCAAGGCGTGTGGGCTGAGAGTGCGATGGAAGTAGACCATGAGTAGCTAGAGTGTCCATATATGTATTACTGTTCATATCGCAGCATCTTACATTTATATTGATGTCACCAACTAAAATCACTGACTTTACTTTACTTAACCTTGACAAGCACGAATCTAGGCTATCAAAGAAATTCTCTATATTTTTGTAAGATGGTGAACGATATACTCCCAGAATTACAGTGTCACTATCATGAAGTTGAATAATAATACTATTTGCGTCGACTAAAGTAATGTCTGTTAAGAGATTGTTCTGAATATTAGACTTAACGTAAATAACAACACCGTCATTTTGGTTACAAAAATTTGATGTATACGATGTGTAATCCCTTATTTCAGGGGTCACTGTCAGTTTACTCAACCAGCACTCAGAGAGGATTATTATATCGCATTGAATATTAATTCTCTCTATCAAAACAAATAATGAGTCTAGATTACAGCTCAAGCTTCTAATATTCATATGCATTATTTTAAGAGACCCTGATAGGCTTCCAGATTGTAGTTTTAGCATCTATGGACTACATACAGTTAATTGTGAAACCTCCATAAGGTCAATATCACGCGATATATTTGTTGTGGGATCGAATTTTAACTATGTATACCCTTAGTGGTAGAACGTAAGACACGTACAGATATACGTCCTGAAAATAGTGTTTACGTACTGTATTATATAATGTGTGTAGAGTGTATAACGTTTTAAAATATATAAGTTTTTGGTGTATGTAATTTTGAATGTTTGTTTTGTGTAAGATAATTAAGATATTAATACTTATTGTAATTATAAACCAAATTAAAATTATTGCTTTCATACATAAAATCCAATGGTAATTTTTGTATATTGAAATTTCATGGTACATCCTAAAAATTAAAAGTATTTTATATTTAAAACATGCAGACAAATTATATAAAATAAAATTCACCTTTAGTAGGAGTAAATTTAAGATATTAATACTTATTGTTATTTTAAACCAAATTAAAAATTTTGCTTTCATACATAAAATCCAATAGTAATTTGTGTATATTAAAATTTTATGGTACATCTTAAAAATTAAATGAATTTTATATTTAAAACATGCAGACAAATTATATAAAATAAAATTCACCTTTAGTAGGAGATATGAAGTAAGGCAGAACAAATTAATATTTAGTCAGATGTCATCATGCGAATGGCAAAGTTTGTCTAAGTCCATTTCCGATGCTATACGTCGACAGGGGGCACCCTCCTTCTTGCGCAGGAACACTTTGCCATGAGCCGTCCAGCAGTATACATAGGAGTGCTTGTTACTAAATTCTCGAGCTAGGTAGTACAGCCTTTTGGTATTCTGAGTAAGGCATTCTGTTATAAAAATAGGTTTCGACCCTCCTTCAAGTTTTAAGTGTGCTGTACTTAATTTAGAGTCTTTATAAGTTTTATTGAATGATTTTAATGATTTTATAATTTTATCTTTAAGAATGACTGTCGTAAAGTCCACTATAATAGGGTTATTATCCCCTTTTTTGGTTTTCAAACGAAACACATCTCCAATTTGCTGTTCGACTTTGTGTTGCTGATGTTGTGTTCCTGTAACATTAATTCCATTACGCAACAGGAACTCTGAGAGACCAACACTATTATAGTAGTTGTCCATGTATACATGGCGCCCTGTGCCGAAATGCTCTTCGAGCAGTTTTGCCACCACCTTCTCTGTGTGGCCTTTCCCTCCAACATCTTGGTCTTGTTTACCTCTGTAAACATGGATTTTGAGGGAAAGGCCACTCGGTGTGGCCAGCATATATAATTTGATGCCATATTTGTGGCGCTTCCCTTTTATATATTGGCGGATCCCGCTACGTCCACGGCTAAGTATTATGGACCGTCTATTGATAGTTCCTCGCCGGGATTATATATTTCCGCCATTCTTTTGTTGAAAAAGTCAATTAATGAGTCTAAATTATGCTGACCAAACCGTAAACATCTAAAAATAAGTAAAAACGTATTTTTCGCCATAAATTGGCCTGGGAATAAATTAAATAAATAATTTTTTCTCCATTATTCTGAGTAGCGGTTTACTTTTATATGTCCCATGTGGAACAATATTCCCAAGAATATTATTAAATTATCAATAGTTAAAGGTTTCCTGCGAATAAAATTTGCTGTGCGCATTGATTTTTTTAACAAATTGTCTGTGAACATTAATCTAAAGAAATCATATGCAGTACAATTGTGTTACAATTATCGACCCGTACCTCCTCACGGGAAGCAAAAACTGGACGTGGTATTGCACGTCTATGGAGGGTCCATTCGTCCCCCGGTTCTTCCGCTGTATCGTGTTCGGACTCGTTCACTTAGCTGTCTTCACTACAGCTACCACTCTGAACATCTCTAAAAAAATATATCCATAATTAGATGTGTGGCCCTCTTAAAAATCTTGTTACCACGCGACTATGCTACAAAAGCAAGTAATAGGGAGTTAAGAAATAAAAATAAAAAGTTTTTAATATACATTATATTTGACCATAAAAACAATCTGATGAACTTGTTTAATTCATCACTTCTTTTATATCATTTTTTATTGTTTTAACGCAATGTTTTATGTGAAACTAAACGCAAACTCAAATATGTATCATACTTTTTAGTGGTGACATATCATCAATTGGACTTCTGTGTATTATCAAAAAAAAATCTCTTTTTTTACTTTCATAATAAAGTACCTACTCGACTTTTATATTAATGTTTATCATTCCAGTGTATATCCGGGAGAATAGTTGAATAATATTTATTACATTATATAATTTTTTTTCTCTGTACTCTGTCCCTAATCCCATCCCAATGTATGCTTAGATCTTTAAGACTACGCAACGGATTTTAATGCGGTTTTTTAAATCTATACTATACAAGCTGTCCCGGCAAACTTCGTACCACCTTAGAAGTTAGGATTAAATTTGTTGACGTGCTGACAGCAGCGCCACCTACCGGATCTAATTGTGAATCTAAACCATCCTCGAATCCACTTGAACACACACAAAAAAAATTACTCAAATCGGTTCAGCCGTTTAGGAGGAGCTCAATGTCAACACACGTACAGAAGAATTATATATATAAAGATAAAGTTTAGTAAAATCAATTACGGAAATTTCGGGCACGAGATTTACTGCTTGTGTAAAAACGTTTAGGCAAAAACAAAATTAAATTTTAAAAAGTCCGCGATGGCATATGTCCATCTCTTAGGGATAACCCGCAATAATCATTTTTTATCCTTTACTTTTTACGAGAAATAATAGTTTATTGACTGAATTATTGAATGTCAGGAATCACTGAACAGTTTTACCCACCGAGGCTTGAATAAATATAATATAGTTTTTAAAAACGGCTACAACTTAAATATACCCAATACAAATTTGTATGATAATTTTTTACAAAAATAAATAATTATTTTTAAAAGAATATTTTAAAATGTTAATAAAAAAAAGTGTGTGTCAGCTCCGACGCACGACTGGAGTTTACTCTAAAAAGTAAAATTTTGTGTGCAATGCAAAGCGACCGACACATCTTCGGCGAATATCGTGTGACATCGTGAATTAGATTTTACTCCTATAGATTTTTATACCCCAGGCATAAATATGAAAATTGTTTCTTATGGAGGTAAACTCCAACTATCTAGTAGATAGTAGTCGCAAGTTTTTTAAATTAATATGTTGTCTGTTGCTATTTTATCATGATCTTCCATTATATTTATAAATTATAATCATGTTTCTCCATTTGGAAATCCATTTCCATTAATTGGTACAGTGAGATAAAGCAATTAGCTGTCCCACCTTTGCATAAATGGTTGAGATATTTTAGAATACGAATTGATATAATTTTATAATTTGTTTATATTTTATGTACATTTGCTCAATAAATAAAATTCAGGGTCAGCTAATTGCTATAACTTTACTCTACATAAAATGTACGATTGTTTTTTTCCTGCGACTTCGTCTCCGTGGAAATCGGTTGGCCCACAAGAAGTCGCAGAAGATTTCATTTAGATCATCATCCTGGCAGGCCCTCGGCCAATCTCAAGCTTCATTACAATATATTTAGTGGTTTAGTCACATTTCTTTAGAAGTGTGAATGTAGGTAAATCAATAGGGTATGTAACTTTGCTTTAATTGAAACTACATAGTATCCTCAATCAGTGTTTATTATTTTAACTAACAAAATATATTAAATTATATACTAAACAAACATAGATTTATCATAAACGACGATCAAGATACCATAAATATTAAGCTTAGTTTGAAGTCATGAACTAATGAGGTACTATTATTTCTCTTTGTAGAAGTACCAAAAGGTACATATCCGAACGGTCTACTGCCATAACCGTGACCGTGTTCGGCATAGCGGTCTGGCCAGAATGGAACACACAGTAAGACAAACTAAGGTTAATATTTATGGTATGCCCGAAAACATTCTAGGCACAGGCCGGGTTTATTTTCGCATTGAGGACAATAGCAAAGGGTGTTCACCCTTTTTTTTGGTGTCCTAACAGTGTTTACACCTTGTTTACACTCTTTTAGTAGTGTTATTTTGGTCTCTGGGCAAGTGAACAGGCAAATGTATCGCTCCATCGGCCCGTTCTCTTCCATTTTGAGCAGGCGGTGGTGGTAGCATCTTTGTTATTACACTTTCTCTAAATTCATAAAATCCTATTTTCTTTTTTAATTTAATTTGGTACAAGCAGTAGGCATTCAGCATCATCATTTGGCAGATGTGAATGCATACTTTCTTGTACCAACGCATGGTTTTGTGTTCGCAAGTGTAGTAGGCCAACATTTGGTCTTGCCTATCAACACCACTCATAAATTGATTATATTTTATTATAATTTCTGGCTTTAGTATGCGTTGGCCCCTTTTATTTATGACAGGCATCAACTCAGGTAAATGTAAGGTGCTGATAGTTAAGACGTCCCGTTGGTCACGCCACTTGCAAACACAAACACCTTGGCGATTGAATCTGAAGATGCTACCACCCCTCTGCAGTTTGGTGGTAACCACTGCTGGGTTTCCTTTACGTTTGGCTCTCAGTGTTCCTGTAACATTCATTCCATTACGCAACAGGAACTCTGAGAGACCAACACTATTATAGTAGTTGTCCATGTGTACATGGCGCCCTGTGCCGAAATGCTCTTCGAGCAGTTTTGCCACCACTTTCTCTGTGTGGCCTTTCCCTCCAACATGTTGGTCTTGTTTACCTCTGTAAACATGGATTTTGAGGGAAAGGCCACTCGGTGTGGCCAGCATATATAATTTGATGCCATATTTGTGGCGCTTCCCTTTTATATATTGGTGGATCCCGCTACGTCCACGGCTAAGTATTATGGACTCGTCTATTGATAGTTCCTCGCCGGGATTATATATTTCCGCCATTCTTTTGTTGAAAAAGTCAATTAATGAGTCTAAATTATGCTGACCAAACCGTAAACATCTAAAAATAAGTAAAAACGTATTTTTCGCCATAAATTGACCTGGGAATAAATTAAATAAATAATTTTTTCTCCAGTATTCTGAGTAGCGGTTTACTTTTATATGTCCCATGTGGAACAATATTCCCAAGAATATTATTAAATTATCAATAGTTAAAGGTTTCCACCTGCGAATTCTGGCCTGAGGTGCCGTCGTGGAGTTTAAAATTTGCTGTGCGCATTGATTTTTTTAACAAATTGTCTGTGAACATTAATATAAAGAAATCATATGCAGTAGTGTTACAATTATCGACCCGTACCTCCTCACGGGAAGCAAAAACTGGACGTGGTATTCGGACTCGTTCACTTCGCTGTCTTCACTACAGCTACCACTCTGAACATCTCTAAAAAAATAGGAGTTCAATGTCAACACACGTACAGAAGAATTATATATATAAAGATAAAGTTTGGTAAAATCAATTACGGAAATTTAGGGCACGAGATTTACTGCTTGTGTAAAAACGTTTCGGCAAAAAAAAAAAAATTTAAAAAGTCCGCGATGGCATATGTCCATCTCTTAGGGATAACCCGCAATAATCATTTTTTATCCTTTACTTTTTACGAGAAATAATAGTTTATTAAGGAATCGATTTTAAGCTATACTGCTCCTATCGAATTTCACCGCATGCCCTTTTACAGCATGTAATTTTATTTTAATAAATATTTTCGAAGATATTACAGATTTAAAATGTTAATAAAAAATTGACCATTACTTTTTCAGGGTTCGTAGCGGACATTGCAAAAGAACACTTAATTTATAAATTGTTACTGTAGAAAACATAATGAAAAATTTTAATGGGGGCACTGCATAGGCAATTCATATATTACGTAAGACAATTTAGGGCGGGGTCCGACTATGTCTTATTTTTGTCTTACATAAACCATTCTTCGACTTTTTTTCTTATTTAGGGGGATACTCTAAACAGATATAATATTTATAGGAGGGGATCAAATTACGTAAGACGAATTATGCTAGATTTCGAGTCCTTATCCCCTAAATATGAAAAAATAAAAATTGACAATTAAATGGAGCAAAAATAAGACATGGTGGACCCCAAAAATGTTACAAAACTGTTGGAGAAGGAGACTCTTCTCGCGCCGGGCCCCTGAAAAGGGCCTTGGGCGGGGAACCAATACCAGGGGCTAAGCCCCTCTAATTGGGTTGGAATGACGCGCCCAGTACGAATACTGGGCGCATAGAGTCAGTTTTAGGGAAGACCCCCCGCGGCAGAACGCGGGGGAAACCCGAGGTGGCAAGAGAATGACGCGGTAGCAAGGGCCGTGGGCGGCCAAGACCTGCGGTCGACTCCGACGACGCGTGGGGTCCTGGTCCGGGGACCAAGAAGCGTGTATGGGTCCACTCCCACACGCGCCGCTTTTGTCGACCACGGACACAACCGACCAGGGAAATGAGGGGGGGGGGGGGGAGGTATTTCCCGAGCCCCAGACTTTTTATGTCGGGGGGGAAAGGGGCTGCCACGGGGCTGACGTGTTGGGCAATGGGGCTGCCCCACGTCATACTCCGGGCGCACAACAGAAGTATTTGCGCCGGATTAGAGCCGGTAAGGGGATAGGGGGGCATCGATCCAACGGTGCATAGTACAGGGGGGCGCACCGCGCATGGGGCGTCTCGGCAGCGTGGCTCCGCGATGCTCCCTGCGTCCGGTGTCAGTGTGGGCGGTTTCCGTTTGGCGAGCGGGCATGCCAAGGCAGCGGGTCAGTTGACCGGGCACGCGGCTACCGCTCGCTCAGAGAAATAGGTGATCCTGTAACTTATAAAATAAAATTAACGCGTTCAAGGAGCGCGGGGGGGGGCAGTGCATGTAGCACGCGTAAGTGTCCCGAGTCCGGAACGCGCGGCGCAGATCTCCGGCAATCAACAATCGGCTCCTCTGATAGGAGCTTCTGGATACCGGAGATATCTGGGCGCGGGTCCGGGCCTGGGGAGCCAGATTTGGGTAAGGGCGGCAATTATGGGGGTGCCTTCTACGAAGGCCTTCATGATGGTCGGGAGAACTTCATCCCCGGCCATGAGTTTCTGAAAGCAGTTCACGGCCAGGGAGAGCAGAGACTGCAGAAGCTCTGCAGTCGATGCGGGGGCCTCGCTTTGCACCAACTCTTGGGGCGGCGAAGCGAGCACCGGAGGCTGCAAGTTCGGAGCGGCCGCATGGTTTGCGGGCTCGGAGGCGGTTATTTCCGCGGCTGTGGTAGCCGCAGGGGAGTCAGCAGGTCCACGCGGGAGGCGCCGCGAGCGCCGAGTAGTCCGCGTGAAGTCCGGCTGCAGAGGAGCGAGCGCGAGAGGCTCCAGCTCCTGCTGGGAGCTAGCTGGGATAGCGGCGGCATCACAGGGGGAGGCCACAGGGGGTGTGGCAACTTTCCTCCTGGGGCTCGGCTGCTTTTTCCTCCTGGAAGGCTGCGCAGGGGAGTCGGGAGCCGAGGGGGGGACATACCTTGGTGTGTAGTCGTCGGAGGAGGAGGGGCCTCTGGCTCAGGGAGAGGCGAGTCGGTAGGTACGTAGGTGGGGGGAGCGCGGGCATTATCGGCTCGCGGCTTCCGTGCAGCCCTACGGTACACCGGACACTGTCTGCTGTTTGCAGGGTGAGCCCCCCTGCAGTTTACGCAGGTGGGCGTCTCGGAGGGGGAGCGGGGGCAGTCCCGCACAGAGTGTTGCAAAATAAAAATGCCGTTTGAAGTTATTATTATTATTATATTTGTATGAATCTATATACGTAGATTTCAATAACATACATACAAGATACATTATACATTTTCTACATCTAATGTGATATTATCAAGTGTAAATGCGGGATGTAAAAAAGAAGGTTCGTGTCGAGCCCATCCCAAATAATATAAAACACTCATAACGTGGCTACAACTTCCCAACGTCCTCGTCCCATGGATGCAAGAGCAATAATATTCTAGTATAGCTTGTCTACCGTCTTCTCTTTTATATAGAATATATGTATAGTATATTTTACTCCTGACGTGCCTAGATTGGATTCTATATCTGATCAATATCGTATTATGTTCTTGATATTCTTCAAGTTGTATCCGTTCTGAATGTCTGAAGAACTCTATTTGGTACACGCCCGTTCTTTTGATATGCTCGCTACAATATGAGCGGGCAATTCTGACGTGGTATGTTCCCAAAGCAAATAAAATCAAGTCCTCGTGAGTTAGCCGTGGGAAGTCTGTCAGGACTTGCATCAGGACAAACGCTGCCCTCTGTCGATCCAAATTGTGTTGCATCACGTAATTGGCAAGAAGATTCGGTCTATTTATGTTAATATTTATCAATTCAATAAATTCGTTGGTAAACATACTATCCTGGTACGGTTGTTGAAAGCAATTTATAAGAGCGGCAGCTATTTTATAAATTGTGTGTGGTAGTAATCTGTTGAATAACTTGTTACGGAATATTTTAAAATCGCGCTTAAAACGGCCGTTTATTGCTTCTATTACCCATCTACATAAAGTCACAAGTCTTGATTTATTGCCATTTCCTGTGGAGAGTTGAGTTTCATCGCGTCTTTTGGATGGAGGCATATGGACCACATACCCATATGTTTCTAAAATGGGAACAGAATCTCGGAAACCTCTATCAAGTAAAAAAATGTCACCTTCCTCTAGCAAGTAATTAATTGGAGCCTCTTCCATCGGTCCCTCGTGATTTTCTAAAATCTGCTGAACAATAGAAGCATAAGAAGTGGTAGCCGCGTAAGGTCCAGTTACATCCACAATGTACCCATCCGCACAAACTATCATAAAAGGCTTGATTAGGTTTTGATATTTATGCAGACTGTAACTCCTTTGGAAGAGGAAGTTGGAACTTTTCTGTATAAAAAGGTAGGTGCCGTCCATTATTAAAATAGCATTACGCGATCCTTCACTGCCGAAGATGTAGTCAGGCAAATATCTGTTTCGGTTTATTATTTCATATCGCGAAATATGATCTAGTCCTAAGTGTTGGGGGACAAAATCGTCAAAAAGACATGCTCTTACAAAATGGATTTTTGGGTCGATAGTTTTCCTAGATTTGTTAAAAACGGTACCAAGTCGTACGTTCGGCTCCCCAGTTCTTATTTTAGACAAATAAATAGCAAGGTCTTCTTGTGGCGTAGTCGATCTACGTCTCAGTGTTGGTACTTGTTCCAGAAGATTATTGAACTGGTCATGGTTCAAGCCTGTCCAGAAGTGTAGGTCTTCTACTGATATTTCATTAATATTCTCAAAATCCAAGTTATTCCGCTGTTCCAACGCTGTAGTATACATGTGGATTATTTCCTGAACATTTCCTGCGCTAAAGTTGGATTGTCGTCGTGTGACATTGTTCGGTATGTCTTCTAAAGACGTGTTTCTTAAGTGATTTTGACATATGCGGGCCAGTTCTGGTATATGCAAATTGTAATAACTCAAAAGAAACACCTTTATGGAGTTTGGTATTTGGCGGAGCTGTAGGTCATTACAGTTGTCCATCATGCAGCGCCTTGACGTGTTAGCTACTCTTGAAAAGACTGGGAGTGTGAAAGAATTCCGAGATGCAGGTGAAGGCGATCGCATTGGTTCACGATGTAAAGTGCGGTTGATCCTACACCAACAAGCGTGACAAATCGACCTTGATTCGTCAAAAGGAATCTGCAACAAATAGAAACGGAATTTAAATATTAAATAATAATAATAATGTCTCAAACTATCACACTAATCCAGTCCCTAATAAGCTATAAGCTTGTAGGAACGTATAGAAACTAGATATTTTACATAGAAAACACCCAGATATGTTCAAACAGACATATTTATGCACACAAATGTTTGTATTCTGCGGGGATCGAACTCGCGACCGATATTGAAGTCTGCTGCGCAAACCATTGCACCAATCAAGTCATAAAAAGCAAATGTTAAGAAGTTAAGTTAAGTACAAAGAATGCAAAATACCTGCCTATACTTAACTTTATTAGGCTATTTTAAGTGTTATCAGCATTTGTGTAATATTTAACCGTGTACATGAATGTATTAACCAGACAACAAGCTTAAGTTGGGGATTGATTTATTTTTATTTATGAAACTGGGATATAAATAGAATAAGAAACATCCACTTCAATTTAATAGAAAATCTCCACTTCAACTTGATTTTCGATCATAAAAATACGTCAGTTAAACTGAGCTTATAGGCAGGTTAATAAAAGAGTAGATGGAACTTACCTCTTGTAACGGTTGTAAGTGACGGAATATAGCTTCAACGAAGTCTCGATGAGATTCGAAGAAATCCCGTGTGAGACCATGTCTCCGAGTCCGGCGTAGTGCGCGGTTACACGCAATACACACATTTTCCATTTAAAAAGGTCACCAATCGTTAAGCAATATCAAAAATCCAGAAATCAGTTAGCAAAATAGACGTAATATTAACTCCGAAAGCAAAAAACGCACCGATTACAACAACGGCTATTGAAGGACTGTGCATGGGCATTTTAGACAAAGACACTGGTTGCGCTTACCTGTATCTATTGTCCTCCCGCTTCGGTTACAAAGGCGTATACGCTACAATGAATTTTAACACACGCACTCACGGGTGGAAACAGCTTAAGCGTGTTTGGCAGTGTTTATCTCTATCGCATGCTTAAGTTAGTAAGAGAAAGTTAGAATATGATTTACTAAGTAGCTGTTCGAACTTCTTGGTATTCGTGATAATAATAATTGTGCACTTTTTTAAGTTACTTGTGTTTTTATTTCTTGCAGAAACATGTATCCTATTTTTTGACATACTTATTGTTACTTTCATTGTTAGTGCTCTTGCAAGAGTGAGTAGCGTTATTAAATAACATTTTTATTCACTTTACACTCTAGAAAAAACATCGCTAGTGAAAATAAATAGCAATATCACATACTCAGCCATCGAATTTAATAGTAAAATATTAACAAAGGTATTTCACTAAATATAACTAACGTTTTCAACTACATCATGTATCTGTTCGCTTTGGGTTTTTTTTTGGCATTGTCCTTTATTGAACTTTTAAAAAATAACACAATATGTTAAATGGTATTTCTAATTGGCCCAATTTGTTGAAAACTGACTTCAATAGGTACTACATAATTATTATATTAAGCAGGGTACCTGCTATAGGTAAATACCTTAAAAAAACAATAGCAAAATAACATACAATATCAACTTAATAACTAATTACTCCTTATCTCGTCTCTAGGAGTTGTATGTACAAAACAACAATGTCTAGGGATGTTATTATGGTTTGACTAACAGGTCACTGCGTGTCACTTTTCGTGACACGCACAACTCAAGTTCTTGCCTGTTTGGGAGATGAATGTAGCGGGTTACGTCCTCTTGATTTGTATGTCCTTCTTACGCTTGAGTGGTGATGGTAATAATACAGCAACAATTCTTATATTCTCTTTTATTGGTGCTAAACACAGATACGTATTACATATGAGATATGTCTAACACAAATACGTCTACAGTCTACACTGATTATAGCCTTTTAGTTATCCGAAATAAACCGAAAATCCGAAAATCCGAATAAATCCGAAAAGTAAATAGGCTTTACTCGTGACATCTGTCAATATGACATTGACAATTACATGTCTTAAAACTACTGTTGTCATTATGCAACAATGAATAAGAATCATAATTGTTGTTATCTCTATACATACAATGTTAAAATCAATAATAGTCTGGCATTAATTACTATAATTCAGTTATGAAATAATAACAATAACACATATAGGTTATCAAATATCCATAATTTTGACTTCAGGATTATTCTTTTCATTAGAAAATTATTTGAAAATTAGTAGGGAAAAATATAAGGGAATACGTAAAGCATAGTCAAAGATAAGTCTAAGTATAAGTACAATATTACACAACAGGAATAAACATTCATAAAAATCATTAAGTTATAAAATCAAACCATACAACATATCAACATATCAACTACAATATAACGAATATAACAGACTAAGCTGTTTGTTTAGCCAAACAAGAAATACTTAGTTTACCTGTAAACCGATTAAAGTAAATGTTAGTCTATAAAACAATGGTTGTTATATTGTAGTGTACATAATATTTATGACAAAATTCAATTGTTAATCTTAACCTGTCCTAAAATTTCAAACGTTATCCTCTTCATCTGTATCTGGTAGGTAGTCGACTGTCTTACTTAAGACTTAAGTAAGACAGTCTACTACCTAGAATACTTAAGACTTAAATACTCATTAGCGTATGCAGCTGGTATGACTTTCTTTGTAAGTTTTTTGAGGTCTGTATACTTTTGTACGAATATTGGCAGTTTATTTGGGTAAAGGTTATCTTTGGGTAATAGTTCTTCTTGGAATGTACCAAGAGTAATTTCTGTATATTCAGCCTCAGCTGACATTGAACGTTTTACAAACATTTTATTGAGGTTCTTTTTTTTTAAGTTGCAACGCTAATGGTTGAAATCATGAGCTTCTTGTTTTTTTAAATATCTTATTTGTAATATCCTCGAACCCCTTAAATTGCTTTCCTTCCATCAACGCCACTTTGTATGGAAACGGGTTTTTTCGTGATAGGGCAATAACAGTGGGCCAATGAGAAGGTGCACATATCATTGTATCCTTGATTGATCGCTCAATAACAGCATGCATGCTGTCAACGGGCATATAAGTATGACCGGGAACTAGATAATTAATTTGGATAACATCTAAATTTTGACTATTTGCTAATGCATAACGCAGCATACTCAATACTGTTTTGTTTTATTTTGACCATAGCACGAGTCCGCATATAAGAGAAGAGTTTTGACGTAGCTCTACTGTCTACTTCTTTAATGTAGTTTAACAGAATCGTAGCAATTTCATTTGCCCCTCATTTGCATCTGTTTCATTCCAAATATGACAGAATCATTCCTGAGTTCCACTTTCATAAATAGTAGAATTATATACGGAAATTTTTCTGCTGTAGTAGAGAGACATATTTTTGCCATGAGGTGTATTTAACACTTTTTGGAGATCGAAGCTTGCGCAAATTACGCTTTTGTGTTTTGTGTTTAAATTTTGATGAAATACAGGGTGGCCCATAAGTCTCTTGAAATGTAAAAAAAAATCATAAAAAAAAACTAATTACAATATGAAAAAGGTTTTTATTTTGAAGTAATCTTAATAAAATGGGAATTATTTTTTGAAAATTACATCGTCTAAATGTAATCCGTTACGGTCGTGGCACTCCTGTAAGCGACGTCTAAAATTGTCCATCACTGCGCGGCAAGTAACTTCTGTAATGCTTGCCATTTCTCGTCGAATATTTTCTTTCAAGACATCGATTGACCGCGGGTTGGTTTCATACACTTTACTCTTAAGATAACCCCATAAGAAAAAGTCCATTGGGGTCAGATCCGGACTACGTGGTGGCCAGGCAATATCTCCTCTTCGAGAGATAACTTTACTAGGGAAAAGTTGACGAACGACGGGCATAGCGGTGTTAGAGGTATGGGCAGTTGCTCCATCCTGTTGAAACCAGGTCCGCGTATTGAAGACTGGAAAATTCTGCAACTCTGGTGCAAAAAAGTTCTCGATCATTGCCACATAGCGCTGCGAATCAACAGTAACCGCGCGACCTCTGCTGTCCTCAAAAAAGTAAGGGCCTATGATGCCATGCGCTGACATAGCCGCCCAAACTGTCACTTTAGGGCTATGTAAGGGCCTTTCATGTTTGCGATTCGGATTTTCGCAACTCCAGTAGCGACAATTCTGCTTGTTGACATGGCCGTTGATGTGGAAGTGAGCCTCATCAGAGAATAACACGTTATTAAACGATGTAAAGCGGTCGAACATTTCATTTGCAAAATTTAGTCTGTGCATAGGGTCAGTATCTTTTAATTCCTGTACTAATTGAATCTTGTAAGGGTGAAGAAGTAAATCTTTCTTTAAAATCCGCTGTAATGAAGTTCTCGATAAGTTTAATGCACTGGAACGCTTACGAGTAGACTGGGTAGGATTTTCACGAATTGACTGTTTCACTACGTCGATGTTTTCTTCCGTGCGTGATGTCCTTGGTCGACCTGACCGTTTTTTATCCAACGTAGAACCACTCTCCTCGAACTTAGTAACCCAGTTCTTAATCGTTTGAATACTTGGAGTGTCGTTAAAGTTGCGTAAATTGTGATGTTCTCGAAATTTACGTCGCGCAACGGTAGCAGAATTATTGTTGCGATAAAACTCGCGCACACAAAAAGCACGGTCCGCACCAGTGAAACGCTCCATGGCGACTGAATTCCGAAAGACCGTTGGTGCTTCCCCCCTACCCCGCGCGTCATTCTTGCGCACCGTTTGAATTTTATTCGAAATTTAAATTTCAAAGGACTTATGGGCCAGCCTGTATAAAACGATTATGTGAATATTCTTTTTCTTTAAGATGTGCATTCATTTTCTCAATTTCTTCTTCTGTAAGGACGTCGTAAGTTTTAGCACTACATAAGATGCACTTGTCTTTTTTCGGCACGTGAAATCCTATATTGAAGTTTTGTTTGAAATATGCTGAAAATACTTTAAAAGAAATAGGCTTTGTCTAATCTTGCTTACAGTATTCAACATAGACAGAATATAAAGGAGAATGTTCAAGTGTCTATGGAACTTAGTATCGCTAAAAATATTTTTGTGCCATTAGCTATTTTAGCTTAAATAATACCTTGATAACTCTCCGGAGTTTACGGCAATTTCAATTTAAAAAATACGAGTTAAATAACGTTGCGCCTCGTATTTGAGCCTAAAAAGCTTAAAATATATGATAAAACCTAATTAAAAATAGAATTATAATTAATAATAATATCTATAAACTATTACATAACAAAAACATGGAGTACTAAATATTATTATCAGTTTATTCACAATTATTAGTACCTAGTCAAACTTTGGGGAGCGGTAAATACTTTTTTAAAAAATAATAAAAATTTATTAAAGTTAAACTTAAAGTTAATTACAATTAAGACTTAACTATGACACGTCTGAGCAGAGTTGTATGCTCTAAACGAATGCCCCGAAGACCTACCAACTTATTCTAACGATCCCTCGTAATGGATACCTCTGGGATCCTTAAAGTGCTTACCTAAGTTATAATTCTAAGCTTTGGGTGGCCAGAGTCCAACATGACTCCTCCCCCCTTAAGTTCGAAACCATCAGACGAACTTCCTGAGTTCTGAGGGTTTCGATTTTTAAGTAAAATTAACTTATTTCTAAATTTATATAACGCTAGGGATACACAGAAACACAAAATTATAACATACAATATAAGGGTTGCAACACTGACACTATTGGCTTTTATTATTTGTACTTCATCACTATCACTGAACTTTTGCGATTTGATTATCGTTGACAGGTGTTTCAGATCATCCAGGTTAACTCCTTTTATATCCAATGGCAGGTTCTCAGAAATTTCCTTCTTTGGTTTAGGGAAATGTAGTTGTGGCATTATCTGATAATTTATTTCTCTTAAGGCGTGTTGCTCGCTGCGCTGATGAATTTTCCCAATAATAATTTCGCATCCGGTTTCTATTTTTATAATATAAGTACCAATTACAGACTGTCATAACGAAGTGCATCTGTAAATTTTTGCTCATACTTAGCCAATCTATATATTTCTATTAAAGTGGAAGGGAATCTTTCTATCACTCCTGTGGAGTTTGGATTATTTGGTGTAGAAATGTGAAGCTCTATTTTGTACATGTCGGTTAATTCTCGCATTAATGTATTGTTAAATTCGGTACCTGGGTCACTTGAATTTTTTTTTGGTATGCCATAAAATGAAAAATATTTAATTAAAGCACGCACTACCTGAGGTGTGGAGCGATTACTAATTTCAATTGCTTGCCCTAGTTTACTAAATATACATCTAATAATAATAGCTCCCCACTGATTTCAGTGACGGTGGCCGGTTTAATTGAAACCAGGCCAGCTACGCAGGAGTAATTTTATAGTGCCCAAGTGTGTGCGCAGTACACAAGAGCACTCTCTCTTCCTTTACTCTCGTAACCCAGTGGGACGAATAACCGACACGACTGGTGAGATATCAGGCGCAGGTCCGACTTTTTACATGCCCATCCGACGCATGGATCATCTTTCTTGTCAGACAATCAGGTGATCAGCCTGCATTGTCCTAACCAAACTTGGAAACAAGTTTTTTTTTTTTTTGTTGTTCCAATGCGGGAATCGAACCCACGACCTCCGAGTCGAGAGCCAAGCTCTAAACCACTAGACCACGGAGGCTGTTAAATAGTAAAATAATAGTAAGGTAATATTATCCTTCAATACTGAATAAATCTATAAAAATTTCTTGAAAAGGTGCCTCTTGTGTTTGAGTTAGCTGTATTAAGGGTTTAAGTGGTTTCCTATCGTACTTCATCTTCTTACAAAGTTCACAAGCATTTAATATAGCTGTTACGGTTTCTTGTAAATTATCCCAAAAATAGTTGCGCTTTATCCTAACTGTAGTTTCTTTGATACCACGATGGCACGTCTTGCCTTCTTTATTATAGCCTTTCGCTCATTTTCATCATCTATAAAAATTACTCTTTCTGTACACTCTATCAGATTAATTGTATCCTTTTTAAATAATTTAATTACGGTATTGGCAAAATCTGCCCTATGTTCCATATTTTCAAAGTAGATAAAGTATTTAATTTTCGGACGGATATATTCTTTTAGAAAATCTTTAACTAATTCGGTATTTTTAAGGGGTAAAAATACTTCCAATATTTTGCGTTTAGGGGTAGATAAGTTTTTAACGCTTAATTCATTTTTAAACCACGAGAAGACTAAAATTTGGTTTGGTTTTGTATCTATTGCTTCCTTTAAAATTGGTATTCCAGCACTATCCATCTCTATATCAGAATGTATAGTATCTGTATGACTGGATATGGATGGTATGGGGTACTGTTCTAATTGATCTAATTTCCTAGGGCTAACTGAAATAGTTTTAGATGTATCAAAGATAGTTAGGGTTTTGCTATCGCTATCGGAACCAATGGATATAATTTCATCATTTTCACTGTCCTTTTTCCTTGCTATTTTTGTTATATCACCTGTAACTTCATCAAGATATTTCTGCAATTTCGAATTCTTTTTATCTTTATCATTTACATTAACTTTCATTGAAACGTCGCTATCATCTGAATCAGAGCCTAAACCGTTTAATTGAATTCGTGATAATGCATCTGCATTAGTATTTTGTTTTCCCTTTTTGTATATTACCTCAAAATCATATTCTTGTAGTCTAAGCCGCCATCTAGTCAGTTTACTATTGGGTTCCTTTATAGAGTATAACCATGCCAATGGACGATGGTCGGTGTATATTGTAAATTTCCCTCCGAAAATATAAGGCCTAAAGTGTTTGACAGCCCACACAATGGCTAACAACTCGCGTTCTATTGTACTGTATCTCTTTTCTGTATCACTGAGGGTTCTGCTAGCATATGCAACTGGATCGCTACCAAGAGGGCCTTGTGACAACACTGCTCCTAAAGCAACGCCAGATGCATCAGTTGTTAATATGAAAGGCTTTTCGTAATCCGGAAATTGTAAAATGGGTGCATTTACTAAAAGTTCTTTACATTTTTGGAACGCTTGTATATAATTTTCGTTAATTTCAATTTTATTACGTTTTTTTAAGCATGATGTTAAGGGTTCAGTAACCTTTGAAAAGTCTTTGATGAACCTCCTATAATAACCGATCAAGCCAAGGAAACTTTTGATTTCGGTAACTGTTTTAGGAATAGGATAATTTAATACGGCTTTAATTTTATCATTATTTGGCTTAAGTCCATCCTTTGTGATGGTATGACCTAAGTACAGTACTTCCTTCCTTAAAAACTCGGATTTATCTAATTGAACTTTAAAATTTGTGGCCCGCAATCTATCAAAAACCTTTTTTACACTATCTATATGCTCTGCTAAACTCTTTGAATAAATTATTATGTCATCGATATATACCATACAATGAATGCCCTGAAGTCCTCTCAGGACGTTATTCATAGTGCGTTGAAACGTTGCCGGGGCGGTTTTTAAGCCAAACGGCATCCTACTAAATTCGTAATGTCCTGATTGGGTACTAAATGAAGTTTTTTGACGGTCATTTTCATTAATCTCGATTTGGTGATAGCCACTCGCTAAATCTAGAGTTGAAAACTAAGTTAATTTGTCAAATAAATCCGTTATATGTGGTAAAGGTTATTTGTCGTCTCATATGGTGATCTCATTGAGGCGTCTATAGTCGATAACCATTCTATATTTAGGCTCACCTGATGCGTCCATCTTTTTTGGGACCAAATGGACAGGTGCGCTCCATGGAGAAAAGGATTCCTGAATAACATTGTCATGTAAAAGTTTTTCTACCTGCCTTTCTATTTCTTCAGATTGTGCAAAACCATGCCTATAAGGCTTAACATATATAGGATCTTCGTTTTTGGTTCTTATAAAATGCTTAATATCATCGGTAAAAAGGTAAGTGGTAAACTATCGCAATAAAATATATCTTTGTATTCCTTACTTACTATTCATATGCTCTAATCTTAATTTATTTAAATTTTGTTCTAATAGTTTATCTGTTTCTATGTTACTATTTAATTCACTTGTAGTATTTATTTTATTAACCTCACAATCAGTGCCTTCGTATTTAGTTACTACAAAAGGAGATTTTATTGTTAAAGTCATTTCTTCATCGCATAAATTTTGAATAACTGTTTTAGCGTAACCATTTATGCATTTAACTATTGCACTTGGCATGCGTACACCTTCACAAAATTCTGTAAAATTAATGATAGCATCTCCTGCATATTGAGTGGTAGGTAAAGATACCCTTAGTTCTGAACGTGGTGGTAACTGTATTTTATATTGTGATTCATTATATATAATGGGAATTTGTGCGTTTTTAATTTTAAGTACTTTATTTCTTAGATCTATGACTGCCTCTAATTGTTTTAACAGGTCATTGCCTATTAACCCATCATATCTAGAATCAACATTATAAACGTAAATTTTTTTAAATGTATTAGATTTAAGTGTGGGTAACGGTGGTATTTGTATAACTTCATTATGCTTACTGGATGCATGTGTGTTAACTACTTCAAATGGTTCATTAAGTATATACGGTTCAAAATAGTGATATGCTAATTCCGGTTTAATTAAAGATTTTGTGCTTCCTGTGTCTATCATAAATTTTGCTTTAATTTCCGGGATAAAAATATAGGGTAATTTTAAATTAGGGTCACAATTTATTTCTTCTGTAATCTATTTTTTCTGTAGGCAACTTGAGGCTACTATGTGAAAATTTTCTACACTATCATTATTGTTTTGGGTTTCATTAAAATTTTCATGATTCGATTCTGTAATTTCTTCACTAACATAATCTGTTAAATTCTGATCGTAATTATTTAAGTCATAATTTTCATTGCATATGTTAGGATCATAATTATTTATCTCACTATTAAAATAAGGATCAATATTCTGGTCTTCGCTAAAATGAATTTCATTTAATTGATGAGGCTTATTAAAAGGTGCTGTCCTCATTGACACATCTGTATGCTGAGGCTTTGTTGCAGATTTAAAACCATAATTCATTTGAGGCCTATAACCAAATGGCTGTTGTGGTCTAAAACCAAATTGCTGCTGTGGTCTAAAGCCAAACGGTTGTGGTGGTCTTTGACCAAACTGCTGTGGTGTCATTTTGGGCGTAGGAAACGAACCGCCCTTGTTAAAGTTGCTTAAATTCGGCTTATATCCAAATTGGTTGTTCGTATTAAAACTAGGCCTATATCCAAATTGGGATGGGCCAGGCTGAACCCCAAAGCTATTAAATTGTGGCTTATTAAAATTATTCTGGGGTATACCAAAATTAAATTTAGGAATCTGCTGTTGCGACTTATTTTGATTAAAAGGAAAATTAACTGCATTATAATTTTTAAAATTAGAATTTTGTAACTGCGGTTTTGTACTAGCGTATAATTTATTTTTCGCACTGTACTGCTCGTTAAAATTAACTTCCTCTAAAACTATGCTTAATGCCCTTTCTAATGTATCCGGACATTTTAAACGAACTATTCTCACCATGCACTCGGGTAAATTATAAAGAAATACATTTAATGCGGTATGGTTGTATATAATGATTTTACTCTGCTTAATTTCAGCATTCGTAATTTGATTTACTTTGGATATTAATATTGAACGAACGGCTTGAATTCTATTGCAAAAATCAAGAAAACTTTCCCCTTGTTTAATTTTCAAATTTTCTAACTCTATAGCAATGCACTCTTCGTTCCTAGGATCACCAAAATGTTGTATTAAGATTTCTTTAAACTGAGACCAAGTAACTATATCCTCGCGCTCGCTAATCAGTGCAGCTGCACTATCTATCAGGCGACTCATAATACATTGCATTAAGTATAAATTCTGAGCCTCGCCGCCCTTAAACTTATCTATAACGTATTTGCATTTTCTTAAATAAAGATTAAGGTGACGTTTATCACCATTGAAAAGAGGAATTAATTTTAGAAATTCACCAGGAATTAAAGTAATTTGCTCTATTGTTGTAAAAAGAAATTTAAAATATTAAAATGTAAAAAGAAAATACGAGAACGATTTTTAACACACAAAATTCACACAATATTAAAATATAAGATTTCTTAACATAACACAAAAATTATTTTATAAAACGTGACGATATGTAGTGGCTCAATTTAATTAAAAATATAATTATTCAATTAAGTAACTATAACTAATCTTTGCATAACATTTAATTTAACAAGGAATAATTTTAATTCAATGTTAATTTATTATTTCAATTGGAAATTATTTCTCACTATTTAACACAATTACATATTATATTTATTACTTCACATTAATTAATTTAATTTTATTTATTTCATTACGTTTTTATATCACTTAAAATCTAAAATTTAAAACCAGATAACGTTATACGGACAAGGTTCGATTCCGAAAATAACGAAAGGAAAGGAAGGTGAAAAGTTGTACTCACCAACTCGCCGCTGCAATCGTCGCTTTCGGTTTCCGCTGCTCACTTTGACAAAATTCATTTGATGGTTCCGGATTTTCCTTATGCCGTCCTAATTTTGAAGGTCGTACTTTTTACGGAAAAATCCGCTCCGGCTGCGCCAGTCAAACTTTGGGGAGCGGTAAATACTTTTTTAAAAAATAATAAAAATTTATTAAAGTTAAACTTAAAGTTAATTACAATTAAGACTTAACTATGACACGTCTGAGCAGAGTTGTATGCTCTGAACGAATGCCCCGAAGACCTACCAACTTATTCTAACGATCCCTCGTAATGGATACCTCTGGGATCCTTAAAGTGCTTACCTAAGTTATAATTCTAAGCTTTGGGTGGCCAGAGCCCAACATGACTACCTACTTGACAACAGAAATAGTACAACATAATATTTTATCGTTTTAGTTTTTATACATTACAAATATTTATGATATTTATTATAAATATATACCAGACCTAAGTACATATTATATATAATAACATCCATGAGCAAGAGAAAACTTAATTCTTTGGCGTGATTGGAACTGCGCTAGACGGTCAATAGTGTGAATGGTAATCTGCTTTTTTACTATGTTTTAATATGTGAAAAAGGAAATTGAAATAAGAGCAACTTGTGTGCAATAAACAATAATGTATTTCAAATCAAACATAAATACAGTTATAGGTAAGTATGTATTTAATAATTATGTTTTAGATAAATAGGTACTCAGCTCAGATTACATACTTAATAAGAGAGAATATTCTTAAGAAACTGTTTAATCAACAGTTTCGTAAACATATTCTTCAAAAATATCATATAAAAACTGAGCTGGTACATGGACGTCGTTGTGTCGGCCCCAACTGAGATACTATACAATGGTCATTACATGAGCACAACACCCTACTGTGCGTTTTCCTACTAAACAGCTACAGCAGTAGCCCGAGATGGCTCTTATGCTATTTCTATTTTCCTCCAAATTATTTATTAAGATATATTAAGATATATATATATATATATATATTAATATATCTTAATAAATAATTTGGATGTCCTGCTATTAACAAGCCGTGACTTGATTCTGCCACGAAGAAGCTAATTATTATGGACACCTAAAATCAATGGTATGTCTTCTTCAATAGTGTTATTAATTTGTATTATGTAGCAGCCATTCTGGCGAATGTGCTCGCCATAATATGAAACTGCTTGTTTCAACTGGTATGACCCAAGTACAAATCTTTTCAAATCATCAATACCAAATATAGGAAATGATTCTAAATAAAATATTGCCATCAATATTTTGGAATTGAGACCTTCAGAATTCTATTCAAGTTTTCGGTCTCAACCATACCAGCCAAGTGATTGGATAAGTTAATTCTTTGTAATGCAATTTCCAAATATTCAGTATACTCAGGTTTGTCCTCAATGACAGGATGGAACTTATTAATTAGAGCACAACCAATTCTGAAGTCTTCCATTAAATGTTGTGCAGCTCTATTACAAAACTCCTGCCTGAATAATTTATAGTCCCGTTTGAGACGACCATTTACTACCTCAACTACCAATCTACACATCGTTATGCAGCGAGACTTGTTGGCTTGTTCGGTAGTCAGTTGATGATGACCGTCCAACAACGATTTAGGCATATATACAATGTACCCAAAACCACGTAATTCTTCTACATCAACTCTAAATCCTCGATCTAAAATAAATATATCTCCTTCCCGAAAATAGGACCTCATGGCACCATCTGACCTGCTAAACTCATTGCTCATTATTGTGGCATCATTTGTCGTAGCTTTATATGGCCCTATACAATCTAATATATGTCCATCGCAGCAAACAATCATAAAAGGCTTCACAAGATTGGCATATTTATGTAAGCTATAAGTTTGTTTTTGAAATAAATAATTGCTACTGCTTTGGACATATACATAGGTTGCATCACAGATGGTAATTGCTGGCTTGGTTTCTATTGGCATTGTGTTATTCCCAAATAGTCCTTCAGGTATGACTCTGTTTCTTGTTGCCACTTCTCTTACAGACATGTGTTCTAAACCTAAATGAAGAGGAACAAATTGTTCACTCAATATGCTTCTTGCTTTGTTCATATTGCGTTCTAAAGTGCTTCTAGAAATATTGAAAATTCCCTTAACCTTTCGTTACTGTCCCCTGTTCTCAATTTAGTTAGGTAAATACTTAAGGCAATACTAGCATTTGGCACTTCCTCGTGCAAACGGGGTATACTGCTCAATAGATGAGAAAACTGAGTAGCATCCAATCCTATCCAGTAATGTAGTAAATGAGCTGGTATTGTGCGAATATCACTGAAGTCTATTCTTTGTAATGAAATTCTTTCTAACATTTCCAACAGGTTATCCATTTGCGCTCTATTAAAATCCCCACGTTCCACATGTAAGTTGTTCCAGGAATCATAATCATTTAAATGATAACTGCATACGCGAGACCTTGGGGGAGTATAAATCCTGTGATTACTTAACATAAAATCTTTTAAGATCCTCGGAACTAATAACCTCTACACATTTGTACAGCTAGGAAACACACAATGTCTTGTTGTAGCAGGAGCACGTTTATATTTACTTAAAGTTAAGGTTGGTTCATGTCGCCTTTGAGGTAGAAACAACGGAAGAGGTGGTGGTATTGGAGCCTGTATAACTTACTGTGGAAGCTGTGGTTGCTCAGAAGTCTGAACATTTTCTGTTCCACCACCAGTAGTACTTCTTATTGTATCCTGTTGCAAATGCCGTTGCACATTTCTTCTAGCTGCTATCCAACATGCTCGACATACTCGTTTCAGACGTGAAACCTAAAAATGAAATATTATAAAGCTATGGTTTAAAAACATCTTATGTTTTAAACTAACATTTTTCTTTGGAGATTTTTTATACACTTACCTACTTACTAATAAACGTTGTATAAGCTTTGAATAGTTATACAGTGTTTTATCTGCTTCAATCGAATTAAAAATGTCTTGTGTGACGGGAACAAAACACTGTATAACTATTCAAAGCTTATACAGCGTTTATTAGTAAGGGGGTTAAATGAAAACTAAACAAAACTATATTAACTTTAGTTTCATATTATTATGACAAGTATTTACAAAATATAGGTCGCTTTCTATGAAGGAAGAAGGAAAACTGTTATGAATTATTTTTTTGATAAAACTTGTTATTACATAAACTAATAGACTCATGTTTTTGACCATTAAGTAGACATTTAGATCTCAAACTATACACTTAATATACATGTAAAAGTATAGAATGCATTTATTTTTCATAGAAAGAATTCTTTGATATAAATTATTTTCCTTACCAAATGAGGAGATATCCATTGAATTATAATATTCCTTTCTTCACAATTTATAGGAACTCGAGATGTACGCGTACGCAGTATGGATACTCCACAAGCAAGACATACACTAGTGTGTCCCAAAATTGGAATAAGGGGCGCAGGCCCAATTTGAATAGCATTTTGCAAAGCTAATAAACATTCATTGCAAATTGCGACCTCGCGTGAAATCTGTAAAGTCAAATAATAACATTTACATAATCGCCCTTAGTAAATAATTAATACATTTGAAAAGTACTTATTAGCGATAAAATGGTTTCCATCTTTCATTTTTAGAGGTAACTGTATAATAATATTATTGTAGTGTGTATAACAAAGAATTACTATTTTTACGGAATATTGTAGGTAGGTACTACAAAATAATGTACTACTTACTGGTGTAGGTGCATTCCAAGATGCTAAAGTATTGTAGACACTATCATTAACTTATGACTGCCGACTAATATGCCGCAGTCGAAGTGAACAATTAACACACCGTAAGTTTTCCATGTTTCTGCTCACTGTTAAGTCTCTTCAATGAAGATCAAAGGAGTCACTTTCTCTTAACTAATGGAGTCTCTGTCTCACTTAACTAATGGAGTCTCTTTCTCTTAATTAATGGAGTCTCTATCTCACTATCACTTTGTTTATTTCTACTGATTGTATCAAACCACACAAGAATTAATATTCACACGGTCGCGGTAGGTACAATACAAAAATTCAAACAATAACGTGCGTCGTCATTAATTCAAGGAACGGCGATGACGTTTGAGACATCGCCGTCTCGGTGTTGCCAGATGACAAAATGTAATATTGTTCTATCGATATTATCGAGTGGTGGATATTAATTAAATGAATTAAAAACATTTGGCGTATCCGAGCAGAATTTAACGGTTTATTAGGCGGGTCCATACATAGCGAGCCTCCTCACGAGGTATTTGCCGCGCAAGGAAATGGTCCCCGACGGCACAAGAGTGGCAGCCTTGGTAACCTTTAAGCAAAACAAAAAGCCGGCTTTTTATTTTGCTCAAAGGATAAAGCTGGGACTATATTACTGAAATCTCTCCGACCGGAGAAAATTAATGAAAAATCTTCATTTTAATATTTTATTTTAACACTGCATGTGGATAATATATTATACTACTTAAATTCTGGTTTTACTTGAGACGACGATGTACTTCTACAATATTTCGCATTCAATAGTTTATTTTCGGCTTTAATTAAAAATAAGGAACTAGTTTAGAATAAAAATGTTTTTTAGACGTAGAAAATATTATAACATGTTTATAGTCGATTACTCTTGATAATCGATTTAAATTACTGAGTGAAACTAATTACACCTTAAATGGCAACATTTTTCGTATTTAGTTTCAGCCATTTTCAGTGATAATATAAAAAAATCAATTAATAATATTGATTCTTGATCATTATTATTCCGGAGAATTAAAACTCTATTAATAATTACAAATTTAATCTAAAATAAAAACAGGAATTTTCAATGTATTAAGTTAATGGCACAATCTCAATTGAAGCGATACCATCCGTGGGCATTGTCCTTTGTTATATTCTTAATATCTTACTGTAAATAAAGCTTTTGTGAATCCTTACGACTGTAGTGTGATGGCAAAAGCGGTAGTGATAAAATAAAAGATTTGACATGCTCTAATATCTCGAGAGGTGTTTTATTATGCGAAACGTTCTTACCTCTTTCATCCAATTTGGCAAAACCATCGATTTTGTGTGACAGTGTACAAAATTGTTGAGTGATGTCAAGGGTATCAATTAGAAATTTTTGGCAAACCTTTCGCCTTCCTTCGCCCTCATTGATAAAATATGTGTAGGTAAAGGAGATCATTTTTTTGGGCCTTTTCTGAATATAAAAAAAAAACAAAAAAAAATGGTACATGTATTTAGTACTAATCATTTGGAGCAATAGTTAATATGGCAGCAAAGTTGTATGGTTACTATAAGACCAGGTATACGAATTCTATGATTTGTCATTTTCATACATTGTCTGATTTCTGAAAGTGAGGAAAAATATAAAATAATGATAAATATTGCTAATACTAATCATCCGAAGTCGTGAAATGAAATGAGTAACAATTAGCCCCTCGAAGGCGTCTTCTAGGCGCGCCGGGCCCTTGAAAGGGGCCTTGGGCGCGAAAACATGATCAGGGGCTATGCCCCTCTGCATGTGGAGTTCCAGAGACACACCCAGTACGAATACTGGGTGCAAAGACGTCAGTTTTTAGGGAAGACCCCCCGCGGCAGAACGCGGGGGAAACCCGAGGTGGCAAGGGAAATGTAGATAGCGAGGGCCGTGGGCGGCCAAGACCTGCGGTCGACTCCGACGACGCGTGGGGTCCTGGTCCGGAGACCAGGAAGCGTGTATGGGTCCACTCCCACACGCGCCGCTTTTGTCGACCACGGACACAACCGACCAGGGAAATGAAGGGGGGGGGGGGGGACTTTTTATGTCGGGGGGGAAAGGGGCTGCCACGGGGCTGACGTGTGGACAATAGGGCTGCCCCACGTCACACTCCGGGCGCACAAAAGAAGCATTTGCGCCGGTAAAAGGCGCGGGGTAAAGGGGGCGGGGGCATCGATCCAACTGTGCATATTCGGAGGCGCACCGCGCATGGGGGCGTCTCGGCCGCGTGGCTCCGGGATGCTCCCTGCGTCTGGTGTCGACAGGGCGGTGGCTGTGGGCGAGCAGACATGTCACGCAGCGGGTCAGTTGACCGGGTACGCGGCTACCGCTCGCTCAGAGATAGGTGATCCTGTAACTAAAAGAATACATTAACGCGTTCAAGGAGCGCGGGGGGGGGGCGGTGCATAACACGCGTGAGTCCCGAGTCCGGTACACGCAGCTCGGATCTCCGGCAGTCACAGTCGGCTCCTATGATAGGAGCTTCTGGATGCCGGAGATATCCAGGCGCGGGTCCGAGCTAGGGTCTGGGGAGCCAAACTTTTATTAGGGCTGCGATGGTGGGGGCACCTTTTAGGAGGGCCTGTATGATTGCTTGGAGGATCTCCTCCCCGGCCTGAACCTTCTGAACTAGGTCCATGACCAGGGAGAGGAGGGTCTGCAGCAGCTCTGCTGTGGATAGGGGGGCCTCGCTTTCCCCCGACCCTGGGGGCAGCAGAGGGAATACCGGAGTCTGTGGATACGGAGCGACCACATGATTTGCGGGCTCCGGGACGATCCTATCTTCCACGACTGTGATAGCCGATGAGGTGGCACTGGATGTGCGCGAGGAGCGCTGGAAGCGCGGGGAGCGCGGGGGGCGCGGAGTGCGCGGGGAGCGCAAGGCGCGCGGGGAGCGCTGCGAGTCCCGCGTGAGGTCAGGCTGCGGTGGAGCGAGCTCAAGTGGCTCCAGCTCCGCATTGATGCTGTCTGAGAAAGAAACGGTATCACAGGGGGCGGTCACAGGAGAAGCGGCATCTTTCCTCCTGGTTTTCGGCTTCTTTGCTCTCCGTGCGGGGGAGATAGAGGCCGAGGGGGCAACGACTCTGGGGATGCAGTCGTTCGCCTCCGCCATCAAGGAAGTTGAAGTTGGCGGAGGAGGTGGGGCCTCCCGCACGGGGGAAGGCAGGTCGGGTTTGGCGCAGGGGGGGAGGGGGGAGCGTTTTCTAGTCGCTTCCTTGCCTCCCTACGGAACATTGGGCAGTCCCTGCTGTTTCCAGGGTGAGCCCCACTGCAGTTTGCGCAGAAGGGCGGCTCGGTGGAGGGGCGGGAGCAATCCCGCGCGGAGTGTTTGCCGGCACACCGTGCACAGACTACCACTCGGTGGCAGTTCTGGCTGGAGTGGCCGAACCGGAGACATCGATGGCACTGGGCCGGGCCGCCGCGGCCCCGCCAGGCTTCGATGTATATACCCGGCATATACAGAAGTTCAGTGACCTTGTATATACCGGGGACGACGTCAGGGGCCCTGACGATGCGGGCGAAATAGATACATCCGCCGGGTTCGGATCTCGCCGGGACTTCGGACACGTACTCCGCCACGTATCCTAGTTCGGCGAGTCCGGCTTTGATGTGCTCGGTGTTAGTGGCAGAAGGTAGGCCTCTAATTCCTACCTTAATAGCCCTGTCTTGCGGTAGGGAGAAGGAAAACCAGGAGGCCTGTCCCTGCTTTTCCAGGTCCGTGAGGTACGATTTTGTGACCCGGTATTCATGTTCGCTTCGGGGCGTGAAGCGAATACCCGAGCCACTTTTTTTGGCATTGGGTGTGTGCCCCAGAATGTCCCGGAGGCGCCGGAAATGGCGCACCCAGTCGTCGATTTTCTCGACGACCAGGGGCGGGTAGCGAGATGTGTTGGGAGGTGGCGACATTTTTGCCGGCACAGGTGTGGGGGCAGAGAGTCGGTAGGTGTCGGTAGGTACTGTAGGTACCTGTAAGATGGTGGAACTCACCTCGGCGTAGGTAGGCTGGCGGCCGGTGTACCTGGCCGTCGGTGGTGTAGACAGGTCAATGAGTGGTGGCGGGAAAATAGGCGCGCGGTGGCGGTACTCGCGCGGCTTGCTTGTGCGGGGATCTGTGGCTGCACAGGGTGCAGCACGGCAGTTGTCGCACGGCTGTGGAGCCGGCGAGGCATCAGGCGATCGCGGGGTGCTCGCGGTGTGCTGGTGTGAGCCGTGCGGCTGAATAGCCAGCGCGGCATGATGGTGTCGCGGCTGGGTAGCCAGCGAGGGGCGGGCTGAGCCCGCGGTGTCGCGGGGTGTATCCGCTATAAGGACGCTGTGGTGTCCAGGGTGTGCAGCAGGGTAGCGAGAGCCGCTCGTCTGCGCAGAGCGGCGCGATGTGCGCCGGGTTTTGGCCGAACCCTGTTCGGCTGTGCGGGATAGGGGCCCAGACTCGCCGCAGGCCGCCATCGGAAGGCATTGGGGCGGGGGGGTACCAGTACACCCCCGCGAGAATGCCGAGGGCGACCCGGGGCGGGCGGTGTCCTGTCCGCACAAGCTAGGCTCGGCGAGCGGGCGGTAGTGCGTGCGGTCCTGGATCGAGCGTGAGCTAGACCTCGACGAGGCCAGGCTGCACGACGACTCGGAGTCCGCACAGGAGTCTAGGTAGTCGCGGCTATATAGCCGCGGGTCATGTTTCGTCATGCTCAACACGAGTGGAGCACAACATACAACACACAAGTCACACAAACAGTTACACTGACGGCAACAAGTGTACGTCTTCTAACACAAAGGTATTCACGGGACAAACGAAACACTAAGTGCACGCACACGAGGACGGTACACACACTTAGGGGGGCTGTCTCCTCGTGACCCAACGTTGAGCCGAAACTCAACGGGAGGCCAAGAGCAGGGCAACTCCCCAGCAAGGCGCAAATCCACAACTTATTCTAATGAATAAGGTGTGAATTTGCGGTCGCTATCAGGAGTTTATAGGCACTGCACTAAAAGGGTCGGCACGTTCGCGGAGTGAGCGCGACACTCGACGCGTTTCCGAGCGAGACGGCACTACCGCGGAGTGAGCGAATCACTACTACGCGGATAGAGCGGGACGACACGAAAACGCGGAGTGAGCGAGACACTCGACGCGTTTGGAGCGAGACGACACTAACGCGGAGTGAGCGAGTCACTGCTACGCAGTTAGAGCGAGACGGCACGAAACGCGGAGCGAGACACTAACACACGCGACTAGGAGACAGGACGATCCGACAATTAGCCCCTCATTTTATACCTGAACTTTACAATCACGTCACACACAACACAATAGAACACGGCAAAACCTGTCTGATCTTGTCCGCTAATTCGCTCGCCGGCGGCGTGTGGAGTGAGTGAGACGGCGATATTCAAATACGTTTAAGTAAAAAAAGCCATTTTGTTTGTTAGTTATCCATGCGACTTGTGTTACATCGCACGGCTATCATACGTACTTTATCGTAAATAAACATTCTTAGGCGATTCTAATGCACGGAGTTGCACGGTTAGCATCCATATTTAAAATGTCCGAATCAAGCTTTCAACGAAAACTAAAGATAGGCTTGGAAGCGCTTTTAAGTGACTTTGTACCATCCCGTGTCGGATTTGATCATATAACCAGTGAGGAAGTAGTGCAGAAGAACCTTATGATCCCAGAGCGTTTATTTGGCAATCCAGATAGTCCAATTGAAGAAAGAAAGTTGATTACTATTCTCGATGGCACATAGATATATCTCCAAAAAAGCTCTAATTACTTTTTCCAGAGACAATCGTATAGTAATCATAAGTTCCGAAACCTTTTGAAGCCTTTTTTATATGTTTGTTGATTTTAAACAATGCTTTATATGACGAAGATGACGTGTTGCACTGGTTTTACCGGGATGGAGATGTTTTCATCCTAGACCGTGGCTTTAGAGATGCTATAAGCAATCTGGAGGCATGTGGTTATGTGGCTCAGATTCCAGAAACAAAGCACCCGAACGAAACCCAGCTTACTACTGACCAGGCTAATAAATGTAGACTTGTGACCATTTGCCGCTGGGTGGTCGAAGTGATAAATGGTCGCTTCAAAAGAGATTTTCGTTTACTAAGACATGTTCACAGTAACCGGGCATTAGGTAACATGATAGATTATTTCAGAATCGCGGCATCATTGCTGAACAGGTACCATGTCCTAATTGACAACAACGTGCACGCAAGCGATTTCCTGGAGATAATTCATGAACGAATCAATACGCCAAACATTTTGGCAGAACTTGTTATAACAAACAATTATAATAGACGGCGAGCACAGTTTCAGGCCATGGGAGCCGATATGCCTGAATTCAATAATTTCCCTAGACTGACAGAAGAAGAATTGACGCTGTTTGCTTTGGGCAGCTCAACTGAAGTAAGCCCGTAGATACTACGGTGAACACGTACAACCAGATGGAGCTTTCATCATAGAACTCGCCGGGGATATTCCTGTGGAAGAAGTTCGGGAGATGGCTGGACGGGATCTTCTCGTATTACGAGGCCGTATACAATCTTTCATCAGATTTCATCATCTGATGAAACCATCTCTTGTAGCATATTTTCAATCCGATAATCTTTTAATACCCGTAAAACAAAAATTCAGCTAAATTAGGTAAATACTGACCGACAAATCAAATGTCGACAAAAGTTTACCACTACCCACAATCTATATTTCATTAAAATAAAACGTTATTTCTTTTCTACTTGTAAAATAAAATGACCCTGAGCAAACTAAAAATAAAAACCCGCGGCAAAAAGCTAGTGCAAAATGAAGATTTCATTTCAACGGGCAATGGACACCCACAATAATCAGGTCTTGACAGGCTAAGGTCGTATAGTTCCCACATGTTTTATTTTGTTATATCCTGATATTTTTCAAGTATATTTATATGTAATAAACTACGCATATATCACTAGAAAAACTCAAATTCTACAACATATTAAAAAATCGCACGACTATCCTTTCTCCGATTCGCCATTAGAAGTAAAATACGATGCACTTTTTAAAAAGACGACGTTTTCACAGACGACCGTAGAAAAAATTTCCGTAAAAGTGACATTGCCATTCCGTTCCAGTTTTTTTTGCTGTGTGGCCATAGACAATATTTCTACTTAGACGTTTTGACAGTTTGTGGTAGAATTCTTTACCAAAACCTGGTAAAAACCACCAAAAATCTATGTGGGAGACGTTCAACCTATAGCCTCGATAAGGGTTAAATATGTACGCAACTTAAAACTTTTTGTTTTCAAATACAAAGAAACTACACTGACATGACAGTTTGTCGTTTTCCGTTTTACGTAATGTTAAATATATTAGAAATTGAATCATTTTATCAGTATTTTTGTACTTTGATGTATAAGTTTTTGAATCAGTACGTTTATAATATTATGATACATAATATTATAAATTAATTATTTTGTAAACTATGCTTACTAGAAAACACCTAAATATCTTCAAAGGTTTGCCACAGCGTTTTTTTAACGCCGAAACAGAACGCAACATATTATCTATGCTAGGTTCACCTCGACAGTTCGATTGATAATTGTTCTATTGGTGCCCTAGAATACGAGTTTTAGTAAACATTGGAACTTTTCAGTAGAAAGGACAAATTCATAAATGAATATCACGCGGAAAAAAAATCAGACTGTGCCCTAGGACTGTTGATATTTTTTAAAATATCGGATTATTGATATATCGTTATTTTTAAATATACATCGGAGTTTGATATATCGAAAAAAAAACGATATTTCGATATACTATAGATATTTTGTCGATTCTATTATATCGGCTTTGTTTTAAAAAAACAATTATATTTTTTTTTTATACAACAATTATACAATTATAAATAGTATATTTATACAAATTAAATTATAAAAATATGAAAATGTGAGGTTCTTATTAATTATTACTCATTATTGTTTAATTTTAACTAAACAATTACGAATACCAATACTTCTCAGCTAAAGTTTTTAAAAATACTCGTTGTTTTATGTGTTCAGGTGTTTGGCTACTTCGATTATTAGGCACATTGATTGTAGAAGCAATTCGTTCAGATGCTACAGATGTAGCAGAAGAAATCAAATATTTAGTAGCTATTTCTGATACCACAGGAGTAAAATGTCTACTATCGATCCAAAATTTTAGCGCATTTGATGACCTTGAAATATTTGGCTGATCTAAATATTGGTTTTAATTCAGCAGGCATTGCACTAAAACTTTTTTCAAAAAGTTCATTAGTATTAGACATATTTTTCAAAAGCATATGTCTGTCCCATAATAATGAAGTTGTTTCTTTTTCTCCACGTGGAGAAGCGCCTACCGTAGATGAACGATTTCCTCTCATTTTGTGTTCTGCAATTATTTCTTTTGATAAATCTGTTATTGCATTAGCAGCAGCCAATGAAATGAAGACGACATATTTTGGCAGTTCACTATTTCTATGTTACTAGATTTCCAATAAATTATTATAAATAAGCACGTGCTTTTCCGCTACATTCATTTCATAAAGACAGTAATTTTTCATAACTTCTCCTTTTAACACCAACAATAAAAATAAACAAATATACTTTGGTACTATTTTTTGTTTATTTTCACTTAACACTTATGAAACTTATTAATCTATAAACAAGTTATTATTATTAGCCTACATCTAATTTAGATTATTCTCTCCACTACTGTTATCTTCTGGGTGTAAAGGAACAATGTGGTCATTCAAAATTTTGTCAGAGAAATCACACTTCATTGGTGAACAAAAATATGGCGTTTTCTTAAAAAATTCCCTATTGCAGGCTAAAATCGATAGGCACAGTTCGTGAAAATTGATTAAGGTGAAAAACATCCCACAAATTTCTAATGTAAATTGTAAATTGTAATGATAACCACGAAGACACAAGAACTGCTTCTTCATCTGGAGATGTTGCCCAAACAATTTGTTATTCTCAAATGGTTTCAATTTACCAATAGCCGAAACTACGTATCACAGTTATACGAGTGTAGTTTAAGAATTGCGACATGAATTTATTAGACTAACTGATATTTTGCAAACTGATAAGCTTGGTCCTTCTAATTCTGCATTACTTAAAAAGTACATCAAATCACTACAAAAAATAAAAACTTCGTCACAGATAGTGTCTTTGTTGTCTCATTCGATTAAACATAGCAGAGGCCGAAAAATCCGAGTCCAACCAACATCAGTGGCTAGGAGAAAAGATAAAGGATTACAGTCAGGAAGACCAACTAAACTTGAAAAGATCCGTAAGACCTCACAATATAAGTATTAAAAATTATAAGAAATCAAGCAAGTGCTAAAAAACATTACCGTAACTTAATTTTTTTTTGGATTAAACATTATTTAGGATTAGGTGTATCTGCGCCATGGTTCTCTGTCTTCCGATAACATTTGTAATCATAACTTTACTAGCCATACGTTTGATGTCATAATTCGATATTCAAATACGTACCCGAGTGTCTATTCTCTCTCAAAAACGTGTTGCATTCGTTGCATTGCGCGTTGTTTACGATTCGAATACCGGTTATCGACGGCGCCGTCGCGTATTATCGTGTCGTTTGAGGCTGATCCTTATGCAAGATGAGTGAAATTTTTGCTCAAGAGGAAAGGAGATAGTGGACAATAATAGTATGTGAGGTATAATTTGCACCAATTTAATTATGAGGAGAACTTACATAATATAGAAGATAACAGGATGATTCAAGAGGAGGATTGGACAGAAGTTAGAAGGGGGAAAAAGAGAAAAACTGAGAAGATAAATGTAAGTATTTCAAGTATAGTTACTTACCTTATACTTACCTTATATTACCAAAACAGCATTGCACAGATCATTTCTAGCGGAAAACATTGTAGGAATTCATAATGTTAAATATGTAAATGCTTTTAAAGTTATTCTAAGCTTCGAAGACGAAACTCATGCAGAAAAATTGATTTCATGCCAAAATTTTAAGGAAAACGAGTGGAGAATTCAAAAGACTTATGAAGTTAATGTGTCATATGGCATCATAAGAGATATTGATATAGGTATACCCGATTCTGAACTTTTGGAATGCATTAAAAATTGTAATGATGGGTGCCAGGTTATATCTGTAAAAAGATTAAATCGGAGAAATCCTGAGACGGGGTGGCAACAAAGTGAAACTGTACGTCTGTGCTTCAAGGGCAGCTCCTTACCGCCAATTATTAAGATTTTTAGTTTGAGAGTTGCTGTGGAACCGTTTGTTTTCCCCGTAACACAATGTTCTCGATGTTGGCGTTTTGAACACACAGTTAAACTATGCCTTTCACTAAAAATATTTTGTCCTAAATGCGGTAAAAATCACCCCAACTTTCAAGTGCATAAACTGTAAGGTATCATATGTCTTTAGTTAAATTCTGTCCAGTTTACATAAAACAAAAGAAAATTCGGAAGCTGATGGCAGAGCTTAACTGCACATATATGCGAGCAGTATCTATTTATGTGCCACCTTTTTCACCATGTAATGTTGCTCAATTCTCCGATAATAACGTCGCGATAAATATTTATATGCATCAACAAAATTCACCGATTTTGACTTCATACGCATCAGCCCTGAATAAGCAAACAAGACTACCAGACGCGGCACAGGGATGTGCGCGTGTGGTACAAGAGCCTACAAAGCGGAAACAGCCCTATTCACCCGAACAAGCAACGTTTATAGATGAGTCATCGGTATTGCCATCGAACAGTGGAGTTAATGACGCAAGTTCCGCGATCTTCAGGGTTCGTACAAGTATTGAGGACACAGTGGTGACATATGGCAACATTGGCAGCCACCGGCGCCGTGACATTACCACAAACGGAGATACTGTCGTTGATAACACCGGGTCAGAGGAATGTGACAACCAAGGTGATATAGCAGAGTCTAGCGGGAATATTAGGTAATTGAGTTCTTTGATAGATATAATTGAAGACATAATTTTCTGTAAAAGATTGAAGTGTTCTAAAAAAATTAAAAGTGTTATTATTCTTTGTGTGGATTGGTGCGTATCTGCTCTCATAGATAATTTTACTGATATGACGTTACTTAATAAGATATTAAATTTAAGTTTGAATTCTTCAAATGGCTAATTATAATAATGTTAATACTACTGAGATTAATGTGTTGCAGTGGAATGCCCAAAGTTTGAGACCAAAACGGTTAGCGTTTGAACATTTATTAATTAAAATCAAAATCCTTATAGCTGTAATTAGTGAAACCTGGTTGGATCCAAATAGTCAATTTAAAATTAGTAATTATAATATATTTAGAAATGACCGCCAGGATAATTATGGGGGTATTTGTATCCTTACACATAAATCTGTCCGAGCTTAGGTTTGTAATTTAGTAAATCCTAATCTTGTCTAGATTATATAATATACAGATATTACACGTTAGGGTTTTTAATTGTAAAAATATTGAAAATATACTTGCTATCCTGTGTCCTCAATGGATACAAGCTCGACGATCTGATTGGGATTATATTTTTACTAAATTTAGCTGCAGAGCCTTGATTTTGGGAGAATTTAATGCACACCATTTTACGTGGTCGCATAGAACAGATGTCAGAGGATCCCAAATTATAATTCTGTGGCTGACAGTTATTCTGGCTGTGGCTAATTTAGTATCATTAAACGACGGTAGTTCAACGCGTATAAATAGCATAATAGCAGGCAATTTGCAACAAAGTGCCCCAGATGTGCCTTTTGTACTTCCGATATATCATGTAATTTTAATTGGCAGGTAACTAACGAAACTCTAGGAAGTGATCAACTCGTCATCAAGCTTTCTTCTAGTAACGTAGAAGAACGAAGAAGGTTATAAATCTTACCTCGAATAATGTTTTTTACAATTAGATTTATCTGGTGATCCACAATTCCTATACGATAATTTTTAAGACCATATTAATACAGCGGCTGATATATATTCCTAAAATTAAAATTAATTTAAATCCATCTAGTAAGTTTTCCCCTAAATCCTATTGGAATCCTTCCTTGTCTCATTCAGTAGCTAAAAGATTGGCCCTATCAAAATTTAAGAAAAGTCCCTCTTCTCAAACATGATAATATTTACTTTTTACTTTAAGACTGTGTCACAGAATCGCAAATCCTACTAAGAAAAGCCGCGTCCAACAGTTGGAAACAATTTTGTAATTCAGTTGACGAATCTATATCTGCTGCAGAAATGTGGAGAAAAATGAAGTGGTATAAAGGTAATAAAGTTCAGAATAGTTTTGTCGATGAAGATAAATGTAATAATGTAATGATAAATGTAACATAATTAAATAATCTGTGTCCTGCATATATTTCTCCTCCTAAGCCATTAATTAATTCGGTAAAATTAAAACTAGAATGTGCCAATACTTAACACGAATTGGAATCATGTACTCGTATTAAAGCCAAAGACACCGCCCCGGGTTGTGATAGTATATATTTTTCTATGATGAAACGTCTTCCTATTAATGGTAAAAATATTTTACTTTATTTATTTAATAATTTTCTTTCTACAAGTTTCATACCTATTCAATGGCGAGATATTTACGTTATTCCGATTCCCAAACCGAGCCGAGATCCGTATTTAGTTTCATCTTTGCGCCCCATAAGTTTAATGTCCTGTGTTTGTAAAATTTTCCATTCTATTATCAACAGAAGATTAGATTGGTACTTGGAAAAAAGAGTATATTTTTAGCTGATACCGTAGGTTTTAGAAAATCAAAATGATGTCTTGACAGTTTGGTCAGATTGGTTACAAGGATACAGTCAGGTTTTTCTAAGGATTTAACAATTCTTGCGTGCTTCCTGGATATTGATAACGCGTGCAATATTAATATAAATATATATGCTCACTTATCAAAGTCTTAGATGAAACTGGTGTTGGTTTAAAAATATGTGAATATTTGTGGAATTTTCTAAGCACCAGGAACTTAAAAATAAGACAAGGGAATACTTTTGTTTGTCAATGTACTGCTCAAGATCTCGCACAAGGTGATCCTTTATCGCCGTTATTATTTAACGTCGCGACTCATCCTATTTGTAAGACAGTTCGAAACGTATTTGCTACACAATATGACGACTTTGCGCTATACGCGATTGATAGAAATTTAGAATCCGATCGTTGTTCGATACAAAGTTCTTTAGATATTTTAATTAAATTATTCGAAAATTTAGGCCTTAGCGTGTCTTCTACAAAAAGCAAAATATGCACTTTTTAAAAGGGCCAAAACATAAACAGTGTTCGTATTTTCATTCGTGACATGCCATTAACGGCGGTGTCTAACGTGAGATATTTAGGCATGGAGCTTGATTGATCTTTGAGATGGACAAAACACATTAATACACCAATCGAAAAGGCGCATAAATTTTTGAATATTTTAAAAATATTAGCTGGATCGGGATGGGGTTGTCACCCGAAATATTTGAGAAGAATTTACATAGCTATGATTAGAAGTCGATTAGATTTTAGCAGTTTTTATACAATAACGCTAGTAAATCAAATTTAATTAAATTAGACAAGTTACAAAACCAGGCTTTGCGTGTAATAGGTGGATTTGTCAAAAGTATACACGTAATCGAGTGCGAGCTGTGTGTGCAAACCTTTACAGATGATTCGATTATTCCTTGCTGGATTTTTTTTTTTGAGATCTATGTCAATATTAAATAATCAAACAATAAACGTCGTAAATGAACTAAACACACTTACGAAACGTAGATACTGGACACGGAAACAAATTCCAATTTTAGTAAATATGTATTTAAGATTCAAAAATATGAAAATTCATGCGGCGGAGTACCTACATACAGAATGTCCTAAAATTAGCACGTTACACTGACACCGGAGGTAGATGAACCCAAGACGCATTGAACAAGCCTAACATGCCCATAGAAAAGTTTCGTTGGTTTTGAGTTATGACCAGTTTTAGTCATTTTTTAAAAATCATCATTTTTTTGTAATGTTGGTATCAGAGACTTTTTAAAATGCACTTTATTTTACTTTTTTTATGTGTACTCCCTCAAGACTAGTTACTAATTATGAAACAAATAATACTTAGTCGATAAGTAATGTGAAATAAGGACAGTTGATAGTCAATCTCAATTTTATTCTCACATAAAAATAATAGTTTCGACTTTGAGCAGCCACCGTGAAAAAAAATTACTTCAAACGTAATGAACAAATACCTTTAAAAACTTTCCTATGCCATGCCAATTCCAAAATGGTGTAACACTTGTATTTTATATTATTGATAAATTATCAAATTTTAGTTGTTTCTCATCAATGCCCTACGTAAGTGGAATTAATAAAAATAAACCAGTAAGTCCTGCAGTTGCCACGATCAAGTAGGTAGAGAATTGGTCTTTTTTTTACCTGGCTTGGTAATTGGGATTGAAAGAGATAAAAAATAATACGCTGTAAACACCGAAATGCTATGTGTTGTGGACGTGGACAGTATTTGTATAGTGGCAGAGCAGACAACAGTTTAGTGTGAATAACACAATATCTCTGCACCTCGCTCGCTGGAATGAAGTTTTTAATCTCACTTCTTCTTTCATCTCCCCGCGTTCTCCCTGCCGCTAGAGCGCCAAATGACGTCATCGAGCCAGATGCAGAGATTTGTGGGCGGGGGGTGTAGGTGTTGTAAGAAAATAAAAAAAGTTTCGTATGAATTTTGCATTTATTTTGTTTACAACAAGTGTTCAAATTGAAACAAATTCTTCCTCCCATTCTTATGCACAAGTGACACCTTTGTATAAAATTTCGGTTGAGTCTTCTTATTAAGCTTATGGTGAATACTTGACGGGCTTCTTCAAATACCCTTTGCCTTAATTCAGCCTCAGATGTAATCGGTTTTGCGTAGACTTTATCTTTTAAACATCCCCAGTAGAAAAAATCCAAAGGATTTAAATCCGGGGAACGTGGCGGCCACAAGATCGGTCCCAGTCGCCCTATCCACCGGTTAGGGTTTGCAATATCGAGGTGCTCTCGTGCGGCACGGGCGTAGTGTGCTGGGCAGCCATCGTTTTGGAGCCACATCCTTTCCCTCAATTCCTCAGGGAAGCCCTCTAGTAATACTGGAAAATCATTCTCCAAAAAATTTAAGTAATTTTCTCCGTTCAGGACAGCTGGTAACTCGAATGGTCCTACTATCTGGCCATTTAATATTCCTGTCTACAAGTTAATTTTAAATTGATATTGAGAGCGAACTTCTCTTTTTTCATGAGGGTTGGTTAGACGCTAGCTATGAAGATTATGGAGATTAAGGTATCCATCTCGTTTACATGCAGATTCGTCGCTCCACAAGACATCATTAAAAAAGTTTGGATTTTCTCTCCATTTAGCAATCATTTGCGACAAAATACAACGCGCCGTTGGTAGTCACTTGTTAGAAGCGTTTGGACACGTGTTTTGTGGTAGGGATGGTATCTGTGCCGCTTTAAAATTTGATGTGCCGACGATTTTGGGATCCCAGTGCGCCGTTCAATGATCAGCACTGAAGTACCTGGCTCCTGGCGGGCTTCATCCAAAACAACATCATCATCTACAGTGCGGGGTCTTCCAGCGCCTGGGCCTCTCGTTCCTGGTACTCGACCCTCGCGATATGCATTAACAACGCGCAAAATAATTTCGTAGTTTGTCGGCGTACTATTAGGATACCGTTTCGCATACAATCGTGCAGCCAACCTCGCATTGTAAGTTACGTTTCCGCGAGTCGAAACTCGCCGTGTTTCACCATAAATTAGATGCATGTCTGCGTAATCGCTATGAGAGTAAGAGACGTTGGGATTCGTCATCGTGCCCGTTTCACAAAATTCCCAAGAAAATCTGAGTCCGGTTAAGCGCTGATTCGTCGTTTCCACTTTACAATAGTCCAAATTCACAAGCAAAACAGAGCCCAGTAGAAAAGCCAAAAACACGTTGAAAATCACAAAACAAAATGCAGAGGCGCAGAGCACACGTCGGTAGCACGAAACGCAAGGTAACGAACTGGCTGGCTGGGGCTGGTCTGGCTGGCTGGTCACTTGGTCAAGTATCTGCTATCGCCGTCTCTTTCTTTTTAAAACTTGTTTTACAGCGTTTCTTTTGTTATTCAGAACCCGTATTGGGCCGCCCAGGCAAATGGTAGGTAAAATGTGTATGACGTCATCTTCGCCTCAACAGCTTTATTCCCACTCGTATCTATATACTTAAAGTATTGTGTAAAGAATCAAAGGGCAAGTGTTACACCATTTTGGAATCGGCATGGCATAGGAAAGTTTTTAAAGGTATTTGTTCATGTGCGTGGCTGCTCAAAGTCGAAACTATTATTTTTATGTGAGAATAAAATTGAGATTGACTATCAACTGTCGTTATTTCACATTTCTTATCGACTAAGTATTGCTTGTTTCATAATAAGTAACTATTCTTGAGGGAGTACACATAAAAAAAGTAAAATAAAGTGCATTTTAAAAAGTCTCTGATACGAACATTACAAAAAAATGGTGATTTTTAAAAAGATACTTAAAACTAGTCATGACTCAAAACCCACGAAACTTTTCTATGGGCATGTTAGCCTTGTTCAATGCGTCTTGGGTTCATCTACCTCCGGTGTCAGTGTGACGTGCTAATTTTGGGACACCCTGTATGTATAAATTTGAGTACTGGATAAGTTGGTATAAATTAACTGACGTAATAAATGTCTATATTGAAGGCATAGATAGGGCTAAAAAGGAGTACAAGGAGTATAAGGAGACAATATGATAAGTCTCAGACAAACGTGTACCGCGTACATAGAAGCTTCTGTTGAAGGCATAATTAGGGACTTTCTGCCTTTCTTCTTTGTATAAATCTAAATAAGCAACACTGTTACCTTCTGTAGAAAGTGCATTTTGACGAAAGATCAGTGGAGAAAGGCATATGGTACCGAACACTACAAAATGAACCATGGAAATCACCGTGGTTTGCAGATGTTAATTTAACTTCGTTCTGGACACATTCCCCTGAATAAAATTGGACATTTGATGAGAAAAGTAGCATCTTCTCTTTGTTCGGAATGTGGAATGATAGAAGTCTTTTTTCACATAATTTTGGAATGTGTCCGTAACGAAGACATTAGATTTCAGGTTGTGAGAAAAATTAAGGATTTTATGAATATTGAAACATGTAACTTGTTTAAATTTTAAAAATACTAAGCTTATAGTTATTTGATTTTTATCGATTATCGTAAATTTGATAAAAATAATTATCTGCGTTTTGTATTTTACATTAGAGGTACGCAAGAAAAAATATTTTCATTTTATTATTATTTGTACTCGCAACAAGTGTGTAATGTGTACCTGTTTCTGACCTAATAAAAGTTCGTTTTTCTTTTTTTGTCAATCAAATACAGAATAGAAACAAGTAATTTAATTATTTTATTATTAAAATAATAACAATTTCCATGTAACTATCTACCTATTATTGAAGCTAACGATCGGTAAATATCGGTATCAAATTGAATAGCATTTGTTGCTGCTAATTTAGAATGAATTTATCTAACAAAGTCTACGGGATTTAGGTCAATTTCTGTACTAGAATAGATTAGGGTTTCGTCAAGTTTTTGTCAAACAAAAGCTAAGATAGTTCAGTTTGCACTTTCACTCTAATGGTACAGCCTTTGTAAATTCACATCCTCTACAGCGCTTATTTGTGAAAATCAGAGACTTCGTACTTTTTAGTGTGAGCATTTTATCTGAGATTACACTTTAGGAATAATTTTAGACTTTTATGTGCTAAATGCTTACTTTATACAGGGTGACCTGAAATTCGATACATTCCTTTGAAAGACAGAAAGTAGACCTCATTTACAGTAATATTTTTCATGGCATCCCCTATCCGAAAGTTTATATTTACAAAGTTATTGAAATTTCAAAAATTTTTTCTTTATTTTCGACTTTTTGACTTTGACATGACGTATTTTTAAAAATGTTTGTCTTTTTAGTGATTTTTTTATGTATTTTAACCGTCAATGAGTCAAATATTATTTTTAAGGAATAAATAGGGACAAACTAAGCGAGAATTTTTCATTATGAGACATGAAACAGAATTTTCTTTTAAGAAAAATGCACATTTTTCTTAAAAACAGGTGATTTTCTTAAAAAAATGTATGATACAATGCGTACAAATATTCTAAATAACTTCCTTATCTCATTAGCTTTCCAAAAAGGTGCAAATGTCTACATAAAAATATGACGTTGTAGTAAACATATTAGAAGTAAAATGAAATAATGTCTAAATCGATTTATTTCCGATAAGGTTAAAATAAAAGGAAAAACTTGAATTTAATTACGTTTATTGTGTTTGAAAAACATCAATGTTTAATTAAATTTAATAATAAATACTCTACTTTAGGTCTTGTTCAAAATGTGAACCTCTGTTTCTGATACAGGCCCGTAGTCTTCTCCGTACCTCTGTTTTGATTATTCTGGTAGTAAGACTAGTTTTGATTTCTTCTGCTGCATTTTTTATGCGGCTTCTGAGCTCCTCTACAGTAGTTAAGAGAGGAATATTTCCCTCTTTTTCCCCCCAGGATGGAAGGTTCTCACCCGTCATCGATGTGATTTCTGCTCAATATTATATATATTGGTAGCAAAAATTGGGCACTCGAGTAACAGATGAGGGACCGTCTCCTCAACTCCTGGCTGACACGAGCACGACGGATCCTCCTTCAACTTGATTCTGTTCAAGTAGAAGGCGAACCCGCCGTGACCAGTCAGTATCTGTGTAGTGTGGTGTGTTATGTCTATTTTCTTGGCTATTTTGTGTGCAGCAGCAGCGCTTGGGAAAAAGAGCTTTGTGACTCCGGCCGTCCCTCCCACTTCATATCTCCTGTCCCATTGCACAACCGTATCCTCTCTTAAAATACGCTTGACGAATGAAACAGGACACAGATCGTAGTCGGGTTTCCTATTCAAGCCCAGTGCGGCCTCCTTGGCTAACTCGTCTACTCTCTCATTCCCTCTCATTCCTGCGTGCGCCTTGATCCAAAACAAGGAGACCTCCCGCCTCTGCAAAGCAGCTTTTCGGAAAGCCGCCCTTGTTTGCACCGCCAGGGGATGAGGGGACCTAAGAGTGACTGCCTGGAGTGCCGATCTGGAATCGCTGAGGATACCGACCTTTGCCATTCCGCTCTCGCAGGCTATACTTACAGCTCTTTGGAGCGCTAGAAGTTCGGCCTGGTAGACGGTGCAATACAGCGGCAGTGCAAGCTTGACGGCCTTCATCTCGGCCTCACCCTTCCATACGGAGAGTGCGGCTCCAACTCGACCCCCAATCTTGCTGCCGTCCGTATAGATCCTATGGACGTGGCTGTTAACCACGTCTACATATGAGTTCTCGTCTACCAACCCGAACTTCAGCTATACCTGCTCTGCCGAATGTGGGTCCTCAATCGCTGGAGCCATTCGCTCCACCTCCTTGTCTTTCAATGCCGGGTGTGGCACTCCCTTCTTGATCTCATAAAGCCTCGATGCTTCGAGTATTCTGAGGTCAAGAGGGAGTATCCCAGCCAGCAGCATTGCAGAGTTCAGGGAGACAATTCGATATGCTCTGCAGATCTTCTTGGCAAAACCCCGTTGAACGGAGTTGAGCCTTTTTTGGACCCCCATATTTTCCACGGTGGGTGCTCACGCTGCTGATGCATACAAAATAGTCGGCTCTATTACGGCTATATATATTGTTTTACCTATCTGGGGGTTAAGCCCCCATCCTACTCTAGCAGCTTTGGCTAGCTGCTTATATCATGCTATAGCCTTTTTACATATGTTACTGACGTGGGCGTTAAATGTGACGCCGCTATCGATGAAACCCAGTGCCTTTATATTATCACAGTATTGAAGGTCAACACCCCCCATAACGAGTCGCGGCTGTTCCGGGTGAAATTAAAATAAAAGAGGTTTTTCCCGTGACATATATATTAAAAGAATTATAAGGGCGTGGGCAGAAGGCCGAGCTATCTGGTTAAGCTTCTTTGGTGTCTTTGGGTATCCAAGGGGCTTAAAACCACGTGAGAACTTAGCTGAGTCCAGGAGCACGTGGCGAACTGGGACTGCAACCTCTGGTAGCGTCTATCAGTCACCGCTACGTCGATCGTCTTCGATAGATCGTCCAAGGGTGCAGCCTGATTCCCAATTCAGTTGTCCAGTCCGGAATATCTAGCGGCCTCAGAAATCCGGTAGTAGGAAAATAGCCAATCGTCCTTGATGAGCCTTTATCCAGTATATAGATAGCGGTGCTTGTGCCCGAAACGAAGCTCCCTGAAAAATTCACGAAAAATGTGTGGGTAGGAGTCCCGTCCCACAGCCAGTGTGATTTTAACCCCAAACGATCAAAAATCACGGGCTGTGTGGCCATTACAATATATATGATGATATACAGAATAATTAAGGCATGGATACAAATATCCTAATATTTCAATAATGCAAGAACATAAGATGAAACTACAAATGATAGCACGTGGTATGGCTAATCAAATAATTGACAACTAATTTTACCAAGATGATAGTTTACATGAAAGAATAATGCGTTTTAATACAAGCGTGATTTTCTAAATATTCACAACACAGATATTTAAAATACTCACCGTGGAACACGGGGTTAAAATATAATTATTATAAACTTGTATCTAGAAAAACTTGAACAATAAAATTCGGCAGGAGAAAAAAGGGCGCTGTCATGTCGCGACAACCCTTATATACTCCTCCTGACATTGTTTTTTTTAACCGAAAATTAGCGGTAATGCGTAATCCAAATGCCACAATAAAGAAATATTAGAGATGAAGCTCTAGTTAGAATCATTTGCCAATAGATGGCGTTGTCTAGCACAAATTAGCTATTATTAATATCAACAACTGCTAATAGATGACGCTATACGCATCGTTATTAGCTATAACAATACGTTAAAAATAATGTAGCTATGCTACACGGCACGTCGTATTTTAGTCTCCGCGTGGACAGTAAAGCGCATGTTTTGTGGGGGGCGAAATTCAGCCCTTTCAGCTCCCCCCATTTCCTAATTTTGTCTAAAACTCTATTGGCTTTTTGCTCAATTTCAAGAGCCGTGTCTCCCTCAAACACCAAGACGATATCGTCCGCGAAAGCCTGGTGGAACACATTCATCTCATCTAACATCCATAGCAGGGGGTTCAACAAGAGGTCCCACAGGATTGGTCCACCTATGGATCCCTACACGCACCCCTTGTCGGTCTCCCTGCTCACTTCCATACCTGCATACCTTACGCTCACTCTTCTTTCACTCAGGTAGCTGCTGATCACCCGCCTCAGGTTCCCCGGACACCCAACCTCAGCCAACCTAACCTTTATGGCTGGCCACCAAGCACTGTCGAAGGCCCAGGGCTATGTCCAGCGAAACCACAACAGAAATTTTCTTCTCCTCCCTCTGCTTTCTGATGTGGTTCACCAACCTATAGAGGGCGTCTTCGGTGCTCCTTTGGGGCATGAAGCCATACTGATTAGGGCTAATATTGGGCAGCAGCAGCGGTCGATAGGCTTTTGGTACCCGATACGATTCCCTGCCCGGCTTCCTTAGTACCACCACGGTTGCCTGCTTCCACTCTTTGGGGAAGCAGGCGGCAGTGAGGTACCTGTTCAGCAGCGCAAGGAACCATTCCGGGTTACATTCTACAGCGTGTTGGCAGATGTCAGACGTGAGTCCGTCCGCCCCGGGGGCCTTTTTGGGGTTGAAGGACCTTACGGCTCTCTTCAACTCCTCCATGATGAAAGGAGGGTCGTCCGGACCCGCCGGCGGTTCAGTGTTCAAGGACTCCGCCCGCCGGCGCGTCCGCCGATGTTCTTCACTTTCACCACTTTCCTGGTCCTCGGGGTAGAAAGTCTCCGCCAGCCATTATGCAGAGCTCCGGGCGTCAAGGGTTTAACCTTCCCTCGTAAGGGGCAGATCCTCCTCCCTCCCTGTAGCTCTGCTCAGCACCCTGTAGATGCCTTCCCAGATCTCCTCCCTATCCTGCTTCCGGCAAAACTCTTTCCAGCTCTCCACTTGCTCATCCTTTACTGCTTTTTCATACTTCTACTTTTGTTCCAGGTACAACCCAACGACGCGGTCTCTGCGACCAGGTGCTGCGTTCCGGATCCTGCGTTTCCTCGTGGCAACCTGCTTCTTCATCTGCGCGAGCTCATCATTCCACCACGACAAGGTGAATTTTTGCGTATGTTTTTTGGTCGGCATTGTGTCTCTGCATGTCTGTGTGATCGCTTGTGTATATCTGTCTATTGTATCCTCTATCTGTTGTGTCCACAATGTTGTTATTGCTGAGGCGTGTGTAGTTCGACATCCAACGTGTCGGCGAGTACTACAACACACGCCTTAACCACACCACCCCCTTCCCCATCGCTCTGGTAGACCCTCACTCCATTGTATGTCCTCATACTCCGTGCCACATCTATGTAGGGCTCTTGCAGCAACGCAACGCATGCCTTACGCTTGGTGGCCTCGAGTAATAACTCCCTTGTGGCAATTTGGCTCCGCTGAAGGTTGGCCTGCAATATTCGGTACTGGAAGTACTCACCGGAGACTACCTCAGCAATACGATACAGCCGATCTGGCTAGAGCGTCCCACCTTTTTCTTTCTACGCACTCCTTATCAAGGGCACTGTGCTCCACGCTACCTCTCTTGGCCTTAGTGCAGTTAATGCACTGAGGCGCTTCTCTCCGCAGCCACTTGTCGCAAGCGGTCCTCATGTGAGGACCTGCGCAGTGACTGCATCGCTCCGTTTCCTCCCTGCATACCCTCTTCGTATGCCCATAACCAAGGCAGCGGAAGCACTGCACCAATGGACTTGGGTCCTCCACTCTAACTCTGCCCATACCTATGTAGGCATATCCTACATTCATGCATCTTTTCCACACTTGTGGGCTCACTCTAACCACTAGGTGATTCTGTAGGGGGTTCCGCGCTTTCATCCCAAACACTAGTTCCACATTCCTCTCTTCCCCCTTCAAGCCTTCAAGGATGGCCGCGTTCTGATTATTGAACGCAGTAACGAAGTCGGCATTGTCGTACTTCATTACATCCCTGAAGGCCAGTAGGGGGTTTTTATTCTTCAATTCTTCCGCAATTAATCCCTCATTCTTTCCCAGTCTCTCCTTAAACTTATTCCTTTCTTCTTCATTTATACAGCCGACGAATACCCTTCTATTTTTAACCTTTCTCACTCTTTCCACCTTGACCCATCCATCCTTATAAGGCATGCTATCGATGGATCATTTTCATTTTCTATCATGTTTATGACGTTCTCCACACATTTTATGTAGAAATACAACGTCTTTTTGCTACCTTCATATAATGGCAATAATAGCGACATATTATGGTAATAAATTGGCACTGGATTTGCCATTTTATTTTATTAACTTTTTATTTAAAAAAAATTAAATATGAATTTTATATAAGTAAAGCTTTTCGCTATGGATAGGGTCAGATGGGATGTCCAGGAAAATAAACAAATTGTATGCTTACCCCAGGAACATCGTTTTCTGCTATCTGTTGAGTTGGGCCGGTCCGCTACTGCTTCTGCTGATGCTGCCACTGCACGAAGATAGTTCGAATCGACTTTTCATTAGGTTTTTGGTAAAGTTCTAGTGTCGCGATCACTGGACTAATGGAGCCCGGGTCGTTAATTTAGACACTTATCCGAAAGACTGCGCCAGTTTTGTTATTTTAAAGTAAACTGTCGAACAAGGAATTACCTAGGAGAGCCCGTCAATTGTTGTATATTAGTTAATTTACAAGCGACACATATACATGGCATTGACAATCAGGTGGCCGACGCCTTAATGAGAATCGAAAGTATCACGTGTCCCAGCTCGAGCGAATACTTGGAAATTGCGCGCGCGCAGGCGACAAACGCTGAGCTTGCGGATTTAATGAGTACGAATAACAATATGCAATGGAAACATTTGTATTATGCAAATATATATTGCGAAACATCAGCCCAGAACATTAGACCGTCTATACCAGCACAGTTTAGGAAAAATATTTTTCATAAGTTTCATGAAGTTACACATCCTGGAATTAGAGCATCGCGTGCGTTAATTAGTAAGAAGGTTTTGTGGCCAGGTATGAATAAGGATATACGAACCAGGGTCAATACTTATGTTAGGTGTCAGTAAAGTAATTAGGCACATAGTTTCGAGACTTAGCGATTATAATCGAAACGCTTTTCGAACATTTGCATGTAGATTTGATAGGACGGTCACGGTTATCAGCCAACACAACAAAAACAGAGTTGGCTGAGCGCTGTCCCCCTGAAAGCCAATGCGGCTTCCGCCCAAATAGAGGCACAGTTGATGCCATCTTCGTGGTCAAGCGACTGCAGGAAAAATGCTTAGAACAGCAACGTGCACTGTACATGTGCTTTGTCGACCTGGAAAAAGCCTTCGACCGAGTACCTAGAATAGCCCTATGGACAGTTCTGAGGAAAATGGGCTGTCCTGTGAAGTTTGTTAACATAGTGCGCCAATTCCACGATGGAATGACGGCCAGAGTTCGTCATGAAAACGACTTCACAGAGCAATTCCCGGTAACAAGCGGTGTCAAGCAGGGCTGTGTCATGGCCTCTATACTTTTTGCCCTTTATTTTGCTGCCGTAATGAACGATGCCCTGAGGAACTGTAGCGGTTAGATTCAACTGAACGTGCGAACCGACAAGAGTGTCTTCGACTTGTCACGTTTTAGAGCGATGCGCAAAACCCAACAGCGCTCTCTGCTAGAAGTACTCTATGCCAATGATGTATGCCTAATGGCTGACAGTACTGAGCACCTGCAGCAGTACCTAGATGAGCTGGACCAGTCATGTCGTAAGTTCGGCCTGGTGATCAGCGTGTCGAAAACCCAAATCCTTAAGCAGCCTGCAAGAGGTGCTAGTGCAAGCGATACCCCGATTACCCAGGCTGGAAAGCAGCTCGAGGAGGTAAAGACTTTTCGCTACCTCAGCAGCCTCATACGAAGTGACAACCGCCTAGAGTCAGATATTTCATCAAGGATCTCGAGAGCTGCTGGCGCCTTTGGGAGGCTGGATCAAAGAGTCTGGAATTCACATGACTTACGCCTACAGACTAAACTTGCCGTATACAAAGCAATCGTCCTACCCCTGTTGCTTTATGCCTCCGAGACATGGTGCCTTTACAAGGCTGATATCAAATGTCTCGATAGCTTTCACATGAGGTGTCTTCGTGCAATTCTTAGAGTCAAATGGCAAGATAAAGTCCCAAACACTGAGATTCTAAGGCGCACCAAAATGTCTGTTATGGAGTGTCTGCTCATGCAGGGCCAACTTAGATGGTGTGGACACCTTGTGCGCATGGACGACTCCCGTCTACCTAAGAGCGTATTCTTTTCGGAGATTTCAACTGGGAAGCGTAAGCCTGGGGGCCAGTACCTGCGTTAGAGGGATGTTCTCAAGCGGCATTTGATTGCGAGTGGCTTACAATGTAACACCTGGCAGGAGCTGGCGCGTGTGAGGCTTGAATGGCGAAAACCTGTAAAAGAAGGCACTGAGAACTTCGAAAAAGCTCGAATGGAAGATCTGGATGCCAAACGCCAACACCGCAAGACTGGTCCTAAGCCTACGTATAACTATACGTACAACTCCGCCGAACAACTATACTGCACAGCGTGCGACCGAGTCTTTCAGACCAAACTCGGTTTCTCCAGCCATATACGGGCTCATGCAAGGAGGCTAGGCTAGGAAGGTCGCCGTCGACGGATGCGTCGTGGAGGACATCATCATCATCATCATCACGGTTAGCGATATTGCGTCACTATGATAGACAGGCAAACGCGATTTCCAGAGATTTGTTCTGTAGTGGACATGACCGCGGAATTGGGAGCTAGAGCAGTTTATGAGGGTTTGATATGTCGTTTCGGTTGCCCTAAGGTAATTACCACGGACCAGGGTAGACAGTTTGAAAACGAATTATTTATGGATTTAATTAAATTATTAGGTATTCAGTTATGTTGAGTTTCATGTATCATCATGAGTTATGTATCATGTTAGGGCTATGAGCTGCTTGTCAAACAGACAATGATAATGTTAGTGCTGCTGAATTTTCCCTAGGTCATTGTTTAAGGTTGTCGGGAGAATTTTGTTCAAATGAGAGTACCAAAATTGATAATCCACAATCGTTCATAATACATTTAAGAGATACTTTAAGTAAGATTAAGCCTCAAAATAGGGCAGTTAAGTATTGTAATAGTACGTTTGTGCATGCTGATCTTAGTTCCTGTTCACATGTTTTCCTAAGGGGGACGCAGTGCGGAGACCGCTAACGCCTCCGTACAGCGAGCGGGCCACATAAAGTGTTAGAGAGGTAGTTAAGTTATTAAAATTTTAATTGATAATAGAGAATGTAATGTTTCGATAGATCAATGAGGCTTGAGAGGAAAATGAAGTTAAGCACGACAGTAACATAGAACAGCATAGCGATGTCAATATGTATACAGTATACACCTATACAGCAGTCACGTAGCGGTAGAAAAATTAAAAGACCTGTAAGATTTTTAGATTGTAACTACATCAGCACTTTTGTATAACAAGTACTTCAATGTCACGTAATGTAATTTCAGCACATCTTAGTTGTTATAAGTTTTAGTTGAGAAAATTTTTATTCATTATATTTTTAAGTTAGGCTCAGTAAGCAAATTATTTTTGCATTTGATTGTCGGCTCACAAGTAATCGGCAACAAGTTTCCACTGTTAGGCATCCACAATTTTAAAATTTGTAGCTAAATATTTTAGCTACTTTTAAGTGACGTTATTACAATTTGTTCTTCCAGTAGCTCGAACAAGAACTTCAACTAAAAAGTTAAACTGAGCTTGTAAATGCTTTTGAAATTTGTTTTAGAGGTATAGAACTTTCAAATGGAATTAAACAAAGATATTTTTTTAAATTGACGTGAAATTTACTTTATTCGAAAGGTACTCTTCTGGCATTATATTTAAATATGACTTCTGGCATATGACCACCACGCCTGGCTCGGTCGTAGTCTAATCTGGAGGTCCAATTTTCGATTACTTTTTCCAACATTTGTGGCCGTACATCGGCAATAACGCGGCGAATGTTGTCCTCTAAGTGGTCAATCATTTCAGGCTTATCGGCGTAGACTAGCGACTTCACATATCCCCACAGAAAATAGTCAAGCGGCGTTAAATCGCACGATCGTGGAGTCAAGGTCCGAAACGTGAAACTATGCGGTTACCAAACCTTTCCTTTAATAAATCAATGTTGGAACGAGCTGTGTGACATGTTGCGCCGTCTTGTTGAAACCACCGCTTCTGCACATCAAAGTTGTTCAATTGATGAACGAAAAAGTCAGTAATCATGGCTCTATAGCTGTTACCATTTACTAACGTTCTTTAACATCTTGTTACATCTTTAAAAACGATGCTGGCCAGAGCCAGCATCGTTTTTAAAGAAGTACGGACCAATTATTACACCAGCCTATAAAGCTCACCAAACAGTCAGTTTTTCTGGATGTAACGGTGTGTCAACGAATCAATGCAAATTCGGCAGTTTTGTTTATTGACGTATTCATTGAACCAAAAGTGAGCTTCGTCGCTAAATAAAATTAGGTTATGAAAATCGAGATCAACGGCAATCTTGTTTTGGGCCCATTCACCGAATCTACGCCTTGCTAGGTGATCGTGTGGCTACAATTCTTGCTCCAGTGGACATTTGTAAGCACGCAAACCAAGATCTTACCGCAAATCTTCTATGAAGTCTACTTCTGACTACGTCATGGACACATATCCAATTCCTGTGCACGATGGCGGATAGACTGATTCGGGTCTTCCTCTACGCTATACTCTACAGCAGCAATGACTTCTTCTGTACGCACTGTACGACGTCTCTGTGGATGCGTATTATAATTTAGAGTAAACGTGGTGCGAAAACGTTCCATAGTGAATCGAATTAATTGCTCTGATTGACATATGTTGACCGTAAAATGAACGTAGTGTGCGATACGTATTTCGAACAGGACCATGATTTTCAAAATAAATTTGCACAATTTAGAAGCGTTGTTCAGGCGTTAGTCTATTAAGACCGCCTTTTGTGCTTATTTAGGTTTAGTATTCGTATGTTCTGTGTGTCCTATTTGATTTAGGTGCAATAAAGAGTTTTTTCATTTGATTTCATTTCTATTCATGTTGAAATGCCAAACCAAACTTAATATAAATCACTTGACAGCTGACGAAATGGCCACCACTGTGTGTAGTGTGTGTAGTGCGCATATTTTGTCGCAGTTAACGACGTCCAAATATTTTATTTATTATTAACATGATTATAGTTCTAATATATAACATACCTATCGCTTTAAGATACATTTAATAACAGAATCAAATTGTCAATGATTAAGTATCCGGGAAAAGGGTTAAGACGGGTAGAGCTAATATGCTATCCCGTAGGTTTGTACGTTGTTCCAGAGCAGTGAAGATAACTCTTTTCAAAGCGTATTGTCACACAGATGTCAACAAGCTTCTTGAGAGCACTTATTGATGGGCAAAGCAGCACCATGTCATCCGCGTAGCTAATATTGTTGACAAAGGTACCGTCAATGGAGCATCCAACACCAGCGTTGCTGAGCTCATCAATCAACCCGTTCACGTACAGATTGAAAAGCGTTGGCGAGCTAACCCCTCCTGCCTCACCCCGCATTCCAGCCTGAAATTATCAGAGTGCGCTCCAGCCCATTTCACGTAGTTCCTTTGATTTGAATACCAATACTTCAAGATAGAGCTAAATGCATATGGTATATTAGAATCTTCACGGAGTTTTATCCAGAGCATGTCATATTGGACCAAATCAAAGGCTTTAGACAAGTCGAGAAATAGAGCATAAGCTGGAGTGTCCCTAGCCGTATAATACTGAACAGTCTGCTTGAGGCACAGGACAGCAGCCTCAGTAGATAGACCAGGCCTGAAACCAAATTGAGCATCGTGAAGCTTGATATGGTCTCTCAAGTGCTCGTCAAGCCGTCTGTGCAGTACCTTCGCTACAATAATTGCCAGGGATATAGGTCTATAATTAGTTTTATTGCCAGAATCTCCTGTCTTATTTTTGACTACTGGAACTACTACAGTTTGTAGCATGCTGTCAGGTAAATATCCATGATTCAAGCAGAGGGAAAAGAACATGGCTAAAACTCGAGGTAAGTGGGCTCCGGCATATTGTAGGTGTTCAATACTTAAATGATCGTGCCCCGGTGATTTACCCCGAGTTATTTTCTTTAAAACATATCTTATGTACTCTGCTTTAATCATCACTTACTGCATCTTAGCATAGTGCACATTACAATGTTTATTATTATTATTATAACTAAAAAAATGGTAATCCACTCGATCGTTTTGAATATGAAATAGTTCGTAATAGAGTCGACATAAAAATAAAGAAAGATTATAATGAATACATTGCTTCAATCTAAAATAAAATAAATAAAAGCTCTAACCTCTTATGGTCTTACCTAAAAGAATTTAAAAACAAAAAATCTGTGTTTCCACCTTCGATGCAAGTGCATCGAAGCTGGAAACTCTGTATGACTATTTACATAGTTATTGTTCAAGTAACAATAACTATGTAAATAGTCATACAGAGGTGTGTAACTTACACGTTGTTACCCCCAAAAATGGCACGAGGTTAGTTTGGAATTAAAAAAATATGATATATTACTTTATTATGTTTACCGTTTTATTTCAATGTTTGTAGTCTGAAGATCAATCAGACACTTTTAATTTCTAATTTTACGTAGGTATAAGGAAATTTTGTTATTATTACTTTTTTATATGTTTGTAGTCTTGTAAGCCAATTAATCAGCCACTTGTAATTTCTCATTCTTACGCAGGTACTAAATACTAATAATAAATCTAGAATATTTACAAGGACATAGGAGGTGAGTTTCATTTATCATACAAGCTATGACTAAGTATATTATTGGAGTTTTAGTTGAGTAAAATCAAAAATGTCGCGTTTGGCGTTAATTTTTATACACAACTGACAAATAACACATTTTTATTTTATGTAATTTTTAATTATTTGTGACTGATATGCTGCTGAACTCAATTGTGTACAGCGGCGAACTATAACAAAGATAACATACTTTCTGTATGATATTAAGAACCATTAAAGGTACTTTATGAAGTTTTTTTTTTAACAAATTTTAAAAGCAAGGTACAATACAAACTCGGTGTCACAAAAACCTAGAAGGTTTGTCCGTACACTGGTGCATCTATCATCAAATGCTCAATTTAGATATTATAACTTTACTTATTAACTATGAACAAAACGTTAGTTTAATAGCAAAGTAAAATGTAAATACATAGAACAAATGCTGTTCAGTGTCAGTCGCACTCATGGTAGGCATGAGGCGTCTAATTCGCGAGCGGCGCGGGCGCACGGCACGGTGAGTGCGCCCGCGCACGAACATTAGGTAACAAACAACTTGTTCGAAACTGGTATCGCACGAGTACAGGGGAAAATAGCTGTTGGAAGATTTTATAATTTTTATTAAATATTTTTATTTGTTTGATCTTTTTTCTTCATTAATTAAGTATCTATCTATTTAATGAATTGTAAAAGTATGTTTTTAGTTTACTTTTTCTATTTTTATCATTGATATTTTGTTTTAGCTCTAAGGGTAATGTATTTAATAGTGTAGGTACCAAATATTCAAGGGATTGTTTTCCGTATAGATTGTTGAAGTGAGTGACAGTGAATTTTACATTAGTCACGCTACGCATTGTGATATAGTGTTTTGTCGGTATTTGAACATCCAAGTTAAAAAAGTTTTCTTTTAGTATGGTATATTTAATCATATCGTGTATGGGCATGGTCTTACAGAACGAGAAAACTTTATGATAATTATTCTTATTTTTAAGATCATTTTTTATCTTATAGGGTATTATAGTTTTAAGTATTCTTAATTGAAGCTGGTATATGGAATTTAGATGAGTTCTGCTGGTTCTGCCGTAGCTGCTCAGGCCGTATTACATAATAGATTCTACTAGAGTTGTATAAAGTAAGAGACGTGTGGCAAAGGGAATATTATTCTTGACTATAGTAAATTTAGCTAGCAACGCACTTTATCGCACACGTAGTTTATATGCTCGGTCTACTTGAAACGGTCATCTATCACTAGCTCTAGGTATTTATATGTACTGACTACTTCGACAACGCTACAGTTACATGACCGCGAGTTCAAATGTAGGCATTCATGTTCGTGAGCAACTAGTTTCGGTATTATACCACTCCTGTTTTGGCTCGAGCTCACATACATAAGCTTAGTCTTGCTGTTATTGACCACAAGTCGAGAGTCGTGAGACCATTTAGCTAACAAGGTAAAGTCTTCTTGTAAACGTGAAAGGGCTATGTGTATATCATCGTGGGCTGAAACGCGAATGTGTCGTCGGCGAATTGAAAAATTTTAGTTTTTAATTAAATAAGCGACATCGTTTACGTAGGTAATAAAGTGGCATGGTCCTAGCACCGAACCCTGCGCTGTTCCCTCTGTCACATCAACTTCCATGCTTAGCTCGTCGCTAATCTTTAGTATCTTTAATCATTAATCTGTCCTATTAGTTAAATAATTTTTACACCACTTTAGAGTAATGGGCCTCGTATACCATTTTCTTCTAATTTATTATCAAAAGGTCATGCTGAAGTGTATCGAACGCCTTACTGTAGTCGATAAAAACTATCAATACATGTTTTCAGGCATTTGAATAGTTATAAATAGTGTTAGTAAATTTAGACAAAAGATGTGTTGTGCTTTTCTTACTTAAAAATCCATACTGGTTACAGCTTATAATGTGGTTATGTAAGAAGAATGTATACATTTGTTTACAAATAAATTTTTCGATAATTTTGTCAATAGTGGGCAGTATGGTTATAGGACGATAATTATCATAATCTTTATGGCTTCCCTTTTTATGAATTGGCCTCACTATACCCTTTTTAAGATCAGAGGGGTATTCCCCAGTTGCTACAGACGTGTTTATTAACTGGGCCAAGACTGGTGCTACATTTTGGGTTATTATTGCAAGGTCTGATGCACGTATTTTATCTAGTCCTGGAGCTTTGTTAGGATTTAAATTTTGATAAATATTTGATAATATTTATGGCGGTCTCAGACGTTGCTTTACGAAAATGTAATGACATATTAGTAGAGCGTGCGTACAGGGATCTATCAATTAGTTTACTAGTACAGTTTAGTAAAATGTTTTTCACATTGTCTTGAAAGGTTGTCGCAAATTTATTACATATATCTGAAATTGTACATGTTGAGTCATGTAATGCATTAACAATAGTATCATCCAGAGAATCTTTTAGTCTGCCAGTTAATGTATTAAATAAAAGCCAGAGCTTTTTCGGATTATCTTTGTTGGTAATAATATTTGAATAATAATAGCTTTTTTACATTGCCTTATTAATTTATTAGTATCATTTCTAATTTTGTTATATTTTTGTTTTAATATCTTGTTACTTGGATCTTTCGTCCATTCCATGAAAAGTCTGTCCCTATTGCATGAAGCATGCATTTATTACTTTTATATTTACCAATTTGCTATTGTTCATTCTTTTTGGATTTTTTGATATTATAATTTTACTTTCTGATTTTGTATAACAGTTATGAATAAATTTTACCATTTCATTGTATATTTTGTGTGGGCAATCACTGCTCTTTGTAGGATTCCAGTCAATTTCTTTTAGAGAGTTATAAAGATAACTAGAATTATATTTAATTTTAAAAGTTGAATTCTCCTGTGTCTGTACATTGAGCGATCCAGTACACGCTAAAGCGACTATTCGATGGTCGGCTAGTGTAGTTCCGAGAGCCGATGTGAACAAGTCTTGCGAGTGGGATCTCGCGTATATGTGGTCAATACATGTTTTACTTAGTGTATTATTTCTAGATTCTAATCTGGTATATTCTGTAATCCCACACACAAGGCCGTGTTCGTACATAACTGTGTTATATTTATGCTTTACAGGATTGTTAACCTTTAAATCAATGTTAATATCACCTAAAACAAACAAATCTTTGCAAAGTTCGGTTTTTTATATAAATGTGTCTAGCTCATTTATAAATAAGTGCTTACTAGTGTTAGATGGTCTATATAATTTATGGTACATAAAACAGCGGAGTAGCCCGAGGAAGTGGTTATTTCACCATAAAGTAGTTCAAAATGCTGTGGTTGCATATTTTTACCAGTAAATTTGTTTTTTATTTACGTACATTATAATTCCACCTCCACGAGGTCTGTTCCGCAGTTTCGTGTATATTTTATATTCTTGCAGATGATACAAAGTGCTTATGGTATCACAAATATTAGCTTCAGTAATCATATTGATTTCTTAGGTTTACGCGAATATTGTTCATTGTTTTAAACAGTTACGGATTGTGTCGCGGTGCACTTTTCTGTTTTTTACAAGGTGTAAGGGATTCAGTAATCATGATTACATCTGGAGTTTTAATACACTGTTCAACACATTGTTCGAGTGGTGCAAAAGTTTTTTATCAACGACCTAATATTAATATGAACACACAAAAGATTAATGTTGCTTGGTATGTTTGAAACAAAATTTTGAATATTTGAACAGTCATTAATTTCTAAAATATTATCGTTAGGATGTACAGCCATATCAGAATGTATTAGTTACACTTTTTAATTTACTGTTATTTATTTATATTAGGTATAGTTCATTTTAGTTTATTTACATCTTCTTTAGAGCGTATAATTGTAGGTTTTTCTTTTTCGCCTTCCTTCCAAACACGAATTACTCCTTTTTTGATCAAAATGTATTTATATATGCTATTTAGTTCTTTTTTGGTATACCATAAGAGGTGCTTGTTATAAGGTGTAAGGGATTCACGGACATATATAAGTTCTTCTTTGTATATACTCGTAGTATAATCGGTGCCTGATGGCATTATATCGGATGGTGTAATTTTTATGCGTTTTGATTTGAAGCTTGACAACCATGTGTCTTGGGTTTGTTGTGAGTTTAGTTTAACCTGTATTGGTCCAGGTCGTTCGTTTTTTCCGGGTAGTCTAGTCGCAGAGATTATTTCACTGCTTGGCTGGTTAATTCTTGCGGCCATCTTACTTGCAATGGTTGCTTGTTTGTTGGTTGCTTTTGCAACTGGCACGTTACAAATATCGATGAAATTACACATGTTGCGTTGTTCCATCTCCTGCATCCGTTACTCCACAGCACTAAGTCTAGTTTCTTAATTGTTATTTTTATTTGTAAGCTCAGTATTTTTTCCTTTTAGCTCTTTGAGTGTGTTTTGACACGCTTCAAGACTCATAATGACTTCGTCCATTTTCTTCGTATGGAAATCTAGTGACTGGTGAACGTCTCTAAGCTCTCTCTTCAGGGTCTTTTCTAGCTCTTTAGTAGTTCCGACAACAAGTGTTTATCATCAATTTTTAGACTGAGTCTCATAATACATTTTGTCGTCATCTTCTTCATCGGGAACGATAATCGAGCGACGTTTGGGTGAATGTTCGTGACATTCTTGACAAGTCCAGTCTAAGTTTTCGGTAGCTCGGACTGCTGCTAGCTGTTTGTTGGTTAGACCCGAGCATGAGGTGTTGAGATACACTATTTTTTCACAGCGAATACACTCCAATCCAGGTTTAGTTTTAGTTATATTTTTATCACATTTATCACATTTATTCGTTTTGAGGCTATTAATCAATTTATTTATCGATTTGACGTACGTGTTGCGCGATTCATCGCTCCACAGAATTTTGTCGAAGAATTGTGGATCTTGTTCTATTTTTGCAAGCATTTGTCGACAAAAAAACTAACTGCACTCTCTCGGTTGTAGAGCTTGGACGCGTCTAATGTGGTAGGGATGAAATTTTTTTTTTAGTACACGGTGCACGGTCGTCTTTGAGATTCCAGTACGTCGTGCTATTACTCTAGTAGAGGTGGACGGGTCTATCTCAATTTCGTCAATTACAATGTCTTGTGTATTGATATTAGCCAGTCTACCAGTGATCGTACCACCAATGCCGCTGCCAGGTATTCTACCTTCCGTATAACACCTGTGGACTCTGATGAATATGCGGTAATCTGGATGACGCGCGGTAGGGTATCTTTCCCTATAAAGAGCTGCAGCAGCACTTGCGTTGCCTCTACATTCACCATAAATAAAGTGTATGTTTGCGTATTCTTGAGCCGTATATTGAATACGTGGCATCTTAATACACAATACTCGTTCAGATAAAAGCCAAGTCGTCGTAAAATCACCAAACTAAATCCAAATCACTGAGCAAAAATAAGAGTCCAATGATATATCATATATATATTCATATATAACGATGACTCCTGGCTATAGCCAGGTCGTTATAACACTGATTTTAAAATTACAGAGAAGTCTAAAAGGAATGTACACATGCAATAACAAGTCTCGACTTATCGACGATCTTATCGACGAGATACGCACTTAATTGTAAATACTTGCCTTTGTTATGTGCCCTGTCGCGAGAGGAAAGGTACAATGTATTAACATTATACTCTTCGCTCGCTCGCTCACACTCTACCTGTCTCGTAATAAACAAAAGATGGGTAGCATGGGCCAGGTAGTAAATACCAAGCTCAGGTAGTAAATACCAATATTACACGATCTTTACTGCCGTAAAAAGGGCTCTTTCTAAGGGCTTCTTTTAGAACGCCTGTCACCGTCTTGGTCACCGTTTAAGACAAGATAAGATTTTTTTTAATTTTCTGTCTTTAGATAAAATTATGTATTATACCATTTTGTAAACTGTATTAATTGCGCATATTTTCTAAACAGTTGGCCACTTATAGACCAGGGCCGAAGCCTTCAAAAATGGTAAAAAATGAAAAAAAATTACAGTAGGATGAAACCCATTAGAAAAGGAGGGTAATATGATCAAAATAAAAGGAAAAATAAATTACGGTCGATCCGAGTTCGGGAAGTGGGAGGGGGTGAGTTTTTAAGGGTAAAAAATGGTTTATTTTGATTTCCGGCAAAACTACAAGTCCTATGGAACAAAGTTAAATGGCAAAGTTGTAGGTAATAAAAAGATCTACAACTTTTGTATTTGCAATTTTTTCACATAATCTCAAAATTTAGGTGAAAAATTAAAAAAAACAAGTTTTTGGTTTTTTATTTATATCTTTTTCAAAAAAAATTTTTTTTCTATGAAATTTGGTGAAAACTTACCTTATTATGTCCCAAATACACTGTAATTTATTTGATTTTAAAATATTTATTTTTTCGCCTTATTTTAACTAAATATCAAAAAAGCACTCTAATTTTCAATCGAAAATTCTGACGTCAAAATATCAGCTTTTTTCAAAAAGTTTGGGGGCTTTTTGTTCGTTGAAATATCTACTTTCTGATGGTGTAAAAAAAATATACATTACTATAGGAAATGTTCTCAGAAAATGCAAAAAATTGAAAAAAACTCAAATTAGAAATTTTTTTTTAATCATTATGTACAATTTTGAGGTATTTATTAAAATTTACACTTTAATTAAAAAAACGTAAGATTTCATGTTTTATTGATAAACGAAAAAATTGCAAATTAAAATATACTTCTATAATTAACAAACAAATAAGTTAATAAAGTTAATATTTAATAAGACATCTACAATATTTTGAAAAAGTTGTAGAATCTTCTTTAAATAATATTTGTAGATGCCTATTTATTGCTGTTTTAAGATAATTTATATACCTGAGTGACCTTCGGTAAATTTTAGCCCATTGTAAGTTATTTCATTGAGAAGTGGGGACGGACCTAGGAGGGTCTGGGCCTTACTACATACCTGCTATTTCGTAGCAGCTGTAAAAACCGTTAGCCAGTATTCGAGATACAGAGCAGTGTACAACATCGTTTTTAAAAATACACGTGCAGGCTGAGTTACTCTAAGTGAATTGTGAGAAATTTACTTTATTCAAAGAATCGTTTGGAATATACATAGCAAGGTAATTACTATCTGTATTTTAAATCTATATTAATCAACTTCAAAATAAAAATAGTAATATTTTCTTTCATAAATAGTATGTTTAACGTAACATAACCTAAAAAATTAAAATTGAATGATATTTTAGTACAAGAATAAAAAATAGTAATTTCGTTTATTTTATACAAACAAATTTAGTTATACTCATGATAAAACTTTGAAGGCATTATTAATTTGATTTTGTCGTTTCAGATTATCAGTATGGATGAATCTGTTTGTATAATCTGCAATAAGTCAGATGACAAGCAAGTGTATGAAATAAAAAAGCAGCTTTGAATCGTTTAGTGGCATCTAGCAAGAAGAGAATCGACAATAAATACAAAAAATTTTAAATTTTAACATCAGCTTTTATTCATCGAACTTGTCAAAGTCACTGTAATGATGAGACTGCAATAGCTACATTCTGTAGCTCAAGACGTAAGAAATCACAGGAAGGAAAAGAAATAAATAAGGACGCTCTTACATTTAATTTTCAATCTCATTGCTTTCTCTGCGGTGGGTTTTTCGGTAATATTTCAAAAGATAAAATTTCATCAGTTTAAAGTAACGATACAAGAGATAATATATAACAGCATATTCAAAAACAAAACACATTAAATGATTTCGATAAAAACATTTCAGCTCGTTTAAGAAATGTGCCTGATTTAGTCGCAGTAAAAGCTCATTATCACACTGTTTGTATGGCTAATTTTTATAACAATAGGACAGAAAGAAAAAGTGGTCGCTCAGCATGTGAAAACACTAAGAGTTTTATTAATTATCTTATTAATTATATCGTTGACAACGAAACAGAATGTCAATTTTCTGTCAATGAAATAAAAGAGGGATTTTTAGGAGATCTCCCAGACTACACAACTATTAAAAATAAATTGAAAGAGCATTTTCAGAACGATATCGATTGTCATTTAATTAAAAGAGACATGATAATTTTGTACAAAAATAGTACCGCAAGTAAGAAACTCTGCAAAGACTGGTATGAAAAAAGATTAAAAAGTAAAGAAGACGAACGAACTAGAATTGTAAAATAATGAACCTTGTCCTTGTTGTACTTGTAAAATACCATATATAAAAAAAATAAAAATAAAAGTATTGCATTCTCTTTTGTTGGCAACACCGAACAGAATACATTTGAATAAAGCGACTTGTACCAAGATTTTGGCGTATTACTTTTATCTAATAAAAATTAGAAAAGTGACAGAAAACCTAAAAATAAGTGTAAGTCATATTCCGCTCGTTTACAAAGTGGCGACCCTGCATAAAAATCAAGAATCCAGCGGAAGATGACCGAGAAAACAATGGATATAAAAGTCAAGGTGAGGACCGTCACGAGACGCCATTTCTCAAAGTCCGCTAACACATTAGAGGTTTTAATTAAGGCATTCCGCGAGGATAATACCAAATTTGATGAGATGCAAGCATCCTACAAATCTGTGAGTGAAATTTATACCCAGCTTATAAATTATGACAGCCAGATTCAACTTACGATTAGCATGTCGGAACCTTTTGATGAAACTCGTTTAGAAAACGAATTGGCTGATGCCGGAAAATATCAAGCCAGATGGTTTTTACTCGACACTATGTACACCAACCTATCAAAATCACAAGCCGATAACAATAACTGTGAAATAAGGAGATTTAAATTACCCATGTTAGATGTCAAAAAATTCGATGGGTATATAAAAAATTGGTTACCATTTTGGGGGCAATTTAGGAAAATAGATAGTGACTCTTCAATAGATGAATGCGACAAATTGCAGTACCTTTGCCAAAGCATGGAACCAGGGACGGACGTCCGAAGATTTGTTGAGAATTTCCCAATTGAAATCAATAGTTACAAAATATGTTTGGAAGAATTGAAATCCAGATATGCTAGAGAAGACCTTCTTATACAATATTATGTCCGAGAGCTTTTAACCCTTGTACTGAAAAAAGAGTTTAATTTAACTGCTTTGTATGACAATATATGCAGCCACCTCAGGTCACTAGGAGTTCTAAATGTCAACAGTAATAAATATTCACCGTTCCTGCTACCGATAGTTGAGTCGGCCCTACCCACTGATGTTTTGAGGATTTGGGAGCGTCAGAAGCCTGATAAAACAGATGATGAGCTCAGCAGCTTGTTGGAATTCCTGAAGAAAGAAGTAGAGGCTAGCCAACGCATTACACTCGCCAATGATTTTGATGTCACATCTAAGAACTCCGAACCGACAGCTGCATGTCTAATGGTAAATAACCAAGTGAGGTCTGGTCAAGTTAAGAAGCAGTTAGAATTTAGATGTGTATTTTGTGAGAAAGGACATCCAAGCACAAAATGTTTTAAAATTGCAAACATGTCAGTGGATGAGAGAAAAGAGTTTTTAAAAAAGAAAAAGGCCTGTTTAATTTGTTTACGAATGGGACACATGCTAAGCAATGTAAAAGCTTTTTGAAGTGTTTTATATGCAAACAAAGGCATTCTCCCATACTATGCATGAGTGGCCAGAAACCAGCCATAGAGAAAGCTTTAGAACTGCCAAACATTGTTCAGAATTACACAGCTAACACTACTGCAACTACTCTTCTTCAGACACTAGCGGTGAATGTCCGCCAAGGAGAAAAGTCAGTGACCGTCAGAGCATTATTGGACAGCGGCTCACAGCGTTCATGCATAAAAGAAGAAGTAATGAAGAAGCTTGGAGTGACACCAGTGGGTACTGAAGGACTGACACATTCTTTATTTGGTGGTAATAGTATGTCATTTAAAAATTATAATAGTTATTGTATAACAGCACAAAGTATTGATAACTTGTTTAAACTTGATTTATTGGTCTTAGGCCAAGAAACTATTTGTAGCAATGTACCTAAAGTCAATATAAGTAACGAGGAATTATCAAAATTGTTAATAAAAAACCAAATCAAATTGACAGATATAAATGAAAGTTCAGATATAGGTCTTTTGATAGGTGCTTATTATTCGGGATTGTTACTTACTAACATTTTCATACAACTTGGGTCAGGATTAACTGCAATAAAGACAAATTTTGGTTGGACAGTGCAGGGTAAGACTCAAAATGCCATAATGAATGCAAATATGGTTTATTCTGTATTATGTTTGCAGAGTGTACCAGATTTCTGGAATCTTGAAATTTTAGGAATTCAGGACCCAGTCCGCTTACAATCAAAACAGGAAAAAGAAGAAGAGGTCCTGAAGAATTTTGAGGATAGCATCCAAAGAATGGAGGACAACAGGTTTGAAGTACAGCTTCCATGGAACGATGGCCATGATGACCTGCTGAACAATCGTGAGATGGTTTTTTGCCGTCTGCAATCGGCAACCAAAAAACTTGAAATATGTGGTAAGTTGAAAGATTATAATGATATTATACAGCAATGGGAGCATGCAGGCATCATTGAACCTGTACACCTAGCAGACTATAATAAGAGTAATGTACACTACTTATAGAGCGGTATTCAAGGAGACTAGCCTAACAACAAAGGTGCGCCCAGTATTTGATGCATCTGCAAAAGATAAAAATGGTAAGTCATTAAATGCCTGTCTGGAGAAAGGTATAAATTTTATTGATAAAATACCTGATTTACTATTAGGTTTCCGAAAAGGTTTAATAGGAATTACTGCAGATATTGAGAAGGCTTTTTTGCAAATTTCTGTAAACCCTGATGAGAGAGACAACCTTAGATTCTTATGGTGGAAAAACTATGAGAGACGTGAGATTATGGAGTACAGGCATTGTCGACTAGTTTTTGGCCAGACTTCTAGCCCATTCTTACTGTCTGCAACAATACAACATCACCTGGGGAAAATAAAGGGTGAGTTTAAAAATACAGCTGATGTATTATGTAACTCCTTCTATGTAGATAATTTAATAACAAGCATAGATTCCGAAGGAGGGACGTTACATTTCATTAGAAATGCGAAAGATATCATGCAAGAAGCAAAGTTCAATTTAAGGCAGTGGGTAATTTCTCCCCTGAGGATTAATGATACGGGAAAACATGTAATCTCATTTTTAGGTATAATGTGGGATACTGTAACTGATGAACTCTTTTGCAACCTTATAGTATTGCCTCAACAATGACAGATAGGAAGATTAACTAAGCGTAAAATCCTATCTTTAACACAAAGAATTTTTGACCCCGTAGGAATTCTATGCCCTATTACACTTGTTCCAAGGTTATTATTACAAGAGATATGGAATAAAAAATTGGCATGGGATGAAGAGTTGCCCTCTAACATTATATCTAGATTCTATAATTGGTATGATAATGTGCATTTACTGGAAAATTGCACAATACCAAGACCTCTGTCAACTGAGCCGTTACAAGACTACACCATCATAAGTATCCATTTATTTTGTGACGCAAGTAAAGACGGGTATGCTGCATGCATTTTCTTAAGAACTGAAGACAGTAAAGGTAATGTGAATGTTCGTTTAATATCTGCTAAGTCAAGGATAACAACACCAGAAAAAATTACCATACCACGATTAGAATTGCTTGCAGCTCTTATAGACTCACGCTTAATAAAAAGGGTGAGAGAGAAAATTAAATTGAAGAATTGTAAAGAATATTATTGGTGTGATAGTGGAGTGACACTATGTTGGATAAAAAGACAATTACTTTGGAATAATTATGTGGGGAACCGTGTCAAGGAAATCCGTCAAAATACTAACATCAATGATTGGCATCACATTCCAGGTCAAGATAATTGGGCAGATTTACCATCCAGAGGATGTAATAGTTGCCATCTGCTTGAGACAAAATGGTGGGAAGGCCCGCCATGGCTATGTCAACATGTTGAGATGTGGCCGCGTTCTGCACTAGTAGTAGGTGAGAAAGAAGTCTACAAAGAACTCAGGAAATCTGTGTGTGTCAACACATGTTGTGATGAAGGTATGATACAGGTTTTAATATATTTTCGAAATATTCCAAAATCATCAGAATGACAGCATGGATGTTACGATTTATGTATAATACTCAAAACCAGAATAATAAGAAAAAAGGAGAATTGAGTTTTGAAGAATATGAAGCTGCTGAAAAGAAAGTAATAAAGATTATACAAGCAGAAAGCAAAGAATACATACAAAAGCATATTAGAAAATTAACCGCATTCTATGACAATGATAATACATATATTGACAATTAAGACAAAACTTGTACTTACCGACTTTCCAGAAGAAGCGAAAACCCCAGCGGTGTTACCAGCGAAAACGTCATAACACGAAGATTAGTAGAACAGCAACATATACAACTGCTCCATGCTGGCACCAATATGATGATAACAGACCTGAGAAAACGATTCTGGATTGTAGGAATAAGAAAACTAGTAAAATCAGTGATAGCTAAATGCATTGTATGCAAAAGACATAGAACTAAAGCTACTCAAGTAATAACAGCACCATTACCTGTTGAAAGAGTTCAACCTCTTGCACCATTTGAAGTAACGGGAGTAGATCTCGCTGGACCAATATACTTGCGTGATAATTTAAAAGGTTGGATTGTGCTATACACATGTGCTGTGTATCGAGCAATACACTTAGAACTAACACAATCATTGTCTACCGACGCATTCATCAGAACATTTCGCAGATTCATTGCCAGGCGAGGTCGTCCTAATCTTATGATTTCTGATAATGGCACTAATTTTACAGGCACAAAGAACCTGCTGACTAGCTTAGATTGGGATGAAGTAAAACGCGTGTCATCAATAATGCGTATAAAATGGAAATTAAACGCTCCTACAGCTGCATGGTGGGGTGGATTTTTTGAACGCATGATAAAAATTGTGAAAAATTTATTAAGACGTGTTTTAGGTATGTCAACAGTCACATATGAAGAGATGGAAACTCTTCTATGCGATTTTGTGTCTGTGGTGAATGACCGACCGCTCACATATGTCGAGGCAGACAACTCTGACTCGCTACAGCCGTTGCGACCGTCATGCTTCCTACAACCCTTGCCACAGTCACAGGTAACAGAATTTGATATCTTAGATGCCAAAAGCATGAATCAACGACTGAGGTACCTGCAAAAGCTACGGGAAGAACTCCGTACACGATTTAACTCCGAGTACTTGACTGAGCTTGTACAGCGAGGAAGAGAAAAGTGTAGCGGTATTAAGGTAGGAGATATAGTGTTGGTAGAGACTGAAGAAAGGAGAGTAAAATGGCCACTTGGTCTGGTTGTCCAGATTTATCAAGGAAGGGATGGAGTGTACAGGAGACGGCCAAGGTTAAAACGGTAGCTGGATTTAAATTACGACCCTTTCTACGATTGTACCAGTTGGAACTTTCTTCTTCTGAGGTGGAAGGGAGACGAGATGTCAGCAAAAACGATAGTTCTCAGGGTAAGCAGCATTACAACATAGTTTTAAATCCCAGCAGCATGACAAACACGGATGCTACAAAGTCAAGCAACAGACTGAATACAGCTCGGATAACTAAATCTGGCAGAGTTATTAAAATGCCAAGTAAATTTATAATATAAAATTAACCTTTTCTAATTAATTGTCACATTGATTTGGTGGCCAATAAAAACAGTTAAGATTGTTAAAACATTTACAAGATAACTGTAAGATTTACATATAACTTATGTTTTTTTTAAGGTATTCATATATCTTAATTTCATATGCTATTTTTTTTTGTGCTTAAGGGAGATTAAATAACATAAAATTGTTAAGAGTAGAAGTGAAATTCTTGATGTGTTATGGTATGTTTCATCATTTGATGTGTTCCTACAGAATGTTATTAATAATATAGGAAGATTAGAACAAAAAACCTGATATTATGTATTGCAATTTGTATGGTTTATTTTTTGTTTGAACTAAAACCTGAGGTGTATTAAGTTTCATTTTGTTAATGTGTTAAAAATATGTTTTTTGATTTTGTAATAGGATAACATTTTAACAATTTTACCTTAACGAAAATGTGTTTATAAATAACAATATACCTTCGTATATTAATTTTCCTGGTGTGCAGGATGTAAAATAATGAACCTTGTCCTTGTTGCACTTGTAAAATACCATATATAAAAAAAATAAAAATAAAAGTATTGCATTCTCTTTTGTTGGCAACACCGACCAAAATACATTTGAATAATGCGACTTGTACCAAGATTTTGGCGTATTACTTTTATCTAATAAAAATTAGAAAAGTGACAGAAAACCTAAAAATAAGTGTAAGTCATATTCCGCTCGTTTACAAGAATTGTTCAAATGGCTGCTGAAATTGTTTTAGAAGATATACGTTCAAAAGTATACGATATGAATTACTACGAAATTCCAGATTTAAATGAAGGCAATCTTTTTAAGGATGTTCCTGAAACTTTGAAAGTTTTTTTAAATATTGTGTGTACAAGTAATAAAGAAAAAAGTACAAATAATGTTCGTAAAATGGATAACAAAGTGGCCACATTGTCTGATTGCATCATCACATCTGTGAGGCCACGTTCTTTTTTATCTCCAATTTTACTTGGGTTGTCGTCGATGATTCACAAAAAATACGCCTCCAAAGGATTGATCGACTCATTATCTAATTTAGGTTTGTGTTCCTCATATAAAGAAACATTGCGCTTTGAAGCGTCGATCATCAAGGACCCTGCTAATCATACGTTTTCTCCAGATTCATACGTTCAATTTATTTATGACAATGCGGATCATAATACATGCACGATTGATGGCAAGAATACTTTCCATGCAATGGGTGGAATAATGATTATTACACCGGCGTCAAATGATACTTCAAAGAAAACCATCTCTAGATTCAAACAGATTCCATCTTCTCAAGAGATAGGCGAAATTGGATTTGTGAAATTGAAACGTTATGAAAACAAAAGTTCCGATGGATTGAAAACAGTTCAGATAGAAGATATTTTAGATGTTACGGACAACTATGAAATTTCTTCGGCAGATTTTGCATGGTCTTATTCAAAATTTGCAAACAACAAATCGGATGGTTGGAATGGGTTCATGGAAAAGGTACACACTAATTTGACTTATCATACTTCAAAAATTATTCCTGTGCCGTTTATAAAAAATCCACCGAGTAATTATGATACCATTTTTACATCGTTGGTAGAAGCGGCTAAACAATGCCAAAAACAAGAGCAAAACATTGTGTTCGTAACGTTTGACCAACCACTATACCACAAAGCTCGTGAAATCTTAGCTAGTATTGATTTAAATAATGATCCCTACAATTTATCCTCAGTCCAAGTAAGACTTGGGGGATTTAATTTAATGATGTCGTTCCTCGGAGCGATTGGATTCATCATGGATGGTAGTGGACTTAAGGAGGCTTTTTGTGAAATATATGCTGAAAATTCGTCCGACAAAGCTCTTTCCGGGCACGCATATGCACGAGCTATCCGAGGACATTTTCTAGTACAGCTCGCCTTGTCTGAATTAATTTTTTCATCGATGGAGTTATCGGACACAGAAAAGGGGCTAATGGATAATTTTTTGCAGGATTTAGGAACAGAAAATTTTGAAGACAATTTGCATCACGAAGATTTTAAGATCATAAAAGAAAAATTTATTGAGCATCTAAAATTAGTACAAAAAAAGGTCCTACCGCAAAACTTTGGATGCAGTACTGGCAAATGATCTCATTGGTTAAAGATTTCTTACGGGCTGAACGTGCAGGTAATTGGGAATTACATTTAAAATGCGTAGAAAGAATGCTTCCCTATTTTCATGCAAGTGGGCACTTTTTATAAGCAAAATCTGCCCATCTTTATCTCCAAGATATGCGTAAACTTAAAGACAGAATAAATGATGATTATGAATTTACGAGATTCACCGAAGGATTCTTCACAATTTGACGTACTCACAAGTTTTGGTCGGGAGTTTGGTCGGATATGACCATCGAACATGTTTTGATGAGATCTATGAAAACTCAGGGTGGACTTACACATGGTCGTGGTATGTCTGAAAGTGTTTAACAAAATTCGTATTAACAATGATCATACTTGTCGAAGTTTGCAATGAAATTGAAGATTTTTGTAATGTTTCTTTTGCAAGTACAGAGCAACACATTGATTCAAGGGAATATCGAATAAAAAGAGATGTAGCTGATTTACAAATATTACAAAAAATTTTCAACAGGTATGATCCTTTTCCACAGACTGATAACATTATGTCCATTTTTTCTGGAATTATTGGCAATGAATCTGTAAATTGCCATGAAGCGTATGAAGAAGGAAAAAATCTTTACAAGCTATTGTTGGAATGAATTTTGGCAGTGTAAAATTTAAAAGGAAAAACAAAGTCTTGTCTCTCAAAACTGTTCAATCTTCCGTTAAAATAAACGAAGATATTATAGCCATCGATCCATTATTGCTATTTCAAAGGATATCGTTAACGATCGACAGTAAAAAAGATATGGAAACTTATTTACAATACGAGCTTGCACCTTTTTCATTGTCACTTTTTACAGAAAATAGCCTCAGGAAAAATGTAAAATCTCAACTCTACGAATTATTTGTGAGTGTGAATCGACCAACGCATTCTGACAGCATAATGCATGTCGTCGACGGTGGATTTTTACTGCACAAAGTAATTTGGCAGAAAAATGAAACGGTGGAAGAGATCATTAATAAATATTTGCGCTATGTAGAAAAACATTACGCAGCAAGCAGCTATATTGTCTTTGATGGGTACCCCGAAATTAAAAAATCAGCTACTGTCAAAACAGTACCAGCAGCTACTTCAACTAAAAGAGGAGAACGTAATCGTAGAAAAACCTCAGACAATATTCCAGAGTTCTGGAACCAGGAATATTCTAAGAATGTTCGCTCGCTCGATGTAAACGGCGCTAGAGCTTGCGAACAGTTGCTTAGAGCTTTCTGTTAGGATTAGGATCCCTTCGGATTAGGCTTTTTAAAAAAAAGGTTTATTTCCCACGACCACTTTTATTAAAAGAAAATACAATAATATATGAAGGGACCCTTGGGCAGAACCGTCACGACCGAGGACTGAAGACCAACTGAGTCTGACAGCTAGACCAGACGAAACACGGGATGTGCTGATTCGACGTTACGTCAGAAATAACCCTTACAGGGACGGGACTTAACACCTCCCCCTTAAGGTGTAACTTCAGGGAAACATCGAAGTTACAGCTGAAATTCTAAAATCTACTTGGAATATTATTAATGTTTTATTTTAATCAATTTCTATATTATCTTTAACATTCTGTTGAAGATAATATAGAAATTGATTAATTTCTATTATGTCACACTGAATATTTTTAAACACTTTGGAATTAGAGTCAACTTTTGTTAGATTCAATTTTAAGGTTCTGCTGCCGGGTTTCACACAGTTATATAATCTAAATAAGGAATAAAGAAATATTACTATCACTATAAGTATAACTACGGAGTAATGTGCCCCGTATTTAACTATATGAGGATTTTCTAAAATATTTTCTGAGTCAAGATTTTTAACAAAAATTTGTTGATTAAATTTCATATTATCTAAGTCAAAATTTAGTAGTTTGATAGGGGTCACATTCCTCGCGCTTTCATTTCATAAAATTACTACAACTTTTCTATTGTAGCGTTGACAAAATCGTGTTGAGTTATCAGAGTATTGTTTTTATGATAACCAATACAATTACTAGGAAGTGACATAATGCCAGTACCTAAAATATTAATTTCGGATGCTTCGCTATTTCTACAATCTATAGAGACTTCACCGGGTACTGACTGAATAAAAATCCATTTATTGTTTTTAATCTGTTTCCAAATATCTCTCTCCAAAAATTAATTTAGTTTCACAATTTTCCGGGACTTTATCAATTTCTTTACTCATAAACTCTGTTTTACATGTGGACTTAGTTTCTGTTACATAAATTATTATAGTTTATTATAGTTATTATAGTATTATTATAGTGTTTTTGCAACTATTTACATCTTTCAAGATACAATACTGCGATTTGTCTTTGGTCATTGCTATATATTTTGAATTAGGTATTATTAAACTGAAAGAGTTGGGGTTGCTAGAGTCATGTGGTGTCGGTAATCCAATGTTATGAAATAACATAAATTCCTTAATTAACACTAACAGAATTTGGAGAACAAAAAATATCTTATTATCTACATAATAACTATCAATTTTAGAAATACTTAACATAGAACTCATTGAGGCTATGTCGAGGCTCACAGGATACTTCATATTATCAAGTAAATGTTGATGAATATCGGCAAGTTCTCTAAATAACTGCTGTGTCGTGATTAAAGAAGGGTGTAAAATATTTTGTTTACTGAATAAAATAGAATTAGTCATGTCTTCCAATTGGAAGGATATTGTTAAAATTGCTGTTTCTAAATTATTAATAACCTGGTTAATACTGATCTGAGACCAGAGCTCATCCGTGATGATATTTGTTACGGACATTAACATAGAGGTTGTCGATAGCTTCATTCAAATTTAATTCGTTAATTTTAATTTTATTTATAGAATAGTAATACATCGACACGGTAGATGTGGTAAGTAAAATATTTTTGACAAGAGAAACTAATTTATTTTGATTATTAAACAATACTTTTTATGCCTCATCGTATTTAAGACCATCATTCTCATCTAAATTGTCAAATACATGTTTTATTATTGAGCCTATTCCACTCACCCAAGCACGCTTTGATTTCTTAGTAACTAAATGGGATACAGAACTAAATTCCTTATACATATCATTATATCTAACAGCTAGCGGCTCGAGGAGAGAGGAGAAGAGTGACAATCGACATTACTAAATGTCGTTATCTCACAAAGATGCTTAACTAATTTTATAGCATAGTCTATATTTTCAATATGCGTGAAGTGAGATATGTCCATCAAGATATTTAATTTCCCATTAATAACGCTGAGCTTGCCAAGATAGTCGAAATAGATCCCTGAACTTGATTTAAATTGTTGAACGTAATGATTTTGCTGACTTTCAGCATGGTGATGAGTTCTGCAAGAATATAACAGTATCTTGCTATTATAAATTATAATAACTAATATTATATACTTAGTATGTAGTAGTATAAAGAGTAAAAAAGTAAAGTAAAAGTAATTTGTAAGTAAGTATAATATAGTTAAATTTAAATGTAAAGTATGTATAAAAGCATACATTTTACGAACTCTGAACAGCAGAGTTCGTAAAGTTTAGCAGGTTTGACCTCGTCATAGTGGTGTACAACATGTCGATTAATTAATAATGTCAATGTATTATTACCATTGATCTTAGTTATTTAATAGGGCCCCTTCCACACTGGGGACAAGGCTTTCCGAAATCTTAAATGATTCTTTACGTAAACGTAATCGCCAGCATGATAGCTGACTGGTCGTGTCCGTGTATCATAATGTTTTGAAACTTTTTTTAGATTTATTGATGAATTCTACGGCTTTTTGCCGGGAGTATTTGAGACGATTCTGCAACATGCGGAAATATTCAGGGAATGTAACCCCTGGTGATTCTTTATAAATGGAATTTGGTATAAATGGTTTATTACCGAACATTAATTCATATGGTGTAAAATGAGTAGTAGAGTGTACGGATGTATTATAAGCTAGCATGGCAGTATATATATCGAGGCCAGTTTGTTTGTTCCTCATTAATGTATGATTTTAAATATTCCTTGAGGGTGGAATGGCTTCGTTCAAGAGCCCCTTGCGTCTATGGATAGTAAGGTGAAGCCCAAAGATTTTTAATTTTTAAGAATTTGCATATCTCTTTAAATAGTCCAGATGTAAAATTTGTCCCTTGATCTGTGAGGATCATTTTGGGTATACCAAAAATTGAGATGTAATTAAGGAGACATTCACATGTTTCCTCCGCGGTTGTAGTCCTAATAGGATATGCTGAAGAGAATTTCGTTAGATCATCTTGAACTGTTAATATATATTTTAATTTACCAGGACCAGATTCTGGAAGTGGCCCGACAATATCAAGAGCTAAACGTTGACAAGGTTCTGTTGAAGTACTAGTTATTTGCATGGGAGCGCGATTTATTTGTCGGAGTGCTTTATTTTCTTGGCAGGATTTACATTGTTTAACATATGTTTCTATGTTGCTATGCATCCCTTTCCAATAATAAAGGAGGGTGGGCAAAAATGTATGGAGCTCGGTCCAAATTTTTTTTACTGCCCCCAGGGTTGACACTACCGCCGTTTGGCACATCACGTACGTTTATCTCTGCGAGTTAAACCTCATTGAATTCTAACCTGTAGTTGCTGAGTTATACTACAGTTAATAAAATTATAAAAATGCATACTAAATAAAAAAATACTTTGACTTTAAATATTTTATACAACCGGGATATTCCTTTAGATTTATAATGATGGTGTGCGAGAAAATCGTTCTTAATTGGTGACTTTATTTAAACCAAAAAATCAAGCCCACTCAGGTAGTGCTACCGAGTCAGGTAGTGTTGTGTGAGCGAGAGGCATTTCAGCTTAAACGCGAGTTTGCCGAGCGAGAACCTGAGTCATCCTCGCCTTGTGTTGCGTCTACGCAGTCTTTCTTCAACGTTTACCGTTTGTAGTTGTGTACTGTGCGCTTTCCTTATTGATTTGTTCGAACGACTTCTGCTCTTGTTTACTGGACTGGCGATTTTGCACTGTGATTGACCCTTGCCTTGTTCACTGGATATTTCGATTTTGCTCTTTGTTTTGGAACACTCACAACATGTTTCGTGCATCTGCTGGACAAGTGTGTTTGCTGTGTGAAAGGTCGGTGCATTCACGCAGAAGGAGAACATTGACTCAGCAATTGTTCGAAGAATATCCGCTTGTTGCAGAGAATATAACGGAACGTGTTTCTCCGTATGAGGTTAGTTATATGAAAACTGAATAGTAGATATTATTAAATATGTTTATACGGTTATCATAATTCCGTGTTGTTGCATTACGCGTCGTAGTCAAATAACCGTCTTACTTTATTTAAATATTTTTTGCATCACGCCATTTTTTCTTTTAAACATGGTTTTGCATACCATAATCTTTTCTTTGTGACCATTACCAGATAAAAGCGGCAAAAAATACTTAAAAATATTTAACCTCTTGGAATCCTGTGTCCATTGTTTTTTTTTCATTTCTTTCATATGTGATGCAATAAACGACCACTGCTGTGAATGGTCACCTAGATTCCAAAAGGTTTTAAATATATTTTGGCGAGATAGAATGTCAAACTTTTCAAAACATTTTAATCGACAGTTAGATGAACATGGACCATTTATTTGTTTTGCCATTTGTTGTTTGCCAGATCGAGATGTATGGGCTTCACCCAAACTAACGAGCACCTTCCTTTTTACATCTAGCCAATTAGATTTGTTAGTAATTCTGTTTTTTGTTATTGCTTTTTTTACATACTGACGCTTTTTCTTCTATGGTGCGGTGTTGATGAACCAGACATTTCGCTGGATCCAAACGGACTTGATCTTAAGGTGGCATCAGAAAAAATAGCGCTACTCTCACTCAAATAATTAAACTCACTTACGGTGTCCACAAAGGTCCTGCATGGACTTGGCATTGGTCTTGTAACCAAAGATTTTTCATTATCATTTTCAGGTACTTGTCGTGGTGTTTCATTTTCACAAACGGGTGTGTCTAGAAAGCAATTTCCAATTCCATCATTCTAAATTTCCCCTACCGTATCAATTATATATTTTAAATCACTTTGCGATAGTATATTAGCAGCTGTATGGTTTTGTTCTTCGTCACTGTGTGCTTCAACAACTTGATTTTCGTCGTTAGAAACTTCCTCAAGATCCATTAAAATACTTTTTTCGGATTAAACACGTGAGTCTAAAAAAAAATCAAGCTATAATCATTTACAGTACGGGCAGCGGATCTTGGCGAGTTTGAAATTAGGCTCTGCGGACTTTAGCGCTCGTGCACTCGTAAAAAAATAAATGATTGAAAAAAAATGCTCAAAACAGTGGTTAATAGTAATAACAACTGATATTGGTATTTATTTTTTTATTATAATCACTAACACACATAGACACTCAACTCGAAAAGAATATCTTAAATCATACATTAACGAAAATCAAGATAATTGGCCGCGGTATGTTTATACAGCCATATTAGCATATAACACCGCTCTTCATTCAACGACACACTACTCACCATATGAGTTATTATTTGGGCATAAGCCGTATATTCCAACATCAGTATATGATGATGTTTCATCTACAACCTTATGACGATTATGATTAGTTTATGACGATAAACTGAAACATAAGTCACACATTGATAACAAAAAGCTTGCCAGGGAATTGAAAAATGTTGATAAAATTGAAGCTCAATCGAATCCTTCCGATATTTGCACAGCTATGTTTGACTTCCAAAAAATAAATAACACTCCACATGACGAAATTAGTGTGCTGTATTATAAAACAAAATTGTCTGTATATAATTTCATTGTTTCTGACGCCGGATTAAAGGTAGCTACCTGTTACATGTGGGATGAAACAGTAGCTAAACGTGGCGCCAATGAAGTGGCTAGTTGTTTGTTTTCTTTCGTTGACCACAAGGTTAAAACTGGAGTCAAAGATTTTAGATTCTGGTCAGACAACTGTGCTGGTCAGAACCGCAATCGCATTGTTTTTTTTTATGTACTTATATGCAAGCGATAGATTTAAGATAAAAAATGTGTCCCATCGATTCCTCGAAAAAGGCCACACCCAAAACGAGGCGGACAGCGTTCACGCATTAATAGAGCAAACAGCAAAAAATAAACTAATTTACACACCAGATGAATGGTACACACTGGTTCGTTGGGCTAAACAGAATAGTGGACTATTACTATACGTATACAGTTGTAGAAGTAGATCAAGACTTAGTCTTGGATTTTAAAGCTTGGCTGCATACTAAAAACTGGACAAAAGATACAAATTCAGAGAAAATTTCTTGGAATAAGGTAAGAGAAGTAAGCAAGGGAATAATCCAGACATAATAGAATTAATGAAATAAGTACGACTTTTCTGAAGAAAATTATAGAAAACTTAACTGTAGCAATAATTTGAAATTGACTAGAGGAAAAAGAAGGAACAAGAACTAATTCTAGAGAAGGTGTACAATAATCGTATTTCTATCACTGAAGTTAAATATAAAGTTTTGATTAGTTTATGAGATACGTTGATTATTCCAAATAAGTATCATGACTTCTATAGAAACCTTAACCATAGTGAGGTAGAACAGGGCAATGACGAAGAAGATTGTTAAATTATTTATCTTTACTTTTTTTATACATTTTGTTTTGTTATTTAACTACTAAGGGAACTTTATTAGTAATAAAACGAATCAGTCTGAATAAAGCTGTGATGATGGTTAAATGTTACCAATTAGGTGTTAAAGATGAGGCACATACTCAAACAATGCTGTGATGGTTATTAAATTTTACTAATTAAGTCGATAGATAGTTAATTAAGCTGAGGTACCTACTTAATAAAACTGTGATGATTATTAAACACTAGGTACCCATTGCATTACTAGACAGATGATTAGGCTGGCACATGTTTAAAATTAAAATTGTTAATTACTATTATTATTAGACAACAGAGATTTTTTTGTTTAGTTCCTACTTCAGTGTTAAGTACCCAGTTACGTACCTATTATTTCTACCCTAAGTACCTGTTATTTAGATGCTAAGAAAATTATTTTTTTAATAATAAATGTTGAATTTATAAACCTTGTTTAATTAATAAAACACAAACCTATCATTTTTATTTAAAGACTTGTCTTTGTTTACATTACAAGAATTATAGTCCTACCCCGAATGACTAAAACCACGTATAAAGTGATATGTCTTCATTGAAGTACTTTTTATATCCATGGCTGACGATTGCGGGATGTTTAACGTATAGATTTAAAAATAGTAACATAATCCTACATTTTCATAAAATATTTTATTTAAATTCTATATCAGACACAGATGTTTTTTTTTGTTTCCTGCGTATAATAAGGTAACATAGACATGACTGACATACTTCTATTTTAGTATCGGCGTAGTAACGGTCATCTATTAGTTTTTCCATGAAAACGTAAAAAAATAAAGTATGTGTAAATACCAGTATAAAGCTCTTAAAACTGTTAAAATATTATAGAAAGAAAATATTTATTATTGGTCATAGAATTATTTCTAGAGCGTTTTGAACACAAATTACGGTCTCCTGTAAACCTCGGTTTTTCACTTGACCTTATGTACGTAGGAACCTTCGATATACGATATCATGTTCGTATTCTAAGAGTTGGAGACGCCATCGTTGCATTTTGCTACTTGGGTCCGTATGATTGAACAACCACTTCAATGGACGGTGGTCGGTTACAATGGTAAATTTGCGTCCAATCAAATATGGTCTGAATGTTTTGCAACCCCAGACTATGGCTAACAGTTCCTTTTCTGTAGTACTATAGTTGGTTTCGCATTTATTAAGAGTTCTTGATGAATAGGCTATTGGATGATTCTTACCAACAGGGCCTTGTGATAGAATAGAGGATATTGCGTGATTAGAGGCGTCGCAGGTGAGATTAAAGGGTTTCGTGAAATCTGGATATATAAGGTAGGAGCAGTTAGGAGTTTATTTTTTAGAGTTTCAAATGATAGTTGATGTTCATTGGTACAGTTGAAAGAAATATCCTTTTTGAGAAGTGATGTAAGCGAGCGGGCTTTGAGGTTTTTGTCAGAAATAAATCGTCTGTCATAAGATATGAGGCCTAAAAAGGATTTGATGTCCTTTGGACATTTAGGGGTTGGAAATTCTTGTACAGCCTTGACTTTGTTTAGATCAGGTTTAAGTCCATTTTCTGAGATAATGTGCCCTAAATAGCCAACTTCCTTTCTCAAAAACTCACACTTGTCTGGATGTAACTTAAGATTTAAGGAGTCTTTCAAAAACGGCAGTTAGATTTTGTATATGAGTAGGCAATCAGGAGAATATATGACGATGTCGTCAATATAAACAAAGCAACGTTCTCCCTGAAGGCCAGTGAGGACTTTGTTCATTAGGCGTTGAAAGGTTGCTGGTGCATTCTTTAATCCGAATGGCATCCTAGTAAATTCAAAGTGACCTTGCGGGACACTAAGCGCGGTTTTGCATGCATCTTCTGGCGACATATTAATTTGGTGAAAACTGGACGCTAGATCATGGGTGGTAAAGTATTTTGAATTTCCTAGTTAGTCAAGAATTTCAACTATATTAGGGATAGGGTAGGCTTCGCCAATAGTAATGTCGTTGAGGCGACGGTAATCGATTACTATTCTCCATTTTCTTTGACCTGAAGCGTCGGTTTTCTTTGGTACTGTCCAAATTGGTGAGGACCATGGAGATGGAGACGGTTGGATGATTTCCTGATCAAGCATTTTGTTGATTTGTGTATTTACTTCCTGTTTGTGTACTTCGGGAAATCTGTAAGATTTGACGTTTATAGGTTGGCCGGAAGAGGTAAGGATCTCATGTTGGATGGCATCGGTTGAGGTAAGTATGTCACTAGGTAAATGGAAAACGTCGGAGTATCTGGAGCATGTGTCATATAGGGCGTTGCATTCTTCATGGTTTAAATGTGAGACCTGGAGTAATTCCAAAACTTCATTGGTTTTATCTAAACAGGGTTTGTTAGAGTAGTTAATTTGATTGAAATTAGCTGCGTAGTCGACGGGATACAAGGTAAGTTGAAGGTCAGAGTTAAGGGTAACTGGTTCCTCAGAGGTATTGAGTATAGTTAAATTTATTCGTTTGTTTTCCTTTACCTTTGTTAAACAATTATTATTACATATAAATTTTTGCTCAGAGGAGGATTTTGATTTTTTTGGTCGAGGATAAGGCCTTCCTTTAATTGAGGATTCTTAACTGAGCATTCAATGACCATTTCGGTTCTGGGAGGTATATATAAGCATGTTCAAAGAAATGTAATTGTAGGAACGTGTTCTTGATATATAGTAAATTTTTAGTATAGTTAATACTGTGATTATTATCATTCAACATGTCGGATCCTATTACACCATCGTATGGTAAGTTGATTTCATTTATTACATGAAATTTATGAGATATAATAGATTTTGGTAATTTGATTTTAATTTTGAGGTGTCCTTAATTTGGATTGATTCAACTGAGGAATCAATACCTTTTATATTGATAAATTCTTTTTCCAATTTAGATTTCTGGGACAAAGAGGAACGTTTTAGTAAACTAACAGAGGACCCTGAGTCGACAAGCAAGCTTAATGGAATATTTGATACGGATGTTTCGACTAACACATGAGGTAATAGAAGTTTTTGTTGGATTATTTGTTATTTCGAATACTTTTAATTCACAGTATTACTTGTAGTTTTCTTTGTAGATTTAGGAAATTCGATGACTAGGATATTGGATTAAGGAGATTCAGTGGATTCAGCGACTGCAATTGTATATTTGGGAGATTTGGAAGATTTAGTAGATTCAGCGACTGTAATTGTTGATTTGGGAGATTTAGTCGATTTTGTAGATTCAGCGACTGCAATTGTAAATTTGGGAGATTTTGTAGATTTAGTAGATTCAGCGACTGTAATTGTAGATTTGGGAGATTTAGTAGCTTTTAGTAGATTCAGCGACTGTAATTGTAGATTTGGGAGATTTAGTAGATTCAGCGACTGTAATTGTAGATTTGGGGGATTTAGTAGACTTAGTAGGTTCAGCGACTAATTTGTTAGTTTGCTTAAATGGTCTGGTGTCTGGTACCACATATTGTCTCTTCCGACACCGTAACGAGACAGTGGTCAGTTTTTTTGTGTATCAACTGTGTCGTAGCCTTCTTCTTCAGGAATTTGGACACTGAAAGAGTCTTGTGAATTTTCGCCAATATAGTTGTTGTTAAATTGGATTGGCCTGATTCTTGGGTTGTTAGTATTCTGATTTATTCTGAACCAATAGGTTCAGAATCGGAAACTGCCGCAAACGGGAGTTTAACAATAATAATTGTTAAACTCCCGTTTGCGGCAGTTTCCGATTGTATGGCCCGGGTTTTTACAGTATCTACAAAAATTTGTTTGAGGCATAGGAGGACGGATACGTTGATTTTGTTGGAAACTGTTTTGTTGGACTGGCGGCGTAGGGATTTTCTTTTGGAACACCATATTTTGGATTTTTTCCTCGCTTAGTGCCAGGTTTATGGCTTCGTTTAGGTTTTGAGGATCGCTACACCTAACCATGTTGGATACGCCGGGTTTAAGTCCTAATAAGAATGTATGTAACGCTAGATCTTCCATAGAAGCTACTCTGCCCGGAAGTTTCTTTTTGAATTTGCTTGCAATTGAAATTTCGGTAAATAATTTAGAAAGAGATGTTTCAATCTTAAGTGAAATTGATGTATTGGTTCATTAGGTAACTGCTTACAATTTTGTACTTCGGCTAACAAATGTGTAATGTTTCTTTTCCCCAAATTGTGTTTGCAAAAATTCCCTTAATTGGGGCCAATTACTAAATTATTTTATGGAAACTGCGGTTTCCGCTTTTCCCTCTAGTTGTGATTGAATAAATTTGAAAATTGTTTTTTTGATTTTCATTACCTAAACTAATCACGTTATCGCATTTTGTTATGAATGACTGGAGTTTATCGCAGGACCCATCAAAGGGTTAAATAGAACACCTGTAAGAATTGCATCATTATTGTCTTCGGCAGCTGCGCTTGTATTTGAACAGCAAGGAATTTTGCTTACCACGTTTTTTGACCGCGTAACAGGGCCAGACGGAGTAGGAGGTGGTGGACAGAAACAATCCTTATTGGACTCGTCTTCGTCCAGCACGAGTTCTGGTTTTGGACTCGGCGCTCGACTCTCAGACATTATGTACTATTCTTTTTCAGGGGCGCCGACTCCGTGGGTGCTCCAGCACCCACGAGAGGTAAATAGTGGGTGCCGAGCACCCACGATTATAAATATCTAAAATAATTCTCTTTCTCATCTTTTAAATAAATCTAAATAATATAGATACCGAAATAATATACGTAATACGTGCGCCTAAAAACAAACCGAGCCGCTCTCACGCACGCCGCGCGCCGGCTCGCCGCGCCCCGCCGCCGCGCCACCACACCCGCCCCCGTCTGCCCCCGCCCGCACTGCTCGCATCACACCACACACGCGCGCGCTTTTATTCCTTCTCAGACTAGCATCTAGATAGCACGTGAACTGTTATGTTATGATGGATAAGTTTGTCGTTCGGAACCGTAAGGAACCTAAACCTGAAGAACCTTCCACTAGTAGTAGTAGTAGCTCTTGTCAGCTTAACATAGGTCAAGACCGAAACGTTACTTCTGAAAATTTATGTTCAGAGAAGAAAGGACGCAGCTATCAAAGTAAGTGGCAATCAGTTTTTCCATGGCTACTGTATGATGGAGACATCGATAAAGTGTTTTGCGAAATCTGTAGAGACACTTTATCTAGTGGTATTTCTACGCCAAAAAGATCATCAAGAGATGATGACTCCATTAAAGCATTCACTGAGATTGGTTTTTCATCATGGAATAAGGCTTTGGAAAGATAAAAAAAGGACGAAATGTCTGAAGTTCACCGCTTTTGTTTTACACAAAGCCAATGCAGAACGTGGCGTCAATGTACACTCAATGTTATCAAAAAGTAAACTTGAAGATATGAAAACTGCTAGAACGGCCCTTATGAAAATAATTTCTACTCTTCGTTTTTTAATGACCGGAGGCCTCGCCATAAGGATGAAAATTCAAATTTATTTCGGTTATAGTCGGTTATTGAAGCTGCGATCAGAGGATATTCCCGAGTTAAAGTCGTGACTCCAGCGCAGTAAATATAAATGGTTTTCACACGATGTCACTAACGAACTGTGTACAATTTTGAGTCACGAAGTATTGAGTAAAATAATTAAAGTAATAGAAAATGCTATCTAACGTGGGTGGACCATGGAAGGCCACGCTCCTTTGAAGGCCAACTATCAAAAAGTCGTAGTTATTGACATGTAAACACATATTCCTTCGGCTATACACTAAGATCCATCAAACTCAAGGCCACAGATGCGGCGGCGAGTCGCTCGCGCCGCTATTGTGGCAGTGCGATCTCACGCTTCGTAGACTTCGGTCGTCGACGTTACAATTGTTATTCGCGCGCACAGCAAAACATAAGTTTTTAGTTAGATAACCTATTATTATTTCATTTTTTTTTACTGTGAATTGTCGTATAAGGATATGTTTATGGTACTAAAGAAAAAAAAATAGTTTTGCCTCGATTTAAGTTAAAATATTGGTAGTGTTCCCAGGAAAGCCGGTGGTTCCTTATAAGGCCAATCAAAAATTTGACAGTTGGTCTTGCTATGGTACATGGGCCTTACAAAGAACATATACAAACCATGAACATATCAACAGTTACTTTTTAGTTATAAATACGTACCGTTACAGTTAAAACAATCTTTTATATTTATAATATTTTTATTTATAAGGGTTATTAAACTTTTTAACTCATATTGAATAGACATTTTTTTAAAAATTATTTTATTATCAGTATATATTTAAATTTCTTTTATGGAAAGGTTATGTCTGAAAATAAACTAAACTAATTTACATGAAAAGCAACGAATATAAAAAATATTTACATGTTAAAAACGATAAAGTATGTATGTGATAAGTTATATATAAACTTTATAACAATAAGCCGGTAATTGAATAGATGATTAAATTTTATGCGTATAATTTCAGATTTCAAGAATGTCGGAGTCAAAACCTAGGAAAAGAGGTAGTACATGGGATGAAGACAGTTTAAGACGTGCCATGGAAGCAGTACAAAATAATCAACTTAATACAAATGCTGCAGCGTTGAAGTTCAATATTCCAAGACGCACCCTTAGAAACCATTTAGTAAGCGGTAACAGTACTAAAATAATTGGGAATAATAGAATAGTTGTTATTCTTACAAAACAATTAGAAGAAGATTTATCGCAGCGAATCAAACGTTTTGCAAAACTGGGTGTACCACTTACGCCTAAATTTATCAGGAAATAAGCCTTTTTATTTTGTGAGAGGTTTCAAATCAAGCACTCGTTCAATATGTCAACAAGCATGGCTGGACGCAAATGGCTCAAAATGTTTTTGGCTCGAAACCCATCAATATCAAAAAGAAAACCCCAGCTAATGAATCCAGCTAGAGCTCAAAAAATGAATAAGCCCATTGTGAAACACCATTTTGAAGAAGTGAAGAAACTCTATGTAGAGCTAGACATTATTGCACATCCAGAACGCTTGTACAACATGGATGAAAAAGGGTGTCGCATTACGGTCCACAAACAAACTGTAGTTTTGGCTGAAAAAGGGAATACACGAGTACATCTTGTTGCTCCGGAACACGCCGAGAACGTTACAATAGCGATGTGGGTAAATGCGGTGGGTATTGCTATACCGCCCATGATTATTTTTAAGGGGATTAGGCACAGATCAGAATTAGCATCAAATTTGCCACCTGGAACAAAGGTAAGCATGGCACCCAAAGGCAGCATGACCAGTAGCTTATTCGTAGAGTTCATACAACATTTAGCACAACATAAAGTACCCGGTAAGTGTCTGCTTATCTTTGATGGCGCAAAGTGTCATTTATCATATGAGTCTCTGGAAGAAGCAGATAAAAATAATATAGTACTATACTGCTTACCTTCGAACACCACGCACGAACTCCAACCTCTAGATAAATCAGTGAATCGGTCCTTCGAACATCACTGGGATGAAGAAGTTTTGAACTACCTGTGCAATTCTCAAGAGAGAACTTTAAACAAAGCTGCATTTAACAAAATTTTCTCCCGAACATGGCCAAAGTGTATGACTCAAACCAATATAACGAATGGATTCAAAGCCACTAGTTTATACCCCCTTGATCCTGATGTAATACCCGAAGATGCTTATGCTCCTTCAATTGTAACTGAAAGACCTTTATCGGAAACGTTACAACACCAGATCGACCAACCACTTATATCTGTTCAAGTCTCGCCCCCTGTGTCTGAATTTAAAAAAGTGTCAGAATTGTCGTCTCAGTCTCTAATAGATGAAAGGAGGTCAGCTCATGTTTCTAACTTCTCTTCAATTTTTCCATCAACTTCCAAAGAGAAGATAGTATCGACATCGCCAAAATTTTCAGCTGCAACAGCAAAAAGAAAACCCGTTCTTGTTTCTTACAGTTCTTCAACTGATGCTTCAGACTTAGAAGTAGATATTACGATCAATTATCAGTGCCGCCCCATGCTGCTAAGTTCAGTACATCGTTTCAACGTCGCAGATACGAAACATGACCCTCAACCATCTCTGTACGATTATCCTCTTCCGAGTACGTCCGGCCTACAAGAAAATATCGTCTGTTCTAGCTCTGAATCTGATCTTGATTTGAATCTTAGTGAATCATTTATCAAAGATAACTACATGACTAAACTTCAAGTCTCGGATTTATACACTTCTTCTTCGTCATTTGATGATGACCTAGAGCAGAAAAAAGAAATCACTCCGAAAAAACGATTAATACAAAACAAAAGCTCAATTAAAACAAAAGCTCAACTAAAGAGTCATGAGACTAGATCTTCGGATGATGACGAGCCGTTAATTAATCTAATAGAGGATAAAGAAAAATCGTTTCATGCTTTTTTGCCTACTCCAAACTACGCTACAATAAAGTCTTCACGTCCACGGCAAAAAGCTATTAATTATAAGGGACAAAGAATAGTTAAAGATTTATTCAAAACTGAAGAAAAAAAGAATGAGATGAAGCAAGGGACGAGTAAGAAAAAAGGAAAGTCTACAATTAAACGAGACCAAAAAAAGAAAACCAAAAATAAAAATGATTCCGTAAAACGGCTAAAAAGAACAGTACAACAAGAAAACAGTAAAAGATCGAAAATAGAGATGAAGAAAAGTGCAGAAGCTGAAGAAAAGGAATGGTACTGTCACGCATGTGGCGAGAATAGAATGGAAGACATGAGACAATGTACCGAATGTCAAAAGTGGTATCACGAGGAGTGTATGGGTCTCACTAAAAAAGATCTCAAATTTATATGCACAGATTGTGATTAAAATATCCAAAATTATTATCCTTTTTAGTTTCTAAGTTTGTTTCCGAAGTTAATTTTTATTTTGTTACAATTATTTTCGTTTTTTAATCTTAGGAATTCTATGTTTTTTGAACAACACAAAAACTCATGATGCCAAAACTCATGATGCCAAAATTCATGATGCCAAAAAAAAGATGATGCCGGTTCCAAAGCAAAAGGGTTTTTAAAAAGTCTTGTCTTTCGAATCTCTATTTATCGTTAAAATTCTGATAGAAATTCTTAGTCGCATTGAAACTTTAAATGCTACGTTACAGAAGATGTCTCTGCATCTGCAAAAAGCTGTCGATAATATTAATACAGTCAAAGAAGTTATATCGTCCCAAAGAACTGACGAAAAATTTATGGAGATGACTTTGATATGGATCGTTTGATTCTTCATCGAAACATACTTTTAGATATTGCACAAACAAAAAATTACAAACTAAATAGTGTAGAGGATGTTGTTTCTTTTATAACTACTCATTGCGAATCTGCCAAAGATATGATACCTGACTATTTCTCAAAAAAGTGTCCCGTCAGGAAATTGTCAAGAAATCAGTTCGTCAAGAAACGTCAGGAAATTATCGATACTAAGGATGGCATTATGCCAAAAAGTTAAGGGATCAAGTAACGTAAAATGAAACACTTGTTAGTCTTATAGTAATTAATTAATGTATTTTTTTATATTTAAGTTTTAAAAAATATAAGGAGGCAGGGTAACAAATTTAAATTTCTTTTACATTTATGTCAGCCGGAAAAATGTAGCAGTTTCCTTCTATTTTTGGTTGGCTAAGAAATTCGACAATATCTCTATTTTCGATTATTGAAATATCATTTTTTATAGCAACATAAATGTTTTTCATCTTTTTGGACGACTTAAACCCTTGCACTACAATTTTGCCGTGTGATATATCCTCGATTCTGCAAACAAAACGATATACTTTATTTTTCTTACTGGAAAATCTAGCAAGTACAAATTTTCCGGACTTCATGCTTGTGTTATAATATGGCTCATCTGATGTTGTTTTAATTTTATCATTCAATCCACTTCTTAACGATCCAGATAGGTAATGTATTGGTTCAGGTATCTCGCTTTCATTTTCAGGTATGCTTTCTTTGCCCACAATAATCTTGATTTCAATACTTTTTACGTTTTCAGATCCAGCTGGTGTATTGCTTTTGTCTTGTTTGATGATATCGCCAGGTGCTCTTTTTTCTTCTTTATCAGTTTTCATTTCAAGTCTTTGTTCCTCATCAAATCCAGGTATTTCGTTTACATTATGTTTCATAACGTCGTCAAGTAGTTCGCTTTCTTCATTATCAATCTCCATTATAAGTCTTTGTTTCTTTTCAGATCCAGGTGTTTCCATTACTATTCCAGCACGTTGTTTTCTGTCTTCTTTATCAATCTCCATTTCAAGTCTTTCTTCCTTTTCAGATCCTGGTGTTCCGCTTTTGTTATATTTTATTATGTTGTAAGGTAGTTCTCTTTCTTGTTTTTCAGTCTTCATTTTAAATCTTTGTTCCTTTTCAGATCTAGGTATTTCGCTTACATTGTGTTTCATTATGTCGTCAGGTAATCTTCCTTCTTCTTTATCAGTCTTCAGTCCAAGTCTTATTCCCTTTTTAATTGTTTCAGTCTGTTCTTGTATTGACTTTGGTAAAGTCTTAGTTTCCAATTCCTGTTCTGGTATAGTAGTCTGCCGATCTGGTGATGTCATTTTTAACTTTAATGTACCTGTTTTTTCGTCTAAGATTACGTTTACATTACTATTAGACAGAATTTTAATTTTTGAAACTCTAACATTCTCTTTGGTGTGACTAGTATTTGGTTTAAGTTTTTGCTCTATGTTTTCTTTATGGCTGCTATCTTCAAGTTGGCTATTCCATGGTGAAATATTTTTCTCATAATTCGTTACAGTGTGATCTGGTTCTGAATCTTCCGAAAATGTGCTTTCGTTGTCACCTGCAGCCTCGTCGAGGTCTGAACTCGCATATGTGATATCAATATCACTTTCAGAGGATTCTGATTGGGTACGATTGGACTTTTTTTGTTTTCTCTTTGTGCTTATTCCCTTATTTTCTTCAAGTCTTCTTTTTTGAGTAACAGTACATTTATTATCAATTTAATGGTGTAATTTTACCTGATGGCACTTACAGAGTCCTTTCATCATTTCAGGACCGCAAAAGCACGAAACGCATCTGTAATATACCGCAGCGTACTCATTTTTTGTAATTATTTGATGAACGTTTAATGTGCCTGTTACCGCTACAAGACTCAATGGTATCGACTCTTGTATAGTACGAACTGCTTCCTCCGTGATGTAAAAAAGCTTAAGATTTCTGTGCTTGTAGGATCTTGTAGGCTGCTTCTGAATCTGGTATGTCATTGCCATAGGCTACCAACTGGTCTAGTTTTCTTTTGATCGACTCTCCAACTCCATCCGCAGGCCCCTTGCCATGAGAGGCTTCGAAAAAATTCCATGTTGCATATTCAAAAACATTTTCAGAAATCATTTTAGACAATAAAAAGAAATTCTTCTTTTGTCTATATTGGGTTGTGGGCCCATCCGAGAAAAAATGAATAACTCTTAACATGGGGCAAATACTCTTGGCGTAATCAATGACGGGATTCAAATGGGCCCATATAGCACCGGGATCGTGGGCAGTTGATGGAGAAATAGTGCAGAATGATATTGGTTGAGTGTCTTTGGTATATATAACTCCCGTATGTAAGCTGAATTGATTTTGACTAGAGCCAAAGTGTGCTGATTGAACTTGCTCCGACAATTTACACGTATAATTTTCGGAAAAGTCACATATTATCGCTATTTCATCATGTCGTAAATTCTCAGTGCATTTTTTGAATTCTTCGTACTGGTGTAGTATATTGTAGTAATGTTTTTTGAATAAGTTTAGCTCCTGTTGAAACTCTGAGACAAGCTCTTTAATATTGCCAGTAACTAATTCCTTAGTAACTTTCTTGGTGGTAATTTCTTTAGGTCCTTCTTTAGTGGCTTTGGTGTATGAATGTTTTTTTAGTACCCATTTAAACCATTGCACCTGCTTATCTTCATCAATAATTTTTATATATTTTACTTTGTTTTTGCATGTGATGCACGTGGAATACATGCAATCTTTAGAACTACTATCACACGCAATTTGTTTAACAAGCTCGGAAAGGTGTTCGGTTTCTATTAAACGAAGTGATTTCAATTTGTTGGCTTTAAAAGACAGATTTGAATGTCTGGTACAGGCACATGTGTTTCTGTCATTGACGTTTGGTCTTTGTACATAAAAGGGTATCAGTCTTGTAAAAGTTGCATATGAAAGTTTCCCTCCTTCTTGTTTGTGCTTCATATGCAATTTTAGCATGGAATCAATAAGGTAGCGTTTTTGTTTTTTATTTTTGTGTTTTGTCTTGGTCTCCTGCTTTCCAGCTGTTGCTCTGCTGACGTCATCTCGACAAAAGAAGGATTCAATTTCTGCGGTATGAAGAGTCTGAATTCGCGATCTGTTGTTAATTGGTTCTCTTTTTCTGATTCGATTGATACCCAGTTTGGCTGACATTTTGTTTTTCATTTTATATCGACGAATTATATCATTGTCAACAACTCTCTTTAAGGCTTCTTTGGTTTTATATGAATCTGCATTTGAATAAACTGTTTCTAGTGAATGAATCAGTAGGTTTAATTCAAAAATTTATCTTCAACTGAAGTAGAAGGCAGAGCTTCATCAACGAATAAACTAGCTTTGGTTCGCGGCGTCGTGTCATTAATATGTTGTAATTCACTATCTCTGTTTGCTTGTCCTTGTTCGTTATTTATTAGTGATCGTATATCATCGTAAGCTTCAATTTGGCTTTGTAAGTTATTCACTTTGAAATTGTATCGATTTACTTTCTTTTTTAGAGTTTGAATTTCTTTATTTAGTAGTGAAACATTTTTTTCCAAAACTGAATTCTTCCTACGTAATACGATGTTATATTTTAGTGTCTCTTCTTGTTTCGTGCCATGTTGTTTAGATAAGTCTGCTTGTTTCATTTTCGCAGCATTTTTCTTCTTTTTTCTTTTCCTTCATCAGTTAATTCTTTGGCCTTTTTTTGTCTATCTTTTACCTTCTGCAAATGTTGTTTTCTTATATTTTCGTATTTTTCTGGGTTCTCTCGTTTCAATTTCTCAATATATTTTTTCTGCCGTTCTGCAGCTGTCATTGGCATCTACAACAAATTACAACAGTATGCTTTAAAAAATTGTATTTATAAAATATATTTCATTTTCATTTGTATGATAAGGACTTTATATTGTATATTATATATTTACGATATTTCACAAAACGAGCCCAAATATAAAACTTCGTTTAATTCAATTTAGCCGTTTAGACTCTAGAGCTGATAAATAGGTAAGTATCTAAGCTCGATTTTCTTTTTTCAATTCAAGTTTTTCAAGTCACACGGCAGATTTGTATGGAAATGCGAACCAAAAAAAAAACTATATTTTTAATCCATGCTGGTGATTAAAAAACCGGTTCACAAATTTTGGGATTATTCATTACGTTTTATAAAGACATACACGGTAACTAGGTAGGTACACATTTTACACACAATTTTACAACGTAATCTTTATTTTACTACCCACTACCTACAGTACTTACCTACTTACTGCATGAAACATCCAAAATTTCTTGACGTCAAGAAAAACGTCACGAAATTTTGTCAGGAAAATCAGACACGCTTCGTATTTTCGTAACTACATCGAAAGTATCTATTAGATCCAACAACAAAAGGTTTTTTACTATTTATCACCTTTACCAGAAAGTTTAGTACATATTTGATCATAATATAACTTACTTTTTGAGTCGAAACACGTCAGGAAATATTTTTTCTAGCACTTTCACTTCGATCGCTCCGGGTGTTTTGCTAAACTGAGAGCCAATACAAAATGGCGGCAATATTGTCTCATTGTCTATGGAATGAATGGGGTTGCCATATTTGCAAAGTACAAATTCCTACCTTGAGAAACGGTTCCGGTGATGGAAATTGCGTCAAGAAATGTGTCACGAAAATTATTGAAAAATGGAGGGACATTTAATGTTTTCGACTTTTAAATAACAGAAAGGGTATAAAAAAGCTCAATTGTGATTTTAAATAGTGACAAATATTATATAACTTTAGATAAGATCAAATCCCTTTATAAGAATTTGAAAATATAGGTTTCACGAAGACATTATATACCATGGGGTAGGGTAGGGACATATATCGTTTTTATATGGGCGGATATTTTACTGCTCAAAACAAATTATTTTTTTTAATTTGTTTTAATACATATATAAGTTCAAACGTCTTTAAAGAAACAGGATTGACCCGCACAACAATTTGCGTAATACGACTTCCGATAAGAAGCTTTATTTAATTCATAATAACGTTTTTCATGAGTGGACAACATTTTCTGAAAGTGGACAACTTTTTAAGAAATAGTCACCTAACTATTCCAGTATCGACATGCACAGCTGAAAGGTCATTTTCAGCATTACGAAGAATAAAGACTTACTTGAGGACTACTACGACTCAGCAAAGACTTAATAATTACATGGTAGTGCATGTAAACAGAGAAATAGCAGATGATTTGGAACTTGAAAACATTGCCGACATATTTATAAATAGAGCAGTAGTTCGACAAAATAAGTTCGCATTGAAATTTGAATAAAAAATAATGTTCAAGATAAATATTTATTAACAGGTGCACAATATGTCAAAGTGCTGTGTTATATAATAAATTATTATCTTTTCTAGATATCTTGCATTTTCTTGTGTCTATTAAATAACAAAAATACATGTAAGTGACTAGGTATGTCATTAAATAATCGGCCAAGTGCGAGTCGGGCTCGCGCACAAAGGGTTCCGTACCGTTATGGAGCAAAAATAGGCCAAAAATTGTGTTTTTTGTATGGGAGCCCTTAAATATTTATTTTTATTTTATTGTTAATTATTAAAGTACACATATAATTGAAGATTTTGGGACAATTTCAAGTGCCTACATGTTACCATTATTGATATCGAGCAAAAAAGGCCAAAAAATCACGTTTATTTTATATAAACCCCCCTTAAATATTTATTTTATTTCATTTTTGGTATTTGTTGTTATAGCGGCAACAGAAAGACACAATCTGTGAAAATTTCAGAAGTCCTAGCTATAGCGGTTATTGAGATACAGCCTGGAGACAGAGACAGACAGACAGACGGACAGACATCGAAGTCTCAGTAATAGGGTCCCGTTTTTGCCCTTTGGGTACGGAACCCTAAATAGCTGGAGCACCCACGAGAAAGGGTTTAGAAATACTTAGGCTTGTGTTATTGTGTTGTTGTTACGGCTTTTACTATCCCCTTTAAGCTGCCACCTTAAATATTATAAGGCCTTTTCTGGCCTCCTTTTTAAAAAAAAAGGATTTATTTAAACATTAGAAAATAGTTTACAAATTAAAACACGATTTGAATTTAGAACACGACCGTCATGGATTTTGAATGGAAAGAGGCTCCCGAGGGACGGTGGAGGATGTTTATATGAGGGGAATAGGATTGATGACTACAGTGGAAGAAATATGGGTATGACTTAGGTAAGGAATATAGGGAACATTGGAAGGATATAACAGACAGCACGAGTCGTGACTGTCTGACATCACTCGTTTCAGTTCCCACCACAGATCCCATTTTAGCGGTACATACGGGACCTTAGAAAGTCGTGTGCGACTATTCATCGTCACGACTATTCCCCAGCGACAGACCCTGTTCGTAAAGATTGTTAATGAATTTTCTCATCTTCTTTACCTGCGCCTGCACACAAAACACCTGCTCCTGTCTACTAGACCGTGTCCGATCTCATAGTGATTGTAAATCACATCGGACGTCGCCGTCACTCCACAACAAGACAAGAACTTGCTCTGTGCGCGGGGTTTGAATACCCCTCGTCCAACCGGCGGGCAACTCAAAAGGGTTACATTTATGAAAGACGTCTTGCCCTTTGAGTCGTCAATAATTTGGTTTTGTATGCCAAGTATATACTCATCAAAAACAAACGTTCCTCGATGGGCGTTCTACCGTTTCTCTTTTGCTCCAGCAGCCTCCGAATACCGCGATTTAATTTACACAGATACTCTTCAACTTTTTTATTATTTGTTTTTAAAACGGTAACATTCACACCCGACATTTTTTTTTGACACTGAACTTTTTTTCTAATTAAATTATGATCATTGTGTGACAGGTGGACATAGACTAAACACTATGATGTCCTGATGATTTCCACCATGATAGCTATGATGCAATATAGTCGCATGCGACATAGGACTCTAATGCACCGAGATAAATGCAATGGGTATAGATGCCACCCATGTAGAATAGTATAATGTGGGTGGCATTATCTAAACACACCGGCATATTTAGCGGAACACAAAAAAAAAGTCCATAATTAAAAAAATATGGTTTTATTTTAAAATCTACTTACTACACTTCTTTTGTTATTTAAAGTTTCATTTGTTTTACTTAAAATGAGATCACATTAAGAACAGATTTTGCGAGTAAAGGCTATTTGTGAAAAATGGTAATTTTTTAACTTTTCATGTAACCGGGAAAAGTGAAAATTAATATTAAAATACCAATTAATTAAATTAGAAAAATGGTGATTAATATCGCGTATTTCCTCCACGTGCTCTTATTAAAGTTTCTACCCGTCTAGGCATACTGAGAATGATGTTATCGATTGAAATAGGAATCGGGTCAGCGGCAGCAGCAACAGCAACAAAAGGCACTTGTAGGATGGATTCACCTTTATTGGTCAGCAATCAGTAGAGAGTGAGGGGCATTTTTCAGTTACCGCCCTTTTTATACATCTTATGAGTATAAAAAGTTAAATGTCTATATATAGTAAATAAGTTTTAAATATTAATATTAGTATTTAAATATTACTATTCTATGATTAATAAATGATTTAATAATTATTAAAATCAAATTAAGAGAAACCGGAAGCTACGCAAAAATAGTCACAAACTTAAATAATATTATTAAAATCTATCCGGAAGTGAGTTTTGTAACACTCGGCCATCCTGCATTTTGCCGTGTCCCACGGCAAGTTGACTGGTTTTCAACATGTCATTTTTGTACCTGGAAAGAGATAAAAGAGAACAGTAATTGCACTTAGATAATATTTTATGGCAGGCGATTGGCATGTGTCACGCTCATAATATTTAAATTTTAAATAGTATTGAAATGTATTTCTAAACTTATGGATACTTAATTTTAAATAACACAAAATAATGTTTTTCTTTATACGTATTCCACGTTAACTTATTATATTATGAATGATTTGTTTAATGATTAAGATTTAAGTTAAGAGTCACAGAGAATTAAGTTCATTACATCATTTATTATATTATTTTTTTAGCATATATGTATTATATTAAATATTGTAATAATTAATCAAAGTTTTTTTTTTTGCATCACACAGATCTAGTTTATTTACTAGATATTAATTGTTTCAGGTCACACAGATCTAATTAATTTACTAGATATTATTTTAGCATCACACAGCTAGTCATGTCTTTATTTTAAAGTAATATTATTAATTTGAAGTGATAATTAGTCTTATTGCTTTATAAAATGAATGTTAAAAATAATGAAATAGTTATTAAATAGTTTTTTTTTTAATTCGGTATAATTTTAAAATTACTTACTATGCAAAAGTGTTTATTTAAATGATACATTTTAAATTAGTTTATAAGTACACAAGTATAGATAACTTTAATTGCTTAGAGTATATTCTTAAATACATTTATATGTATTAAATATTCTAGTTTTTAAACAAATATTAAGGACTTAAAAGTATATAATATTCGCGTGTATCATTCAACTTTCTAGTAAATCTATAAGGTCATCTCTGTCTACTTCTCTATCAGAATCTGTCGAACTATCCGTAATTGAGGATTTATAAGGACGCAAGGCCTCCCCGGGTACTACAGCATTAAACTTTTTGTATCCCTTAATACCTTTAATGCTGCTAATATTATAACGATCAATAGAATGATCAGACTTGGTTATTTTATATGGTCCCGTATACCGACTGCTCAATTTCTTGGTGACACCCCCTGTACTATCACGAGATATTCCGCCCTTCCAAAGTACTAACTCACCTAAATTGTACTTCCTACATTTTTTATGTTTCTTATCATAACGATTCTTCATCACCGTCATATATTTGTCAATTTTTATTTTGGCTTGAGCTCTACGGTCCGCTAATTTTTGAACCAAATCTGGGTGATCAGCGCTAGTCGAGGGGTAAGCAGGGAAGAGAGTGTTATTATGTGTAAACATCAAGCTAAAAGGCCAGTAACCGCATGTGGGGTGTTATTTATACCCCACACGACATCAGATAATTTTTCGTCCCAAGTACATTCACTTTCCGATGTGGTATTAAGTCCATTAATATTGCTTCTATTTACCCTCTCGACTTGCCCGTTTGAACGTGGCGAGGCTATTGCATTTAAAACATGTTTTATTTGTTTTTCAACTACGAAATCTTTAAAATACCTACTTGTAAATGCTACCCCACGGTCAGTAATTATTCTGGAGGGATTTCCGAATACCGATATAATTTCTTTTAAGTTTTTTATCGTTTCAACAGAGCTAACACTACGTACGGGCCTTGCAAATACGAATTTGGTAAAGGAATCATTTACAACTAGTATATAAATATTTCCATTACGAGTTTTAAGAAAAGGCCCCAAATGATCGGCATGTAATGTGTGCATGGGTATGTTGGGCTTATCTATGGGGTGTAGCTCGCCCTCAGGCTTACCATAATTCCCTTTAGTATATGCACACTGTAGACAAGCCTTAATATACTTTTTTATAAGCCGAGTCACCCTAAAAACCAGAATTGAGACTTTATTATTTTTTCGCACTTCTCAAACCCTAAGTGGCCAGCTTGGTCATGATATTTTTGTAACAGGCTCCATTTCGATAGCTTAGGTATCACAAATCTATTCCCGTTCAAGGTTTTACGAAATAAACGGCCGTCTAAAACTACGTAATTATTTTTAATATCTGAATTTTGAGTACCTTCATCAAGTTGTCTAATTATGTGTTGTACATTGTCATCCTGTAGTTGCAAAGTTATAAGCCAGTCGTCTTTATCGATGTTGAGTACACAAACCGTTTCTAAAGGATTGCGACTAAGGGCATCGACGTGTCGCATACGATCGCCGGAACGATATTCTATAACGATATTCTATAATAGTAAGGTCAAAATCTTGGATAGTGAGCCACCAACGGGCGATACGCGGCACAAGGTCTTTTTTTGTAAGTGTGTTACGTAGAGCTGCGCAATCAGTAATAACTGTAACGGGGATTCCAGTTAGATATATACGGAAACGTTTTAAGGATTCTACAACTGCCAAGGTTTCTAGTTCGGAGCTATGGTAACACTGTTCTTCCCTGGTAGTTTTTTTGGTTTAAAGATCTTTATTTCCCATTAAGACATTTCGTCACTTACATGAGAACAATAAAATATTACAACGTTTTAAATTTCGACAGTGCGGGTGATAAAAAAAAAACAATAATTATTAAAAAGCGAATGTCTTTGCTATACATCTTGGGTGGTGGTCCAAGTACAAAACGCTATCACTGGTTATATTTGAATAAATTTTATTATAATAAGGTTGAGGATTTAGTTGTCGTTAATGTAATTGCGTAATAATCGTTTAAAAGTATTCAAAGATTTCGCTTCTTTTACAGATTTTGGTAGTTTGTTAAACAGCTGTGCTCCCTTATAAGTAATGTTATTTTTACCGAAATTGGTTCGTATACAAGGTAATACAATGTTACTTGCTCGTCGCGTAATGTACGTGTTTGTTTGTTTTTTTGTTGTAAATGGAAGTTGTGTGTGTATTAGTTGGTGTTTTATTTTGTAAACAAGAATACATGTTTGGTATGTGAATAGTTGAGAGATAGTTAAAAGTTTAGTTTCTTTATAAATAGTGTCTGATGGAGTTAGGTAATTGTAGTTGTATAATATTTTTATAATTTTGTTTTGAAGAACTTGAATGGTTTTTATATTTGTCTTAGCAGCGGTGCCCCATATTTCGACTAGATAAAGTAAATGTGGTTTCACTAGGGCATTGTAAATTAAGATTCTAGCATTTTTTGGGATGCATCGGATTATTTAATGGAGCCGGTCTATTAAAGATTATTATTACTAGTTACGCGGCTAAAGTAAGGAATTGGATTTAAGCTATTATCATTTTGGTATTGTAACATAATCCCTCCTAGACCTAACTTACTAGCATCCGTATGAAGCTCCGTTTTAGCATGATGGTTATAAATAGTACTGGCCTTTTATTTAACGCTGCTTTAAGATTTTCGAAAGCTTGCTCCTGCTCAGAGCCCCACTCCCAGTTGACAGTCTTTTTTGTAAGAAGAGTTAGCGGACGTGCTAACTCGGCAAAACTACGAACGAATTTTCGAAAATAGGAAGCGAGACCAATAAATTGTCTTACTTTGTGTACATTACGAGGACGCCTAAATTGCGATACACTTTCGATTTTAGCTAATCCTGGACGCACGGAACCAGCCGTCACTTCGTGTCCCAAGTAGTTTACACTATTTTGTAAAAAGGAACATTTCTGTAAATTTAGCTTTAAGTTCGCACGTTCTAAAAGTTGGAGAACCCCCTGAAGTAAATTGATACCCTCGTTTATACTGACTGAAGGAACGGTCAAATCATCTAGATAAATGGCTAACTTATTGTTCAATGGTTGTAAAGCCTTTTGTATGAGACGCGAAAATACAGCGGGAGCATTGGCCAGACCAAATGGCATCCGGAGGAATTCATACTACCCTGTAGGTGTAACGAACGCAGTTTTATGTATAGAGTCTTCCGACATATTTACTTGATAATAACTTTGTGCTAAATCTAAGACCGTGAAGTACATTTTACCCGAAAGCCGATTGATCTGGTCATCAATATGTGGAAGTGGATATCGATCCTTAATAGTTTGGTTGTTGAGAGCGCGGTAATCGATACATAAACGGTAATCACCTCCCTTTTTTTTCACCAATATTACAGGACTAGCATAATCTGAGCTTGACTCGCGTACTATACCAGCCGAAATCAGTTCACTAATCTTTTGTTCGGCAATATCCGCCTCTTTGTACGACATTCTATATGGCTTGCTTTGAACCGGTACATCAGTTTTGGTATGAATGCGCATCTCTAATAAATTAGTACACCCTAGCTGCTCACTACATTCAAGGAATGCCGCATTATATCGGTTTAACAAATTCAATAACCTACTACAATAATATCTACCAATATCCCCAACCTTTATGTCAGAAATATATATATTTTTTGTTTGTACGTTATTTACATTATTATTAAAATGTTGACTACTTGAACTTGATGTTAACATTACTTCAGTTACGTCAAAAATGTCAGCTCGAGTAAGTAATTTCCCTCTTTGCCAATGGATACACGTATCGCCTAAATTGATTACTTGTAATGTGTAGTCACCGAATTTTAAAATAGATTGCGGTATATAATAATGATGAATTCCCAAAATCAAAAACAATAGTCCGCGTTACAAGTATACTGCCGCGATCTAACTTATCTGTTACATACACGCAAATTAACCGAGTATCTCCGGGCTGCAATTCAAGATCGTTACTTAAATACAAAGGAATTCTTTCTACAAAATCATTAGAGAACAAATCAATATCGGACAAGTAGTGGGTAGTATGAAAATATTTTTTATTGTTCGGTAATAACATAACGGCTTTATAATTGGCAACTAGTGTTAAGTCTGGATGTTTTAATATAGGGCTACCTATTATCATATTTAAGTCCTTAAGATCCGTATCAGTTACTTCAGCTGTTCACACAAATTTTATCTTTACTTATATTAAATTGTACATTACCTAACGAAATGATATGCAAACCTCCAAAACCTTTCATTAACAAATTTGATTAAAAACTTTTAACCTTAATTGCTTAACTGTTTCTAGTGTTATAATATTAACTTTACTTCCCGTGTCAATATATCCTAGCAATGTTATTCCGTTGACTATGATTTGTTTTTTGTATATATCTGATAGAATTTCGTAACTTTAATTTTGCGTACCTGCACACTGCCGCGTTGATCTTGAGACGTGTACCGGCGGAGCGCGTTGTCCGTCATACCCGCAGTGTTTCCAGCAGCTCGGGCGCCTGCAGCATGCCAGCAGCTACTGGAACTGTGGCCCAAGCGTTGACAAATCTGGCAGCGTGTGATGCGACAGTCTCTTGCTTCATGACCGGTCTTGCGACAGTTGTAGCATGTTTGCGGCAAACCGGCGCCCCGACGCCAGTTAGATGTTTGTTCCGAAGCTTTCGTACCTATCGCCTTGTAATTTTCAAGAGATGACAAGAACCCAAAATAAAGCTGTTCTGGTGTCTCGCAATTGTAAGCCTTTGCATTTGGTCGTAATTCAACGGGCAACCCACGAATTAGACACGAGGTAGCAGCGTCGCCATTCAGACCGCATTTCTTGATTAGGGACATTTTTTCATGGAAATACCTCGTCATTGTCTCGTCATTATTCTTTACTCGTGCTAGCATTTCTTCCAACTGATCGACATAGTCAGTGGAGCGCGGAAAGGCACACGTTATATTTTGTTTCCACTGCGTCCACGTGGCCGTATAGTCTTCCAAGTCATCGTACTGTTATAGCTTTAGTATGTATGTAACATCCCTTAGTCAGCCCCTTTCCTACCTATCCAGCATTTCCTTTGTGTAGCAGCTTCGGTTGCATTCCCAGTCCCACACTCTCCATCCAGTTTCCAACCGCGCTAGACGTGTGCATCAAAAATCAAAAATTGTTTTTTTTTAAAAAGCCAAAATCCTTGTGCGTTGTAACATTGGTGGCAGCGAAAGGGGATTTTAAAAGTCCCTAGAAAACGTCTTCCGAAAATTCTTCTAAATCCTCAGTATCCTAAATCTTCTATATCCAGTGAGAAGTGTTTCGTGAAAAGTGCTAATTCCAATCAACCACAAGTCGAAGTCTTATGTAAAAGAAATAATTATTCTTATTCTTGCACACTTTAAGTCTAGTTAAATATTCGAACTTTAATCGTACTTAAGTACGTCGTGCATTTCGCCGAAGTAACCTGACCCGCCGAGCCCGACGACTGCATCGAGATAAGCCGAGCTCCAGCCTAAACATGATAAGGTGCATCGCCGCAGCCAGATTCCTGTGAGTGATTTACTATTCTATTTTTGGTCATTGCAATTTAATATTAAGAAATATTTTTGTTTTGTTTTAAAGAAATTACAGCTAACTTCTATTAAATATAATTTAAGATGTCGGAATCTAGAGCCCCTAGCCCTAAATTTGAAAGACCTGAAATAAATGTGAATGACATGGATGACGAAACAGGTCCGTCCTCCCAACCGGGACCGGTCACTAGCTCCCAGAAAAAAACTAAAAACACTACTGCACCTAAGGTAGAGTTGGATTTATCAACATTATTAAAATTTATAAAGCCTTACGACGGTGCTAGGGAATCACTAAATTATTTTCTTACTAGAAAATAATTTAGTGATTCCCTAGCACCGTCGTAAGGCTTTATAAATTTTAATAATGTTCATTGTAGCAATGCCCACGATCTCGCCACAGATAATCAAAAAGATATTATATTTAAATACATTTTATGACAATTACAAGGGAGAGCACAAACTGCATGTTCTATTAAGGAATTCGTAAATTGGGCCCAACTTAAAGAATTCTTGAAGACGAAATTTAGTGAGCGCAAACATTACGCCCACTTACTAACCGATCTGCAAGAATATAGACAGCAAACTAACGAACCCGTGAGCCAATATGCCCTAAGGGTAGAAACGTGTTTGTCACAACTATTAACAAAAATTTCAATTGCCCATGGAAATAAAAGTAGGGAAATGATAGGTCGTACAGCTGCGATGGAGGAACTAGCACTCCATCACTTCCAGGTGGGTCTTACGCCGAGAATTTCAAACATCGTCCGGTGCAAAGCACCACGTACTCTTAACGAAGCCTAAGAAGAACGAAGCCGAATGAATTTTGCCATATCCGAGGAAAAACTCCAACAATTTATTTATAAAAATTCTCAATCGCAACCGCGACCGGAAAGACCGCGAATGATTAAGCCAAACCCCGGTAATTTCGTTAGCAACCAACCAGCCTTTAGATTCAGTCGTAATAATATTATGCAGTCGCGATCCTCACAACCTAATCAAACAAGCAGTGGGTCAGAGGTCATATGCAGATACTACAAGGCACCCGGGCACACCCTAGAAGAATGTAGAAAGCGTCAATTTAATAATGAAAGATTAAAGCTCAATCAAAATCCGAGATCACAACGGGTGAATTTTATATCTGAACCTACCGAGATTGATTCCGTCGAAGACACTAACCCGACTGAAGGCTACGACACTGTCGATATCGGACCAAAAAACGTATAAGCGTCTCGTCCTGTTGCCGTGCGGGACCTAAAAAACTTCAAATCGGCACAAAATTATCCTGTTTCCTCTAGAGTCACGCAACAGGGTAACCAGCCCCAAACTGAAGACTTAAGGAGTCTTCAGTTTGGGGCTGGTAATTAATAAGAATAATAAATTATCCTCTGTTTCCTCTAGAGTCACGCAACAGGGTATCCAGCCCCAAACTGAAGACTCCTTAATTTATAAAAATAAAAAATCATCCACTGTTTTCTCGAAAGTCACACAACAGGGTAACCAGCCCCAAACCGGAGACTCTTTTAACTAGTAAAAGTACTAAATCATCCACTGTATCCTCTAGAGACACGCGACAGGGTAACCAGCCCCAAACTGAAGTCTCCTTGATTACTGATAATTCGCTGAATCAAAAAAATTAAATATTGTCAACATTCGAAATTACTAACGACCCAAGCATTATGCTCTTACCTTATGTACTCGTCGAAACTTCTATATCCAAACTTCCTGTAACCTTGCTTGTAGTCTCAGGTTCATCCGTAAGCCTAATTGAACATTCCTGCCTACAAATTCATCCATCCCTTAAAAAAGAATTTATCCAACTCAAAGGCATTAACTCCTCAGAAAATCCTATTCTTACTAATGGACATTTTGAACTTAAGCTAAAACTCCAAAAATCCGTATCACACATATTTCACGTTGTTGATAAAATCCATTTACCCTATGATGGTATTATCGGGTCAGATATGCTCAATGCTCTTAACTGTAACATAGACTACAACAAGGACCTACTTTATATAGGAGAATCATCACTAAAACTAAATTTCAATGAACCGGCATATCTAATTCCACCCAGGACCGAACAAATTATTGAGTGTTCAGTATCGAATCCTGAAATAAAGGAAGGTTTTATTTTAGATCAAAAAAATTCTGACTCTTTATTAATTGCAAACTGTGTTGTTAGTGTAACGCAAAATAACAGAATAAATTTGTCCGTCGTCAATCTTTCAGAAGAAAAAGTTACTCTAAATTCAAACCTTAATTTAAAAATAATACCGATAGAATCCAATAATTTAAACTGTTGTCATACTGCCTCTGTAAATCATTTAAGTAGCTCACCTCCTAATTTTACAAAACGCACTGAAAAAGTTCTACAACAATTACGTATTACACACCTTAATGAAGAAGAGGCTAATGCATTAATAGAGCTTTGTTCCGATTATTCAGACATATTTAACTTACCCGATGAAAAGCTTACATATACAAATGCTCTTAAACATGAAATTAAAACTACTACCGACATCCCGATCCACACGAAAACTTACCGGTTTCCTGAGGTGCATAAAGCAGAAGTCCGTAACCAGATCAACAAGATGTTGGATCAAAATATAATTGAACCATTCACCATGGTCTTCCCCGATTTGGGTGGTACCAAAAAAACTAGACGCGTCAAATGTTCAAAAGTGGAGAGTCGTGATAGATTACAGGAAGCTAAACGACGTGACTATTAATGACACATATCCTATCCCTCAAATTACTGAAATCCTGGACCAACTGGGTCAAAGTACTTACTTTTCCACGTTAGATTTAGCATCAGGTTTCCATCAGATCCCTTTAAATGAAGAAGACAAATCCAAAACTGCATTCACTGTACCATGTAGCATAGCTACATTTTTTTTAACGTATCGTTATAACTAATAACGATGCGTATAGCGTCATCTATTAGCAGTTGTCGATATTAATAATAGCTAATTTGTGATATACAACGCCATCTATTGGCAAATGCGTCTAACTAGAGCTTCATCTCCTAATATTTCTTTATTGTGGCATTCGTATTACGCATTACCGCTAATTGTCGGTTAAAAAAAAAGAACAATTAATGTCAGGAGAGGTATAAATGGGTTGTCGCGACAGGACAACGCCCTTTTTCCCTGCCGAATTTTGGTTGTTCAACTTCTTCTAGATACAAGTTTATACTAAATAAAATTATAATATTTTAACCCCGTGTAAGGGTGAGTAATTTGAAATATCTGTGTTGTGAATGTTTGGTAAATCACGCTTGTAATTAAAACACATTATTTTTTCCTGTGAATTAGCACCATTGTAGAATTTGTTGGCAAACCTTTTGATTGGCCACGTGCTCAATTTTTCATTGTTTCATTTTTCCGATCTTGCATTGTTAGATATTATTAGGATGTTTGTATCAAATTAATTGTCCTTTATATCATTTTATCATTTTATCTTTTATCTTTTTTTGCTTATCCCTTATTTTGTGATGGACACACAGCCCGTGGTCGGATCGTTAGGGGCTAGAACCATGGCTGCTGTGGTCCACACTCTTCACACGCTGGTATGAATGTTTCCAGGGAACTACGGTACGGGTACAAGCACCGCTATCTACATCCTCGGTACGGCACTGCTTGGCTTACCCTTCGCCATCTGATGACTATCTGGCCTGTGCTACGGACTGTCCGCTCCTAGGCGACAACGTCGTGACGAGTTCCTGACCTGAACCCAGGACCCGAAAGCGCCACGTGTTGTCATACCTACCGTCGACAGATCCAGCTAAGTGCCGTGTGGTTTAAAGGCCCCACCAATCTCTAAAGACACTAGAGGCTAAACCAGATACGTACGGCCTCCTGCCCACGACCCCTATTTATTTTTATTTTTTTTAATATATATATATTGTCACGGGAAATCTCCTTTTTTTTATTTTAATTTCCCCCGTAACAACCAGAAGGTCACTATCAATTCTAAGGATGCCGTTTGGACTGAAAAATGCACCGGCAACCTTTCAAAGACTAATGAATAACTTTCCGGATTGCAAGGCTTACGTTGCTTTATTTATTTAGACGATATTATCTGTTATTCTCACGACTTGTTATCACATATTAAAAATTTAGAACTCATTTTCCAAAGAATAAGAAAATTTAACCTGAAGTTGCAACCCGACAAGTGCGAATTCCTGCGTCCTGAAGTTTTATATTTAGGCTACATTATCACAGAAGATGGCGTTAGGCCAAACCCGGATAATATTAAATCTGTTGTCGAATTTCCTATCCCGCAAAGTCCTAAAGACATCAAATCCTTCCTCGGTTTAGTATCCTATTACCGAAGATTTATCCCAGATTTTCGAAACTAGCTAAACCTCTAACCAGCCTTTTAAGGAAGGATCAGCCCTTTATTTGGGAAAACCAACAGCAACTAGCCCTAGAAGCACTTAAAAATAAACTTACCTCCGCACCTGCCCTATGTTATCCCGACTTTACCAAACCCTTTATACTAACAACAGACGCTTCAAACTACGCTCTCGGAGCTGTCCTTTCCCAAGGCCCCTTAGGTCAAGAGCGCCCCATAGCCTATGCCTCTCGAACCCTTAACAGGAGCGAGAGTAATTATAGTACGACAGAGAAGGAGTTGCTAGCCATCCTATTTGGTTGTAAACAGTTTAGACCGTATCTGTATGGACAAAAATTCCAAATAGTCACTGACCACAGGCCTTTAAAATGGCTTTTCAATCATAAAGATCCGTCCAGAAAATTACAGAGATGGCGTCTCAAGCTCGAATAATACGACTATGAAATAGTGTATAGGAAGGGAAAGCTCAATTCAGCAGCGGACGCCCTATCAAGATATCCAGTTAATCCCATATATCCTGAAAATCCTACACTAACTGAAAATATTGTTATTTTCAGTTCTATACCTATACCCCCTTCAGAGCCATATTCTGACGTTTTCGACGATAACGAATGGACCACAATAACGTTTAGCCCAATAGACGAAAAAGACTTAGACTTCTCACCACTGAATCCTCCTACTCCGGTTGAATCCGATCCTCTAAATCAGCAATTTCAAAATCCTGTAACTGACAATCTTAACCCTGACTTGAATTTGACATTTGATCCACAACCTTCAACCAGTAGACAAACTACTGTACGACCCGAAATCGACAGCCCTGTAATTAGTCACGCTCCCTTGGTACCAACCGATCAGTCGGAACAGCCTTCTGCGCCTCAAGAACGGCTAACAACACCGGATGAAACCTATAATAATTTCCTTAAATCACCTAGATCTTTTAATACCCGAATTTTAGAACATAACAGCAGCATCCTGAAAAGCAATTATAGAATCATAATTATACCAACTTCAATAGACATGGACGAAAATATACCTTACGTCCAAGAAATTATCAACAATTGTCCTGCATCTATACGCAACGAATTTGAAAAACTCGAAAGGACATTATTTGAACACTTGTCACTCGAATACAATAATAAAATATTCATTTTCCTGTTTACAAAAGTACACCACTTCGATTCTTGCACTTACCCGGACATATTTAAATCGCTTAAAAATATAAGTGATCAAATAATGATAAATCACCCAACCGTAAACGATATTAGTATAACAGACTTCCGGAACCCTTTTGATAGAATATCGTTTGTAAAAATCTATAATATACTTGGTCATATTTTCGACGAAACAAATATTTCCATTCACATTTACCATAATAGCTTGATTTATCCTGTTCCATCTGAAATCAGAAAAATTCTTAAAGAAAATCACGATATTCCTATTGCTGGACATTTAGGGCAGAACAGAATGCTTAGTCGCATCAAAGAAAAGTATTTCTGGACAAACATGCGTATTGATATCGAAAATTATGTTAAAAATTGTTCATCATGCCAAACAAATAAGGCCTTAAGAAAAATTAATCGCGCACCCATGGTTATCACGTCTACTTCAACATCTCCTTTCGAAAGGTTGGCAATAGATATTGCAGGACCTCTTTCCGAATGCGGCCCTGCAAAATTGAAATACATTTTAACGATGCAAGACGACCTCACAAAATTTAGCTTAGCATATCCGATGCGCAGCATCACCGCTGAAGAAACCAGTGAGTGCCTCGTACACTGCATTTCATTATTCGGAATACCTAAGCGCATACTCACAGATCAAGGCACGAATTTCACTGCAGAGTTATTTAGTAAAACATGCGAACTATTCAAAATCAAACATCTTTTCTCATCTCCTTATCATCCCCAAACTCAAGGTGCCTTGGAGAGATCGCACTCCACTTTAAAAGAATATCTTAAATCGTAAAATATCTTAACGAAAATCAGGAAAATTGGGCTCTCTACGTATATACAGCTGTATTATCATATAACACCGCTATACATTCCACTACGCATTACTCACCTTATGAATTATTATTTGGACACAAACTCCACATCCCGACGTCAGTTTACGATGATACATCATCCACGACCTACCCCGAATACGTTAGAATGTTGCAACACCGTTTAAAATATTCCCACGAAAATGCTTTAGAGCATTAATATAAAATCCAAACAAACATCAAAAGATCACTATGGCTCGCATACTCGCCCAGTAGAGTACAAAGTCGGAGATTTAGTATATCTCAAAAATCATTTAAGATTAAGAAAAGCTCTATCAACTGTTTGGAAAGGGCCGTACAAAGTAGTTAAAATACACGGCAATCACACATTGTCGCTACTTATTAACAGACGTCATGTTAAACACCATTATGACGAGGTAAAACTCGCAGAGATCCAAGGAGATACTCCAACCTGAAAACCTGAAAAAGAAAAGAAAAGGGTTATACTATTTACATATTTAAATTACACTTTATACAAAATTAAATAATATATTTTACTTACCTATTATACATTATACATACTTACCTTAGTCGATAAGGAAATACCTAACGGAAGCAATCATCTTCCCTTACAGCATACTGGCTCACGCTCTTCAGGAGTTTACTCGTCGAATCGACACGAGTCCGGGCATATATTTTGATCCAATTGGCGAACTCAAGATCAATGTTGGCCGCTTAGATCTTATTACACCTTATGATTTATCATATATGGAACCGAACATTAAGACCATTAACTAAATTTTAGGTACAGTAAGGTTTTTGTGTAATCAAATTCAAATTAAAACAATAAAAGACCTGGAATGCCATAATATTCTGGAGCCACTGAGTGTAAGATACAATGATGTTGTTTCGGAATATTCTTCCATTTCACATCTTGTTAGTAATAAGAGATTTAAACGTGCTTGGATAGGTGCCGTAGGATCTTTGTCTAAAACAGTATTTGGTACTTTAAACGAAGATGACGCTATCAGATACGATAACGCCATACGAGATATACAGGATAACGAAAAAAAACTAAGTTTATTGATAAAAGAAAACATATTGGTTACAACGTCAGTTTTGTCAAAATTTAACGATACACTTTTTAAAATAAAGCTCAATGAAATTAGCCTTATTGAGGCTGTCGACGACCTCTCACTAAAGATGAAAAATATTTCAAAAAACTCTATAGAACTAAACTTTAAAACTAGCATTGATTCTATACTAACAAATCTGGAAGCATCATTACTAACACTATCTTTCCAAATTGAAGATATAACAAATGCCATTCTTTTTGGTAGCCGAAACATATTTTGCCCCCAAAACAGTTGTATAAAGAGCTCATCGACAACTATAGGCACCTACCAGCTGACGTTATATTACCTTTAAGTTTAGAATTAAGAAACATTTATAAGCTATTAAATGTGTCTAGTATAAGTTGTTTTAGCCTAAACACTAAGATAGTATTTGTAATAAGATTATCTTTGGTGTCCCCTAAACTGTATGATCTATACCATAATATAGCATTACCAACGCCACATGATGATGTTAAACCAGACACTTTTAGTCTTATTAGGCCCAGTAGTAAATTTATCGCAATGACCAGAGATAAATCAGAATATTGTAAACTCGATTCACTCACGGACTGTCTGGCAATCGACGTCGACGACTACATCTGCAATGTGATGACCGTCTCCCAACAAGTGCAAACCCCAGCTGTGAAAGTGAGTTAATGTCAAAAGTTATCAGTGTATTGCCAGTGCAGTGTCAAACCGATTCTATTAGTGGAATACTCAACGTATGGAAACCGATCTCCGATAATAATTGGATATATGTACAATCCGAAAACATTCAAGTGTATTTAGACTGTATTGACCAAAAGATCATAGAGCTAGATGTAATTGGTACAGGCATCTTGAAAGTACCGCAAAATTGTGTAGCATTCTGTAAAAATACAAAATTAATACCTAGATACGCTGATGTTAAACTTAATGTTACAGTTTTTCACCCTACTTTTAATATAATTAAGGATCCATGTTGTATTTTAGATAAGATCCCTAAAGTCCGTGATGAGTCCCCTATTAAACTTAAGAATATTGACTTAGACATTCTAACATCAGACGCCAATTCTAAATTTAATTCCTTATTGAAAGAAACAGATGAAATTTTAAATCAGCAACCAATAATAAAATATGGGACCCATTATTCAATTGTTTTAATTATAATGTTAATTTTAATGTGTACTTATTTTGTAATTAGATTATATTTTTACATTAAAGAGCACCGTCTATCCTATCGTTTTCCTAGGCCCTTTCAATCACCTCAAAATACTATTAATGCTATAATATCAGATTCAGCTCCTCCCGATACAATTGATTCAAAAAGAAATATTGATGAAAATTCTATAGTCACGCCTAGCAATTCGAAAACTCCTTCACGTGAAATACCTTCACCGAGCATTAGAATCAATGTTTAATTATTTTTTTTTTTCTAAACTTCAGGAACAAAAGCCCCTGAAGTTTATTCTACCCCGGGGAGGTGTTATAGCTTTAGTATGTATGTAACATCCCTTAGTCAGCCCCTTTCCTACCTATCCAGCATTTCCTTTGTGTAGCAGCTTCGGTTGCATTCCCAGTCCCACACTCTCCATCCAGTTTCCAACCGCGCTAGACGTGTGCATCAAAAATCAAAAATTGTTTTTTTTAAAAAGCCAAAATCCTTGTGCGTTGTAACAGTACCATTCTCTCGCAGCACCGCGTAGGCGAATTTGCATAACGAAGATACGATCTTTTTCGTAGCAGGAATACATATCTCCGAGCTGGTCGATCTTATTAAGTCACCCCCTTACATTGGTCGATTTCTTTCCTGGATCAAGTTTTGGTATGACTTCTGCTTCCAGATGATTAATTCTCGTCTTCTTATACATGCTCCTAATATGTGGACGTGGAGAGGGAAAAGTTTCACAGCTCTGTTGTACCTTCATCCGACGATGAGTCGATGGCACTTGGCCTCTTTTTTCCCAAACCACAGCGATATGGACCCATCATGGTGCTTAGAGACAAAAAAAAATCTCTTTACCTCCAAATCCCACTTCTGAGATGAAATAGGAATCGGGTCAGCGGCAGCAGCAACAGCAACAAAAGGTACACTTGTAGGATGGATTCACCTTTATTGGTCAGCAATCAGTAGTAGAGTGAGGGCCATTTTTCAGTTACCGCCCTTTTTATACATCTTATGAGTATAAACAGTTAAATGTCTATATATAGTAATTAAGTTTTAAATATTAATATTAGTATTTAAATATTACTATTCTATGATTAATAAATGATTTAATAATTATTAAAATCAAATTAATAGAAACCGGAAGCTACGCAAAAATAGTCACAAACTTAAATAATATTATTAAAATCTATCCGGAAGTGAGTTTTGTAACACTCGGCCATCCTGCATTTTGCCGTGTCCCACGGCAAGTTGACTGGTTTTCAACATGTCATTTTTGTACCTGGAAAGAGATAAAAGAGAACAGTAATTGCACTTAGATAATATTTTATGGCAGGCGATTGGCATGTGTCACGCTCATAATATTTAAATTTTAAATAGTATTGAGTAGTTAGTTAGAGAGTTTGTAAGGAATGTGCGACATGTTTAGCAGACAGTCCAGCGCCACCTAAGGCGGCGATGCAGCCGTGGCCTCATGAGCCCGAACCGTGGTCTACATTACAAGTTGACTTCTTAGGGCCGTTAAATGGTAAAACGTTTCTAGTAGTTATTGACGAGACCAGTAAGTGGCTAGAAGTGTTTCACATACAGAGGACGACCGCTAGTGCGGTGATTAAGGTGTTGAGGGAAACGTTTGCGCGTTTTGGATTACCTAAACAGGTGGTTTCGGATAACGGAACACCTTTTTCTAGTAAAGAATATCTCGATTTTATGACGGCTAATGGTATTAAGGTTACATTTACGGCGATTTATCATCCCACGTCCAATGGTGCCGCCGAGGGTGCAGTCAAGATATGCAAGCGAGCGTTAAGGAAATCGGCTCGTGATGGCTGCGATTTAGATGCAGCGTTACAGGCGTACTTTCTTGCATATCGGAACGTGGAGCACAGTACAACAGGCGCGTCGCCTGCAATGTTGTTGCAATGTAGGTCGTTACGCTCCAGGTTAGACCTTTTGAGACGAGATTTATCGAGGATAAAGTCCAGGGAGCTAAGGAAAAGCAAATTGCTGTCGCTGGCAGTAAAGCGCGGGCCTTTCAAGTTGGGGAGCAGGTCGTGGTACGTAATTACGCGCAAGATCAACAATGGGTGCAAGGGAGAGTAGGAGAAGAAGTTGGTTCTCTGCACTACGTGGTTGATACGGGTCAGGGTCCGGTTAAAAGGCACGTGGACCAAATCAAGCCAACTGCGGTGCCTTTTGAGCCGACGGATATGCCGGGGACCTCCTTTAGTTCACGTAGGCAGGGCCATCCTGCAGCAAGCGAGAGTACCGTCCCGGTGATAGTGGGGACATCGTCCACGAGTAATGTTCCAGTTGTAGCGGAACCACAACCCTCTGTTCCTGATACCTTCGCTTTTTACCCCACATACAAATTGATCTCTTAAGTTTTCCATTAGAGAAGCATTAATAAATTTACAATTTTTAGACAATCTCATTAAATCGGCTATAAAATCTGTAATGTTTTCTGTGGGTTTTTGTACTCGTTTCCGAAAATTGTATCTTTCAGCTAATATTGATGGCTTAGGATTAAGATGTTTTCTGACAATTTCCATGAGCTCTGAATAATGTTTGGTAGCTGGTTTATGAAGAGTACATAAATTCGTCACTAATTCGTACGTTTCGGCGCCTATAGCTGTGATCAGCGTTGCAACCTTAAGCTCTTCTTTTATATTATTACATATGAAGTATTGCTCTAGTCCAGGGGTCTCCAAACTACGGCCCGAGGGCCACATCCGGCCCGCGGACAGATTTTGTCCGGCCCGCGGAGAGCTAGCATACTTGAAAACTCCTTTTAGAGAACATATTTTTTATAGCATATTAAATTTAGTTTACTGAAGTATTCTAATTTCATGTTGAATAATTATTAATATGACATGGCTAACTACTAATGACATAATATGACAGGGATAACTACTCATAACATTGTTGTAGGCTTATTGTTATTGTTTTTGTGATAAGTTGGATAAAGAAACACAGAATTGTAATAAGTAAAGACATGTATAATATGCAGAAAATTTAACTTCAGTATAAAATAACTAACAAATTATTGAAATGAATCCAACTAACATTTTATACATTTTAAATAAAAACATAACTTATAACAAGCATAATGACATATGAAAAACTAATGAGATTGTGTAATTGAGATTTTCCACTGACAATTGTTTGTAGTTGTGGACTAATTTTACTTGTACATTGGTACAATTAAAATTAGTCCACAACTACAAACTATTGTACGAGGGCGGCACTGAAAATTTCGGGAATCAAGGAAGTGACACAACATTACTATTTAAAAATGTATTTATTGCTTTTCGAAGTATTCTCCGCGAAATTTGACACATTTTTCCATACGATGGAAGCAACCATTCCATTCGGAAGTTGGGGTCTCCAAAATGGCCGTTTTGTAGGCGTCCACAGCTTCTTCAGGTGATGAAAATCTCTGACCACGCAATTTATTCTTTATTTTAGGGAAAGTATAGAAATCATTAGGGCTTAGGTCGGGGCTGTACGGCGGATGGTCTAATAATTCTATGATTTCTTGCTCTAAAAACTCTTTTGTTCTGTGCGCGGTGTGAGAACTCGCATTGTCGTGATGGAGGATGATGCGGCGGTTGCAGTTCTCTTTACAGAGTTCAGAAACGACCTGTGGCAAACAAATGTTAGCATACCATTCTACAGACAAACGTGGCCACCATTTTTTTGCAACACTCCGTGAACGAACAATTTTTGTTGGCTTTAACTCATTTTCGAACACCCAAACTCGTGACTGGTTTTTTGTTTCGGGTTCGTACGCGTATATCCAGGATTCGTCACCTGATACGATGTTGTCATTTGAGGATCCTGCGTGGAATCTTTCGAGAGTTCTGACGCACCAAGTAACGCGAGCCGCTTTTTGCTCTTCGCAGAGCAAATGCGGTATCCATCGGGAAAACAACTTTTTTACACCTAATTGTTCATGCAAGATTATTTGTATTTGACTCATGCCAATGTCTAAAGTTGCCTGAATTTCGCGGTATGTCACATGTCGATCTTCCTCAATCAGCTTACGCACAGCATCAACGTTTTCTTGGGTGACTGCAGTTTTTGGACGACCTTGACGGGGATCATCACTGAGCTTGACACGTCCACGTTGAAATTCAGCAAACCAGCGATAAATTGTGGTTTTGGATGGGGCTTCATCACCAAATGCAGAAATCATCCGATCAACACACTGTTTTTGTGTTAAACCACTTCGAAAGTCACAATAAATCATCGCTCTAGAATTTTCTCGAGTCAATTCCATTTTCTCAACGACCAAACAAGTTTGACAAGACCTTGTGACAAGACCGAGAATCTTTTTTTAAATAAATAAACGGTATTCGATTTTTAAAACCAAGGAGTTTTAAATTAAAAAGATTTTAATATGACAGGAACAGTGGAAATATTCCATTCCCGATACTTTTAGTGCAGCCCTCGTATTGTAAAAAAGAATAGGGTGGTCAAATCGAAACAACTACTGAAGCGGTACGTTTACGGATGAGAATTTTTTTACAATTGAGCAACATTTTAACAAACAAAATGACCGTATTTATGCTCAAAGCTCTAAGGAAGCTTCCCAATTAGTCGACAGAGTGCAACATGGGCACTATCCGACTTCAGTGATGGTTTGGTGGGGATTAGCTATGAAGGAGTGACTGAGCCATACTTTTGTGAAAAAGGTATCAAAACATCGGCACAAGTGTATCAAGATACCATTCTTGAGAAGGTAGTGAAGCCCCTTAACAACACCCTGTTCAATAACCAAGAATGGTCCTTCCAGCAAGACTCGGCGCCGGGTCATAAAGCTCAGACTACGCAGTCTTGGTTGGAAACGAACGTTTCGGACTTCATCAGAGCTGAAGACTGGCCATCGTCTAGTCCCGATCTTAATCCGCTGGATTATGATTTATGGTCAGTTTTAGAGAGTACGGCTTGCTCTAAACGCCATGATAATTTGGAGTCCCTAAAACAATCCGTACGATAAAGATCGGTAAAGATAAAGAAGAAGGTCATCAGACAAAGAAACAATTCTGTTTCTTTATCTGATGAGCATCTTAAATCTCTTTTAATAATTGTATTAAAAGAGATTTAAGATGCTCATCAGTTAATTCAGATCTGTAAACATTTTTTGTGTACTTCATTTTGGAGAAGGTCTTCTCACACAAATAAGTAGTACCAAAAACAGAAAACAGCCCACGAGCAAATTTATGCAAATTATCAAATTGTGTCAGTGGAAGACCCTTATAAAATTCCAACAAAGATGAGTTTTGATATTTGTTCTTAATTATATCACTGCACTGTAGATCAATCATTTCCATTTGATGTTCCGGGGCTAGGGTTTCAATGTCAGTATCAAAAGGATTCTGAAAAATCTTAATTTGATTCGCAATGGCATCAAAATCCGAGAAACGAGTATAAAAATTTATTTTCAAAGCACTCAAAGTTTCGATTGCAAAATCGATAGGAAACTCAGTCTCAGTGGTGTGGCTGAATATTTCACATGTTTTAAAATGTGAAAAACATTTACTTCGTAGTTGTGATTGAAACAGTATCAATTTCTTCCGGAATGATTTGATATTAGTGTATAAATCAGGAAGATGCTGGTTTTCTCCTTGCAATCTCAAATTCAGTTCGTTCACATGTTTTGTCAAATCAACATAGAATGCTAACTTCCACAGCCATGCGTTGTTTTGTAATTCAGTAAGAGGGCGATGCTTTTCATTCAAAAAAATTTCGATCACTGCTCGAAGTTCAAAAAAGCGCTGAAGGACTTTCCCACAACTAAGCCAACGTACGGCAGTATGATATGGTAAGTCATTTTCTCCAATCTCTTCAATAAATTGTCCAAGGTTTGTGGTGCCCGGCCATGGGATGCATGGCGAGCAGGCGGTCTCGTCCCGAGGGCACTGGGGCAGAATCACCTCTTCTTGATCGGGCCAGAATCAGTCCAGAGATGACAAACATGGAGAGTCAGCATGCGGAAAATTCTCCCAGGGTGGGTCCCGGCGATGCCGGGGAATCCCACACTCCCGTTTCGGCGGGAGATAGGGCCATGTATACTGGGGAACATGCTCTGGCGGAAGGAATAAGGGCCGTTGAGACGGCGAGGGTAGAGAAGGGCGCGATGGCGCATAATAGGCGAGCCCGGCGCACCTTACCGCGTCGAGAACGGACCTACTGACGGATGAGGAGGTAGACTTCTCGCAGCCGCAGCCTAACGGCGTGCAGCGGTTGTTGAGACTCCTACAGAGAAAAAAGGAGAGGGGTGACACGGAGGGGCTCGCTCGCGTGCAGTACGAGCGCGAGTTGAGACTCCCGCCCCCCAAGGATGATGGAATTGACATGGGGCGCGTGCCACGCGTGCTGCTGCACGATGTAATGGCACCGTCGCCCAAACCTGGACCTGGATCAATGAGGGATAGCGACGACTACCTCTCCGACTCCTCAGTCTACAGCACTATGTAGCTGGAATCCGGAGAGTCCACCACCGGAAAAGACAGACCTCGTAAGAGGAAACCCGACTTTGACTCGGTACCGTCCTTCAGTAAAGCGGCGGTACTTAAACCCAAAAGAGGACGCGGCAGGCCGCCGACAACAGGCCAGTACGTTGGCTTGGCGAAGGCGCAGGCCGAATTAAATAAGGAGAAGGAGGAGGCTCTTCGGCTTCAGGCTGAAGCCGAAGTCGCAGAAACGACGAGAACAGTAAGGGAGGCGCGAGTGTCCTTCCGTGCAAGCCCCGCCAAAATTGGAGAGACTCAGTCGGAGCAGTCGAGCGCTGCTCTGGCAAAATCGATTGAGACATCACTGGAGACCATCACAATTGTCGGTGATTCTGCCCAAAAGATCTGATAAAATTAACAGTTGATATGACTGGTTTCAGAACTTCAGACATATCCAAACATTTTCCGCACAAATACTGTTGATGAATGATACAATGTAAGACTAATGGTTTTGAACCACCGTCATTTTCTACAGCCTTTGACACAAGAGCGACCACTCCTTTATCTTTCCCACTCATGTTTTTGCCTTCATCAGTTTCAAGTTTTTCCATCGAATTTGCCATTTCAACTCCTTTAAAAATATCTGTACCAGTAGTTGTGCCATGAATACTATACATATCAAGAAGTTCTTCATGCACTTCATAGCTTTTATCTACTCCTCGAATATAAATCAACACCTGAGCAGTATCTGACACATCCGTTGACTCATCCAAGGCCAAAGAAAACCACTCAACATGTCCATTTTTGTCTAACAGTTGAGAGGATATACCTTCAGCGATGTTTTCTACCCTTCGAGCCACAGTGTCTGCTGACATACTGACAGTGTCTGCTGACATACTGACAGTTTTTAATAAATTTACCTTTTCAGGGCACATTTCTTCGGCTACTGCAATTATGCATTCTTTGATCATTTCTCCATCGGTGAATGGTTTTCCACGTTTTGCAATTTCAAGAGCCACACGAAAGCTGGCACAAGTTGCAGCCTCTTGTTCAGTTTTGAGTTTTGTAAATTTCAATCTGCGCTTTGGAAAAATTGCTGCGATTTCAATCTGCGCTTCATAGCTTCGAATTTTTCCGTCCGCAAACTTCCTGTATATTTTGAGTAATTTTGAAAATGTTTTGTTTCATAATGACGTTTAATGTTATATTCCTTGAGAACGGCTATGTTTTCATTGCAAATAAAACATAGCGCCTTGTTACTGGACTCAATTACGAAATACTGAATGTTCCACTGATCTTTGAATGTTCTACATTCACTATCAATTTTTCGCTTCTTTTCCATACTACTAAATCACACACAAAAGCAACAATTCAAATCAAAATACTGTTACAAAGATGTCTTAAACTTAAACACGCACAAACACGTTTTAAGGAGGTACGCACTATTTTATTTCACAACAGTGTCATAGGTTGCGCCACTAGCCTTCTTATATATTCCAATTACTGCCATCTTGAAGTGAGTGGAAGACACCAGAACTTTCTCGAACCAACGAGATTATTTTGTACGTGCTATTAGCACCATCTGTTAGCGATAAAAGGTACTACCTATTTCCGCTGGTGTCCACCAGATGTCGTGTCACGTTACTCCTCATGGCTCGTACTCTACGACTAATCTAGAAATTACAGATAATGACAGGAAAATTAATAATATGCAGTGTTGCCGTTTTGCGGACTTTAGTCCGATTTGCAGCCTTTTTAAAACGTTGCGTACCTTTTCGGACTTTTTTTTTATCAGTGGACTATTTCACTTTTTACCACCGGCAACAATGATAATATGGTTTTGGCCCTCGGAACTTACTGGAGTAATCAGTATGGCCCTAAGGCTGGAAAGTTTGGAGACCCCTGCTCTAGTCTATCGATGTACGATTCCCAGCAATCTCTCTCCAAATTGTATTCTGTTAACTTACCTACAGACATATTTCTTGTTTTATTGAATTTACCTCTTCGCCACTGAAATGTACGCGTATAGTAAAATAATACTCGCTATAACATGCTGCATTGAATCCATTTATTTACAGAATGACATAACAAAAATATAACATAACAAGGAATACCAATATAAAAAATATAACAAGTAAAAAGGTTTATTGCTATGTACATAGCAGGTCGTGGTACGTAATTACGCGCAAGGTCAAAAATGGGTGCAAGGAAGAGTAGGAGAAGTTGGTTCTCGGCACTCTCGGTTCTCGGTTGATACGGGTCAGGACCCAGGTCAGGAGTTAAAAGGCACGTGGACCAAATCAAGCCAGCTGCGGTGCCTTTTGAGCCGACGGATATGCCGGGAACCTCCTTTAGTTCACGTAGACAGGGCCATCCTGCAGCAGGCGAAAGTACCGTCCCGGTGATAGTGGGGACATCGTCCGCGAGTAATGTTCCAGTTGTAGCGGAACCACAACCCTCTGTTCCACCTGTGCGCTTACACAGACCCAAACGTCTGACAAGACCAATTGATAGATTTGGCTATTAATTTGTTTTTGTTTAATAGGATACTTAGTCATAGCCGGGCACCGTTAATCAAATAGTTAACTTCGTTAATCGTTAATCCGCTACAAAAAAAGTTAGCTTCGTTAAACGTTAAAGCGTTACATTTCGGAAGAATTAACGCAAGTTAACGTTAATCGTTAATCCGTTAATATGTGTAAAATTGCATCTTTATATCGTTGCGTTAGTGAACTTATAAAACCTGTTGGTTTAGGTTCTAATTCATTCATCAATTATCAACACGCAAATGATCACTGACAGTAATTTAGAATAACAACAAACAAACAAACAAAACACTCGTCACTCTAAGCACCGGCGCTAAGTAATGAAATGATCAAACGAAACAAATCTCTTCGCAGTTTTCTTTCTCACTCGTACGCGCCGGCAAAATATATCTAGTTTTGTTTTTGTTTCACTCGCTGCCACGCGCCGCCCGGCACTTGTCGGTGCCGTGCGGTAACTATTAGGCATTGGATTAACGATTAACGGACTTCTGCATATTAACGGAAGTTAACGTGTCCGTTAACATTTTTAAAAGTTAACTTAAAAGTTAATCCGTTAATTAAAATGTTAACTTCGTTAATTAACGATTAACGGATTAACGAGTTAATGCCCAGCTATGTACTTAGTTTAATATTGTTAGAATTATTGTTTGTTTAGTGTGAGGGTGTGATGTACATAGCAATAAACCTTTTTACGTGTTAAATTTTTTATATTGGTATTCCTTGTTATGTCATATTTTTGTTATGTCATTCTGTAAATAAATGGATTCAATGCAGCATTTTATAGAGAGTATTATTTTACTATACGCGTACATCTCAGCAAATTCCTTGCGAAATCGGTTTTTAACGTCTATAAGCATTAAAAATGAGCTCCACCAGGTACGTAACGTAGCAGTTAGTGCACGAACCATAATAAGAAGGCTAAAAGAGCGTGATATCACACATTTCAGACCCGCAAATGGACCAAAATTGTCTGCAACTCACAGGCAAGCTGACTAAGATTTGCTCGTGAACACTTAAATTGGACTGAAGAGCAATGGGCTTCCGTATTATTAACTGATGAGTGCACGACTTGTTTGTACGGTGCTGATGGTCGCAGACTAAACTACCGTAGGCGAGGAGAGCGATATGCTTTCATTTGGAGGCGGGTCTTGTATGGTTTGAGGCGGCATATCGATGAATGCTCGAACTGAACTTGTGTTTATTAACGCAGACACACATAGCGGTGGTAACCGTGGTTTAACATCACATCGCTATATAACGGATATATTGGACCCTCGTGTGGTAACTTTTAGTGGATTTATAGGCGAAAACTTCATTCTGATGCAGGATAATGCTCGTCCGCACGCAGCGAGCCAAGTTGAGCAATACTTTACTCAGGTTGAGATTCTTTCCATGGATTTGCCAGCACGTAGCCCGGACCTCAATCCAATAGAAAGTGTGGGACAACCTAAAAAGAGCTGTATTTACAAGAAATCCGGACCCAACAACGGTTGCGGAGCTCAGAGTTGCATTGTCACAAGAATGGGACAATACTCCGCAAGATCTTTTAAAAACACTGATTAGGTCGATGCGAAACCGACTTGAATCAGTTATTAGGACAAGAGGAGGTAATACACCTTAATAAAAACAAAAAAAACTTTTTCTTTTCTTAGTATTGTAAAATTTTCATAATAAAGCCGTTTTTGTTCTATTCACTGTTTCATTCCTAGGAGTAATTTGATTATTTTAGTGAGAAAAGTTGACCTATACACACATGAATTGATTTTTTTATCAGATTAAGAACCAGTCTTAGGATTATCATTGAAATAAATCAAAATAGTTTGCACTTTCACTAATTATATTTCATTGAAAGTTATCTTGCACTATGATGCAATTGCTTTCGTATCGAAAGGACATTTTAGCAGAACGCCCTATTAGCAGATCATCCTAAAAGCAAAACGGCATATTAGCATAACGTCCTACTAGCAACATGACCTCGTAGCAAAACGTCCTAATATCAAAACGACATGGACAGTCATGTACACAAGAAGAAATGAAAGATTTTAATAAAACTGTACCGTCTAAAATTTTATTTATGGCCGATTTTTCAATGGGCTGATAGGCAATCAGATGAACAAGCCAAAAAGTTTCTATTCTTAAATTTCTCGCAGCAAAATGTACTTGTTCGAGCTGCTAAGGGGAAAAACCTCTTTGAAGTACTGGCCACTTAAGAAAAAGATTAAAATGTGTTGACACAATGACAAATACCATTTCATTTCGATGGCTTGATAAACGTAGTGGTTAATTGTTTTATAGTATCACCCAGGTTATTTTCGTATCTCTAATTTTGTAAAAACAATATTCTTGCAATGGATAATGGCGCAGGACCGAGTAATGCCGCCTCAACAAATGAACTATTTGTATATATAAAGTCACAAAAAGGAAAAGATGTTTTGTTGCACGCAGGTCACCGGTACAATTTCAAAACATTGAATAAAAAATCTGGCTCAACCAACTGGAGGTGTAGTAACAGAGATGCATGTAGCGCAAGTATTACTATCGATAAAGAAAAATCCGCGGTTTTGTATTCGTCGGCGCATACGTGCAGAACAAATTTTAATAAAAATCGAGTAGACAACGCTATCGACGAATGCAAAAAACAAGCGTGCAGAAAGTATACCTCAATACAGAAAATTTTCGAAAAGGAATTTTCCAGAGATGTAATTCAGATATTGAAAATATATCAGCGTTTGTAAGCAAAAAAGACACATTGTTCCGCGCGAGAAGAAATTTTTTAAAAATTCAAAAAACGGAATTTAAAAACCTTGATGAAGTGGAGGTACCTCATATTTTGGCTGACAAATTTTTGGTGTGTGCTGACGGAAAAAATGCCAATAAAATTTTGTTATTTGCCACCCCAATGGGTGTTCAACAAATGAAAAACCTCAATTCAAATGTTAAACTTTTTGGAGACGGCACTTTCCATGTGCCACCCCCCTTTTACCAACTATATACCATACACATTGACGTTGATAGCTGTAACGAATGACGAATGATGATATCGTGCCGTTATTGTATGCGCTTTTACCTGATAAGTCACAAAATACATATGAAAGATTATTCACTCTAATTAAAGACCAGTTTGGATCAGATATTCCGTATTACAAATGTGACTTTGAAGTAGCACAGATGAATGCTTTCAAAACTATTTTCCCAAAATAGCACTTGTCAGGATGCTTTTATCATATGAACAGAGCTGTATGGCGTAAAGCAGCCAAAATCAATGTTATGAAAAATGTTAAAAACATGAAGTTAACCGATATTCAGTTTGGTAGAGAAATAGTAAGACTAAGTGCTAATCTGCCTCTCCTTCCGCCCGAATCTATAAACATTGGGCTAATATTAAAGAAAAAATACAGGATTCCGTCAAATATAATGAACCTTTGCGGGAATTTACAGCTTATTTTGAGAAGCAATGGATGAAGATGTCGCCAGAAGTATTAAGCTGTGCAACGGAACGTCATCGCACCAACAATGGATTAGAGGGTTGGAATCGACGATTCAATTCGAAGATTAGACCAAAACCGACATTCATATCGTTTTTGAACTCTCTCCGCAAAGAGGCCAAATGGCAAGATTTTAGATTGCGTCGAGCACTTTTCAAAAGAGAGCCACGCAGAAAGAACCAACTTATTTTCGAATCAAAATTTGAAAATGAATTGCAGAAGCTGCAAGAAAATAAAATTTCTGCATTTGATTTTTTGAAAAAAGTGACTCATTTAAAAAGAATTATATTCGATGATTATTGATTGCAAATAGGTAACATTTGTATTATCGAAAAACCTGGTATTAAAGATTTAAGTTCATGAATTTATATTTGTTTGAATATTATGTATAATTTGTATTGAATTGTACTAGGCCATTCAGCTAAGGTGTCATTTTGATATTAGGACGTTTTGCTACGAGGTCAAGTTGCTAGTAGGACGTTATGCTAATATGCCGTTTTGCTTTTAGGATGATCTGCTAATAGGGCGTTCTGCTAAAATGTCCTTTCGATACGAAAGCATGCAATTTATGTGTCCGCCAGTGTATTTTTGACATTTGGTGCTCCTTGCATCTTACACTCCGATAACGGCAGAGAATTTGTAAATTCTGTCATAAATGAGCTTGTTTCATTTTGGCCCGAGTTTAAACTGGTCCATGGAAAGCCAAGACACAGCCAAAGCCAAGTGTCTGTTGAACGGGCCAACCAAGACGTAGAGAAAATGTTGACTTCATGGATGCCAGATAACGATACTACAAATTGGTCAAATGGTAATCGTTTTGTACATGAAAAATCGGGCACTTCATTCCGGTATTAACACGCGAGTACACGCGCGGGCTACATATGTAGCCCAGGGTATTGTTTTTGTTCATTACTTCACGAAATGGTGTGATTTAACTTTGAGCCGCTAGCTAAACTCCGATTGGTTGTTGCTGGACGCGTTTAGTGTGGCGTTAGCACTTTACGCTGGCGCACGTGCAAGTAATAACGATTTCAAGTTGTTGGGCTACGTATGTAGCCCTTGCGTGCACTGGCGGAACTTTTGAGGTACGAAATATTTTTTTAAAATTGACATCAATATTATGTTTTCTTAATAATTTTGGTTTCGTATTTTATATTTGTGAAATGTGAACTTACTTTTTGTTAATATTTTATAAACAGATCGGAAATATGGAACGCAGATTGGAAGAAAACGTGTCGAGATGGCTAGAAGAGGAGTTAGATCAGGATGATTTGATTGAAAGTGAACAGGAAGAGGATTTGAGAGACGAAGAAAATATAATTCATTCTCCGCATGAAACTGACACCGAGCAAGAAGATGATGAAAATGATGAGATTGCTGAACAAAACAACAGCGATTCGGATGACAGCGTACCGCTTACAGATTTAGCCACTTATAAGTCACGAAATGAAACAGAATGGAGAAAACGTCCATTTCCTGCAACAAGGGTACGTTCTCACAATATCATACCAAGACCTTTAGGAATAAAAGGTACTGCCTGTAATGCCAGCACACCCCTTCAATGTTTTGAGTTATTTTTTGACACTGATGTTTTTGAATCCTTGGTGAATTGTACAAATATATATATATAAATACTATAAAGACTAAATACCAAAGAGAACGTGATGCGAAGTCTACGACTCTCACTGAAATGAGAGCGTTTGTTGGGTTACTTATAGTAATCGGAGCGATAGATCTGGACGTCAAAATCTTAAAGATTTTTGGGACAACTCCATTGGGACAGGCTTTGAGCTGGTGTATCTCACAATGTCGATAAATAGATTTCGTTTCCTATTACGATCTTTGCGATTTGATGACATCCGCGATCGCCCTCAAAGACAAGAAATCGATAAACTTGCAGCCATACGGTACTTTATTGAGGGTAGGAGAAAGCATTGCTTAGAATATTATACTCCAAGTGAACACATGACGTTGGATGAGCAACTCGTAGCATTTAGAGGTCGATGTGCATTTATAATGTACCTACCCAACAAACCAGCAAAATTTGTAATAAAAATATTTATGGTAGTGGACACAAAATGCCCGTATATTTACAACTTTAAAGTTTATTGTGGTGAACAACCAGAAGGGCCATTTCGTGTATCCAACAAAGTTGCAGACGTCACCAAGAGATTACTAGAGCCACTTACAAATATGGGATGCAATGTTACAATGGATAACTGGTTCACCAGTTGTCACCACTGTTGTCGGCACTCTCAAGAGTAACAAACCAGAAATACCCACAAATTTTAAGACTAGTCAGGGCCGACAAATAAATAGCTCTTTATTTGGGTTTCAGAAAGACTGAACACTTATGTGCCAAAAAGAAACAAAACAGTCTTATTATTGTCCACAATGCACCACGATGAAGCAATAGATGCTACTACCGGCGACGCACAAAAACCTGAAATTATAACTTTTTATAACCACACAAAGTGTGGGGTGGATATTGTGGATAGGATGTGTCGTCAATATGACGTATCTAGAAATAGTAGGCGTTGGCCTCTTACATTATTTTTTAATTTTTTGAATATTACAGCTATAAATAGTCTATTTATTCATCAGATGAATAATTCAAATGAAAAAATCATCAGACGCCTTTTCCTTCAGTCTTTGGGGTTTGAGCTTGTGAAACCAGTGATTCTAGATCGTATTTATAAGGATAATGTGCCAAGGAGCATCAAAACAAAAGCCAAACTGTTGTTGAACATATCAGAAGCTCCTCAACAAGGAAGTATGCCAATTCGTGGCGGAGTTGCACGCTGTGCATTTTGTAGCAGAATTCGCGATCGCAGCACAAGAAAAACTTGCTCAAAATGCTACAGGCGTATTTGTAGTGATCACCAAATTTTAATTTGTCCTTCTTGTAACGAAAATTAAAAAAATATATTTTAAAACAAACTTAAAAATTAAACCAAAAGTTGATTGATCTCAAAGAAGTAAAAATATTTGATTTTTTTAAGAAGTCTGAAGTTTTGTTGATATTATTTAGTTTAAGAAAGATAAGATTTTTTTTTAATTTTAGTTTACTTAATAAATGTCATTAATAACAATAAATGAGTTTTATTTTGAAATAACACCGATATCTTAATTTATATTTCAATTTTAAATGGGCTACAAGGGTAGCCCACGCGAGCACTCTTGAACCTTTTTGAGGCGCGTGCACCGTAGTGTTAAACAGTCACCATACAAAGCAATGTTTGGTATAGAACCGACAGTAGGGCTTATGACTTCGACGTTGCCTCGAGATGTTATTGAGGATATTACAAGATGAAGATAATCTCGAAAATGCGTTAAATAAAATAAATATGATGGATAGTACAAATAATACAGAAACTGAGCCTGTAGCCAGTTGCAGTCGACAGAATCAGATTATAACCGGAGCCAAACAAAGAGACGCAGATAGTTCATCTAAAACAAGTGAAGAATCGCCAATCATAGCAGAAGCCAGTGAATATGGCTTTGAAGCCGAAGCATTTACGACTGAAGAGCCTTTTATAATGACAAAGACCACCAAAATATGACAAAGAGCTCGAAGTAGTAACAAATGTGCATCGACAAATAATAGCATCCAGAGAAATGGCACATCAGAACTTTAAAAAACAGGCTAATATAGTAGAAATCGGTGATAATGTAATTATACAAATCCCTGATGTCGACAAAGCAAAAACAGATCTACGTAAGATAGTCGGAGTAGTACTTCAAAAGGATGATCAGGGTTTTCACAAGATTGGAATGAAATATGGAATACTCGACAAATTATATTGCAGGTATATTGTACCTATATATGATTTAATTGTAATTAGTTCTTTCATTTAACTAGCTTTTGCCCGACTTCGTCCGCGTGGAACAGTTACTTTGGGATATCGCTAAAATTTACCCGCGACTTCATTTATGTAGAAGGAGAAGCGCTTCCACCTCACGACTGCCCGCCGCTCGCCGTACATTATTATTGCGCGTTTGATTATTTTATTACTGCGATATCTTCTAAGATATCTACTCATTGAAATTAAATGTAAACGGCAAATTTCTTCTAAATTAAATGCTTACAATGAATAATGTATATTTACTTGGATGAGGATTTATATCATGTTTTTGAAAACACCTTCACAAATAATGCTTATTTTAGAACAAATTTGGTTAGCATAAAAAAGGTTATAGTGAGCCAACTTAAAAGATAAACAGAATATGCAGTCGCGGACTTTTTTTAGAACTTTTAAATACAGATGAAACGGATAGTAGTTTGGCTGGATACCGGATACCGGATATTTGGCAAGCTACTAGGCCGGAGCGCCGGATATTCGGCCCTTTATTGCGTTGACGCGATCAGTTTGATTTGAATATTGGCGCGGTGAACGAGATCGGAAATATTCAGGCGCATTCGGGTCGCACGTAAGCGGAGATCGGGTCGACTCAGGGGCTTTCGAGTGTTATCGCGCGTGTCAGTTTGTGTTTGTTTCTCAGTTCGTTTGTTGTTTATTTCATTGTTTATCACGTCTTGTCGTCGTGATTTTATGTTTGAATTCTGATAGATTAACAAGAAATGTCATCATCAAAAACACGATCGCCAGTATGGCAATATTTTGATTTAAACAGTGACGATAACAAGTACGCGGTATGTTTATTGTGTCAGGTTAAAATTTCTCGAGGTGGTGAAGGAAAAAAGGCAGGTACGTAAGTTTTAGAGGTTATGTTTTTGCTTCAATTGAACGAAAAGATATGAAAACGAAAAAATATTCTTAAACTGATTTTGTTAATAAACAAATTTAGTAGGTACCTACCAGTATAAATAAATTTTGGTCGATGTGTCATTTCATTTTTATTTTCATTAGGTACCTACTACTACCGGCCTTACTTTAAATTAGTTTAAATTCTTTAAATAAAACGACATTCACCAATTTTATGAATGCAAGTTTATGACTTTAGCTTTTTTTTTATTGATGCACATTGTGAATCGGTACCTACAATATTTTAAAGTATGTTTTTTTTTGTCATTCATTAGGTACTTTAGCCATGAGTAATCATTTGAAGTCCAAACATCCAGAGGAGTTTAAATTGATAAATAAAAAAGAACTGGTGAAAGTTCAAAGCCGGTTATGGCTCCGGGACATGCCGTTCCCAGCACAAGTGTATCTTCATCATCAGCAGAAAAACAACTAACACTGTCGGAATCGTTTGAAAGAAAATTACTTTGGAATGTAAATGATGCCAAAGCCAAGAAATATTAATATTTAATTTCAGAAATGATTGCTCTAGATAACGAGCCGTTCAGTATCGTAGAAAAGGTCGGGTTTAAAAGGCTTCTAGAACAAGCGCTACCTCGTTATGAATTACCAAGTCGCACTTATATTTCTCAAAAAATTGTGCCCGATATCTACAATAGACTTCACGACAAAATTAAAACAAACATTTCAAAAGCTATTGCAGTTTCTGTTACTTCTGACATTTGGACCGGCCTGCACAATAGTTCCAGCTTCTTGAGTTTCACAGCCCATTGGTTGTCTCCGGAATTTCAGCTGCAACACGGCGTTCTTGCTATGAAACCGTTTTCAGGATCACACACTGGAGAAAATATAGCAAAGGAACTGAACGCTATTGCTGCTCGCTGGGATATTGATAGAAATAAAATTCATTTATTAATCCATGATAGTGGCGCTAATATGGTGAAAGGAGTTCGAGTTGCAGAGTATGATTCTGCTAAATGTTTCATACATTCGCTTCAGCGAGTTGTTAATGAGGCAATGAAGGTCCAAGCTGAAGTAGTAGACATGATTGCTACTGGAAGACGTCTAGTAACTCATTTCAATCATTCAGGTTTAGCACAAGAAAAATTGCTTGCAATTCAAAAGGAGTTACATTTACCGAAGCATCAGTTAGTGCAGGACATCAAAACGAGGTGGAACTCTACCTACTACATGGCAGAACGCTTGTTGGAACAAAAAAGGGCTATCTCTCTTTATGTCGCTGAACATGACACACTCACTAATTTGAAGATACAACAATGGGGCCTAATGGAGCAGTGCATAAATCTTTTAAAACCATTTGAAGAAATAACGAAAATTACAAGTTCTGGCCTTTCCTGTATATCCGAGGCGATTCCGCATATTTCTGCATTAAAAAAGTATTTAGACAAAAACGAGACTGCACAAAGAACACCAGACTTAGCTCGTATGAGAGCTTCTTTGAAAGCTGAATTGGAAAGTCGTTTTAAATCATTAGGAGATAATCCAAACTACCTAATTACTACCTTTTTAGACCCAAGATTCAAGTTAGACTATTTAGGAGTTCTTGAAACTGAAAAAGCCCGACAGAAAATCATGATAGAGTATATAATTTTACTCTTACGAGGAATCTTCTTCTGACAGTGAAAGATCATCGCCGTCTTCAACACCTGCTAAACGAATGAAAGAAGATGAAACTGGATCCAAGTTCACACGTGAAGCTCATGACACTTTTTGAAACTGTTTCAATGAAGTGGCAAAGGATAATAGTAGTGATTGTCGCGATCAAGAAAAACAAAAGCCAATTGCTAACGAGATTGACTTTTTTTTAAAGACATCTCGAATCGATCGCAATCACGACCCATACATTTGGTGGTCAGTTAATCTAAATCAGTACCTGCAGTTGTCAAGGTTTGCTAGAATTTATCTTTCAGCACCTGGCAGTAGCGTTTACAGCGAAAGGCTATTTTCAGAAGCTGGTCTGGTATACGAAGCCAAGCGGAGTCGCCTCTTACCAACAAACACGGAAAATTTGGTATTTATTCATCACAATTTGCCACTTGTTAATTTTAAGTATTAAACTAATAATTAATAAAACATACATTTTTGATGTGCGATTATAAAAATAAACGGTGTCCATAACCTATTGGAGTATGATTTGCCTTGTGTAAAATAATGAGATTTTTTTTAATTTTACTCTCCGGTATCCGGCCGGATACTGTATTACTATCCGGTAATAGTGAAAACAAAGCCGGATAGGCCGGATACCGGATAGTTACCGGATATCCGTTTCATCTCTACTTTTAAAGGGGAACAATTCTGTCATTCATGATTTTAGCGAAACATTAACCGTTTTTCGCAGAGTACGCAGCGAAAGCTCTTAAAACGAAAAAAATACCCGATTTTGAAACATTCTTGATTGGTGCTCCGCTCATATTGAGCTTAGCATGATGTTATATAATATAGCCTATAGCCTTCCTCAATAAATGGGCTATCTAACACTGAAAGATTTTTTCGAATCGGACCAGTAGTTCCTGAGATTAGCGCGTTCAACCAACCAAACAAACAAACTCTTCAGCTTTATAATATTAGTTTAGATTATATCGCTACTGGGTAAAAGCTAACTATATAAATGTGCTTTTCAGGTCTGAATTTGACAAGTGCAAAGAAAAATTTTTGCTTGAAGTAAATGTTCCGAATACTAATTTATCTCTGTGAACTGTTGCTTAGGAAGCAGCCATAGGAACAGGCCAAGGATTTATGCGCTGCAAATGCAAGAAACGATATAAAAAAGGTGTCTCGGCAAGAAACATGGTTACCTTTGTAACTCAAAATGCTATGATAGTATGTCTTGCATTAACAAGTACATTCTCATTCTTTTTCAAATTTTTAGGTTGTTTGATCAGTTTTTATTGTTTGATACCCAATTGTGTTCTGTTGACTTATTTTATTTTACTTTTAATTAATATTGTCACCTTGGAAACTACTAGTCGATGTTCACTAAAATGTTTTTTTGTGTAAGATTATTGTTACTAGGGTTGTCAACATTTTTCACGATACGCGAATGAAATAAAAATGTATGGAAGTAAAACGTAACTCTTTCAGCGCTTTCACAGTGAACTCTATATAAAGGACATATATTCACCTTTAAATATTATCACTCCTTTATTTCACACGTTGTATATATACAGCCGAACGTATAGCCGCCTCCTTTTTTGGAATGTGGAAACAAATGCGTTGCCAGAGTAAAGTAACTAACTGTACAATGGCCAAAACAGGCGCGGATACCTTCTAAACGAGTATGATGATAATGGAAAAAATCATAAAGGGGGCAAACGCCCAAAGACTATTCAGACTATTTATTTTTCCAGATGTTTCCGCTACTAATTCCGCGTTTACGTCATCCGACTAATTTGGCTTCCAGCTATTAAGGTTTTCTAATCATACAGACTATTTGCAATTTCAGACGATTTGCTACTTGCTTATTCTGTTTTTATGTCTTCAAGCAGAGTTGACTCTCTGCTGACCGGGTGTTCTGCTTTTATGTCATTTAGCTGGATTGGCTTTCAGCTATCTAAAGTAAGGCCAACCAGACGAGATAAAGAATGTAAATAAATTTTCAGGGGTTCAAAACATTTTTATTTGAATAAATTATTATAAAGTTCGAATAGTAATCGCTGTCGTATGTACTAGACAAAGATGATTCGTCGGAAGAGTCCGAGTCAGCTATGTTTATAATAACAACAAAAATCCAAGTAAATACGGAGACGAAAAAATATGTATCACTTCGAACGCAATCCAAACAGGAATGAACTTGTTCACAATTGTTTGGCGGACCAAATGTTGACAACTGCGGCACTGGCCGCTTTCCTGTACCACGAAACACGCTACGACAGCTGTCGTCGACCAACTGACGTCAGTTGGTCGACCAACTGACGTCAGTTGGTCGATTATTGCATACGAGTGATAAGGACAGATATAATATTAACTCACTTTCATAATGCAACTCAGTAGCGGTCCGTTTATTTACGTTTTATATCTCGTCTCGTTGGCCTTACTTTAGGTACCATGCTTTTATGTCAATGTACTGAAGTCATTACGCGAAAAAAACATTATGTTAGTAACCCAGAAAATCGCCCGGAAACGAAGGCTATAAAGACGTTTTTATATCAATTAACGATAACCCATAATCACGTTGTTCAATTTTTATTAGAACATACTGTAGCAGATAGAATTTTCTATTGTTTTTTTACCAAGAAGAATTATAATAGGAAGATAGAGGTCCCAAATTCATAAGATGTTTAAGTGTTACATGTGTAGAGAACCCAAGTGAACAAACAGAGTTAGTAAAAAAATATCACGAAGGTTAGGAGACAGGTCATAGAAATTATAATTGACCTATTAAGCTATTATCAGTTCAAAAATATATAATTTTAATATAAATAAATGTGACGAACGCCATCCCTTAAAACTACCACTTGCATTAGTTACGGAATACATGGGGTTTTCTGTAACTAATGCAAATGTTATATAAATGTTAAATAAGCTTATTTAACATTTATGTAAGGTTTTTTAAAATCAAGTACGGATATTTTGGGTATATGATTATATTAAGACGTTTAGGCAGAAAAATAATTTGAAATTTCGAAAAAAATAATACTAAATAAAGTTAAATTACGTTTTTTACGGCCCTACGAAGGTCGTTAGGTCGTTGACCTCACACTTGATGTTTTCGCTTTAAAGTCGGCTGTTAGTCAGTGTGAGGTTTATGACTTCAGCGCTTTTTAATTAGTATTTTTTTGGAAAATTATAAATTATTTTTCTGCATAAATATAATAATACGCTTAGAGAATAGTCAATATAATTAATACTTACATTCAAATAGAGACTTGCATGCAGCAGCAATAAGGTTCTGCTATTGGAAAATGCTATTACGTTCTCCCACCTAAGAATAGTTCACCCACAATAAGTATAGTAGATCCCAATGATCTGCTAGAAAAACTAGTGGAAATTGAAAAGGAAAATGATTTAAATTTACCATATATAAACCTATATTATTTATATACGAATACGTTTATTAGAAAAATGTATAATTTTAAAGGCATAATAGAGTACAAATTAAACAGTTAATTTTATATTATAAATTCCATTAGTGGACAATCAGCCTTATAGCCTATTTCATTTGTATTCCATCCCTAATGAAAATAATATGGTCCTTATTCTTAAACACTCTTAACTTGGTCAGCGGGCTTAGCATGGCGATCCGAAGAAATAATTTTAAAGAATAAATATTCTATCCAAAACAGTTTGTTGCAAAATAGTTCCTTATCCATGGTAACAAGGTCGTCAATAGAAGTCAACATTTCTAAATAGCCATATTTTTAAATGGCTGCCAGGAAATATTGTGTCAAAAATGATCAAAATTTCAAGTAAATGACTGAATATAAAGAAACTATTTGTCTTGGACGGCCATGGAGTAGTTGACATTATTTGTAAGACTATTTGACATTGAAATAAGAAAACGTTTCTACATTAGCTGATAAAAGAGGCCATTTTGTGACCTCGAGAAGAAAAGAAATATTGTTTCTTATAACGACGACACATCGACCTTGCTGCCTTACAATAAGAACTATTTTTCTCCAAATAGTATTAATGTTCTTTCAATCTGTCATTTTGTTGATTCCTCGGTGTTTCTAGGGTGCGCATGCTAAGCCTGCTGGTAAATAACGAATTCGCTTATCAAATATTGCAAATCAGACAGTTTTAAAAGTCGAAATACAGGTGTTCAACTGGATCGGCTTAATAATTTACTACAAAAAAGTAAAGAAATACCATTCCCGACTACTCAACTAATATCTACGATGCAAAGTTGGTTCCTCAATTATGCTGTACATCATCCTGACGTCAGTGTGCGTCATTGCAGCCTATGTTTTCTGTAAAAGGAAACATGCATTACAAGTCGAAGAACTGCAGCTACAGCCAACGGAGTCTTCGCAGCAGTCGTCTTCAGTGGACCTCACACATCAGGGAAAAGTTGTCACCATAGCATAACTCCATTCGCCGAATAACGTCGACACCACCATAATCATCCACAGCTTAGTAGGCGCAGAAACTATTCCAGAGACGCCAACATCCGACACCTTGCGTAAACATAGCAACCGCCGCCTACGCCCTCATGCAGCCGTCACAGTCACCTCGCAGTTGGATGAGAGGGGAATCCGCCTCCCGCGACAATTCCCCTCTCATCTATATATGATTTAATCATAATAATAGACCTAGTCAGTTGTGAGTTGAAAGTTAAAGCCACCTCTCACTAAGCAACGTTAAGAGATACAGGGGACGGAAGGGACAAGAGCTAGCTAAATCGATTTTTCTCCCCAAAAACTATGCTTAATTTCATGGCAATACTTGCAGCTGCTTTCAATAAACCGACTGTATACAGGGTTATAGGTTAAGTCGGCGTTGATCCTTTACGGGGTTTTTAGTGCCCATCATTTCCAATATCTTCTTCCAGCAAACCCATTTTCCAAAATTAATATTTTTGTAAGCTAGTCTTGAAATACGCTCTTAGTATGTAGTGTGAAGTTTGTAGCAAAACTATACTTTCGAGTCATGTTAAAGAATAAAATATACATAACCTTATACATATTTATTTAACACTTCACTAAGATCACTTAGTCCATAGTTACTTTTCACTTAGAAGCCCTCCTGATAGGCCTTGGACTCGAGCCGGGCCTGCAACAGCTCGAGCTGCCGACGAGCCTCACACTGTGGGAAGTTGTTCAACTCGTAGTACTGTGGTGCTATCTTGAGTAGCCATTCCGCTGGAAATTGACAAAGACGTAGTTAAAAAACCAAATAATCTAGACATAAATAAACAACCGTGAATCGCGCTTTCGTCCCAGGGAACACTTTTAAATCTATTTTGAAATTGAAAGGTAATAAAAAGCACTATAATTTTTTATGGAAGTTATTTTGTAAAAATAATAAGGTATTTATTGCATAGTGCTAAGAGCCATTTCTGGGTATAGTTGTTCTGCGTACGTAAGATCGATTCGGTTCGGGAAACACAAATATTCAGGTATCGCCATCAATGGCGTACGTATTTAACTGTGGGAGAATCACGCTTCGGCATGAATGGGCCGGCTCAACTGGGAAATACCACGGTCTCACAGAAAACCGGCGTGAAAAAACGCTTACGTTGTATTTCGTCGAGTGAGTGAGGTTACCGAAGGTCCAAGGGGGGTTAGGGATTTTAAGGACTGAGAACGCAAGTCGCAACACCATAGGAGTTACAAGTGTACCTCCTCTGGTGGGGGGCGGTAATCGCTTCATGGCGATCCGTCTACTCATTTCCTGGTTTATTTCATAAAAAAACGCTAAAAATTGTCAGACTGTATCGCCTTCGTATAGATATAAAGTCTCGTAACTACTAATAAAAATATTTAGATAACTGACTACCTATTCAATGTTGCTATCTTTTTCTTATACGTTGGAAAAGCCACTTGATAGACGACAGTAACAGCTAGACAGTTTTGTAAATAATTTTATTAGTAGGGTTTCATTATGTGTAAACTTTACTTACGTTTAATGTCGGTCACTGTACGTATGTAGTTCTTGGTGGTGAGCACAAACTCATTATAGATGACCCAATCAGGCTTGTGGTCGAGGCAAGTCGACGGATGGAGCTGCACTATCTGGTTGTCTTTCACCGTCAAGTAGTGACCAGTGCGCTCCAAATGAGCTACCTGCGAAGGGTAAATAATGTCAAATACACATTTTCCAGTCTCACTACACTCATAATATCAATAAATGTTCAAATTTTGTACACTTAAAACTTTTAGATTTATATAAATAATAAAAAAAATCTCAATAAACCCACAAAGACACGGCTACAAAACATAATATCCTTTAGCTGAATTCATTCGTTTGTTGTGTCTATTAAATGCATGGTACTAGTTAATAATTTAATCTCAAGTAGTGAGTGTTGTTGATATTTTTATTTATTATTCCCCTTACTAATAAAAATATTTATACAACTTATAACCAATACAACATTGCTGTCTTTGTCTGATAATTTGAAAAGTCACTTGACAGGCAAAGATAGCAACATTGTTTAAGTTATCCGGATGTGTAAGCATTTTTATTAGTAAGGGGGGTATACAAGGTCTGTCGTAAATAATGGATAACTCGTAAACTGGAGTTGGTCCGGATGTGAATCTGTAAGAAAATCGTATTTTCTTGCCAGGGTTTCTAACCATATGAAAATGGCGTAGCATTTTATACTTTTTTATAAATTTCGCTACTTTTTTCGTTCATTCCGTTGCCATTTCATCAAATTTTGATATTTCTGTGTGATTTTTTTAGTATTATACTCCTGAAGACGTGTATTATTTAATTTTAATACAATTTTAGGTGTTTTTAACGTAAACAATTTTCAAAATCATCTTTTTATGCTTTTTTTAAACTATTTTTTTCTTAATGTCAACTTTGATCATTTACTGTGAAAAAAAAAGTATGGCGCTATAGCTGCCCATTATCTTAATAAATTGTCTAGTATGTGTAGTATCTAAAAAGGTATTACAATGTGTGCTTTACTAGCAATATTAAGTTACAGGAGCGAGATCAATATCAAGGTCAGAATTCTAAATTTTTAAGTATTGTTATAAAAGGTTATAAAACTTCGTCATAATGATCTTATACTACCAAAATTCTTTACACACACGTTATTGGGCCACTAATAAGGATTTTCAGAAGAACAACAGGTTGTTTTTAGTAAAAAATATCATAACTCCATGGTAATAATGTAATAAAAGTGTTCAAATTTAAAATTGTTGTGCTCTAAATGTTTCATGCCATAAACATGTTGCGACAAGTTTATTCGAAAAAAGGATCATCAGGTAAAAAACTAACAAAGACAGCAATACAATGGGCCTCTATGCGTGAAAAGGACGATTGATGGTCATTGTTACTAGGCAGATGCACACTGTCCCTTTCAAGCTCACGGTGTGTGAAAAGGTTAGCATGTTTTTGCCTTTAGGGCGCGCTCCTGATTGTAGAGTCTACACATCTCAGTGTGATTTTGACTATCGCATGTGCTCTTGTTTTCGTTACTTTCGTCAATTTGTTACTGCTTTCTAATATCGGACTTTGATTTGCCTCGTGATTTGGACTTGTGAACCTGGTGATACTGACGACTTAGCTCTCATTTACGGACATTGTTTTGTGCTATCGATTGGATTTGTTGTTTGGAAGTTTTTGCATCATGCCTCAGCAATACACGTTGGCTGAATACACAAACATGCATTACATTTATGGTTTATGTAATGGCAACGCTACCAGAGCAGCAAGGGTTTACCGTAAAAAATATCCAAATGCTCGACATCCTGATTACCGTGTCTTCATTAGAGTGCACAATGCATTTATGGAAGGACGATTTCCTGGGACCGGCATAGGCGGGGCCAGTGAAGGACGACCTCAACGACACAATGCAACCGAAGTACTGGAAATAGTCGCTGAAGACTCTGGTACGTCCATAAGTGTTATTTCACGGCGTACCAGGATACCTCAAAAATCCGTGCACAGAATTTTAAAAAGGCATGAATTATATCACTTCCATTATCAAAGGGGCAAACACTAATGCCAAGGGACGCTGCTGCGAGAGTAACATTCTGTCGCACAATGCTGCGAAAGATGAGAGAAGACCCAAGTTATTTTAATAAAATTTTATGGAGTGACGAGTCAACGTGTCGAAAAGATGGTTTTTTGAACCTCCACAATTTACACAGCTGGCAACTTGAAAACCCGAGATTGATACGTGAAGACAGATCGCAGTATCAGTTTAAAATAAATTTATGGACTGGACAAATAATAATATATATAATTATTAACGGACAAATCATTGGTCCATTTGAGTTGCCGGCAATATTAAATGCGGATATTTATTTAGATTTTCTAATAAATACTTTACCTGGATTACTGCAAGACGTTCCACAGGAGATAAGAAACGAGATGTGGCTTCAAAATGATGGGTGTCCAGCACAATACGCTGTTCGTGTAAGGGAACATTTAAATAATACATATCCAGATAGATGGATAGGGCGATTGGGTCCAATTTTATGGCCTCCACGTTCGCCAGACCTTAACCCGTTGGACTTTTTTTTACTGGGGCTGCATTAAGGAAGTAGTGTACAAGGAAGCAATAAGTTCTGTGGAAGAGTTGCGTACGCGCATTCAAGTAGCAACAAGTAAAATCGCAGAAGCCGGCTATGCGCGTCGGATTAAAATATCTTTTATTAGGCGATGTAGAGCTTGTATTGCTGCCGGCGGAGGGCATTTCGAGCATTTAGTTTAAGTTATTGATAAAATAAATATTTTTTTTACTAAAAACAACCTGTTTTTCTTCTAAAAATCCTTATTAGTGGCCCAATAACGTTTGTGTAAAGAATTTTGGTAGAATAAGATCATTATGACGAAGTTTTATAACCTTTTATAACAATACTTAAAAATTTTGAATTCTGACCTTGATATTGATCTCGCTCCTGTAACTTAATATTGCTAGTAAAGTACACATTGTAATACCTTTTTAGAAACTACACATACTAGACAATTTATTAAGATAATGGGCAGCTATAGCGCCATACTATTTTTCACAGTAAATGATCAAAGTTGACATTAAGAAAAAAAATAGTTTAAAAAAAAGCATAAAAAGATGATTTTGAAAATTGTTTACGTTAAAAACACCTAAAATTGTATTAAAATTAAATAATACACGTCTTCAGGAGATAATACTAAAAAATCACACAGAAATACCTAAATTTGATGAAATGGCAACGGAATGAACGAAAAAAGTAGCGAAATTTATAAAAAAGTATAAAATGCTACGCCATTTTCATATGGTTAGAAACCCTGGCAAGAAAATACGATTTTCTTACAGTTTCACATCCGGACCAACTCCAGTTTACGGGTTATCCATTATTTACGACAGACCCTGTATATATTGCTAATCATTATTTAAAAAAAATATCAGCTCTACACACCTTCCTCCACATAAACTTTAAATTACCGGCCAAATTTTATACTACGCCGGTTGCACAATTCTCGTAAAACTGTACTGAAAGTTGTTGATTCACATATTAATATATATAATATGATAATGTTACCTGCATAAAAAATCCGTTGACAAGTGCTTTTCTAATATTAATATAGTAGTCTTTACTTGTAAACTCGGTACTCGTTCTTTTGAGGCTAAATCTGTTGAAACAAACATGTTTTGTTAAAAATTATAAAAATACAACCAACACAAACTAAAGCTGCAACTGTACATTGTCGTACTGCCCTCGTCTTAATTGTGAATGGTACTAAAGTAAGGCAAACCAGACGAGATAAAAAATGTAAACAAATTTTCAGGGGTTCAAAACATTTTTATTTTAATAAATTATTATAAAGTTCGAATTTTAATCGCTGTCGTCTGTACTAGACAAAGATGATTCGTCGGAAGAGTCCGAGTCAGCTGTGTTTATGATAAAACATCTATTGTATTATCAATCTTGTTGTCAATATTGCTATAAAAATTGTCCTCGACTTTTATTACATGATCCACACAATTTCGCCATTTATCAGCAGATACACGTTGGATCCCCTCTTGTAGCAGTTTTTTCACATCTTCAAATTTAAATGTAGTATTATAGCGAGCTACATGTCCCTTTATGTCAGCCCATACGAGTTCAATGGGATTGAGCTCGCAATGATAAGGTGGCAGTCTTAGGACTTCGTACCTTAAATTTTTTGGCGAGCTCATCCACAGCGTATCTTTGGTAGTTCGCCAAATGTTGACAACTGCGGCACTGGCCGCTTTCCTGTACCACGAAACACGCTACGACAGCTGTCGTCGACCAACTGACGTCATTATTGCATACGAGTGATAAGGACAGATATAATATTAACTCACTTTCATAATGCAACTCAGTAGCGGTCCGTTTATTTACGTTTTTTATCTCGTCTCGTTGGCCTTACTTTACTTCAATGACCTATTCCAGCAAACACGAATCAACTAGACAGACAGACAAACCTAATCTGAGTGCTCTGCGTTTCGACTACCTAACTCTCTGGTTTTGACTACCTAATTCTACTGCTATCATAAATGTGAAAGTTTGTGAAGATGGTTGGATGGATATTTGTGACTTTCACGCAAAGACTACTAAACGGAATTTAACGAAATCTGGTATGGTAGTAGTTTAGGCTCTGGATTAACACAAAAGGCTACTTTTATCCCAAAAAGTACAGTGTTCCCGGAGGATACTGTATTTACGGAGACGAGCCGCAGGCTAAGCTAGCTAAATATGTAAAAATAATAATCAGTATTGAATTATTTTAATAGCAGAACTTACCTATCCATAATTCTACTCAGCTGTTCTCTTACATTATCACCAGATTTGAGAGATCTGTAGTTAATGAAATTGTCGTAGCACCAGTTTGGATCCTCCATACCTAAAACACAAAGAAAAAATATAATAAAACGTCAAACAAATAATTCAAAACTATTATCTTAGCATCACATATTACACACAATATTTACAAGCCTTTACCTAAACATGCATAGTTACACATACTCTCGCAACCGTATTGGATTTTTGTTCACGCACACACATGTACAGTTGTACCCGGGCGAAAACGATGCACATTGAGTATCAACCATTGAAAAGACTGAGATATACGTTTAGTGTCGCCCTAGGAGAGCATCATCTCTGTCAAACACTGGCAGTAGGAATAAAGTTAACTGTCACTGCTTTGTACGTAAAAAACGCTCTACAAAGTCGATACTTACCGAATATCTAGTGTCCGACCGAATGTTCGGTTTCGGTCGAGTTTCGGCAAGAAAACGGGTTTCGGTTTAGTTTCGGTTTCGATGGACAACCTGCCGAAACTACGACCGAAACTGGGGGTTCTCGCGCTGTGATCGGTCATGTTCGCGCTTTGAATTCCATCTAAGCGACGATAACATTCTATAAAGTTATTTTGTTACAGGACATTTATTTAGCTCCGTTGCATTTACTTCAGATAGAGTAAACATTTTCGTTATAATAGTGAAAGTATTTGATTTTACGGTTGGTATACATAATTCAAAGAGCCACTAACTCGCGCTTTGTCTAAACGTTATTTTCAAATAGTTATTAGGCTTACGAGTTGTTTGACTATCTTGCGTTGTACCTCCTAATTCGCTTAATTACACATAGTTACTCTTAAAACTCTTACTTTAATTAAACATAGTAAACTTCGTTGTACACCTAAATCTTATATTAAGGCATAACTCGCGCTATGCCAGAAATGTACATAATAACTGTGGGAATGCTACAATGGGAATGCTGAACATGCTACTTAGTTAATAAGGCTAACTCTCGTTACCTACTTCGCGATTTGAATAAGGCACAACGAGAGTTAGTCGTTTTGTGAATTAGTTATGCCAAGCTTAAAGGATGTAAGATACATCATACATAATAATATAGTTCTTCTACAATAAACAATTGTACCTAAATATAGTGCTTTTGCGTAAGCTTCATGTTTTGTAGCCGTATTAGGATGGATCACACTCCACCACATACTTTTAAATGGGAGAGTTCCGAAACTATCAACGCGCAATAGTTTTTCCTTGAATTACTTCAAAAGTGTTTACCCGATTGCACTCAAAATAATTTTCCTAAAGAGTTTTTTGCATGATCTATCAGTATGGAAACTTACAAGTTTCTGTCGCCTATAGTTTACAAATGCCAGAGGGGGGCCAACTTATTTGGAACCTAACCACTTTGGAAGCCGATTACTCGAAAATGGTTGACTTTGTAAAAAAAATAATGTACGAAACCTTGCCTTTATTTATAAAATATCTATTCAATGATACACGATGGGGTAGAATGAAAAAATATTTTTCATCCCCACTTCACATGTATGGAGAGCCACCACTAAAATATAAAATTATTATTTTTTTACGATGCCAAAACTGAGATCTATAACACAATATATAACTAAACTAAATTTCATCCATTTATGTTCATAATTACAGGAGCTAGAAAGGCAGACAGACAGACGGACGGACAGAGCGAAACTATGAGTGTTGAATTGAATACTATGGAACCCTAAAAAGTCTGGCTGATTATACAACGTTTTCTTTATTTTTCCCTAAAACATGATCCTTGTAAGGAAGTTTCGATTTCGGCCGAAATTGAGAAAGTTGCCGTAATTAGTTTTCGGTATCGGTCGTAAAAACTAGTTTCGGTCGGACACTACGAATACATTCTTTTCGGCCAGGTACTGTATTAACTTAGCAGGGTTATAATTTACTTTGTTTGAACGCGTGGTAAACGTTGAGCATGGTGAGATGGTCTCCGTCAATGTGGGCAAAGCGCATCTTAGCTTCGTCCGCCGCCTTGCGAGCTTCGTTGGGTCGAACAAACACTTGGGGCACTGAAATAAAAAACTACAAATAAAAATTTAATTCTTTCAAAAATAATTATAACAACTTAAAACACTTTTATATAACAGAAGTAAAAATTCTCGACGATGTCTTAAACACACGCAAAAAATATGAATGTATTATTTAATTAGTAATATAGACTTTAAGTCCGTTTAGAAAAATGCAATGTCATAATAAATGTAAGTTTTAAGGTACACATCTGCGGAACGTTCAGCGCCTGAAGTTACGGATTTAAAATACTAAGGCCGAGACTATAATATGATACGGAATACGTAAAGGACGGGGAAAATTCAGAGCACCGAAAATAGAACTCTATGCATTAGCGATTTTCATCACTATTGTATTAACAGTAGAGCTGAAAATCGAACACACAAGACGTGTAGAGTCAAATGTCAATGTCGTCACTCGACACTTCGATTTTCAACCTAATTGTATTAGCCCAGACTTGAGAGTTCTATTTTCAGTGCTCTGAATATTCTCCGTCCTGAAGGCTTCCGGACAATATAGTCTCAGCCGAAGGAAGCTACAAACACGGCGAAAATTTAAATGTGACTCATTCACCATGCAATAAAGAAATAATAACTACAATTATTATAAAAAACTATAACCCGACTACGTGAATTATATGTATAGCCTATATGTTACCCGGGTTATTATTATAAAATCAGACCAGCGTGGACATACATACATACTCTGCCAATATTGTTACACTTCCTTTTGGCTTCGCCGTGTTCGTGTAAAATGACACTTTTAATTAGGATGTTTTTTTTTTCAGAAAGATTAAATTTGATCTGAAAAAAGTGTACACTTTTGAAGGCCTAAAAGCATTACCTGATAACATAGCAGTGATGGAAAGTATCTCATTGGAACAGTTGTGGTTGCAGCTGGCTATTAACATCTTTGCTAGTTGTGGGTCCAGCGGGAACTCGGCCATCACAGCCCCGAGATCGGTCAAATTGCCATCGTCATCTGAGAACAAACCATATGAAGCAGACAAGCTCCTTTAAAATACAGCCCACAATCACTTTTTATGGTTTGGTCATATGGACCTGTATCTTATACTTTAACCGAGCTGATCAGCTCGGTTCTGCTGTCGGACGCTGATCAGCGTCGTTTCTGAGATTACGTTTATAAATATACAAGATCTTGTATATTTATAAACGTAATCTCAGAAACGACGGCAAGTATTTCCATTAAAGGAGACCAGCAAGCCGCTATACATTTACTGCTTAGTAATTAAAATACGTGGCCACAAAAACTATTTATTGTAAGTTATGAACATAGGAACAAAAAAAGCAATAATATTTTGCATCAAACTTGGGGGATAAAAGATAATTGATTAAATATAACCTAACCTATTGTTCAATAAATTGCTAGTAGCGGTTTGCGGTAAAGCGACAACTATTAGTTAAGATGTCAATCACGTAATGAAATTAATAACTAGTTTGTTTGGAAACGCAATATGCTAATAGATAAATGTCGCTTTCACGTTACAAAATAAAAACATAATTATTTTTCTTAGTGTACATATAAATAGTATAGAGGGATCAATTTTACACCCCAACTAATTTTTTTTTCATAAAACAAGTACTAAACTGCTGAACTATAAAAAAAAAATATAACTTTATACTCCAAATCTCTCTACTTATTGTCTATATACTAGATAGAGCTATTACGCCTCAAATTTACAATTTACAGCATGATAACCATACACTATATACTTAGATATGATGATAACGATTACAACATAAGTACGTATTTTGCACATGAATTCTCTGATATTCGGAGATTCATAACATTTTATTCCCAAGTCCTATAAGTCCCAAGTTATTATATAAAAAAAATAATATATACAGGGTGTCAGAAGACCACTTCCATTAACTTTGGGATATGATTATAATCATAGTAGTTTACTACTTTTTCTCATTACAAATAAATATATCGTATTATTTTTTAGTAGAGTTCCACCGTGGCACCAGTGCTGCAGAAACGGCTCGAAGGATTAATGATGTGTATGGCGGCGGTGGCAAAACAAAACACAGTGCGTTTCGGTTCCGACGTTTTCGTTCTGGAAATTTCGACCTCCAGAACAAGCCCCGTGGACGGCCGGAGACCAAAGTTGATAATGAAGAATTGAAGGCTATTTTGGAAGCGGATCTATCTAGCAAACCACGTCTGAGTTGGCTGCCGGCTTCGGTGTTAGTGATAAAACTGTTTTAATCCACTTGAAGCAAATTGGGAAGGTGAAAAAGCTTGAAAGGTGGGTACCTCATGAATTGAGTGCAGCAAACCGACAAACGCGCGTCGACTGCTGGCAACCGGCACAATAATGAAGGGATTTTAAATCGAATCATTACCTGTGATGAAAAGTGGATCCTGTACGATAATCGGAAACGCTCATCGCAATGGCAGAACCCTGACGAGCCAGCCAAAGGCCCAAGTGAAAATTTACTCAAAAAAAGTTACTTGTGAGCGTTTGATGGACTGGTGCCGGTGTCGTTCACTACAGCTTTCACAGCTTTCTTAAATCTAGCCAGACGACTACGGCGGATGTCTATTGCCAGCAACTGCAAATCATAATGGAAAAGCTAGCTGCTAAACAACCGAGGTTGGTCATTCGCTCTAGGCCACTGCTGCTTCAGGACTACGCTAGACCACACACTGCACAACAGACAGCTACCAAATTAGAGGAGCTTCAATTGGAATGTCTAAGACATCGACCGTACTCCCCAGACCTTGCTCCAACTGATTACCATTTTTTTTCGGAATTTGGATAACTTCTTGCAAGGGAAAAATTCAACTCCGATGGGGCAGTCCAAAGCGCCTTCAAAGATTTTATTGATTCCTGTCCGAATCGTTTTTTTAGTAAAGGAATCAATTGATTCGGTAGTTAATTAACTACCTATTACATGGCAAAAGTGCATAGATAGCAATGGTATAATACTTTGATTAAATAAATATACACCCCTTTGCTAATAAAATTATTTACACAACGGATAACTTAAACAACGTTGCTGTCATTGTCTGATACGTTCGATACGTTCCGAAACTTGGCCGCTCTTGATGGAAAATCAAGCAGGATTCGCGAGAGTCCTGTATTATGCAGGGAGTTTTGGGGGAGAAATATCGATCTAGCTCTAGGTCTGATCCCTGGAAACTGCGCATTTTTAAGTTACATATATGTTATTTCTTTCGTCGTACAACAATGCATTAATAATTTCGACTTTATTATGTCAGTCCAATTGACAGTTTAGAATGTGTATGCAGTATGTGTGAATTTTGCGTTGTTCTGAAATTCGGAATGTGGTGGGTTCGAATCGATCCCGGTAAAATATTTTTGTTTTTTTTTTATCAACTAGAGCTCCGAGCAAAGCACGGTTACCCGGGTACTACAAGCAGATAGATATGTTATAGCAGTGTTTAACAAACATTGTTATGCCATGGCCCGGTCATTTTCACACTGCACCTTTGTGACCTACTTAATACTTTTAAACCCATCTCTTAGGTAAAAAATACACATTTATTAATAACTAGCTTTTTCCCGTGGCCCCGCCCGGGTAAATACAGTATCCCATTGGACCACTGTACTTTATCGGGATAAAAAAATGGCCTATATGTGTTAATACAGAGTTTAAATTGCTACCATAACAAATTTCATCGAAATCCGTTCAGTCGTTTATGCGTTAAAGAGTAACAAACAAACATTCATCCAAACAAACTTTGACATTTACAATAGTAGTAGGATGTAGCTGCGCCGAGGCAAAAAATGCACTTTTTTTTAGATTGTGTATGAAAAGGACTCACGACATAATATGGATCATTGCAAGTGTGAATTTTCTACAATTTTAATTTTTATCTATCTAAAAAAATATCTCTTAAATGATTTATTTTTAATTTTCAGAATATTTTTGAATATTACACCTCTATATACATATTCTGTCACATGACAGATGTTCACAGTAGTGAAACGGAACGTGTTTCTGTAAAATAATAGTTCATGACATCTTAAAAAGTCATTATATATGTATTTTGATTCCTCTAATTCCATGCTATATTTTATTAGCTCACAATTAATTTTCTGTATTCTTTTCCATGTTTGTTTTAAGATTCTTAACTTTATATTTACATAATTTATATTTATGTCAAAACGTCAAACGGAACGTCACATCGCCATTTTACTACTACAGATTAAAGCATAGATTACAAATAGTACTAATATGACATCACAGCACAGATAATCTATCAACCAACATGGCGAATAGTGTTTTCGGCGGTTTTTTAGGTTTTAAAAGAATGTAATATAGGACATAAATAAAAACAAAGTCAAGTAGCCTATTGTGAATAGCCCCGCTTCAATGAATTAAGTGGATTGTCCTCAAGTGACTATGGCGCCCGAGTACGCACGCCGCCGCTGCCGCGCCGCTCGCCGAGAAATTCAAGATAAGAGACCTAATAATCATTTGTAAATACTATAAACTCGACTCACCAAGAGCAGCAAGATAGTTGAGCAATTCCAGAGCCCTCATTAAAGTCTCCGGCGCAGGTGGATCCATGAAGTCAAAATGCACCAGATCGTCGATACCCAGCTTTTTCAACTGCAAAACTACAGATCCTAAGTTTGATCTGCAAGTGTAATGCGGGTGAGGCATTAGACATATTGCTTATCAACAATAAAAACCAATTCAACTTAATGTTGTTAATTATTTATACTGTGTTCAGATCTAATCTTTTTGTAAATAAAAAGACATCAGTACACTATAATGCTACCAATTTAAATGTCACATATTCTGAGCAATAATGAAATACAATGGATATGGATAGAGTCTATCAGGTTCATTTAGTGTTTTTTTTTTCCGGTAATACCACATAGTACCATGACATTTGAACAAAATTCATAATATATTCAAACTATAAAATTTATGTAGTAATATTATTATTATTATTATTATTTTACTCTTATGATAAATTATGTAAAATTAATAAATTATTGTTCTACCAGGGAATATAAGAAAAATCGAAGATGAGAGATATATACCCTATTATTTCATGCCATTAGTACAGCCATACATTTAAGCCAAAACTATTTTGCCAAAAAGATGCATTACTTTTTATTTGTTAATTATTTTAATAACATGAAACAAAATACGAGGGCTGCACTAAAAGTATCGGGAATGGAATATTTCCACTGTTCCTGTCATATTAAAATCTTTTTAATTCAAATCTCCTTGGTTTTAAAAATCGAATTTATTTAAAAAAAGGTTCTCGGTCTTGTCAAAAGGTCTTGTCAAACTTGTTTAGTCGTTGAGAAAATGGAGTTGACTGGAGAAAATTCTAGAGCGATGATTTATTATGACTTTCGAAGTGGTTTAACACAAAAACAGTGTTGACCGGATGATTTCTGCATTTGGTGATGAAGCCCCATCCAAAACCACAATTTATCGCTGGTTTGCTGAATTTCAACGTGGACGTGTCAAGCTCAGTGATGATCCCCGTCAAGGTCGTCCAAAAACTGCAGTCACCCAAGAAAACGTTGATGCTGTGCGTAAGCTGATGGAGGAAGATCGACATGTGACATACCACGAAATTCAGGCAACTTTAGACATTGGCATGAGTCAAATACAAATAATCTTGCATGAACAATTAGGTGTAAAAAAGTTGTTTTCCCGATGGATACCGCATTTGCTCTGTGAAGAGCAAAAAGCGGCTCGCGTTACTTGGTGCGTCAGAACTCTCGAAAGATTCCACGCAGGATCCTCAAATGCTGTATACAACATCGTATCAGGTGACGAATCCTGGATATACACGTACGAACCCGAAACAAAAAACCAGTCACTAGTTTGGGTGTTCGAAAATGAGTTAAAGCCAACAAAAATTGTTCGTTCACGGAGTGTTGCAAAAAAAATGGTGGCCACGTTTGTCTCCAAATCCGGCCATGTTGAGGGACAAAGAAAGGTTAATGCAGAATGGTATGCTAACATTTGTTTGCCACAGGTCGTTTGTGAACTCCGTAAAGAGAACTGCAACCGCCGCATCATCCTCCATCACGACAATGCGAGTTCTCACACCGCGCACAAAACAAAAGAGTTTTTTGAGCAAGAAATCATAGAATTATTAGACCATCCGCCGTACAGCCCCGACCTAAGCCCTAATGATTTCTATACTTTCCCTAAAATAAAGAATAAATTGCGTGGTCAGAGATTTTCATCACCTGAAGAAGCTGTGGATGCCCACAAAACGGCAATTTTGGAGACCCCAACTTCCGAATGGAATGGTTGCTTCAATGATTGGTTCCATCATATGGAAAAATGTGTCAAATTTCGCGGAGAATACTTCGAAATGCAATAAATACATTTTTAAATAGTAATGTTGTGTCACTTCCTAGATTCCCGAAATTTTCAGTGCCGCCCTCGTAACTATCCTACCGGTTCACATAAAAAATCCCTGCAGAACAAGTCACAATATTTTTCCAAACATAGAAATTAAATGTAAGAAATTACTCCCTTTTCAAATATTACCTTAAAATCTCTGGGTATGTATTGTCTTGCATTTCTGTCTTGTAAGCCTTCTCAGTGTACAATCTAAAGCACTTTCCAGGGCGAGTACGACCAGCACGGCCAGCTCTCTGTTGCGCAGATGCCTTACTAATGGGTGACACCAACAGAGACTCCACACGAACTCTTGGGTTGTACACCTTCTGCTTTGAGAACCCAGTGTCAATCACAAACACCACACCATCAATAGTCAAGGAAGTTTCAGCAATATTTGTGGATACCACAACTTTTCTACCGATAGCTTCCTCTGATCGATTTGGTGGAGGTGGCTCAAAAATTCTCTGTTGCAAGTTTGGAGGCAAAGTAGAATAAAGTGGAATGCATTTCAATTCACCAACTTCTGGTCCCAGATTATCTATTTCACGCTTTATTCTTTTGCAAGCATCCTCGATTTCTTCTTGTCCAGTCAAAAATAAAAGAATATCACCAGATATTTTCTCACAGAGATGTATTTGTATCACAGTACGAATTGCAGCTTCTAAGTAATCTTTTTCAGGTTGTGGTGTGTAAAATATTTCAACAGGATGTGTACGTCCAGGTACATTCATCAATGGAGCATTATCAAAATACTGTTGGAATTTTCCAGCATCTAAAGTAGCAGACATAATAACCAACTTTAAGTCTGGGCGTTGTTTGATAACCTCTTTCAGCACTCCCATCAATATGTCTGTGGCTAGTGTCCTTTCGTGGGCCTCGTCAAGAAGAATGACTTTATACTGCTCCAACATTGGATCAGACATGGCCTCACGCAACAACATACCATCTGTCATATACTTTAAGAGGGTATGAGGTCCAGAACAATCTTCAAAACGTATACTGTAGCCAACTTGTTGCCCAAGTGCAACATCCATTTCTTCTGCTACTCTTTGTGCTACAGACATAGCAGCCACTCTTCTAGGCTGGGTACATGCTACTCCACAAGATTTTCCAGATGAGATTGCAGCGAATTCGACACTCCATTGGGGAATTTGTGTAGTTTTACCAGATCCTGTCTCACCAACAAGTACTATACATTGGTGAGTGTTGAGTAGTCTCATAAAATCATTTTTATATTCCCAAACTGGGAGTCCAAGTCGGCGACGTAGAAGTTCATGATAGCGTTGAGAGTGTGGTAAACCTGCACACAAATAATTATATTACATAATTAGTATGAAGTTCTAAAATAATGCATTGAAAACTTAAAAAAGAAACATTAACCTTCTATACTCTGTTCATATCCAATTTATTTCAACCAAATTAATGTGTCATTGTATTTTTTTATTACAAAGTAAATAAGTGATATTTAAATTGGTAACAATAAAGGCTGTTGTTGTGTCTTTGTTTTATATTAACAACCTATGTGACTCAGTGGTTACCGTGTTGGCGCTCAAGCCGGAGGTTGTAGATTCGATTCCTGCCAGGGACCACAAAAGTTATGTGTTCCTAATTCATGGATGTGTATTAAATATGTGTATAATATAACAAAAACCTTAAATATATGTATAGTATACAAGTATTTAATATATTCGTTGACTGGTACCCGTAACACAAGTTCTTCGAAAACTTAACATAGGACTAGATTGACGTGGTGTGTATATACAAATTAAATTGGATCTGAACAAAGTATAGCAGTCTGTATCAATAGTGTAGGTATATTAAAATGAAATTTTACATTAAAATAATATCTCCATACGTAGCTTAAAAATTATAGTTATAACTTTGTCCAACCCACCCAGCAGCTTAGCCCGCCTGTTTTTGAGAAATTACATACCTGTATAGGGATTAATTCCAGGTGTGCTGGTTGTGGTTGACGCACTGGAGCTAACTGTGGCAACCGCATCTGGCGTCTCACTACTGCCGCCAGATTTTGCCAATGCAGCGGCCTTTTCCTCTCTTGAATATAAAAAAAAAAAAGTATTTTATATTAAGGCATCCGAAAGAAATAAACAATCAAACATCTTCATGCCTTCAACATGTGGACAAAAACATTTCTACAAACTAAATAGAGTGCCTACATAAAGAGTTACTCCCTTAAAATTTTGAATCACTGTAAATTTTAAACTTAAATAATATGACTATATACGCGAAATAGCCAATAAGAATTATAATTTCATTTTCTGAAAAAGCGCGTTCAAAAGACACATAGCGTGATTTAATAGTTCGAACACTAGCAAACTGAAAAAAATAACTAACCTCTTCTTTTTAATAAAAGGATCCATAACTTCAATCCTCCGTTTGGACATTTGTCCAATAGGCAAAACAATAATTTATAATATAGAAAATACAGAAAATTTGAAAAATAGACACTATCGGAAAACCAACAAAATGGCTATGGAAAATGGCGCTCAATTCATAGACTATAATTAAATAGCTCTTTTATCTTTAGTCTGTTCTTTATTCCATCTTTAATCACTGTCTATTCTCTACACACTATACCCAAATATACCACAGTGCAAGTCCTAAGGCTGGGACTATATGCATCGGAATCCGGAACGCCGTAGAAAATCTTGAGCATTGAAAATAGAACTTTGTGATAATATAATAGATTTGAAAATCAGCGTCAGGTGTAGAGCCGCCATATATGACATTGACATTTGACGCGACACTTTTTTGTATAACATGGTTTCTAACATCGAATAGACGAAAAAAAAATGTTTAAGCAACATGCCTAAATAGATATTTTTTTAAATGTATAATATTTTACAGTATAGTCCGGTTTTCATCATTCTCTTTTGTTGTAAAGGTTTTACTTCTAAGTTGGTCCCATTGTCACCAAATGGTAGACCTGGTGATGAAATCCATGAGAAATCGAGGGAATTCCTCGAAATTTATATGGATACCCATAGTGATTTCTACTTTTTTTGAAGTAACCCAGCCATATGCTACCACAAATTAACTAAATATATAATAAAAAAAAACCATTGAACATAACTCCTGAGTCTTTACCCGCGACGAAACATGCATTTAGCGTGAGATGGTTGGATGGTTTATCGCTTTTTTTTGTTGCCACGTATCTCCAAAAGTACTAGTCCGATTTTGATGCAGTTTTCAGAGATGTATCATATCACATATGAAATTGGCGTTTTGTAAAGGAGGAACATAAATATTTTTTTTAAACATAATATATTATTTTAATTAATCAAAGTAATATACCATTGCTATCTATGCACTTAACACTTAACAAATAATATACCATTGCTATCTATGAACTTTTGCCATCTCATAGGTAGTTCGTTGATTCCTTTACTAAAAAAAACATTCGGACAGGAATCAATAAAATCTTTGAAGGCGCTTTGGACTGCCCCATCGGAGTTGAATTTTTTCCCTTGCAAGAAGTTATCCAAATTTCGAAAAAAATGGTAATCTGTTGAAGCAAAGTGGATATCTTAGGCCGGTATAAATAGTCAGTACTTAAGATGCGACCCGGTCTCAAGACACGGTTCAGGCTCTGTGATTGGTTGGCTGTCAAAATTTTGACCAATCACAGAGCCGAACCGCGTCTTGAGACCGGGTCGCATCTTAAGTACTGACTATTTATACCGGCCTTAGACATTCCAATTGAAGCTCCTCTAATTTGGTAGCCGTCTGTTGTGCAGTGTGTGGTTTAGCGTTGTCCTGAAGCAACAGTGGCCTAGAGCGAATGACCTACCTCGGTTGTTTAGCAGCTAGCTTTTCCATCATGATTTGCAGTTGCTGGCAATAGACACCTGCCGTAATCGTCTGGCCAGATTTAAGAAAGCTGTAGTGAACGACACTGGCACTAGTCCACCAAACGCTCACAAGTAACTTTTTTTGAGTGAATTTTCGCTTGGGGCAGGCTTTGGCTGGTTCGTACAGGATTCACTTTTCATCACAGGTAATGATCGATTTAAAATCCCTTCATTAATGTGCGGGTTGAGTAATGTAACACAGCAGTAGACGCGCGTGTGTCGGTTTGCTGCACTCAATTCACACCCTTTAAGCTTTTTCACTTTCCCAATTTACTTCAAGTGGATTAAAACAGTTTTATCACTAACACCGCAGCCTGCAGCTAACTCGGACCTGGTTTGCGATGGATTGGCTTCCACAATAGCCTTCAATTCTTCATTATGAACTTTGGTCTCCGGCCGTCCACGGGGCTTGTTCTGCAGCTCGAAATTTTCAAAACGAAAACGTTTGGACCAAAACGCACTGTGTTTTCTTTTGCGACACCGTCGCCATACACATCATTAATCCTTCGAGCAGTTTCTGCAGCACTGTGGAACTCGTACACGAAAATAATACGATATTTTAAGTTTTCCATTTTGTAAACAGAGTGACGGAAAAAAAACCAAAAGAGGAAAAAACAAATGAATTATGGTTTTCGAAACACAAATGCATGAGTAATAGCGGTATAAGTTTGAAATTGGAATTCCTAACCAAAGAAGATAATATATTTGAGATCAAAGTGGCCAGTACGACAAAACGCCAATTTCATATGTTTTATTTGGGTTTGGTTGGAGAATGTTCTTATATAGGTTTTAATGATAAAAACTAACCGGGGGCATTGCAGTAAAAATAGAATTATTACCATTTATCTCATATACTATTTCCGATTGTTACGATTTTCAGTTACGGTTGACACTGGCAGAATGTTGCAAAAAGCGATGGTTTGCCAATAATAAACGAAGAAGAAGTCATTGTAAACAAGAAGAAGTAGTTAAAAAAATGTCATCAGCTATTTCATCCTAAATAGGGATCTATTAATGAAGCTGGGTTTTATTTCGTTTATGATGAGTATGGAAAGTGCGTCGTGAAGTTTTATTGTGCGGATAATAAAAAGTGCTACTTTAATCATTAATTTGGATGCATACTAATAAAAAAAACGTTCGTAATTGTGAAAGGTGAAATGAACTATACACGCTAGCCAAAATAAAGGAAAATAATTTTTCGATAACGATTTTACTACGACATCGCTACGACTACAATTCAGGCAGACGTAAGTAATTTATATTTTACTTTATATAGGCACCTACCTATGTATTGCAATTTTTGTGCATGGGATGTTTATTACCATTCCAAGATGGCTGCATTTCATGTGGTATGGTATTTGTTTATTTACCATCTAATTTATTTATCCATTATTAATAACGTATAACTGCTATTTATAGTTATACCTATGTTGATTTTGGAGGTAATAATATATTGAATATTATTACATCCAATATAAACAATAAGTATATTGAAAAGGTATAGTTTTATATTATTACTCTCGCTACTGTTATGCTTCTCCTAGCCTATTTGATCTCGTCAAAACAAGTGATACTTATAAAAAACTAGTATTTTCCCACGGCTTTGCCCACGTGAAAAAGGTTTTTAACTTTCATCCCTTCTTTGGGGCAGAATTTTTAAAAACAGTGAAATACGTAACTCGTTATTTTTTCTGTACTCAATTCATACGAAATACCATGCAAAGGACGATGGGCAAAAATGTATGGAACGTGGTACTCGACACAATAGATATGACTTATTTATTTTTGAGAAGATATCATTATGTGGAACAATAATTATTAGGGCGCTTGTCTCCATTTGCTGTCGGATCAGAGTTATTTTGTGTTTTATATGTTACATTTCTCTGGACGATTTGGCTGATGGACATTTTAGTTTTCTATGTACTATTTAAAAACTGAATGATCAAAGGCTGACTTGATCACTGCTATGACTTTCTTAACTATTATATCATTTATTTTCTCATATTTTAACAGTTTTTGTATATATAGACGATAAGGTCACCGAAATGATTTGGTAATATAGCTGTAGTTAGAAGGCAGTATTGATACTTTACTAGAGGATCTTACTGTCTAAAATAAAGAAATCACAAACTATTTTATCCTCCTGAGGCCCAAGTAAAATTTACGTGTTTTCTAATAATGACACATTGTACTTGTTCAAGTACAAAATATTTACAGTGGTTAAAGCCCAGCACAAAACGTATTTATAAGAACCTGCTAAGAGGAGATATTTGAATGGGAACTTTTTTCTATTATTATTGATATGACAGAGACTACATTTCCACTTATCATTACCTGAAATATTTTGTTCTTGTTGGAGAACAATGGGCTCATATCATAAAAGTAGATGCGTTTCGTATGTTCTCTGTGTGTGTGTTCATAGTGCAGTGTTGAGTAAATAAAATAACAAATGTATTTCTTTCTATTTAATTAATAAAAATAATAAACAGTTTACTAACAATGCTTATTAATATATTTAATCAGTCTCAATTATTGTTTTGGTTTTTCTTAGACCATAAAAACGTAAAAATAACAAAAATAACAATACTTCTATCACAAACTAAATACTTTTATAGTAATTACTACTACGGAAATTAACATTAATCAGTCTCAATCATAATTTTAACTTTCCTTAATTGAGGGGTATAAAAGCAAAGGCACCACTGTCCATGGCGTAGGAGTGGGTCAAATAAAGAATTGTTAGTTGTGCTTCGGGTTTGTAAATTAACAATATATCTGTACTTATTTTGCTTTACTTAATGTATTTTATTTCTTATCCTGCAATGTAATTTACACCTAGACACAGCATTTCAACGCAAACAAAACTAAATCATTAGGACAGTGGCGACTTTGCATCATAGTAATGGACTGTGGTAAGTATGCATCTAAAGGTTTGGACAGTGTCAGTTTTGCATTTGACTAGTGTGACGTCATTATGGTGGTAAGGTTAGCAAAAACGTTAACATTTTGAAAGTTTTTTTGGTGGCAACTCGTGATGTCATAAGAGGAGCTCATGTTAGCTATTATTTGGATTTAAAAAAAAGTTAGACAATGAAATAGTGTTTATTAAAAAAAATACAATACCACTTAAATCTGCTAATTTAAATACTCATTTCCGACTCCGGGACCACCATTTCGCACATTTCTTCCTCATATTCTTCAATAACTTCAGTTCTTATTTCAACTGATCTTGTCATCACCTGTTTGTAATAGCTTAAATCACTCCTATTTTTCCATTCTCAGCCATAGTGTTTTGTCAATAAATTATCCACGTCATGCAGTTTTGCTTGTTTGACTAATACATTATGTTTATTTATTTGATTGGGTCTGACTCCTAAAAATGACTTTCCTCTTTTTAAAATAGACTTGTAACAGCCTGTTTCAACAGTATAATTTGGTTCACCTTGTACAAAGACATTATTGCTGCTATTTCTCCTCAAGAAAAACTTTTTCATTTGAGCGAATTGAAAATGCCATTTCGCTGGAGGATGTATTACATCATTTAAAGCTGATTTCCAGTCCATAACATTATAAAAATGGATAACAGTCCCATAATTTTTAAAGACTTTAATATATTCCTCTGGCTGTACTATGTTCTCCATGTGCTTAATTTCTTTTTCTATAAGGCCGAATACTCTGTCGGGTGGAATAAAAGAGTGTCCTGGTATAGGAAAAATCAATTCAATTTTTTTAATATTGGGCGGTGCCTGACTCAGCCAGGTAGCACACATACCAACCATAATTGAATTTTATTTTGGGCACCACACCCATCAGCTACCCAATCTTATGGTATTAATATTTTGACTAAAAATTGTAGTCTGTAGTCTGTGGTATACAGCAGATGCAATCTCATTTGCTCCTTTACGGTCCTCGTCTTCTGTCCAGGAGTATAATGTGACATTGTCTTTACCTAAAGTATTCTCAGGTACTGATTTAACGATGGCAAAGTTGTATATGTACAGTTGGCGGCTGTAATAAGCTGCCTGATCGGGTATTTTTGGCAAAACTTGGTTTTTCTGGCAGTCAAACGAGAAGACAGCCATATCTTCTCTTACTTCCTTTAGTAAGCGATAAAACGCTTTTGTCTTTAAAATATGCAATCTTTTCTCAGTCATTAGGTTAGCTTTTCGTGTTGTGTCTGTAGATTTCTTAATTTTTTCCTGTAATTCGGTGCATTTTGAACAGGTATCTGTTCGGGGGCTACCAAAACCCAAATTATAGCACCTATTGAATACTGACCTGAAATAACATTCGCGCGAACTTGACTGTCGTCGCTGCACTAATTCATATACATTTTCCACATCTTCCTTGTATTTAAAGTAGATGGTAAATATTTTCTTATGACTGAGGAGCGACAGAAATGGGACTCTAAGCATTGAAACGACTCAATAAATTCCGTGACAACTCTTATTTTATGCAAATGTTTTGCAGAAGTATGATCGTCGCCTCTGTTTTCCTTAACAACTGATCCCGTGGTAGCAAAAGTTCGAGAAACAGTTCTTACTCTCTGAACAGTAATATTCAAAATGTCAACAAATGTTTTCTGGCAATCTCGTAACAGTGCGACCTTGTTTCTTTTGCGTACATATAGTGTTGTAGTATTTTGCGTTGGTTTTCGTAGTCCAACTCGAGGGCGGCGTCTGACAGCTTTTTTTACTTTACAGTGTTTAAGAATGAAGGCGTCCTGGACTTTTTTATTTTTATTTTTATAAAATTCTTCGTGAAAATGTGAAATATCTAAAAGACTTAATTTTATGCAATGAAATTTTTTGTCGTTTGGTCCGTGTTTACAGGTTGGTACACCAGGGGGCGTTTTAGCCGAGTACCTATAAAGAAAACAATTTGGGTTAAATATATATCTAAAGTAAAATGCTGATCTATGTTAATAATAATTATAAAGCTGAAGAGTTTGTTTGAACGCGCTAATCTCAGGAACTACTGGTCCGATTTAATAAAATCTTTTAGTGTTAGATAGCTCATTTATCGAGAAAGGCCGCAGCCTATAGGCTATATTTTATACGGGTATTCTCATGGGAACGGGAATTACGCGGGTAAACCGCGGGACAGTGCTAGTGTATAATAATCACGGTAAAACTGTTTTAAACTGCTTCATGATCAATGATCCTCGGTTCGATATATTTTATAAAAAAAAACTAAAAAACATGCTTCAAAACACAATTTGAAAATAGTTTGTTAATATGTTCGTTCATACTTATTGACGGATAAATTACCGTGTCAAAAGTTAAAACATTAAAATACGACAGCTGAAACTATTTTTTTGTATCTACAAGTACACTACAAGTACACATTACAAATAAAATTTCAAATACGATTTTTGATCTGACGGTACAAACATGCTTACCTTTCTTCCTTTGCTTTCGCACGTTTCCAGGTCCCGGGTGCTCTTCTCCGTTTTCTTGCCTTTTCCGGTAAACACTCCTGAACATTTTCCTCCATTTTCTAAACGTTTTTCCAATTAATTTAGCTTTAAATTCAATTAAAGACAGCAGTGATTTGTCATACAAAACGTACAAAACTCATCGGCGGCCATATTGAGTATCGAAATTTTAGCGCCCTGTAGTAAAATATTTTAAATGTTACAGTAAAAAGGCACACTTGTCCATTTATGCCTTTTTATTGTATAATTATTACAATAAAAAGGCAATATTGTTGTAATACAACCGTTCATATTTTTATGAATTATAATAATATTAAAACTATTATTTTAGAGAATCTAAACAATTATTATTATTTTGTTATGACAATGAATTAAATGAAACAAATAAATTATTTAGTTTGTAAATAAAGTTTTATTATCAATTTAAAAAACACATAATAAAGAATATTTTCTTCCAAAAATAAAAAGGTATTACAACCTGTAACAAACTTAAGCAACATTTCTAGAAAATAGGGTAAAAACTATATTCTTTTAAAAAACAAACCTTATGAATACAAAGGAACTCTTTATATTTCTAACATTTAGAAATTTTTAGTTTGTACTAGTATCACAAATTGGAATATAAACGTTATTAAGTAGTTAAAAATATTATATTTTGTAACAAATCTGACTTGCAGTTCTAATTATATCTACTTAATTAAAATCAGTCAACCTGTATATTTTGTAAGTATACAAAAAATAAAAAGTTATAAAAAGCAAAAAAAAACTTATTTGGTAAATGAGATTAATTTAGGCACTTAGTAAAATAATTCTTATACTACTAAAATCTCGAATGGACAAAGTGGATTTATAAATCAGTCTTCTTTTACTTAAATATTAATCTTCATAGTTTTGAATCAAATCGGTTGATCGATCATTTATTGGTAAAGTGTCCCAAAACACCTTTCTGTTAGCGGGCATAAGTGGACCAAGTTTTGTAAGAATTGTAAGAATTGTTTTCTTTCACTTGTACCCTTTGGAGCAAGCTTCTGTCTTGGAATATTCATTAGTATTATGACCTACCTCTTCAGTATTATTTGTTAAATTCTCTTGAACCTGATTTTGTTGATAATATTCATTAGTATTATGACCTACCTCTTCAGTATTATTTGTTAAATTCTCTTGAACTTCAATGTTATCTTCCTCAGCTTCTTTCCGTATCTTGTAAATAATTTATATTTTCTGTCAATGTTATATCATCGTCACTATTCGGTAATATAATGTTTTGCAAAGTTTCTTCTGGTTTTAGTGTTTCGTCTATTATTTGGTCTTCTTGGCTTTCTCCTGATATTGGAGATCCGATATTTGACTGGTTTATTGTTTCAGTATTTAATTCTTTTAATGGGGACAAAACTGATGTTGCTTTGTATATGTCTGTTGACGAAGCTACAAAATTAACGTTTGTTAAATATACTGATAGATTAGAGATTGTTGATGGAGTACTAGTTAAATTTGAATTAGTTATAATTCTATTAATACATTGAGAGTCAGCACTAAGACGCGAAATATTACTAAATGGGCTTTTCTCTGCCAGTCTCTGGACTGGGAATATATTCAGAGCAGTCCAGTGAAAAATCTTCATGTAATGAGTCCTGATCAGTAGTAATGTATGTTTTTTTCGGCAAATCTGTAATAAAATGTATTATCTATTAGCCCATAAGGGTAATTCTCATTTTTGATACAAAAAAGTTGTAAAAAATCCTAAACGTCTTTTTGAGCAATTTGATGGTTGATTCTATTAGTTTTAGTCTTGTTCTAGATCAGAAAAATATTCTCCGAGCTTGCAGCTTCCTATATATAGAGAAATAAGGCGTTTTAAAAAAAGTGCCCTCCATGGTAGTGACTTAAGTTCCATGGAAATGACATTCCATATAATAAGTGAATCCATGGATTGAAACATGATGAAATATGTAAACTAATATCACAAATTTACTTCTATTTAAATGAATTTGTGTAATTACTTAAAAAAGAAACTTATTTATTTTTATAAAATTTACTTTTACACAGTAGGTAGCCTGAGATCTTAATTATCACAGTCTCAAAAAAGTCTTACTGGTTTCAATAACAAAATATTCTTACACTAAAAAAACAAAAAAACAAAATAAAAATTTTTTGGCTTCAGCCCGAGCTTAAATAACAAATCACTTTGTCTACCAAGCGTTCTTTACTTTTGTGAAAACACTTGCACAGCTTAGTTTAGTTTTAGACCTATTCTTAATAATTATTGCAGTCTTAGTAATTTCTTATCGTAATTAGAAGAAATTTGTACTTAGATATAAAATCAACAATATTGACTTTAGCTTGAGCTAAAAACGGTTTCTAGAGTACATTACTATATTTTTCAATGTCGACATTATTAAACAGCAATTCACCTCGCCTACCAGGTGTAGGTTCGATCAAAATTGCAACAACGTCATTACACGGAACAGGAAATATATCCTCAGGTTCTATCCAACAAAAAATAGTGTGTTTGCTTATAACCCTTATTTTTTTCGTGAACTTGGACTTTAGGTTCTATGCCTTCGAATCCAATTATTTGACCAACAAAATGCTGCTCCGTCTTCTTTGACAAAAATCTTGTAACTACCCACATTCCTTCCTTTAGAAGAGCTGCGGAATGTGCATTGCCAGATTGTTGTTCTTCAGTTATAGACTCCGGAACTGTGGACAAATCGGTCTCGTAACTGGAACCACTATTATTGGTGGCTTCAGATGCCATACCATTTTCCTGGATAGTAATAGGGGGATCATTGGTGAAATCGTAGAATCCAGTCCCCAACTTATGATGAATGCAAACTTCTCCAGGTCTGCAAGTAAGGCATGTCAACGTTCGCAAGAAGACTGTTACTATGCGATAAGTCCCATGTAATCTGATGAATTTTCATAGTTCCAGAGATGCTCTTTCCTGGTTCCGGCAATAATTTATCCATTGCATCTATCTGTGTTTCATTCACGACAAACATTGTAACGTTGTTTACATTTTTTTCCAGGGATTTAACGAAGCTAACAAAATCTGGGATGTCTTCGCCTTGAGCAACTATGCGATCTGCTGTACGTTTTATAACTGCTCCTACGCCATCCATAGGCCCCTTGCCATGTCCAGCCTCACTAAAACTCCATGTTGCAGTTTTGAGTCGATACAGCTGCGTTATATGTTGTGTAAACAAATAAAACGCCTTCTTATTTCTGTACTGAGCTGTTGGTCCGTCACTTAAGACGTGTAATGAGTCCATAGAATGTAAGGTGCGTATGTGGTCAAGAATTTTTTTGCATGTGAGCAAAAACTGCACTGGCATCGTGACGCAAACATTCTGAAAATGTACAAAAAGATACACATTTTATCATTTGAGTATCTGGACATTTGTAGTAATAGACACCGGTATGTAGATTTATCTGCTGCCTTGACGCTCCAAAATGAACAGCTTGAATTTCGTTTGCATATTTACAGCAGTAATTTTCCGAAAAGTCCACTTGCATAAAAATGTCTCCTATATTAAGATTGGACTTCAATGCGGTAGTAGCCTTATATTGATGGGTTATATTATGTTCGTGAACCAAAAACTTATCTAAAGCATCAAGAAACTTTAATATCAATTTCTTTTTCTGTATATTAAATTCAGCCTTCACAGTTCTGCGTATTTCCTTTTCTTTGCCCTGTATTAGTCTCTTTTCTTTTATCACTGTCCATAACTTGTATGTAGTTTCAGTTGAATCATCAAATTCTCTTATCATTGGTACTCTATTCTTACATATCTCGCATTTTCGTAGCATACAAGCTTCTTTATTCATGTCGCAAACTATTGTTTTGCAGAGTTCCCTTAAGTTCTGACCAGAAATAATATCTAGGCATTTTAGTTTGTCGAACATTAGCTGTATATTTTCATGAACGACGCATAAACATGTATCCCTTTCAGAAATTTTTCTTGGTACAACCCAAAAGGGTCTTAATCTACAAAAAGTAGCAAGACTAATTTTTATTGACTCCTGTTCAGATTGGTATTTCTTATAAAGGTTTACCATGGTATCAGCCAAATATCTCTTCTGCTTCTTGAGTTTGTTTTTGACCACGCAATCCTTTTTTCCTGGACACATTTTACTGTTGTCATCTCTTTCTAGGAAGTCCGTTACAGCTGTGCGAATCATTTTCACCTTTGATGTTTTATTTATATAAAGCGGGCTCTTCTTCTTTTTAGTGATATTTTTACGTTTTTGGCGCCTTCTCTCAGTAGTTTAACCTGTAAAGTATGTACTTTCTGTTTCAACACCTGTAGCTGTTTCTTTTGTTTACTAATGATCAAACTTGCTTGCTCACGAGTTTGTCTTGCGAGTTTAAGACCTGTCATCTTTTGTCGACTTTGACAAACAGCACGTGAAGAGCTTGATCCATCCTCTCCAGCAACAGATACAGGTGCAGATCTAGGTGACCGTGTTGGGGTTGTAATTTCTCGCAAACCAGCTTCATTTTCTTTAGATAAATTCATTAATATCGAGGGAGATCTGCTAAGACTATGTGCTTCGTCATCTGTTGTGTCAGGTGTGTTTTCCCTGAGGTGTGCCAATAAAGTTTTGTTACGTTTCTGTTTCAATCTACTTCTAGCTTTACGCTCTTTCCACGCTTTGCGCTGGTTCCGGTGCTCTCTGGGTGTCATATCACTGACAAGTTTTATTTGCTGCTTTTGTTTTTTTTCAGAGTATCGAGTTCTATCTTTAGCTTTAGAGGCCTCATATAAAGCAGCGTCAGCTTTAATACGTGCTCTCCGTTTTCGTTCGCATTCACGTTTTTGCAGACGTATCTCTTCCGCAGTCTTTCGGACTTTCTTTGGTTTGACCATCTAAAACAAAATAATAATAACAATGCAAAATACCCGCAAACCACAGCCATTCGTAAGTAAAACTCACTTCCATGGATCCATGGTCACTTCCATGGGTGATTTTTTATCCACGGATCCATGGATGTGACGCCCATGGAAGTGACTTTTCGTTACTTAAATGTTCAAACATAACCTCCAAATCAAGCATGGTTATACAAATTTTGCCAAGCGTTTTTCGATACAAAAACACATTCGAAACACAAGACTAAAGTTTATAATTTAACTGTACATACCTTTGACAGTAACCACAGTAGTGACTACTTATGCTCGACGAGTTGTGAGAATAACAACTAAAGATACAATTTTCTGATAACGCTTACGTCGCCGGTAAAATCTGACAACTGAAGTAAAATGGCGCGGGTGTTTTTTTTTTTAGCCGTGCGACGTTTCTTTCTACGCGAATTATTTGCCATTTAAAAAACTATCGTGACATCATCCATGGAGGTGACTAAAAAAATCGATCACAATGTTTTTAAAAGTATTACATATGAGTATATTAAGGTTTTGACCGTACCGTTTTTTTTATTTATATAGTTTATTTAACCTGGTTTATGATGGCATTCGGAAAATATTGTTATTCTAGTGATATATTTAGTTATCAATTTAAAACCGTATATAAAAATGGAGTGATCACACACATGGAAGGGACATTTTTTACTATTTCATGATCAAAAAATTTATAAGGCTACTGTAAATTGAAAATACTTCTTTATGGAATATATAGTATTTTATTAATATTTAAGGAAAACTAAAAATAAAAGTTGATACTTATGTACCATCACTGGGAAAAATGATGATCACACGCTTTTTTTGGAAAAATGAGAATTACCCATAACTAAGAATTTTATAGTTTAACATTGATACTTTTAAAAGAATCAAAATACTTAACAAACAAATACCTACTTATTTAATAATTTATATAGTGCAATTTTAAGTAGGTATTTTGATTGCTACTTCGATTTCTACATACCTCGTAACCCATAATATCTAGTCAGAGCTTGTCTGGAAAAAAAATCCGTCTCAGTAGATTCTTGACCTTCAGAAGGAATACAAATAACGCCTGAAATGAAATTAAAATATTTATGTACGTAAGCATTATTAATTCATGCTAGTTGCAATCCAAGGGCTAATTCGTACTGAAAAAATAATTTAAGTTTTAACGCGTATTGTTTGCACGCTTAGGCCGGTATAAATAGTCAGTACTTAAGATGCGACCCGGTCTCAAGACACGGTTCGGCTCTGTGATTGGTCCAAATTTTGACAGCCAACCAATGTATATATATATGCTCTGTAGCCTGAACCGTGTCTTGAGACCGAGATGCATCTTGAGTAGGTACTGACTATATTTTATACCGGCCTTAGTTTAGTTGCATCTAACTACAACAGGCAAATAATATTTACAAACCTTTTAATTTAGACTGTTCAGCAGATCTTGTACTGGTAGACGCTTCAGCAGTTATATTTTCTGAACGATTATTACAGTACTCAACATAGCTTTCATCAGTACCTATAACAAATAAAAGAACATTACAATTTAAATACAAATTAAATATTGAGTTAATACACAAAATTTTGTTTGTAATTGTATTAGTAATACGATATTTTGTCTCATTAACTTTTATATTTCAATATAAAAATGTAGGTACTTACTTTGAATAGGGTCATCAACCATTAGAAGCATTCGCTTCACACGATCATTTTTTAATTTTATATGACGTCTCTTTAAACTCATATTCCCTTTGAACAATAACAAATAACTGCTATTACTACACCCACACTGTACTGCCGTGCAAACACGTTTTACTTCAAAGGACTATAATTTGCAAGCACGTCACACTAATAGAACACCGGAAATGCGACTGTTTACATTAAACACTAATAATAATGCACTGGCCGAAGGCCGAATATCACGTGTTGGGGGCGGGGTATTATCTATTACTGTTCGTTTATTGGTAAAAGAAAGAGAGAAATGCGCATTGCAAAATATCGCGCGGCTAACCTAAAACAGTAAGTAATAGTCGAATACAGAGGCGGACACGTCTATAAAGCTAGCATGACAAAGTGAGCAGAATCGCTTAGAGAAAAGTGCAAAAATTAGTGCTTATTTAATGCTAATTTAGTGCCAAAAACTTAAATTTGATGCTCTCATAGATTCGCGAAAAATGAGAACACTGCTAGCATGTAATTAAGCTAGCAGTGTATTCCCTAATACGCCTATATTAACGCGGTATAAGACTAAAGCAATGTATAGGGAATTTAGTGCTCGATTAGTGCTGGCAGTATGTGATAAAAAATTTGGAAAAAAAACAGTTTTTTTTATTTTTAGTCAATCGAAACTGCCAGTATGACAGTCTGAGCAAGTGACCGCGTTGAATACGTCAATCTGGATTAAAAATCTATGATTGTCAACGTTTAGAAATTTAGTGCTCGATTAGGGCTGGCAGTATGTGATAAAAAATTTGAAGAAAAAATAGTTTTTTTATTTTTAGTCATTCGAAACTGCCAGTATGACAGTCTGAGCAAGTGACCGCGTTGAATACGTCAATCTGGATTAAAAATCTATGATTGTCAACGGTTAGAAATTTAGTGCTCGATTAGTGCTGGCAGTATGTAATTAGTAATTTGAAAAAAAAAAAATTTTTTTTATTTTTAGTCAATCGAAACTGCCAGTATGACAGTCTGAGCAAGTGACCGCGTTGAATACGTCATCTGGATTAAAAATCTATGATTGTCAACGGTTAGAAATTTAGTGCTCGATTAGTGCTGACAGTATGGAATTAGTAATTTGAAAAAAAAAATGTTTTTTTTTTATTTCTAGTCAATCAAAACTGCCAGTATGACAGTCTGAGCAAGTGACCGCGTTGAGTACGTCAATCTGGATTAAAAATCTAAGATTGTCAACGTTTAGAAATTTAGTGCTCGATTAGTGCTGGCAGTATGTGATAAAAAATTTGAAGAAAAAATGTTTTTTTTATTTTTAGTCAATCGAAACTGCCAGTATGACAGTCTGAGCAAGTGACCGCGTTGAATATGTCAATCTGGATTAAAAATCTATAATTGTCAACGTTTAGAAATTTAGTGCTCGATTAGGGCTGGCAGTATGTGATAAAAAATTTGAAGAAAAAATAGTTTTTTTATTTTTAGTCATTCGAAACTGCCAGTATGACAGTCTGAGCAAGTGACCGCGTTGAATACGTCAATCTGGATTAAAAATCTATGATTGTCAACGGTTAGAAATTTAGTGCTCGATTAGTGCTGGCAGTATGTAATTAGTAATTTGAAACAAAAAAATTTTTTTTTTATTTTTAGTAAATCGAAACTGCCAGTATGACAGTCTGAGCAAGTGACCGCGTTGAATACGTCAATCTGGATTAAAAATCTATGATTGTCAACGGTTAGAAATTTAGTGCTCGATTAGTGCTGACAGTATGGAATTAGTAATTTGAAAAAAAAAAATGTTTTTTTTTTATTTCTAGTCAATCAAAACTGCCAGTATGACAGTCTGAGTAAGTGAGCGCGTTGAATACGTCAATCTGGATTAAAAATCTATGATTGTCAACGGTTAGAAATTTAGTGCTCGATTAGTGCTGACAGTATGGAATTAGTAATTTGAAAAAAAAAAATGTTTTTTTTTATTTCTAGTCAATCAAAACTGCCAGTATGACAGTCTGAGCAAGTGACCGCGTTGAGTACGTCAATCTGGATTAAAAATCTATGATTGTCAACGTTTAGAAATTTCGTGCTCGATTAGTGCTGGTAGTATGTGATAAAAAATTTGGAAAAAAAAATGTTTATTTTTTATTTTTAGTCAATCGCAACTGCCAGTATGACAGTCTGAGCAAGTGACCGCGTTGAATACGTCAATCTGGATTAAAAATCTATGATTGTCAACGTTTAGAAATTTAGTGCTCGATTAGGGCTGGCAGTATGTGATAAAAAATTTGAAGAAAAAATAGTTTTTTTATTTTTAGTCATTCGAAACTGCCAGTATGACAGTCTGAGCAAGTGACCGCGTTGAATACGTCAATCTGGATTAAAAATCTATGATTGTCAACGGTTAGAAATTTAGTGCTCGATTAGTGCTGGCAGTATGTAATTAGTAATTTGAAAAAAAAAAAATTTTTTTTATTTTTAGTCAATCGAAACTGCCAGTATGACAGTCTGAGCAAGTGACCGCGTTGAATACGTCATCTGGATTAAAAATCTATGATTGTCAACGGTTAGAAATTTAGTGCTCGATTAGTGCTGGCAGTATGTAATTAGTAATTTGAAACAAAAAAATATTTTTTTTATTTTTAGTAAATCGAAACTGCCAGTATGACAGTCTGAGCAAGTGACCGCGTTGAATACGTCAATCTGGATTAAAAATCTATGATTGTCAACGTTTAGAAATTTAGTGCTCGATTAGTGCTGACAGTATGGAATTAGTAATTTGAAAAAAAAAAAATGATTTTTTTTATTTCTAGTCAATCAAAACTGCCAGTATGAAAGTCTGAGTAAGTGACCGCGTTGAATACGTCAATCTGGATTAAAAATCTATGATTGTCAACGGTTAGAAATTTAGTGCTCGATTAGGGCTGGCAGTATGTAATTAGTAATTTGAAAAAAAAAAAATGTTTTTTTTATTTTTAGTCAATCAAAACTGCCAGTATGACAGTCTGAGCAAGCGACCGCGTTGAATACGTCAATCTGGATTAAAAATCTATGATTGTCAACGGTTAGAAATTTAGTGCTCGATTAGTGCTGGCAGTATGTAATTAGTAATTTGAAACAAAAAAATTTTTTTTTATTTTTAGTAAATCGAAACTGCCAGTATGACAGTCTGAGCAAGTGACCGCGTTGAATACGTCAATCTGGATTAAAAATCTATGATTGTCAACGGTTAGAAATTTAGTGCTCGATTAGTGCTGACAGTATGGAATTAGTAATTTGAAAAAAAAAAATGTTTTTTTTTTATTTCTAGTCAATCAAAACTGCCAGTATGACAGTCTGAGTAAGTGAGCGCGTTGAATACGTCAATCTGGATTAAAAATCTATGATTGTCAACGGTTAGAAATTTAGTGCTCGATTAGTGCTGACAGTATGGAATTAGTAATTTGAAAAAAAAAAATGTTTTTTTTTATTTCTAGTCAATCAAAACTGCCAGTATGACAGTCTGAGCAAGTGACCGCGTTGAGTACGTCAATCTGGATTAAAAATCTATGATTGTCAACGTTTAGAAATTTCGTGCTCGATTAGTGCTGGTAGTATGTGATAAAAAATTTGGAAAAAAAAATGTTTATTTTTTATTTTTAGTCAATCGCAACTGCCAGTATGACAGTCTGAGCAAGTGACCGCGTTGAATACGTCAATCTGGATTAAAAATCTATGATTGTCAACGTTTAGAAATTTAGTGCTCGATTAGGGCTGGCAGTATGTGATAAAAAATTTGAAGAAAAAATAGTTTTTTTATTTTTAGTCATTCGAAACTGCCAGTATGACAGTCTGAGCAAGTGACCGCGTTGAATACGTCAATCTGGATTAAAAATCTATGATTGTCAACGGTTAGAAATTTAGTGCTCGATTAGTGCTGGCAGTATGTAATTAGTAATTTGAAAAAAAAAAATTTTTTTTTATTTTTAGTCAATCGAAACTGCCAGTATGACAGTCTGAGCAAGTGACCGCGTTGAATACGTCATCTGGATTAAAAATCTATGATTGTCAACGGTTAGAAATTTAGTGCTCGATTAGTGCTGGCAGTATGTAATTAGTAATTTGAAACAAAAAAATATTTTTTTTATTTTTAGTAAATCGAAACTGCCAGTATGACAGTCTGAGCAAGTGACCGCGTTGAATACGTCAATCTGGATTAAAAATCTATGATTGTCAACGTTTAGAAATTTAGTGCTCGATTAGTGCTGACAGTATGGAATTAGTAATTTGAAAAAAAAAAAATGATTTTTTTTATTTCTAGTCAATCAAAACTGCCAGTATGAAAGTCTGAGTAAGTGACCGCGTTGAATACGTCAATCTGGATTAAAAATCTATGATTGTCAACGGTTAGAAATTTAGTGCTCGATTAGGGCTGGCAGTATGTAATTAGTAATTTGAAAAAAAAAAAATGTTTTTTTTATTTTTAGTCAATCAAAACTGCCAGTATGACAGTCTGAGCAAGCGACCGCGTTGAATACGTCAATCTGGATTAAAAATCTATAATTGTCAACGGTTAGAAATTTAGTGCTCGATTAGTGCTGACAGTATGGAATTAGTAATTTGAAAAAAAAAAATGTTTTTTTTTTTATTTCTAGTCAATCAAAACTGCCAGTATGACAGTCTGAGCAAGTGACCGCGTTGAGTACGTCAATCTGGATTAAAAATCTAAGATTGTCAACGTTTAGAAATTTAGTGCTCGATTAGTGCTGGCAGTATGTGATAAAAAATTTGAAAAAAAAAATGTTTTTTTTATTTTTAGTCAATCGAAACTGCCAGTATGACAGTCTGAGCAAGTGACCGCGTTGAATATGTCAATCTGGATTAAAAATCTATAATTGTCAACGTTTAGAAATTTAGTGCTCGATTAGGGCTGGCAGTATGTGATAAAAAATTTGAAGAAAAAATAGTTTTTTTATTTTTAGTCATTCGAAACTGCCAGTATGACAGTCTGAGCAAGTGACCGCGTTGAATACGTCAATCTGGATTAAAAATCTATGATTGTCAACGGTTAGAAATTTAGTGCTCGATTAGTGCTGGCAGTATGTAATTAGTAATTTGAAACAAAAAAAATTTTTTTTTATTTTTAGTAAATCGAAACTGCCAGTATGACAGTCTGAGCAAGTGACCGCGTTGAATACGTCAATCTGGATTAAAAATCTATGATTGTCAACGGTTAGAAATTTAGTGCTCGATTAGTGCTGACAGTATGGAATTAGTAATTTGAAAAAAAAAAATGTTTTTTTTTTATTTCTAGTCAATCAAAACTGCCAGTATGACAGTCTGAGTAAGTGAGCGCGTTGAATACGTCAATCTGGATTAAAAATCTATGATTGTCAACGGTTAGAAATTTAGTGCTCGATTAGTGCTGACAGTATGGAATTAGTAATTTGAAAAAAAAAAATGTTTTTTTTTATTTCTAGTCAATCAAAACTGCCAGTATGACAGTCTGAGCAAGTGACCGCGTTGAGTACGTCAATCTGGATTAAAAATCTATGATTGTCAACGTTTAGAAATTTCGTGCTCGATTAGTGCTGGTAGTATGTGATAAAAAATTTGGAAAAAAAAATGTTTTTTTTTTATTTTTAGTCAATCGAAACTGCCAGTATGACAGTCTGAGCAAGTGACCGCGTTGAATACGTCAATCTGGATTAAAAATCTATGATTGTCAACGTTTAGAAATTTAGTGCTCGATTAGGGCTGGCAGTATGTGATAAAAAATTTGAAGAAAAAATAGTTTTTTTATTTTTAGTCATTCGAAACTGCCAGTATGACAGTCTGAGCAAGTGACCGCGTTGAATACGTCAATCTGGATTAAAAATCTATGATTGTCAACGGTTAGAAATTTAGTGCTCGATTAGTGCTGGCAGTATGTAATTAGTAATTTGAAACAAAAAATTTTTTTTTTTATTTTTAGTAAATCGAAACTGCCAGTATGACAGTCTGAGCAAGTGACCGCGTTGAATACGTCAATCTGGATTAAAAATCTATGATTGTCAACGGTTAGAAATTTAGTGCTCGATTAGTGCTGGAAATATGTGATAAAAAATTTGAAGAAAAAATATTTCTTTTATTTTTAGTCAATCAAAACTGCCAGTTTGACAGTCTGAGCAAGTGACAGTGCAGTTCTCTATCAATGAGTATCAATGCAATTCTTTCCGTTTGAGACATATCGTCAAAAAATGCGCAAAACGAATTTTGGAAGTTAGTTAATCGTTTTAAGCTGAAAAATCTGCATGGAAGGCCCAAAACCGTATTTTGATCGTTCGATTCGTTCAAGAGATAACGCAGTTTGAAAATTTTCCGCAAAATGTATTTTTAAATAATTTTCACTTCTACAATCGGTCCGATTTATAAATTTAGTCACCATACAGGGTGGCCAAAAAGTCGTGGATCAAACGAAACAGGGAGATAAAGGAGGTAATTTCCAACAAAAAATCTTTCTCCAGCATGGCTATAACTTCATTGCACGAAAAGATATGAACTATTTTTGTTTTTTTCAATGAAAGTACCGAGTTTTTTTACAATTTAATCAGTAAAAAGTTAAAATGATTAAAAATAATTAAAAAAAAGCTGTTGTATTATGACTCGATTTTGTATCAATACTACAAAAAATGTATTGCAGCTCTTGGTATCAAACTTAACGAGCAATTAATGTTTTTCCGTAAATTTTGATGCGTTTCAAAAAATTACTTCTCATTTTAAGAGCACCATTTAAAAAAAAACCTATTACGGAAAGGTGACCCTGTATTATAAAAACTTGCCGGTTTAATGCTGATTAAAATGAGGTACAACACTTTACTTTTTGATCTTTAGTTTTGGTTTTATGATCGTTTTTTCATACCAAGGTGCAAATTTCATTAAATGAGCCGTATTTTTAAATTTAACGATTTATCTTTTCTATGAAACGAAAGGGTCATACAATACAAACAACTCTGTAAAAACACTGGATACAAAGGAATTGTGCCTCTCTTTCACACTAACCATTTAATCCTTTGTCGAAAAAGGTCAGAATACCCGTCTTAGTTCAGGTAGTAGAATGCCGGGCGAAGCAGAGCGGGAGGGGTGGAAGCGCGTGAGTATCTTTCTTTGTTTAGTGTCTCACTCACTTTCTGGATGTGACTACGCACACTTATTATTTTGCACGGTATTTTTTGTGATTAGTTGTGACCCACGCTTCGTTTCTGGACTTGTGATTGATTGCCTACCTGTGACCTACGCTTTGTTTATGGACTTGTGATATTGCCTACCTGTGACCAGCGCTGTGTGAATCGAATTTTGTGATCACTTCGGATTGGCTAGATAAGCTAAAATGGCTGCTGCGAGGAGAGCATACACCCAACGGGAGTATGCAGAAATGCATTACCTCTATGGTTTTTGCGACGGTAATGCTCGCGCTGCTGCCAGAGAATATCGACAACGCTACCCTAACCGAGACCGTTTCCCGGACTACAGGGTCTTTATGCGCGTGGGAACCTTACCCGGGGAGCATGCTGCGAGAACAGGAAGACCAGTAGTACGATTATATAATGAAGAGCAAATACTGAGACAGTTAAGATTGGACCCTGGTATTAGCCAACGCCAAATATCACGAAATTTCGGGATCCCACGATCGACGGTGCAGCTTATCATTAAAAGAAATCAATTTCACGCTTACCACGTGCAACGGGTGCAAGCTTTACTGCCAGCTGACTATGAACCTAGAGTGAGGTTTTGTAGAGAGATGCTTAGAAGACATAGAGAGGATCCGCAGTTCTTCAACAAAGTGTTATGGACTGATGAGTCAAATTTTAGAAGAATGGGAGTTTTTAACATCCACAATTTACATTATTACTCCAGAGTGAACCCACATATCATCAGAAATGATCGATTCCAGCATCTGTTTGGGATAAACATGTGGGGTGGAATAATTGACCAGCAGCTTGTGCTACATGAAATGCCACCAAGGCTGAATGGTGCTATGTATTTGAATTTTTTACAAAATAATTTGAACCAAATACTGAACGAAGCTGAGATTCCTGAAGATAGAGTGGCAGAAATGTGGCTGCAACAAGACGGCGCCCCGCCTCATTACACTAGAGCAGTTCGAGAACATTTGAACGAGCGTTTCCCTAACCGGTGGATTGGTCGAGGTGGACCTATTGCATGGCCACCCCGGTCGCCCGACCTTAATCGCATGGACTTTTTTGTTTGGGGCTATTTTAAAGAAATAGTGTATCATGGAGAGAATAACACCGAACAAGAACTACGACAAAAGCTCGAGTTTGCTAAGTTACAAATTCAAAATAACAGAGGTGCATTCCGCCGATTACGAGCAAATTTTATTAGGCGGTGCAGATTGTGCGTTATGGTCAGAGGTAGGAACTTTGAACATTTAATGTAAAAATTTGTATTTAATAAAAGCACTAAGGCACAATCGTTGTTTTTATTTCATAATGGCTTCTGAAATTACTATGTAATATGTATGAGAAAAAATCTAATTTTTTCTTTGAATTTATCATTTTATGAAATTTGCACCTTGATATGAAAAAATATTATAAAACCAAAACTAAAGATCAAAAAGTAAAGTGTTGTACCTCATTTTAATCAGCATTAAACCGGCAAGTTTTTATAATACAGGGTCACCTTTCCGTAATACGTTTTTTTTTCAAATGGTGCTCTTAAAGTGAGAAGTAATTTTTTGAAACGCATCAAAATTTACGGAAAAACATTAATTGCTCGTTAAGTTTGATACCAAGAGCTGCAATACATTTTTTGTAGTATTGATACAAAATCGAGTCATAATACAACAGCTTTTTTTTAATTATTTTTAATCATTTTAAATTTTACTGATTAAATTGTAAAAAAACTCGGTACTTTCATTGAAAAAAACAAAAATAGTTCATATCTTTTCGTGCAATGAAGTTATAGGCATCTTTGTATTTCTCGTCATTTTCAACATTATCGAAGTTTTCTGTATTTCCTAGAAAAATTAAAAATAACTTCAGTAAATTCGCTTTATATGTAACTATTTAACAAAATAGCACGCAAAAAATACCGACAAAAATTTGTATGCTAGAACTAATCTTTCAATAGGAGTTGTTTCAAGTCAAGTAGACTAAGTTCATCAAAATGTCAATGAATTTTAACTTGCAGCATATGCTTTAAAATATATATTATTTATCAGCTTAAAAAATAATTTGTATTATAGAAAAATTTTAATTTTTAAATTTAAGAATATTTTGTAGTGAAAATTACAGCGGTTAAAAATTTTCTTCAAAATTCACTACAGGCTTATAAGCTGCTAAGATGTTAACGCGTGTAGGCAATTAGATATTATTTTATTCAAAATCATACCTTAATGACAAATTGATGAAAACAGTTTCAAACCAAACAATTCTAAAGCTTATTAACGAAGCAGATTAATTTAATACGTAAAAACTTGAAGCAGACTCCAAAGTTTTTTTCAAGTTACCGTATACTGTCATTTTTTATGTGATAGTGAATATTATAAAATACGTGATTTTTTCAACTGATAATCAAGAAGTCAGTAGTGTAAGAATGTAAAAATACGGTAATTATAAATTAAGTTGATTTATACCTATTATTGATTTCCTCAACGTATCTTTTGCAATTTGACAAGGTGAGTCACGCTCCGATGGTAATTTTCCCGCTCGTTCACTTAACGCCACAATCATAATTAATTTTATATAATTCCAAATTTCCTTCTCATTTGTCATGCATAGTAACTTCCCAAAACATGCTAAGTAGAATGTTTTGACAAGTTTTGGAGATGTGCTCAGTTGCTTTGCATATAAGTGAATGAAATGTGCAACATCAATTCATATGTAGCAACTGGGAACAACATCTCGTCGACATGCGTTAGCATACTCTGCAACCGTTTTAAATCCTGTAAAGAATGTAATCGTTGCTATCAATTGGGCCTCGTTGTTATCCATAACAACTTCACGAGGTTTAGGGAATCCATAGCTTAGCCATTTATTCCAGAAGTGAGTTATAACAGTAGCGTCTTGGGCTTCTGAAATCATTTGACCCACAGTGAATTGTTGTCCGCAGTAATTAATAGCTACTAAATACAGCAACAATAATTGTTGCTGTATTTAGTAGCTATTAATTACTGTTTTTACTTGTGTAATTACGTTATTACACAATTATTGTGATGTCTTCACTTCATTTTGTTTAATGAATTTCGGACTAATTCCACCAGTGGCATCAATAAATACACAACTCTTCTCGTTGGTCGCGTATTTAATAAATACATCACGTTGGTGATGAGTCCAGTAAAAAACAGTAAATGGAATAACGGACAAAAAATGGATCGTTCCTAGATAAACCCTATCATGCATGATCGAAATGGCAGTGATTGGATCGGGGTGATAATGTTCTGATCGAATCAGCTCAGCTTTTGCTGATCGAAGGACAGAAGCTTTCGGCATATGCGGAGGGAGTGGATCATTCTTTCTCATGCCTTTTTCTCGGGTAAATTCTGCTTCATATTGATCAGTTGTCCGTGTTTTCATTTTTTCAGCAGCAGTTTTTCTGTGAGAGTTGCGTAAATATATCTTACTGCATTCTCCAGTACCACGTGCTGCGTCACAAGTAAAAACGGCTTCGTTCTTTGCAACTCGGAATCTGCCATGCAATAAGCTTCCGCAATTACAATAACCTACAAAGAAAAGAGATTTCAATATTATGGAATACAACTTATAACTAAGTTAAAAATTTTTTAGTAACATTGTTGAAAATAGTTTGATTATGTACAGTTATTATAATATTTAAAAAAGTTTGGAAAATCCAAAAGTGCAAGTTTAATAACGTTTATATAATTTTTGCAAAATTTTTTAAATAAAATAAAACTATTAAAAAAAGAAATAAGAATAATTACTTTTTATGGAACAAATAAATATATATTATTTGCTTATTTCCTTCGTTTTTTGAATTCTATTGTTTATAAATTTATAACTATCACCTTAAATAAAATAATTTTATACTTTACCGTTTATTGATCCAGACATTTTATCAATGGTAATATAATGGTTTTTGAAGTTGTATCCACACTTTCTGTGTGTAGCATGCCAAATTTTATCAATTATCACTCTTTCCCATTCGAAACGCTTAAACACCAGCTTATTTAACGTTTTAGCATCACCTTTACGTTTGGGATATGATACGGTAGTGATCAGACTATCAAGCTCTTCAAATGTCATGCTGAACTCGTAGTGGTATTGGCCATCTTCACCAAGCTGAGGATCTTTCGATGCATTTAATTCTTTTGATGAATCTAATGTCATATTCCCAGATATTCTACTATCAGACAATGTTGAGTGTAAGCTTTGATTGACATTGGAAGTAATTTTTGTCCTTATATCATATTTGTTGTTTGTGACAATAGTATATAATCTTTTAGGTGATAGTTTTTGGTCCAAATCAGCAGCAATTAGATTCCAAACATCATGTCGTTTGTTCACAACTTTATTTTTATCTGTGATCACAACACTACCGTGACGACTTATAACTTCTAACAACTGCTCTTTAGGAACAGATGGTTTCCGCCCTGGCTTTGATTCCATCATTATTTATTAAACAATATTGGTGTGAGCTCTCAATATGAAAAAAGTTTTCAGCAATATAAAAGAAAAAAAAAAATTGTTCTTTGCAATGCAGATATAATGAACAGGTATACTCAATAAAATATTAATTTTTTCTGATAAAAAGCAAATTTCAATTATGGACTATTCAGATATAGTAGTAAAAGCTTGAGATCGTCTAAAGAAAATGGCGACTAGTTTTGCCAACACTAAACTTTAATGCATAAGTAAACAACCATGTCGGTAAAAAGAATCACTACGGCCAGGTTCCCACTACGCCGGACCGGCAGATCTGCCGCGCCGGTAAATTTGCCGGAAGGGCTAGTGGCTGTACAATTTATATGAAGCTATTCATATTATCCCGGGTCCGGCATTTTTGCCGAGCCCGGCATTTTTACCGAGCGTTTTGTCACTACGAATTGCCGGTAAAACGACCGGGCCCGGAGTAATGTGAACGAGTTTGTGCCGGTATCTGTCCCCCGCTCGTGCTCCCCTCGCCCCGCTCGTGTTCCACTCACGTCATTCGGCTCGCATTTTTTGGTAAAAGTAGACGTTTAGCATGGATATTCAAGCAGAAACTTTAATTACGCTTGTCCAAGAGAGACCTGTTCTGTGGGATAAGACCGAAGACGTCTATAAAGACAAAAACTTAAAGTTAGCGGCATGGCGTGAAGTATGTTTAATACTAAAACCAAACTTCGATGAACTGGATGAAAAAGAAAGAAAACAGTACGGTGAGTTTTTAATGTTTTATTGATAAAATGTAAATGCATTGATTAATTTTATTTTATAGCTGCTGCCTGCCACGGAACGGAACCAATATCCGAAACAAAATAATTAGTAAACGATGTCCGTATAGCGTTGGCATTAGGGCCACCTCGACTCGACACGTTCCGATTCATGGGTGTCGTTTCTTGTTCTTGTCTATGTTCTATATTTTGATAACTTTCAAAATTTATACCATCTTTTTCTCTTACAAAATTATGCAAGACTGTACAAGCTTTGATTACTTGAATTGCTGTGTCTACGTTCAGATCTATAGCTCGATGGATTATTCGCCACTTATTTGCCAGAATACCAAAAGCGCACTCAACATACCTTCTTGCTCGACTTAGTCTATAGTTAAAAATCTTTTTATCAGTATTCAAATGTGTACCCCCATATGGACGTAGGAGATTAGGTGCTAAAGCAAAGCCTTCATCGCCAACAAGTATAAACAGTAATTCTTCGTGCAAGTTTTCATGAAGCCGTCTAGGCTTTGGTACATTTAAAGTACCATCATTGATCTTTTTCCAAAATGTACTATCCTTTAATATAGTAGAATCGCATTCCTTGCCATATGAGCCTACACTAACAAAAATAAATCGGTACTCTGAATCGATAACTGCCATTAATACAAAAGAATAATACTCCTTGTAATTAAAGAACATAGAACCACTCTTGGCTGGTTTCAAAATTCTGATGTGTTTGCCATCTACTGCTCCAAGACAGTGAGGAAAGTTGGCTTTTCTTTCGAATCCTGAAGCGATGTCCTCCCATTCTCTCTCAGTATCAGGCAGCTTAAGGAAATCTGTCTTTAGGTTTTCCCAAATGACGTAGGTCATTTCTTTTATTAGTTTACTTATTGTCGAAACGCCTACTCTGTATGAGTAATGTATTTCTTTGAATGAACATCCTGAAGCTAAATATCTGAAAAAAAGTATTTATTGTTAATACATTATTACTTTATACGTCACCAAGAAACAAATTATATTGTTTTATGATATTTTTTTATTGATTTCAGGAAAACAGGTTTCAACTAAATGGAATAATATACGAGATTCGTGGCTTAAGACAGTAAAGAAACAAAAAGATGAGTCTAAATCTGGATCTTCGGCCAAAAAGACACGAAATTATTTATATCACGAGCAATTAATATTTTTGAAAAAAGTCTCCGAACCTCGACCACCACATGAGTCAGTTTCAAAAAAAGCAAGAACCGAGACCGAAGTAGGCATGGAATCAGATTTTCGTTCACCTTTAATTAAAGATAAAAGAAAAATTGATAATAAAGAGGTAAATGACAGGATGGTAAAGTTTTTGGACTCCAGAATAAACCCAGAAAAGGAAAACCATCATCTGTCTTTCTTCAAAGGCATTATACAAATCTTGAACACTTTAACTATCGAAGAGACTTTAGAATTTCAAGCTAGCGTCATGACAATGTTGCAAAAAATTAAAAGTAGGAATTATGAGAGACCAAATTACGGACATTTCCGTGATTCATATAATGAGATGACCGGACCAGATCAGTATTCTGGATACTACACACATAATAGCTTCAATCAACAGGCAACACCAACGCAAGATCAACACCACCCTAGTACTCTACGCAATATAATAGTAGCAATCAACAGGCAACAACATCTATACCGTCAACTTCATCTCAGACATCGAATCCGATTCCAGCTTCGCCATCAGCATCTAGTAATCATTCCATACATTCCCAAGACTCAGATTACTTAGATTTTGAAGGGATTTAAGTTTGAGTACAAATAAATACTTAAATAAGTTATTTGCATTTTTAATTCATAATGATTATCAAATACATACACCCTCCCACACACACACATTATATAAGTATATATTCACATTCATCAAACAAACATACATTGCAAACATTCATTCATTCATTCAGTCTTAAGTACCTAGAAACCTAAAAAAACCTACGTCAAAACTATTATTACGCAATCTAGTGTATAAAATTATCTTACCTTAGACATATGGCTAATCTTTGTTCTGGGCAAATACATTCTCTGAAACTTGTATCTCGTACTCTTATGTCTGGTCGTCCCAGTAAATCGTCAAAAGTGGTTGCTGTCATTCGAAAATAATTGAAGAACTTTGATTCGTCTCTTCTAAGTTCACCCATTAATGTTTCAAATGTTCCAAGTGAAAATCTTTCCCGTAAAATAGGGTGTACCCAATGTTTTCTTTTATTTTGCCTTCTATTAAGATACCACCACAACACAACAATTTCGTCGTCCATTGTGCGCGCAGGTCCAAATTCAACTGAGGTAAGTACTTGACTTATTGAATTTCTTCCGGGATCCGATGTAATGTGAACACTCTGTCCGGTGTCCGGTTTTCGGCAGATCTGCCGGTCCGGCATAGTGGGAACCTGGCCTACTTTCGTTCAACTCTGATTAAATTCACACTCAAGAGATAACGAAGAGTTCTAAGGCGCAGTCGGTACATCAAACTTTTATACAGTTGGCACTTTTAATGGCGGGTACGAAACATTTATTCCAATGCAATAACTATCACCCGAATTTTTTTTTTAATCATTAAAGATACCATTAAAATAATAATAGTTATTATTTCTAAACTAGGAATTATCAACATTCGTTATTATGTTGATAATATTATTGAAACATTTATTTAATATTTATTAATATTCACATAAGCATTATGGATCAAAATTACAACGGGGCCTGTATAAAAACAAAAATACAATTTCTATGGGATAAATTATTTATGTTTCTGGTAATAAATAAAGAATTATAATTATTTTCAACTTTTTTCTGAATTAATTAAAAAATTATACATTTAATATAAAAATACATTTTTCCTCAATTTAAAGTAATTCATTCTGTGCCAAATTAATTGCAATTTAATAAATATTAACTAAATAAAAAAAAAATTAAGCCAAAAGTGACTGTGGAAGTCATTTATTAGTTATAGTACAAACAGTTTATGTTAGGAGGTACGACAATTGAGTTCGTGCGCTAATTACCATGAAAGTATGAAAATTTAATTAAAAATATATGAATAAGTCAATAATTAATTAAAATTTATTTTAAATTTTTTATATACCATTAAAATTAGTTTCATTATTGAAATGTGAGGGTCAATAACTAGGCTCAATCTTAAAAGCATGTCGCAGTTATTGACCCTCAAATTCTAAGCTACTACAAGTGAGGTTATTTGTCACATGTTTTTACTCACTTGTTCACAAAATATAAAAATAATATTTATTGTTATCTTATAGATTTTTAATCCAGATTGACGTATTCAACGCGGTCACTTGCTCAGACTGTCATACTGGCAGTTTCGATTGACTAAAAATAAAAAATAAACATTTTTTTTTTCATATTACTAATTACATACTGCCAGCACTAATCGAGCACTAAATTTCTAACCGTTGACAATCATAGATTTTTAATCCAGATTGACGTATTCAACGCGGTCACTTGCTCAGAGTGTCATACTGGCAGTTTCGATTGACTAAAAATAGAAGAAATATTTTTTCTTCAAATTTTTTATCACATATTTCCAGCACTAATCGAGCACAAAATTTCTAACCGTTGACAATTATAGATTTTTAATCCAGATCGACGTATTCAACGCGGTCGCTTGCTCAGACTGTCATACTGGCAGTTTTGATTGACTAAAAATAAAAGAAATATTTTTTCTTCAAATTTTTTATCACATATTTCCAGCACTAATCGAGCACTAAATTTCTAACCGTTGACAATTATAGATTTTTAATCCAGATTGACGTATTCAACGCGGTCGCTTGCTCAGACTGTCATACTGGCAGTTTTGATTGACTAAAAATAAAAAAAACTTTTTTTTTTTTTCAAATTACTAATTACATACTGCCAGCCCTAATCGAGCACTAAATATCTAACCGTTGACAATCATAGATTTTTAATCCAGATTGACGTATTCAACGCGGTCACTTGCTCAGGCTGTCATACTGGCAGTTTTGATTGACTAGAAATAAAAAAAACGTTTTTTTTTTCAAATTACTAATTACATACTTCCAGCACTAATCAAGCACTAAATTTCTAACCGTTGCCAATCATAGATTTTTAATCCAGATTGACGTATTCAACGCGGTCACTTGTTCAGACTGTCATACTGGCAGTTTTAATTGATAAAAAATAAAATAAATTTTTTTTTTCCAAATTTTTTATCACATACTGCCAGCACTAATCGAGCACTAAATTCCCTATACATTGCTTTAGTCTTATACCGCGTTAATATAGGCGTATTAGGATTCCCTAATGTATTCACACTGCTAGCTTAATTACATGCTAGCAGTGTTCTCATTTTTCGCGAATCTATGAGAGCATCAAATTTAAGTTTTTGGCACTAAATTAGCACTAAATAAGCACTAATTTTTGCACTTTTCTCTAAGCGATTCTGCTCACTTTGTCATGCTAGCTTTATAGACGTGAGGCGGACATGTCGACACTTGAATATATTCGTAAGCATTGACTTAATACGTTTATTATTAAATTAAATATGGCTGCAAAAACACTGTAATTGTTTATTACAAAATTCGTATATTACAAATGTTTAGACAAAAAACCTGCATTAGCATTTACCAAAACCATCATGAATTTATTATATATTATATATTTATTATATTTCATTATATCTTCATAAATATCACTAAGAAAAATCCAGAGAAAATTCACAAGGTGTATTTCAGTCTTCTAATTACGAATTTCATATAACAGGAAAAAGTCCATAATAACACATTACGGACTTTTTGCTTGGGGGCATCGCTGTCATCTTTGATGTGTTTTTTTTTCTGATACGCAATGCAGAGACAATGTTTCTTTTTTATTTGCAGTATAGTTTCATAATGGCATTGGCAATATTCAGTATACAGCCATTACTAGTGAATTCTAGCGTTTCTAATCGATTATATCGATTTTTATTTAGAGCGGGAAAGTATGAAAAAAAATATGACCTTTTGAATAGAACGAAAATTGAAAGATGCTATTCGTAAAAGAAATATGCCTGTTTTGTCTAAAACATTTGGAGGGAACAACTTCATCTGATTTGGTGTAGAAATACGCCGTTTTGATTGAAATTCAAACTTTGTCAGTGTTATTTCTATGGAAAATATGTCTCTTTTGAACCGATATTTAGGCTCATTCGATGTATTTTTATGCTATAAATTCAAAACAAACATAAATTTTTTTTTTTTCCAAAGTGAAATACGACCTTCTGAACAAACGCTCCTCAAATCTCCACGTTCGTTGATTTTCAAACAGTTTTTTTGTTTCGTCAAAATGTTTGTTATCACACTGAAGCTTTCTTCAACTAGATATGATGATGTAAAAGCGATAAGGTATTTTTCAGCAATGTTCCACAATGTAGGATACTGTGTTTCAATGTTGCGTTGCAACCAGAACTTCTGATAGCCTTGGTTGAACTTCTACTTAAGCTCTTCGTCTGTGCTGATGGTAATTAACTCTTCTTGCATTATCACATTGGCTTCTTCTATGGCTGTAGTATTGTACGGATTTATTATCCATTGATGAATTTGTAAATTTAAGAGATCCTCAAACCTCTCCGTAAAATCCTTGTAATGCGTCCAAGTGAGTGACATATCATCATCATCGTCCACCACAAACCACGATGATGACCATCAAATTTTGGACTAACCATTATAATATTTAAAAGTATGTCGTATTAACAGACAGTGAGAAAACAAAATATTTAATAAAAATAACTCATTTTTTTAAACATCCGAATCAATGTTTAAAGTAAGGTCTTGCACATCGGATACAACAAGATTCTGATAAAACATTCGACGTGATTGTGGCATACTCTTGCAAAGTTTAACCAACTCTAATTTTTTTATTTCATTAACTCCTCTCGGCTGACATTCCTTCTGGATATCATTTAATAAATCACTAGCATCTCCTTTTAACCTTGACCTCAAATAAGTTTCTATTTTCTTCTTTAAAAATTTGATCTCTTTAAATTCCCCATTATAGTCATTTTTAGCAAAAAATGATAATTGACCCCCTCTAAATTCGATAACTTTCAAATTTTGCAGATTCCAGTCTTTAGGAAATTGAACTTTTGCATCATTGTCAAACAAAAACATATTGTTGTGATCGATCACGTCAACTTCCAAATTCTTTCGACTTATTTTATTTTACTGATAAAATCATTAAAATCGTATACTTCTCCGGAAGAAGCTAGCTTTTTTGCTATAGCAGCGTATACAGCATCTGCAGCCATGTAAGTGTGTCCAGGCTCAAAGTATTCTAAGACGATTTTATCAATGGTCGTGCTTTGATCATTAATAATTCTTACTAGCATTTAAGGAATATTTTATTTTTGTTTTGAGCATTACAATTGTCTAAAAAGAAATAGATACATTTTTTATCCCGGCAATATTTTCTCAAAACATGAACGAATGTGGACGCTATGTTGTAAGCTTTTCTGCCACTTTCGCCTTCATGCCAAACTACACATATAGCTTTTTTATTTTTACCCGGAGGTACGAAAGGTTCATTAAACAAAACACGTTTTCTTGAAAAATAGCCGTCTTTGATGTCAAGTATCGGCATACATATAGCCTTCTGCGTATCTACCGTGAACAAAACCGGTTTTTATTCAGATGAGTCACAAATCTCTTCAGCAGCCTTAAGATCTCTTCTCGAATCTCTCTTATTTTTCAGGTGTTGGCCTAAATCTTTACAACTATTACAGTTGCATGGTCTGGGAATATTTTTGTGTTCTTCGTCATGCTTTCTACATTTTGTGCACATGTCTTGAGGCTGTACTGTTGTCGACAAATTAAGTGCTTTAATACTTTGATGAAAATGTGGCCAGCTGCAAATTTTTATACTGTTTTGTACACAGTGCTGTTTAAATTGTTCGTAAATTTCTGAAAAGGTTAAGCCTATCGGCAAATACTTTCTGTTTGGTGCATGACTTATGTTATGAGAAGAATGACTTATTAATGAGAAGAAACAGGTTTGTATCTTAGTATGAAACTTTCTATATTCTTTTGGTATTCTTCGGAAAACGCAGTGGCAGGTTTGTGACGACCTCTTGAATCAGGGGCTGCGACCTGGCTGATTTCAGGCGACGGTGAACTTGTAGAAACGATGTTAGAATTAATAAATCTATTATTAATAAAATAAAAATAAATTAATAAATAATGTTGTAGAGGAGCAGGAGTAGACGCTATAACTGAATCCATTTTATTTTCAGGTTTAGGTGCGTGCACAATCACTTCAGAGCTAATAATATGTATCCTGTTTTCTTTCGACTTTAATGGATTGGACGCTTAAGTTAATAGGCAGATCCTGGTAACCTGTATCCAGTATTGGTGAATGTGAGTTTGGTGGTTGAGTGAGATGGGCAACTGTTTTAATCGCCTTGGCGGTTGCACTGTCAACTTCCGAATTTAAGGTTTCGCTTTCAAACAGATACTGCTGATTTTCTTGATAACTAGATGGTAGCTGCTGCAACTCTGTTTATTCTTTTTTTTGTTCGCCTGCTGCTTCTAAGATACACCCTTGAAGTAAAGATTCACTAAAAGGCACCATCGGTATGGGACTAATGTTACTTAAATCAAAATCACTAATGTCTTCCATATATCTTTCGGAATTCAATTGATTTAATTTAGAGGCATTCGTCATACTGATAGAATCATTAATAATTTACATAACATAATTAATAATTTATTTCGTTGATTACTCATTTTTGCGAACAAAACCAAGCTACCGCAATAAACGCAAGCAATGCACTGAGCGGGATCATTTAAATACAAAATAGATACAAATATTTTCATCGTTTGAACTATGACCTTCGCACCTTTCACGCGATGAGCGAATGCATTACAAATATCCTAAGTGCGAGCGAGACAAGTATACGCTGCGCTTTCCTAATTCTAATAAGTCTGTACACCGGCACCATGGCAAAACACTGTATGATTTGCGCGCGAAAATTCTTGTAAAGTCGAAACACTGTATTATTTGCGCGTGAATAATATTGAAAAGTCAAAACAGCGTAAGATGTTATGCAGTTTATGGAATAACAATTCGTACTGTTCAGAAGTTACAAGTGCTAATCAAAGTTCAGAAAATATGCTAAAAACACACCTATGTCCTTATGCTTATGACAACACATTAGTATGCATTAGACTTTTAGAAAACGAATAAGCACTGTAGCGACAAAATGCTGTATGTGACTTTACAGTGTCTTGGTTTGACACGATAGACTTGTACAAGTCTTTGTATCGTCAGATCCAAAAGATCTTGTACTGGTACCGAAGCTTCATTTTCTGTTATTTTAATGTTTACAGGATAACATTTCTACTTTGCCTCTGCTACCACGTGATAGGATGGATATAAATCAGCTCCTCTTTTTTTTGCTCTAAGTCGCATCGTTTTGTAATCCTCTTTTGTAAGACCAAGATCCACTAAAAGACCGAGAGCTTCACCAGGAGTATACGGAGTTATAGTAGCAGAAGATGACGTATCATGCACTTGTTTATTTTTTTTTAGTTTTTTTGGGGTGGAGTCAACGGCTAATTTTACCACTTGTGCTGCGATTCTTTTCCCAGATTTAACTAGGCTTGATTCTGCGGCTGAGCACAGTTACTCTGAACTGAGATTCGAAACAAGAAGCTTAACGTTTCTCTGTTTACTGCGTTCGGAACTATCAGCGAACAATTTTTTCGGTCTGCCACGTTGTTTTATCTCTGATAAGGTATGTGATGGTGGTACTGAAAGAGTTGGAGATGTAGTGTCCATTTCCGAGAACTCCCAAGTCTCCATCCAACCATTTGACATGCTTCTTGTAAAAACGTTCGTACATATAATTACAGTCACGCCATTTCGTCAAAAGCTTCGTTACAAACACTTTGATGACATTTTTGATCTGTTTTGACAATTGTTCAGAAACTTCACTAATACTAAACTTGTTCACTATATAGTCTACTAATCGTTCATTACACTTCAATGACGAAAAACCGCAAAGCTGTTCATTTCTTAACACTATAAAAAGTTCATTTTCCTTTATCTTCCGTACTCGTAATGCAGGATCATCTCGACTACCTGGAAATAATGGACTCCAGTTTAGAAAAGGGGAAAGGGGTGGACCGAGTCAGTGCTTGTGTATAATCGTAAATATGTACAGTATTTTAGCAATAGAAAAAAAATGGGGAACTCTGCGGAACTTTTTTTGAAACTCTAGAAACGTGAACAAATATATTCATTAAATAAAAAAGAATTAGGCCTTTACAAAACCAATATTATTGACACATAATTTACATTTGATATAAAAGTAAAATATAACAGCATAAAGTACATACCTGATGCTTCCATCTCCATGCTAAAAATGTTGCAACTTTAAAACAGAACAACAAAACGACCGTATTTACTCCGTTAGGGTTGGACCTCATCTGGCAGCACGGAATCGCATTTGTTCCGCCTGTGCTACCACGTGCTGCAGTGTGCTGCCGCATGCGAACGCGCGCTGTCGCATTCCGCAGACAAAAAAGGCGATCGCACGCGTCAGCATGCTGCAGCATGGGTGGCATACTGCCGCGTTCTTTCATGATCAGTTTAGTTTCAAGCGCGAGATGGATAGGACCACGGAAGAGAGAGCAGTGATTCTAGCGTGTATTTTGCAAGAAATGCAAAATCAAAATAATAAAAAGAAACGCATTCGCAAAATAAAACGGAGATACTGGGTTCATCCTTTTTGGAAGCAGAGAGCGGTTCATGGACAATATGTTACGCATTTTCCGGATTTAGTAACATATCCAGATAGTTTCGTAGATTATTATGGAATGACTTTAAATGATTTTAATGAATTAGTTGACCTACTGCAGCCTTACTCTTCAAAAGCAAAACACAAAGTTCCGGAAGTGCATCCAGTGAAACAAAGATTGTGTGTTTGTCTAAAGTAAGTAAAATACACTATTATTAATTAATCCTTTAATCAAATCTGAGAAACAATTAACAACTTTTTCTTTATAATCACAACTACAATAATTAAACGCTTTTCTCCTCAAATAACAATATCACAAGTTTAATCATCCATGGGAAACAACATCAATAATTTAATAATCACAACTTCAATGTCAAATAAGTGTTTGATGTAGATTTACACATAATTTTGCCATTTTCTTAGTAGATAGAATCATCAAACTGTTCATTATATTATGTCGACGACAACGTGGCTGTAGTTTGTGTATACCCTTCCAACGACGTCGTTATAGTTGGTGTATATCTCGAAGAAGACGTCGTTGCAGTTGATGTATACCCTTCCAACGACGTCGTTGTAGTTGGTGTATACCCTTCCAACGACGTCGTTGTAGTTGGTGTATATCTCGCAGAAGACGTCATCACTTACATTTTCAAAAAAATTTTCTTCACTTCCAGTTGTATCTCTAAATGAAATGTTTTGACCGTTTGTGTCATACTTAAGAAAAACATTGTTATGGGATCATTATTTTCCTTGGCCTTGTTGCTCTTTAAATAATTATCTAATACTTTTGCTAGACTTTGTTCACCTGTATATGACTCGCTTGATCTACTACGATTGTTTGTTTGATGTGTACTTGAATCATAAGCTGTAGTTTCAGTTGACTGACTCATTATCTGTTAAGTCTTGTGCTTGTGGTGGAGAAGTTGATACGTTTGTAACTGTGGCTCTGTCCTTATAATTTTTATTTAAAAATGAAAGAATGTTTTCATATTTTATAGGACGAGTCACTGTTGCCGCAGAGCCACTCCTGGGAGTTAGTCTTTTTTTTAAAGCCTTCCTATAGTTTTATCTAATTCTGGTCCACTTTTTTTTGCAATCTTCAACTGAAAATAAGAAAATAAAATTGTAGGCAAGTAGGCACATTTATATGATTGTTAAGACACTCTAATTTTCTTGCAGGTATTTATTTTATGGAAACAGTCTGAAATCAATAGCATATGATTATCGAATGGGGAAGGAAACAACTCGTCAAATTGTATTGGAAACAAGTCAAGCATTATGGGATATATTATCGCCGATAGTAGTACAGGCACCAACTACAGAAGATTGGAAAGCAATAGAAGACAAATTTGCAACAATTTGGAACTTTCCTAATTGCGTCGGCGCAATCGATGGGAAACATGTTGTGTGCCAAGCACCTCAAAATAGTGGTAGCATGTTTTTTAATTACAAAAAAACTTTCAGTGTAGTACTACTAGCAGTTGTAGATGCAGAAAATAATTTTGTTATTGTGGATGTTGGTTCCTACGGTAAAAATAGTGATGCAGGAATTTTCTCAAACTCTCAATTTGGGAGAAAGTTTATGAATGGTACACTGAACATACCCCCAGTAAAATGTTTACCTGGTACTGCTGATTCTATGCCACATGTGTAGGTGATGAGGCGTTTCCCTTGGATTACAATCTCATGCGCCCTTATCCAGCTGAGCAAGCACGCAATAACGATGAAATCAAAATATATAATTATAGACTTAGCCGTGCTAGAAGGATAGTGGATTGTGCTTTCGGAATTTTGACGCAGAGGTTCGACATATATTCCAGAAGAATTCGTTTAGAGCCTAACCAATTAATAAAAGTAGTTTTAGCTACCATTAGTTTACATAACTTTTTGAACAAAAGAGGACGTCAACCTAGAACATCACATAATAATGCGTCAACACCTAACGTAGAACGGGCTCTGCAGAATTTAATGCCAATCGTAGGAAATGATAATAACATGAGTGCGATTGTGGGTAGAGAAAGTTTTAAAATATATTTTAATACCGATATTGGAAGTCTAACTTGGCAGTACGAGAGGGTACATAGAACATGATAAACTAAAAATTACGCGTTTATCAGTATTGCAGTAATAGATTGGACTATCAATTACTATATCTTGACTAGTGATTGCAATCCGGCGTCATTTTCAGTCCGGCCGGATACGACCGGATTCCCATCAATCCGGCCGGATCCGGTCGGCCGAATCCGGATTAAATCAAGATGATTTTCGCTTTTTAGTACAAAATAAGTGAGTTAATCAAGTGTCACTGCACTTATATGTAGGTAGTTTATAAAAAATAAATCACAAATATATAAAATCGACTTTATTTCCTAACCAATGTTAAGACAAATAGACAACAAGAAAACAATTAAAATTTAGTAGTGTAGGTAACTATTAATAATTTTACGACGTAACGAGTAGCTCAGTCTTTCTAGATTTCACTTTCACAGATAGATCAATTTATAAGTAACAATATTAATTATCAAGTAACTATAATATCTAATAGATACAATTAACCTTACGTAATTATCTGAAATGAGATCAAAATCATTATTAAAGTATTTGAGAATGCTAACAAACAAGTCTTATAGGTATTTATGATTATGACAGATACCATCATGATTTGATGAATCTGTCGAACGAATGAATGGCAAAAATTATCACAATAATGAGTTTAGAACTCTTTAGTTTAATCAACTTACGATAAATAATTATTTTAAGTAATAATTGTAAAAAAATATAAGTATTAAAAGAAAATCAATATTGATTTTGAAAATAAGATCGTAGAAAACAAATATTGTTAATTGTGTCATCAGCTAAACGACTTCTAATAGAGCTGCAAATATAGCCTGCGGCCGAAAAGGCCCTTTCAGCTTCTACACTTGTCGGCTTTATTGTCAGCAAATAATCATGAATAGCAGACAAGTATTCTCCTCGGACTCCATCGCTTTCAAATGTCGTCATTTCTTTTTTTAGTACTTTATCAAAATCTTTCTCTTTTTTAGTATGTACGCTATAACACGTGGCTTCTTGCTGGATTTGTAATTGTAATTCTTCCTGTAATGTCAAATCTTTCTTTAGTGATGGTGAATCTAAGTTCTCTTCTACTATTTCTTCTATGTTTTCTTCAGATGTATCTTCTTGAATAACTCTTTCTAAGATTTTTGTCATTTCTGATCGTATGACTTTTTTATTTGGCATAGTAAATGTATCATCAGATCGGTTTACATTTTCAAGATATTTCTTTGGATTCTGTAAGTACATCAATATTCCTGTTACTACAGTGCGGCGTTCTTTAATCCTTGTATGCAGTGCTTCATATAATTCATTACTTAACACTGTGTCATGAGTGAGCAACTTCTCTGAAACAAATTTTAATGTTGTTTCTGCAGTTAAAAGGGTCGAATCTCTTCTGCACAAGGCCTCTACAGCCAATTTAAATGTCTGCAAACTGTCAATCAAGTCAAAGTTTTGACCATTCAATGTCACTAAATTTAATTTCAGATTCTACATCTATCAAAGCTTTATCAATACACACTTTCAGCTTATAAAATCTTTCCATCATAGATAGAAGACTATTCCAACGTGTGCGGCAATCCAAAATAAGACTTAATTCTTTACCTGTATGTTCTTTCACATACTTTTGCAGGTACATATCGTATTTAGTAGGCGATCTTTTGAACAGCTTTTCGCACTTTTTGAAGAATATCAATGTATCTAGGAATTACGTCAGCCTTACAAAGATATGCATGACGAGGATCCGTTATAGTAACTGTAACTCCTTGTTCATCATCTTTCGTTGTGTCTTCGTCATCTGTATCTGATTCATTAGATGTTTTTGGCGTTGTTGCTAGGTTCTGCCTTCTCTTCATTGTTTTTGTATAAAACATCGATCACAGCTAATTGTAACCCATGTGCAAAGCAAAGTTGTTGATAGCAATTCATAAGCTTATCTACTTTGACCATGACACTTGCGCCGTCAGTACTCATGCCAATAATGTCAGTATCAGCATCAAGACCGAAGCTTTTTAAAAAGTGTTTTATTAAACTGATTATACAATCAGTTTAATAAAACATATCTATAATGAGATATTTATTTTCAAAAAGTGGATTTCAACTTCCTCATTCACCAAATACTGTAAGATCAATAGTTACAAATTTCGCAAATACCGTTCAATCAGATTTTATAATTGAGTTCGAATATCTAAAGAATCAAGGAAAAAGATTCTCTTTGAGTTTTGACGAATGGACTTCCCAAAAAAATCACCGATATTTGAACCTAAATTTACACCAAAAAGAAAAACACTTTAATCTGGGCTTGATTAGAATTCATGGTTCATGTACTGCGGAACATACGTTCAAATATCGGTGATTTTTTTGGAAAGTCCATTCGTCAAAACTCAAAGAGAATCTTTTTCCTTGATTCTTTAGATATTCGAACTCAATTATAAAATCTGATTGAACGGTATTTGCGAAATTTGTAACTATTGATCTTACAGTATTTGGTGAATGAGGAAGTTGAAATCCACTTTTTGAAAATAAATATCTCAAATCAGGCGATGTACAAAATAAACTGAGAGGCACACCATTTTTATAGACCATTCTAGAGATCATCTTTTCCGTTGAATTTTCTTTTTTAAAATAACTGTCAATTGTTTTAGACTTTTTCTTGGGTATTTCTTCCTCACAATTAATATTAGCTGAATAGGTTTTTGATGTAGATGGTTTAGGGAATGAAACAGAATACTGACGTTTTAGTTGGATACTTTCAGAACTTTGATCAATGCAAATGCAATGCTTTGTTCTCAAATGTGTTTTTAAACCTTTGTAAGAACCTTTACTTATTTTTAATATGTTAGAGCACAATGTGCACTTTGCGTTTACAGAATTGTCTTCTTGCATTTTTTCAAACTAATGCCATATAGTTTTCTCACTCTCTCCATCATAATCCTCCTCATCTTGAATTGGTTTTGAAAGTGACATGTTATGAAACTTTTTATAGCTTGGATATACTAATATAAAGTACACTACGCTACGAGTAATACCTGTAACAAACAAAATAAATTAATGTAACTCAACTCGTAATAACTCGTTCTGAAGTTGAATAATTCAGACAATTTGTGTGAACTATCCAGCACTATTTATTTTATAATCTTTTTTATAATTCTTACACTCATAAGTGATCAAGATTCATTTATCGATTGAGCAAAAACAATATCTATTCTATTTAAATAAAACACTTTTCAACAGATACAATCGCTCGCGTAAATACAAGAACAATATGATATTATGTTTTTTATAATAAGAACAATATATATTTACTTACATTTTGAATTTTGATGAAGCAGCGACAAAACAAAACACATTTATTTCCTCGCGCGACTCGCGACTCGCGAGGCAAATGACTGTCTGGCTGGCGGTGGCGCGACGCGGATGCGGGGGAGTGAGCGGGGTGGTACTGGCGAAACGTAGTGGGGCGACTCGGCGACGAACGACTCGCACGCATGAACACTACGCACAACACATTTAAAGTACCTACTCATGCAACAGCTATATTATTTTCCCAGAAACTGCTAGCACCGGATCCGGTCTTCGGTTCCGGTATATTGGTACCGGATCCGGTAACCATTAAATGATGCCGGATCCGCCGGATTACCGGATCCGTTTTTCCGGATTGCAATCCCTAATCTTGACCTAGGGAAATAAATAGTCTTACGACTGCGTCTAGCATAAATAATATGTATCTATTAGAATAATAAACACATTTCTCTTTAATATGTGTGTTTACCTACAAATTTTAAAAAATACATCGAATTCATAAAAATACTTACCCCTGAGATTTATTATTTTCCCTATTTCTTCCCAAGCATGAGAATGCGGTGTTTACGGTGTTGGTCACTGTATTCCGCCGACTCCATGTCATAAAGACAAGGATATTTCTGCACTAAAACTATTAAATTTTCGTCAGTCATTGTTATTTCCATCCCTACGGCATGAATGAACAGGCTGCACTGAGCTGACGAGCGGCCGCGTGCGCCATTGTACGATAGAGTGAGACAGCATGCGATAGCAAGTGATCGGCGGTGAAAGGATGCGTTAGCATGCTATCGCGCGCTTCAGCGTTCCGGAGTCTCCCTGCCGACCATTGCATTTTGTCCGTGATGCCGATCGCCTCGAGGATTCCGCCGCGTGCTATCGCATTAAGCTTTCTGTCTCGGTCTAGCAAATGGCAGTTCTAAGCGACAGAAAGAGAAAGGGCGACGGAAAAAGGCGATTCCGTGCTGCCAGATGAGGTCCAACACTTAGATTACGAGCGCAACTGACTCATGCGAACAAATGTCCGATAGAGCGCGCGACAAGTTTGAACGAGTCGGAGCACACCTTTTGTTTTTCACAACAAATTCGAGCGGGACAATACATACTGGTTATTAAACAGCTTGTGTTAGACATTTTAGTTAAGTTTTGTGATATCGATTTTTTTTGTTTTTGTCGTCGTAAATACCTAATCTGGCCTTATGTGGACCGCGAGGTTCATTTTTCAGGTCGAAATTTCCAGAACGGAAGCGAGCAAACCAATAACAGGTGGTGCGTTGGTTTGCAGTGTTAGCTCCGTAAACGTCTTTGATGTTGCGTGCCGCTTGTGCCGCGTTGCTGCCACGACTCACTACTCATATTCCATAATTACTCGAATTTTTAACGTATCCATGATGACGAAAAAGATTGAAATGCGATGAAAATGTAACACTAATCAATAAACAAATGACTACTTTTGGAAAAATAATTCCATGTTTTTAAAATAAAATTAATTTGAAATTAGAATTCTTAGCCAAACAAAAATTATTTTGATTTGAAATGGCCAGTACTGCAGAACGACAATTTCATAGGTAAAGACCTATTATGTCGACTCACCGCGCCTTAATTATTTTTACTACCAAAATCAGATTTTTTTTTTCATTTTCATTTATAAGTATACTTATGCGTGGAATTGTCCCTACTAATAGGATAAATTTGGGCCATGATTCTAAATAGCCTATTTTATAACATAGATAATATATATCGGGAAAAAATCCTATGTTTATCAGGATTAGAACTCATCATTGTTGCATATTGACAAAAGTAAGTGTCAATGTCATTTTTGACATTGACAGATGTCATGAAGTAAAGCCTATTTAGTTAGATTATTTCAGTTGGCCAAAAGGCTATAAATAGTGTAGACGTAGTGTATATGCCTAACATAACAATATACCTATGTATATAATATACCTAACTAAATAGGCTTTACTTCATGACATCTGTCAATGTCAAAAATGACATTGACACTTACTTTTGTCAATATGCAACATCTCCCTTTTCGAAAAAAAAAAGCAAACTAATATTAGTATTAAGTAACTTACATAACTAATAACAGTACATTACTTATCTACTCAAATTTCTCATGTATGTACAATTTAGGACGTCTCACACTTCTACCAGACCTGGTTACGTAACCGGTATTTTCTAGACTTTCCATAGGAACACAGTTATCATCGATAATGCAATTTGAACAGGACCGTCTCCGAGCTGTGCCGAACTCATGGGATCTATACTGTCCTGTATGGGAGGCATATCGCCGTTGCCATAAAAAGAAGGTGGAGGATTTGTATTTTTTAAATTCTTTTTTCTAGGTCTAATGTGTCCCCTATTCCTCCTATACACAACACCATTTGGATCCACTACATAATATGATCTACCACAACCTAATTTCTCTTTAATTATTCCCGGAGACCAAAAATATTTAGGATTTTTTTTGAAATAAATGTCATCTCCAGGCTGTAACAAATAGGATGTATACTTCGCATTCCTGTCAAAATAAAAAGACATTCTGTCTCTGCTTTGATTATGACATCTTTCAAACGTCGAAAATTTTACAACTTTTGGTTTGAGTTTTCTGTTTAGAATTAGTAAATTTACTCGCAAGTTTCTAGACATTAATAATGCGGCCGGACTGGGAAAATCTCCCTTAGCAGCGTTGCGGTAGTGTAGTAACGCCAAATGTATATCCGAGCCATCTTCCTTGCATTTTCTTAATATGTTTTTGACAATTTTAACTCCACTTTCAGCCTGGCCATTAGACCTGGTCCAATAAGGACTGGTAGTAATGTGTTCTACATCCCAATCAACAAGAAAATATTTGAATTTGCAAGAGTTAAATGGTGGACCATTGTCAGATATTAATGTTTTCGGGATTCCATGTCGAGCAAAGAAGGATTTGAGGTTTTTAACAACGTTATCGACAGTGTAATTCTTATGCAAAGAAGCTAGCTCTATGTACTTGGAATAATAATCCATGCAGACAAGGAAATTTTCTCCATCAAAATATAATAAATCTATACCTACCTTCTCCCACGGAAGATAAGATATCTCATGGCATTTTAACGGTTCCTTGGGTATGTTTGCCATGAATTTTGCACACGCCGAACATTGATCAATTAGGTTTTTAATATCCGCGTTAATATTTGGCCAATAAACTGTTTCTCTAGCTATGTTGAGTGTCTTATTAATACCTAGATGCCCACAGTGTATTTTATCTAAAATCTGTCTTTGCAAGGATTTTGGAACAATAAGCCTATTGCCTTTAAATATTAAGCCATTCATTATATGTATTTCATTTTGAATGTTCCAATACGGTTTCACAAGACAGCTTACTTTGTCTTTGCTTCTTGGCCAACCATTCTGAATATAAGACTTGAGCAGATTTAAAGATTCATCATTTTTACTTTCTAATAATATTAATTCTAAATATGGCTTACTCACTGAGAGATTAAAAAATATTGAATTTACATGATATTGTAAGTCTTGTTCATACTGAGGGATGTATGTATCACTAAGTGAGGCTCTTGACAAAGTATCTGCTATATGCATATATTTACCAGGTACATAAACCACTTCTAGGTCGTAACCCTGCAACGATAACATCATTCTTTGTAGTCTAGCAGGTACTTCATGAAGAGGTTTTTTAAAAAGGAAATTAAAGGTTTGTGATCAGTATGAACAGTTGTTTTACGAGGGCTGCACTAAAAGTATCGGGAATGGAATATTTCCACTGTTCCTGTCATATTAAAATCTTTTTATTTTAAAACTCCTTGGTTTTAAAAATCGAATACCGTTTATTTATTTAAAAAAAGATTCTCGGTCTTGTCACAAGGTCTTGTCAAACTTGTTTAGTCGTTGAGAAAATGGAATTGACTCGAGAAAATTCTAGAGCGATGATTTATTATGACTTGCGAAGTGGTTTAACACAAAAACAGTGTGTTGACCGGATGATTTCTGCATTTGGTGATGAAGCCCCATCCAAAACCACAATTTATCGCTGGTTTGCTGAATTTCAACGTGGACGTGTCAAGCTCAGTGATGATCCCCGTCAAGGTCGTCCAAAAACTGCAGTCACCCAAGAAAACGTTGATGCTGTGCGTAAGCTGATTGAGGAAGATCGACATGAGACATACCGCGAAATTCAGGCAACTTTAGATATTGGCATGAGTCAAATACAAATAATCTTGCATGAACAATTAGGTGTAAAAAAGTTGTTTTCCCGATGGATACCGCATTTGCTCTGTGAAGAGCAAAAAGCGGCTCGCGTTACTTGGTGCGTCAGAACTATCGAAAGATTCCACGCAGGATCCTCAAATGCTGTATACAACACCGTATCAGGTGACGAATCCTGGATATACGCGTACGAACCCGAAACAAAAAACCAGTCACGAGTTTGGGTGTTCGAAAATGAGTTAAAGCCAACAAAAATTGTTCGTTCACGGAGTGTTGCAAAAAAAATGGTGGCCACGTTTGTCTCCAAAACCGGCCATGTTGCGACTATTCCTCTTGAGGGACAAAGAACGGTTAATGCAGAATGGTATGCTAACATTTGTTTGCCACAGGTCGTTTCTGAACTCCGTAAAGAGAACTGCGACCGCCGCATCATCCTCCATCACGACAATGCGAGTTCTCACACCGCGCACAGAACAAAAGAGTTTTTAGAGCAAGAAATCATAGAATTATTAGACCATCCGCCGTACAGCCCCGACCTAAGCCCTAATGATTTCTATACTTTCCCTAAAATAAAGAATAAATTGCGTGGTCAGAGATTTTCATCAACTGAAGAAGCTGTGGACGCCTACAAAACGGCCATTTTGGAGACCCCAACTTCCGAATGGAATGGTTGCTTCAATGATTGGTTCTATCGTATGGAAAAATGTGTCATATTTCGCGGAGAATACTTCGAAAAACAATAAATAGATTTTTAAATAGTAATGTTGTGTCACTTCCTTGATTCCCGAAATTTTCAGTGCCGCCCTCGTACTGCCATAAATATATTGGTGAAATTTATTACATCCAAATTGTATGGCAAACAATTCCTTTTCAATCTGAGCGTAGTTTTGTTGAGAGGAGGTAAGTGTTCTTGAACTATATGCAATGGGTCGTTTGTTTTGCATCAATACCGCTCCCAGTGCATTCTTTGATGAATCTACCGACAAAATCACAGGTAAGTTGCAATTATAATTAGTTAACACAGGTGCTTTAGATACGACTTCTTTTAACAAATCAAAGCACTTTTGACAATTTTCATCCCATAACCATAATATATCTTTTTTTAACAAATTTCTTAAGGTATTAGTTTTCTCTGCTAGATTTTCTATAAACGGTGCTAAAAAATTAATCATGCCTAGAAATCTCTGCAAATCTTTAATATTTTTAGGTATATCTTTTATGGCTTTAACTTTCTCTGGATCAATTTTTACACCTTCTTTACTAAAAATATAGCCCAAATTGCTATTTCTTCTAGAAGAAACTTGCACTTGGCTTTATTTAATTTTAAATTAACTTGCCTAGCCCTTTCCAAAAACACTTCTAACCTTTTATTGTATATTTCAATTGTTTCACCGTATATTAAAATGTCATCACACCAAATTATTATACCTTCAATGTCTCCGAAAAGATCTATCATGGTTTTATAGAAAATTTCGGTAGCCGTGTTTATTTCAAAAGGTAATCTTAAAAATTTGTATCTGCCAAAGGGAGTTTGAAATGTACATAGATCACTACTTTCTTTAGTTAATTTTATATTATAAAACCCAGAAAACGCATCTAAATGCGAAAAATAAGAGGCTTTGGACAATTTAGACCTGACTTCATCTATATTTTTAATTGGATAATGACATCTCAATAAATTTTTATTTAAATTTCTAGGATCTAAGCAAATTCTCAATCCACCATTCTTTTTCATGGCTATAACTAAACTACTCACCCAGAGAGTAGGTTTGTTCACCTTCCGTATGACTCCCATGTTTTCCATGAGTTGAAGCTCATTCCTTAACGGTTCAACCAACGCGAAGGGTACCTTTCTAGGGGGGTCAACGCACGGAATAGCATCCTTCTTTAGCACGATGCTGTGTTCGTATGGGAGGCAGCCTAGACCCTGAAACACATCATTATATCTGGTCACAATTTTGTCACAAGTTTTTTGATACATATTGTACACATTTTGCTCAACATTTTTGACATTTTCATTCTTTATATGAAAGTTTTTTGTTATTATATTTAGCTTTATACAAGTGGGTAAACCAATCACAGTTGGACAATTTAATTTAGTTACAACAAAAGTAATGTTTTCTGGTTTTGTTTTGTTTTCAACTAAACAACAAATGTTTGACACTGAAATTATCGGAATTCTGTGCCCACTGTAGGCAAAGATATTATATTTTTTACACATTTCTTTACTCTGTTTGTCAAATTTAAGATTCAATTCTTTAAATACTTGATAAGACATCACATTTATGTCTGCTCCAGTGTCAATTAGGCAATCTACATGTTTGTTGTTTATTTTAAGAGAATAATGCCAGGAATTGTTTGTGTTAATCAAATTTGTACTAGCATTTTGTGACTTTATGTTTTTAATGTTGAATAATGCCCCTATTGTAAATCTCTCAGCCTCAGCACCTTTGGGGCTTGATTCATCATCGAGATTTATGCTACCTACCCCAGAACCAATAGTCCTGACATTATTTTTCTTAAAACATAGATTAGTAAAATGTCCATATTTAAAACATGACCTGCATCTGTATTTCCATGCTGGACAGTTGCGGCGACCATGCGATGTGTTGCACTTTACACACGACGATGTTCTGGATTCAGGTGTAGCTGACCTTGGGTGACCTTGGCGTGATGGGGATCTTGAGTTTTTTCTCTTCTGGTGTGGGGGGAAACTGGTCCGACGATTTTTGTGTAGCTTGTATACTGTGGCTTTGTCTTTTCCATCTGCTGCATTGATTGATTCTTCACTTTTCTGCGCCATCGTGAGTGTTCTACAGAGGAGTTTGGCTCTTTCTAGGGATAAATCTTGCTCTTGTAGGAGCTTTTGACGAAACTGCGAGAAGTTTGTGGCCATATTAGCAATGAAAATGTCCTTTACAAGGGAATCGCGTAGCGAACCAAACTCACAGGCATGACTTGCGTTTTCTAATTCCATTAGAAAATTTTCCAAGGATTCTTTCACACGTTGTTTCAACGCAAAGAATTTGTGCCGCGCCACGGTCAAATTCTTTTTGGGTTCAAAATACTCGACGAATTTTGCCTTGACTTCTTGGAATGTAGCAGTGCTTAGGTCCAAATTGAAGGAATTGTAGATATTTAGGCCCTTATCTCACATGGAATGCAGCATGATTGCAATTTTTCTTTTGTCTTCCGTTTTCTCCATGCCTGACCCCAGTAGGAATATTTCGAATGACTGGGCCCATTTCTTGAAATTTTCAGCATTATTGTTGATAATTTCTGTAGAGATCTCAGGCTTCTGCACTCCGTTTCCTGCCATTGTTAAGTTCCCACACTCAGATTGTCTCGAAGCTTCCGGAGTTTTTGATGTACCCCCTTTTGCGTTCATGATTTTCGTTTTCTTGACAACTTATTTTTTACTTCTTTTTCTGATACCATGTAGCGGACTTACAATCAAGAGGTCGAAGCCGGCTACAATCATAAATTTAAAATTATTTATTATTAATTCATTCACAATTGGTTCGGGAACCCCAATGTTGGAGATATTGGTTAGAAGCACTGTTTTAACGCGCCAATAAACAGTCCTGTAGTTGGGTTACAGTTTGCACAACAATTGGCTTAGATATGTCACCGTAAAATTGTAAATACCGTTAGATTGTAATATAACTAGCGAGATTATAAAATGTCGATACATTGTCAAATAAACATTCTTCTTACAATTTTACGCATTATTTCGACCTATCCGCAGAATAAAGTTATATTTGCAAAATCTTAACTTTACAGTGGAGCGATTTGAACTTATTATCACTATTAGGACACACAATTATCTGTAACTTTTTTGTTCTTGCTGTATACAACTGATTCTTGCACTAAACACGTAACTGTAAAGGCTTTGTCTTTTATGAATACACTGAATCAAAACACAATATTTCTGAATTTAGTAGTATTTATATGCACAAGTGATGATTTGAACTTAAAAGTATGGAATATAATAAAAAAAAATATGTCATATAATCACTTTATTATTAATTATTTAACAGACTATCAGTCTTATACAAAACAGCCTTCAAAGTACAGAGTTTTTTCTTAGGTACTATAAACATTAATACAATACAGAGTTCTGTATTTACATTACATTTTTTTTTCTTCTAAAAAACAAAAATAAACTTTTACATTTAAAAAAAAAACACTTAAAATACTAATAAAAAATCACAGGTTGACTTAGATTTCAGTCTCACCATAACAATCAGGCAATACCATAACAGCATGTTCCAAACAAAAGCATTTTTTGCAAGTGGCACAGTTGTAACGTGTTTTGCGGTTTTTTTTTGGATGAGCAATATCCACTCGACCAATTTTATTATTATTAGATGTCGCTGAAGACTCGGGACCATCTAATTGACAAATTTCAGCGAGCCTAAGTCTTATGATTTTAGGCAAGGAAGTATTGAGAGTTCGTCGACGGAGATGCGAATTTATGAGTTGATATAAAAAGGGTTCAAGAAATATTCTGCGGCAAATTTTCTTATCAGGATTGTTTTGCACATAAATAATATAAGTATTTATATCTGCTACGTTCATCAGACTATAAAAAATTACCATCGGCCACCTATTTGTGCCTCGAGCTACGTTATAAATCTTACACATTTTGTCTACAGTAGGGATGGGGAAACTTTTTCCTTCGCGTGCCAATATAATACTAACGAAATATATGGCGGGCCAAGTTGTTGCATTTTTGGCTATGTTAATTACTGAAATAAAAATATTGATATGTATTTTCTGAAACACTAATTTATTGTGCAATATTACAAAATAACTATTGGAATAAAAAAGAAATTGGAAATTGTAATTAAATTAAACTTTTATAGCGCTGGTCTTTGTGGGGACATGTGACATGTGGAACTGTTTTTGTTTCTGCATGATTTCATCACAAGCCGGCTCCATTTGTGATGCTGAACATTTTAGTCGTGAATAAAGGTGGTCATCCGAAAGCCTATTACAAAGACATTTTTTTCTTAATTTCATTATTGAAAAAGTTTGTTCGCACAAATAGCTTTTACCAAACATAGCCATTATTTTTTGGGCGTGTGCCACTATATTTGGGTATTGTGTCCTAGATATGGACTTATAATTAAATTCCAATTTGCTGGTGTTAAGAAACAGTTGCTTCAAATGGGTATTGCATTGCATCTCAATTAGTTCAAGTTGGAGGTTGGCGGGTGTTTCATCGACGTTGACGTTAAAAGGTATCGAAAAAATATTTAGTGAAGGCTCAATTCTCTTAAAATCTTGAAATCTCTTCTCAAATTCTTCGTGCAGTTTCTTCAGTTGTTGAGCGAACCTTTTTAAGTTGTCGTTTGAGACAGGTGATATACTGCTCAGGTTGGGAAAATGGGTAATTTCATTTTTCTCTACACTGCAAAACAATTTAAGCTGCAATTTGAAGGCTTTTAAATGTCCCCAAAGCTCATCTAAGAATTGATTCTTGCCCTGAAGCTTTGTATTCAATTTGTTTAAGTGCGACAGCAAATCTGTGAAAAATGCGAAATCAGCATGCCAATTTTCGTCAGACATGATCTTAAAGTCGTCCCATTTGCCTTGCACCGTCAGAAAGTCTTGAATCTCCTTTCTTAAGTTCCACACTCTCTCAAATGTATTACCACAGCTTAACCATCTTACTTTAGTATGGTAGAGGAGATCAGAGAACTTGCTTTCGGTGGATTTTAGAAATACTTGGAATTGTCGATGCATCAAACCCCGTGAACGTATTATGTTGATAAGTTTAACAACCACACTCAAAACGGGTTGTATGTCAATAGCTGCTTTACACAACACATCTTGGTGTATTAAACAGTGCAGAAATAAGACATTATTATTAGGGTTTTCTTTGCAAAATATACCCATAAACCCTAAATTGCTACCCACCATATTTGGTGCTTCATCCGTGGTTATGTTACATAATTTGTCCATAGGCAAGTGAAACTTTGAAAGACCCTCAAAACAAGAGTCGTAAATATTTTTTCCAGTGGTTTTTCCTTTCAACGATTATAAGCATGCTAATTCTTCGGTTATGTTGAATACTGAATCAATTCCTCTGATAAAAATCAGCAATTGGGCAGTATCGCTTACGTCTGTGCTCTCGTCCATGGTTAGAGAAAAGTATTCAAATATATTAATATTGATAATCAATTAAAACAGAATGTCAGTTAGCACGATTTATTAATACTATAAACAACACTAAAATAAACAATATACAAAACTAAAAGCGTCGTACTGCCATTTTGTCACAATCCTTGTTCCCCGTACCCCTAAGGATGCGCGTGAGCCTACGCGTCTAGTGTTGCCCGCGCACGATTAACATAATCGATTTAACAGTTCGGCCATCCTGTGTGTTCCTTCGTCCTCGAAGGATTCTTCGAGATGGTACGCTGCCGTCCAGCAGCTGCGAAGGCTCGGAGCAGCCTCCAACAATAGCAGACCTCGTAGGCGGTCGTAGCAGGTACACGGCAGACAATAGCCCCGTAGGCGAAGTGGGCCCCGTAGGCAAAACAAAGCCCCAAAGGCAACATAATTATAGCACCGTAGGCAAAACATAGCCCCGTAGGCAAAACATAGCCCCGTAGGCAAAATATAGCCCCGTTGGCAAAACATAGCCCCGTAGGCAAAATATAGCCTCATAGGCAAAACATAGCCCCGTAGGCAAAATATAGCCCCGTAGGCAAAATATAGCCTCGTAGGCAAAACATAGGCCCGTAGGCAAAATATAGCCCCGTAGGCAAAATATAGCGCCGAAGGCACGCAAGCCACGTGGGCGAAATAAGGCCCCGTAGGCGGATCAAATCCCCGTAGGGAAAACAAGGCCAGCTCAATGCAGCGTAAGCCCCACAGGCAAGCGTTATTAAATTAATGAGGTGACAGACAGGTATGCAAATAAGAACGCAGTTGAGGCCCCTAAGGCAAGCAAGCGTTCCACCATCAGTCCATGCTTTACTCTTCGCCAGACGAAAAGCTTTCACGCCTGGAATGCGATATCTTAATTTTATCTCGGGCAACTATATTTTTATACGCCCGTTTCCCTTTTACCAAAGAAGTCACCTCAAAACGGTCATTCGGTAGGGCAGCTGTAACTTTATAGGGCCCAGCATATTTGCGTACTAGCTTCCCACTAGAAAGTCCTGGCCTTAAGATTTTCCGCTCGACCATCACCAACTGACCGACTGGAATAGTAACACCAACTCGTCGGCTCCGATCATATCGGGTTTTCATAATATGAGCCTTCTTTACAATTGCACTGGCTGCTTCTTCCCGCAGCGTGCCAACATCTCCTACGACTACTCCCCCGCCTAAATCATTAGCTAGTCGGGGTCTTAGAGCACACAAAAGCTCAAGCGGGGATTTATTAGTCCCTTGGCTTACTGTGGAGTTGATACCCAACTGTACCCTAGGCAAATACTTTTCCCAGCCTTTCTGCTCATCACCCATGTAGGCGGTCAAGGAATTTAAGATGGTCCTATTAAGCCTCTCGACTTGGCCATTTGCTCTCGGTGAGGCCACGGCATTCATTATGTGTTTGATCCCTCTCTTACTGCAAAATTCTTCAAATTCTTTGCTAGTGAACGCCGTGCCGCGATCGCTTATTATACGTGCAGGGTAACCAAAGACCATACACAACTTTTCAAGTGCACTAGTGGCTCCTTTGGCATTCGCACTGGCTACTGCATCTAGCCACACGAACTTCGTGAACCCATCTATTATTGCGAAAACGTAGCACTTACCGTTGCTTTTGCAGAATGGACCCAAATGATCAACGTGCAACGTGTGAAAGGGTATTGGCTCCCTTGGGATTGGGTGTAGGAGGCCTGGCTGTTTGCCGGTAGGCTTCTTTGTAAACTGGCACCCTATGCAGCTGGCTACATACTTCTCCACGTATTTCCTCATTTTTGGGAACCAATACTTGGACCGTATGGCCTCTAAGCATTTCTCAGACCCCATGTGACCATACTCGTCATGATATATTTTCAAGATATGAAATCTTGCACCCTTAGGTAAAACTAGCTTATAGTCATCATCTACCAGACGACACAATTTTCTATTGATAATTTTGTATTCTTTCGCTAGTCCGTTTTTCTTTTTCTTATTAGCATCTAGCTCCAATTTTAAGTTTGTGATAAGCCTCTGAATTTCTTCATCTTCTTCTTGCAGCGCATCTATCATAAAACATATAGAAGAGAACTTCTATATGTTTTATAAATTCGGGGTTCCGGCTAAGGGTGTCAACGTGCGCCATGCTACAACCGGGTCTGTGATCGACTTCGAAGTCATACTCTTGAAGGTCGAGCCACCATCGAGCTATGCGAGGAGATAAGTCCCTTTTCAACCAAGCCATTCGCAAAGCAGAACAATCCGTGACAACACGGAACTTGACACCGGACAGATACACCTTGAAGCGTTGAATAGCAAACACTACCGCTAGTGCCTCTAATTCGAAGCTGTGGTACTTCTCTTCGGTTGCTGTGGTCTGTCTGCTCGCATATGCGACAGCCTTCAACTGTCCGTTAGACTGCTGTTGAAGCAATACAGCACCAAGGCCTATCTTCGACGCATCTGTATGGACCTGTGTTTCCTTTTCAGGATGATAAATCGCAAGTACTGGATCAGCGGTATATCCTTAAGCTTTTGTGCAGCATGTTCCTGGTCCGGTCCCCATTTCCATTCTACAGTCTTCTTCGTAAGCAATGTGAGGGGTCGAGCTATAGTCGCAAACTCCTGAATAAATTTGCGGAAGTAGCTGGCAAGACCAAGAAATTGACGTAGCTCATGTACATTGGTTGGTGTTTTAAAGTTAGCTACCGCCGTTATTTTATGAGCTGATGGTCGAATCTCGCCTCCGGATATCTCGTGTCCCAAATACTCGACACATTCGGTGAGAAAGGAACATTTGTTTCTTTTTAATTTTACGCCTGCGTTGGTAATTAATTCGAGGACTCTTCGCAGGTTATATAGACAATCCTCTACGTTATCGCCCCAGACAATCACATCGTCGATGTACACCTCGGCGCATTTATGTATCACGGGAGCAAGGATTTGGTTCATTGCCCTCTGAAAAACAGCAGGTGCATTACAGAGCCCGAAACTCATCATTCGGTACTGGTAGTGACCGTCCGGAGTGACAAAGGCGGTGAGTGGTCTTGAGTCTGGTGTTATCCTAATTTGGTGGTATCCATTTGCCAGATCTAAACTGCAGAACACTGTTTTGTTGACCAGTCTATCTAGAAGATCCTGTATCAGTGGAAGAGGATACCTTTCTTTTTCTGTTATTTTATTTAGAGCTCGGTAGTCGACACACAGGCGGAATCCACCGTCCTTCTTTTTGACCAAGATGATAGGGCTAGCATAGGGTGAGGTCGACTCTTCTATTATTTTGGCTTCTAGTAGTTCAGCAATGATTTTTCGGACCAACTCTCTATCATGGTAGGACAAACGATATGGTTTGTAATTGATGACTTTATTTTCTGTCAATTTGATCGTCATTTCAATAGCACAACTTCCCAACTCCATGCTTTTTCCGGAGAAACAACCATCAAACTCGTTCAGGAGAGAGGTAAGTGCGTCTCTTTGGTCGTTGGTCAATTGACTTCCTATTTTGGCTTCCGTAGTTTCCGATTCTAGAAGTTCAGCTCTAGCAATACAGTTAACACTGTTTAGTTTAACAGTTTGCTCTTACTAATAAGTCTTATCACTGTGGTACCTTCGCAACTCTCTACTTCTTCACTCATCACATCTCTTTCAAATCTTGGGTCTCTTTGTTCACTGTGTTTCACTTTTATGACACCGCTAGTAATAGGTTCGGTTCTGACAACAAGTTTGTTGAGTCCAGGTCTTAATATTGTGTCTTCATTGGGGTAAAGCCGAATTTTCTCTAAATGTTCGTACAGCTGTGCAATGTTCAGTAGATTGTCCTTATCATATACATTAAGACTTGTTGATGTTTTAAAAACTAGTATACGAGGTGCCTCGGTAAATGACTGACCCACCAAGATGTCAAAGTCCTGCATCTCATCTGGTACTATATAAAAATCTGCATCCATCTCCACTCCATCAACAGTGAGAGAAGCTGTAGTTAGCCCAAGTGGCTGAACCAACCCATCCCCGTAGCCTTTAATTACATTAGTGCAAGGTTCAAAATCAATATGAAGTTTTTCAAACAGGCTTTTTCTCACTGTGTTACATGTGCTTCCAAAATCTATGAAAGCTTTGGCTGGAGAGGTATTTATTAATACTGTCTTTATGTATTTCAAATCTGTAGTATTAGAGCTAGCATCTGTTTGAATCTTCTTAATATGCTGCTCTTGACTATGTTTCTTTTTCCTGCATTCTTCGATTGTATGCCCTTTAATACTACAGAAGGAGCAATGTTTTTTCTGATTTTGCTTTTTATAGCAGTTTTCTTCGATGTGACCAGACCTATTGCAATAATTACATTTCCGCCCATCAAACTTCTTTGGCCTTGTCTTGCCACAAAATTTTGCCTTATGACCAATCTGGCCACAAGTGAAACATTGAATAACGCTATTGGGTTTGTTGCCTTGTGTAATTGACATTGATAAAGGCCTTATTTCGCTACTGTTCGAGGAAGTCTTCATACTTGCCAAATATTTTAGCAGGGACTTTGTATCGTGACACCCAGCTGCCAAGGCCCCTACTTCCAGAAGTTTGTTCCCCAGCGTGCCCACAATAGCTTGAGCTATCACATCATCACTCATATTGCATGACATGCCTATTCCTAGTTTCTCATAATAAAATTTAATTGGGTCTTCCTCCTCGGCCTTGACTCTATTGACCAGTTCTCTTATCTGGCAGAGTTTATTTTTAGTGAACGGAAAAGCTGCAATCAATTTTTCCTTCCACTCCGGCCAGCTAATGTCATAGCTAGCTTGGTGCTCGTACCAATTCTTGGCATAACCACCTAACTTGGAAGTGCAATTGCAAATTAGAGTGCATTCGTCCCAGCCATGCATGCCTGCCACACCTTATAAATTCCTGATCCAGTGTTCGACCGACACTGCGGATGTCTGCGGGTCGAACTCAGGGATAAATTCGTTTCTGCCCACATAGCGTACCACAGATTGTGTGTTTGAGGTAGAAGCATCATTATTATGGTCCGTTTTCTTTCTGAGTTCACATATTAATCCCTCCAATGTTTCAATCCTGCTATTCTTCCTCTTTAGTTCCTTCTTGTGCCGCTTGCTTGATGAGTGTTTATCACCACTGCTTTCTGAGCTCGAGGAGGAGGAACTAGAAGATCTTTGTCTTCTCTTATGACGACCCATGCTTATTATCAAATAATTATAACTACAATGTGGTAAATGCAATTATCACACAGTCAGTCCTTAATAATAGTAAAAGTTATAAGTAAAAATAATATAATAAAAGTTAGGAAAACAAAAGTTCAATTTTAAATTTAAGAAATAATCCGAGTCACTAAGCTTAACACTAAGTAAAGTTCAAAAATGTTTATTTGTACTGGCGTTCACCACAGTAATTAAAATTAAGTTTCACCAAAGTTCTATCACTTTTCAATGTGTAACATTAGAAACATAGACTTTTCATTGCCTTTAATTATTAAAGACAACACTTAATTTGTCCAATACTGTCCAGTGTCCACTTATATTTATTTAAGATAAAGAAAATGTCTTTTAAAAGAAAGAAAAACAGTCTGTACTATAGCAATAAAGGAACAATCTCACCCAGTAGCCGGAAACTTGTTCAATAGGCAGCTTATAAGTATTAGCTGACAGGCAACAGCAAGGTTTTTGTCAGTCAAGCACCACAACCCACACACAATATTATGCCAGCCTAATGCAGGAAGAAAGTTACCACCATTTCACAGTGTTCAGTATCACCAATAAAGTTATTTCATAACACAAGAAAGTACAGTTCACAGCATTTAGTGAAGAAAGTCATTACTTGTTAAGTATTAAAATAAGTTTCCAGCACCAAAACATAAAATTATTGTAGCGTTTAACACAAACACATTCAGGGTCCAAAGTTCAAATTTCAAAGCAAATTTTCTGTCTTTACAGTTTGTCACAAAATTACGCGAATCCACTCATGAGCGTCAATTCGTCCCACTTCTGATTCTGATAATCAATTAAAACAGAATGTCAGTTAGCACGATTTATTAATACTATAAACAACACTAAAATAAACAATATACAAAACTAAAAGCGTCGTACTGCCATTTTGTCACAATCCTTGTTCCCCGTACCCCTAGGGATGCGCGTGAGCCGACGCGTCTAGTGTTGCCCTCGCACGATTAACATAATCGATTTAACAATATAAATATTCAGTTCTGTTCCAGCTGTGACGATAATTGTGCAGCGATGGCGTTAATTCGATCAGTTATCGTTCTCCGTGATAAAGCTAAAGATTGAAACTCTTTACTTTTTTCTGGACAAATAATGTTGCTTACAGCCACCATGCAATCTTTTACAAACTCACCATCCGACAAAGTTTTGTTACTTTTTGCGATTTTGTAAGTTACAACATAACTTGTCAGTGTTGCAGTTTTCTGAGTATCAGATTGCTTCGTGAATATGTTCTGCTGTCCACGTAACTTCTCTTTTTGCCTTTCAACAAATGACTTTCTCTCTGCCTCTGTCATAGACGAATATTTCGCATTTGCATGTTTTTTTGAGAAGTGTCTAGACAAATTAAAATCTTTAAAAACTGCAACTGTTTCATTACAAATGAGAAAAACTGGTTTGTCTTTAAATTATGTGAAAGAATATTTCCATGACCATTCGTCTTTAAAAACTCGACACTCAGAATCGACTTTCCGTTTTTTGGTCGTCATTTTGCTGCTGTAACAAAACAAACTAACTACATCGCCCTAACATATTTTACAATTAAATAATTTTAAGACACAAAAAGTGATAAAATTTACGCTACTTGTATATTATTATACTTACTTTGTATTACTTTGTATACTCGTATAACTTCGAATTCGTTTTATCGTTTCTTGTCTTCCGTGTCATCTAACAAACTTTTATTTGATGTAGATGAATGTCTTATAGCTTAGAGTCATTTTCTGTTTTCCGATGCGACGTAGTTTCTTTTGACAGTCACGTACCATTTGACGTAACTGTTTAATTTCAAATATTTTTGTATAAGTTAATTTCGTAGTTTCCGCTGAATTTCTCATTTAGCAGCCAGAGCTATATTGTTTTGTGGAGTGTGGAGAAGTGGAGATTGGTCGTCTTCATTATCAGACGCAGGTGGTGTTACTGGATAGTTTCTGGTAGATTGTAGCTTTACGCGATCTCTAGCTGTTTAGTCTTCTATCTCCATATTTTTCTAGCAGCCTTTTGTTTTATTTTAGTCATATAATTTATGCTCTTAATTTGTCCCTTTTTATATTGCGGCCTTTCTTTTTCTTTCATTCAGCATTTTTATCCGGTTCGTTTTTAATTCTTTGGTAGCTAAATTTTTAGCTTGAAGCTTTTTTTTCTAACCTCTTTTATCTTTTTTGTGGAACCTTCGCACCCATGATCGAATCAAATCTTCACTTGGGGCGTCACGTAACCCTCGAATATTGTAACGTAAACAAGATCTTCGACGAGAAATTTCATACGAATAATTAGCTTTGAAATACGCTTCGATTACGAACGCACGTTGTTCACCCGTCAACTGCAACATTGCGACTAAATAACCCGCATGAATGATGAAGCCAACGCGGCCCCCTCCCCGCTCCTCCGCTCAACGGTTATGGAAAAATTGTAAATTTAAATCCTGATTCTGCTACCGGACACCCTGTACCAGTGTATAATTCACTAATTTCCAGATATTATTTTAACCTACTAATATGGCGCTATTCACTTTCAGTGGCCGAAGATTTGTCAGTGGCTACATTAAGTTTCAAGTATTGAGAGATCAAATTTGACACAACGAGAGTATATTTAGTAATATTTGGGTGGCAGATCGCATTAAACCTTGGATAAGTGTCCTATCACTTTCTACAACGTTGAGATTTTAAATGGTCCAGAAAAAATTCTGTAACAGTTTTTTACTTTTTTCATCATTGTGTGAAATGGGTTTTAATATCTTAACAGCTTTCATCACCTACTTTATATTCCTAGCTTTAATCCTAGCTTTAATTTTTGTTTTGTCGTATCTTCCTTTTTGTTTCTATATTATCTTTTTGTTTTTATATTTTCCCCAATCTTGTTTTTTATTTTATATTTGGCCACCAGTCCATGCCTAACGTTTTGGCAGCTCCGATCTTTGCCTCCGATTCTATTGTTGCTGCTTCAAAGGTATTAAGGCACGCAAGGCCAAAAAACAAAAAACGAAACGCTTTTTTTTTGGCCTTGCGTATTTTAGATTTTTTCTAAATAGGGATTTCATTTGGCAGTTACAAGGGTATTCAATGAATGTAATGGTAACTTTTTACTTCACTTGGGTGCTTTTAATTTTAAAAATATTAATTTACCCTGCTCCTGTAGACGGTCTCCTTGAGGACCACCAAAAAGAGGTGTCTGGTGTTGAGCAACATACAACATATCTCCGGTTTGGTTTATCTGAAATTACTTAAAAAACCATAAGATTCTATTAGTGGATGAATAAATGTAGGTATTGATCGAAGGAATAGACAAAATGGTTCACTTTTGACATAATGGTAGCTAGAAAAAATCCAATTTTCGACTAATATGTTTTCGTTAAATTGTTTTTAAAAATAGAATTAAATATCACATATCTTATTCCTTCGATCCATCCCCGAAGGTTATATCTGAGAAGGTTTTGTTAAAATTTCAGACCGATCGGTTGAGCTGTTTTTGAGAAATTGTGCTCACGGACATTGAAAATTCCGTTTTGAGAAAAACGCATTCAAAGTTTCAAAAGACGTTTACACATACTTACATGGTAAGTCATCTATGCCAGGGCCATATGATGAACCCTCAGCATCATCAGCAGCTTCTAATATTGCGAGTTGTTGTTGTCTGCGAATCATTCTTCCCTCGCGTGTGCGCCCATACGCTCTTAAGTCAGAGATATTGACGCGCTCTGCATCCTCCTTTTCGGTATAGGCATGGGCATTTGGCCCAACTGGTAGCCCCAGGGCACTCATGTAATATAGAAGTGCTGTTGTACCTTCATTAAACATGCAACCTGCTATATAAGCTGCTATTTTTTACATTGCTTGAATATCAACTGATTATAGCTTTCGTTTTGTTATGCGTGAAACCACCAACACATCTTTCCAATAATTTTTTATTGCTAAAATCTGTGTAGAGTGGAAACAGAGCTTCAGCGACGTCATGTGGTAATGACTGGTAGTCATGTTTGTAAGTTGATAATGTATTCGAAGATCGTGCTCGCTGCTAGCAACACCATGAATCAGCTTCGACAGGGCACCTCCCGTGTTGAGGATTGTCATCCGTTGAACAATAATGGTTGAACAATAATATGTTGCCCATATTGCATTATACATGCTCTCTACGGAATCAGAGTGTCTCCTGATTGCCAAGCCATAGTAAACTGTCAATTTATTTATCAGTTTACCAGTGTGCTTACCTTTTCCACCGAGTACTTTTATTTATATTTTTTCTCACCTTTACTTACTGTTTCAGTTTTTTTTACACAGTCTCTGAGTCGTGTGCCCATTATTTTTTGGACATGTCCAATACATTTTTTCTTGACCACTTGAATTTCACCATAAGGCGCATCTTAAGCTTTTTCGAAAAGTTTCTCGGTGGCTATTTTCGTACAAGAGTGAATATTGTTTATGATCAGGTCATACGTATTTTGCTTTACAAAACTTGGCATGTCCATCAATCCACAAAATTTAGCTGCACCTTTTAATCTCAATCCGAGAATTCTCATGACAAATAAAAATCGTCTGTTTATCTCATAAGAATGCTTGATGAAGGAACTGGAGTTTATGGTACGAGCATCACACTTACCACACAGTATAACGATTTTAAAACAAGCCTTCGTTGTGAAGCTGTTTCGAATTTGACTTCTCCATCACAATACTTACATTTTACTTAGTGCTGCAAACACTGTTATAAAATTTAAAATTCGATATTCAATAGAATCATGGGTAACTAAGGTTTCCTCCTGCATTTTATTTTTTTCACGGAATCACTAAAATATCCTACTTTAGTAATACTACTTTTATCGGTCTCGGCTGTTTTTGGATCAAAAACATTTTTTCTCTTTTTTGGTCTTGATTTTTGCAGCTTGTCAGATGTTCTTCGTTTTCTACTACACTTGAGAGGCATTTTGAAATGCAAACCTGAACAGAGGCACGCACGACTGCAGCATGACAGAGATGTTTCAACTGACGAAATTCACTTGTTTTGAATTCACTTCACTTGTTTACATCTACAGGGTTACATGGAAAGTCGTGCTGAGTATTAAAGGACGTTATTACTCAGGTCATTTCTGATTGATTTGGTCATATAATTAGGTATCCGAAACCTAACCGTTATGGAGATATTGAATTTTGATTATTTTTTTCAAAATGCACTAGATTTTGCCCCGTGCCTCCACCCGCGTACATACAGCGTCATCTACATACCTTTATAAATTGTAGCCTATAATATGTTATAATAGTATGTAGGTAGGTTTGCTATATTACTGTTAAGTTTCATCAAAATCCATTCCGTAGTTTTTGTGTGGAAGGGTAACAGACATCCTTACATCCATATATTTTTACAATCTTGCGCATTTGTAATTTCTTTGTATACTTAACGAAATACCACTAGATCAACAGATATGATAAAACAATTCACCGATATGGTAAAATTATCAACCGATATGATAAAGCAATCCACCGGTGTGACAAAACTGTGCGTTGGTCATGATTCCAAACACCGATATTAGATTTAAGACACCGATTGGTTTTTTCTTATAATTTCGGTGTAAATTATCATATCGGTGGTTATAAATGACCACCGATTACACCGATATGAGAGCAGCGACGTGAGAAAAAACACACTTTTTAGGAAATTAGAAAAAATGCATTATATCTAAGATAAATTTGGTTACACATAATGAAGCTTAATCACTTACTACATTCATTAGAACCAAACAACAATTTTAAAACTATTCATTACATTTAAAAAATTCAATCACCGATAGTATAAAATTATTGTCCGAGAGCATATTTAATGGCGCACTTACGTTGTTGGCGGGAATATGCAGCACGTTGACACACGTCCGTCTTGACTGCGTGGAAGCACACACTAAGGAGTAAATTAAAATTGGGGTGGGGAGACTGTCCGACTCGTCGATGAAAAGTAAGGCTTAAATTGCTTTTATCCAGCGATATGAGAGAAATTCTCAGGACAAGTACATTTGTGCCTCTACGTAACTATAATCGTTAATTATATAATAAAATATGGTATATAATAATATACAAACTAATATTCTATTTAATAATATAAGTTATACCCTTAACTTATTCATATTTATATAAGCGTTATGTATATAAGCGTTTTTGTTTGTAAAAAAAGTAGAGGGACAGCACCGATTTGATAAAAATAAATCTTTAAGTTATTTATTTCTACCTTTGTAATAGTCCTAGGCATATTATATTTTTTCCACAATCCTATAGCTACCCATTGAATACTAAAACAAATAATTTACAACAATATTCCTTTTTTTAAATAGTAATATCAACGAAGACAAAAAAAGCCATTTGGGAAATTCACCCATGTACATTCCGAAAATGCGATAAAAGAATTTTTTTTGTACTTTTTAACAGCGTAAGGTGCTCATTTTCCAAGTCTTTCTCGAAAATTTTCGAGTGCATGCATCCACTCCAGGTATTGGTGTCATCGTTAGTCTCGACTTCTGCTTCTTCGCTCCTCTTGTGGATTATTCCGTAAGTCACTGATGGTTTGAAAGGTTGCCTCTGACATCTGGACGATCCGATTTAATAGCAGGTTTTGTTGTCTTATACAATCCGTCAGACTTTCCCTTTTTGTGAGCCTTGGCTCTTTGGGAGACGCTGATATTGAAGTTCCCGGGCTATGCGCTCATTTTCGGCTAGGTGCTGGCGTAGAGCTGTAACAACGACTCGAAACGTTCTCGCTGGACGAGTTTTCCCGCAGAATGGCTGAAGCATTGTGACGAGAGATGAGTTTGGCTTTAAGCTTTTGCATATGAATTAAAAACCAATTCTAAAAATTCTCCGGATGGATCTTCTTTGTGATGGCTAAGGGACTTTATATAATTGCCCTGCCTTTGGACCAGCTTAGCAGCTTTCTCTTCATCGACTTCTATCTCCTTTCGCTGTGAGATACAAGCCGATCTTTACTTAAAGCTCGGTCTTGATCTACCGTCAGGAAAGCGAATCGTAGGCTGTTTTTGTCGTCGGAAGAGATGGTTTCTCCGAACAGGTTTGATAGAAAACCTTCTTATTCCATTCCCGCTCCAACCTGGCGGGTAATTTTCATACATTGCCTTTATAAAGCTATAGAAAGAACATATCTAGGTGCCACATTCCGATAAACATTATTAAATAGTAATTATTATAAGTCTTGAGGCCTGAAATCGCAACAGAATCGGACTCGCAGTTTTAGTTTTGCGACAACAAATTCTTACATGCATCAATCATATCAGAACCCATTATTTATTTAACATACATTCAACTATCATTACATAACTGAAACCTTATTAACATCGGAGTAGTAGTTTTGGTTTTACACAAACAAACTTTTACTGCAGTGCTCCCTGATGAGCTGTTATCGTAACACCTGACTAGAAATATGCACCTATTAAACCCGAACCCATAACTGAAAATATCGGACGAATAGTTTTGGTTTTACACAAACAAATGTTTACTGCAGCGCCGCCTGGGGAGTTTTTATCATTAAGTTTATCTAAGAACATTCTCCTTCCAAACACAAATACATCTCTAAAAACAGCATCAAAATCGGACTAGTACTTTTGGAGATACGTGGCAACATAAAAAAGCTACAAACATCTCATGCTGAACGCATATATCGTTTCCGTTTCCTCGCGGCCGGGTATAAAATCACGATCCTAGCACATCCTTCAGGTGAAAGTGCAATGATAAATAAAGTATATCTACTGTTGTATAACTTAGTTTATGTTACAAGACTCATCGATTAAGAAAAATGTTGAATACATAAAATTAATGGTAAAATTGTAATTCGAAAAAGATTATTTTTATTTTAAAGATTTTTGATTAATTTCTTACACATAATGTTAACAATTATTAAGTTTTTTTAACCTTTTTCAAGTGCTTTTTATTGCGAAACTTTTTTAGTACTTTAATAATATGTTTCGTTTGTTTTTATTAAGTAGTTTATTAAATGAAGAGCAATCGCAAGTATTTAAACATATTTTATTATATATGTGGTATGTGTATGTGTTTAGTGCAATGGTAAATATGATTCGTTTAAAGAACAAAATATAAGATATGTCAGAAATTAATTTTTATTACGTATACAGGGTCTGTCGTAAATAATGGATAACCCGTAAACTGGAGTTGGTCCGGATGTGAAACTGTAAGAAAATCGTATTTTCTTGCCAGGGTTTCTAACCATATGAAAATGGCGTAGCATTTTATACTTTTTTATAAATTTCGCTACTTTTTTCGTTCATTCCGTTGCCATTTCATCAAATTTAGGTATTTCTGTGTGATTATTTTAGTATTATACTCCTGAAGACGTGTATTATTTAATTTTAATACAATTTTAGGTGTTTTTAACGTAAACAATTTTCAAAATCATCTTTTTATGCTTTTTTTTAAACTATTTTTTTCTTAATGTCAACTTTGATCATTTACTGTGAAAAAAAAAGTATGGCGCTATAGCTGCCCATTATCTTAATAAATTGTCTAGTATGTGTAGTTTCTAAAAAGGTATTACAATGTGTACTTTACTAGCAATATTAAGTTACAGGAGCGAGATCAATATCAAGGTCAGAATTCAAAATTATGTTTTAATTAATATAAAAGGTTATAAAACTTCGTCATAATGATCTTATTCTACCAAAATTCTTTACACAAACGTTATTGGGCCACTAATAAGGATTTTTAGAAGAAAAACAGGTTCTTTTTAGTAAAAAAAAATATTTATTTTATCAATAACTTTAACCTAAATGCTCGAAATGCCCTCCGCCGGCAGCAATACAAGCTCTACATCGCCTAATAAAAGATCTTTTAATCCGACGCGCATAGCCGGCTTCTGCGATTTTACTTGTTGCTACTTGAATGCGCGTACGCAACTCTTCCACAGAACATATTGCTTCCTTGTACACTACTTCCTTAATGCAGCCCCAGTAAAAAAAGTCCAACTGGTTAAGGTCTGGCGAACGTGGAGGCCATAAAATTGGACCCAATCGCCCTATCCATCTATCTGAATTGTATTATTTAAATGTTCCCTTACACGAACAGCGTAATGTGCTGGACACCCATCATTTTGATGCCACATCTCGTTTCTTATCTCCTGTGGAACGTCTTGCAGTAATCCAGGTAAAGTATTTATTAGAAAATCCAAATACATATCCGCATTTAATATTTCCGGCAACTCAAATGGACCAATGATTTGTCCGTTAATAATGCCAGTCCATAAATTTATTTTAAACTGATACTGCGATCTGTCTTCACGTATCAATCTTGGGTTTTCAAGTTGCCAGCTGTGTAAATTGTGGAGGTTCAAAAAACCATCTTTTCGACACGTTGACTCGTCACTCCATAAAATTTTATTAAAATAACTTGGGTCTTCTCTCATCTTTAGCAGCATTGTGCGACAAAATGTTACTCTCGCAGCAGCGTCCCTTGGCATTAGTGTTTGAACCCTTTGATAATGAAAGGGATATAATTCATGCCTTTTTAAAATTCTGTGCACGGATTTTTGAAGTATCCCGGTACGTCGTGAAATAACACTTATGGACGTACCAGGGTCTTCAGCGACTATTTCCAGTACTTCGGCTGCATTGTGTCGTTGAGGTCGTCCTTCACTGGCCCCGCCTATGCCGGTCCCAGGAAATCGTCCTTCCATAAATGCATTGTGCACTCTAATGAAGACACGGTAATCAGGATGACGAGCATTTGGATATTTTTCACGTTAAACACTTGCTGCTCTGGTAGCGTTGCCATTACATAAACCATAAATGTAATGCATGTTTGTGTATTCAGCCGACGTGTATTGCTGAGGCATGATGCAAAAACTTCCAAACAACAAATCCAATCGATAGCACAAAACAATGTCCGTAAATGAGAGCTAAGTCGTCAGTATCACCAGGTTCACAAGTCCAAATCACAAGGCAAATCAAAGTCCGATATTAGAAAGCAGTAACAAATTGACGAAAGTAACGAAAACAAGAGCACATGTGATAGTCAAAATCACACTGAGATGTGTACACTCTACAATCAGGAGCGCGCCCTAAAGGCAAAATATGCTAACCTTTTCACACACCGTGAGTTTGAAAGGGACATTGTGCATCTGCCTAGTAACAATGACCATCAATCGTCCTTTTCACGCATAGAGGCCCATTGTATTGCTGTCTTTGTTAGTTTTTTACCTGATGATCCTTTTTTCGAATAAACTTGTCGCAACATGTTTATCGCATGAAACATTTAGAGCACAACAATTTTAAATTTGAACACTTTTATTACATTATTACCATGGAGTTATGATATTTTTTTACTAAAAACAACCTGTTGTTCTTCTGAAAATCCTTATTAGTGGCCCAATAACGTTTGTGTAAAGAATTTTGGTAGAATAAGATCATTATGACGAAGTTTTATAACCTTTTATAACAATACTTAAAAAATTTAGAATTCTGACCCTGATATTGATCTCGCTCCTGTAACTTAATATTGCTAGTAAAGTACACATTGTCATACCTTTTTAGAAACTACACATACTAGACAATTTATTAAGATAATGGGCAGCTATAGCGTCATACTTTTTTTTTCACAGTAAATGATCAAAGTTGACATTAAGAAAAAAATAGTTTAAAAAAAGCATAAAAAGATGATTTTGAAAATTGTTTACGTTAAAAACACCTAAAATTGTATTAAAATTAAATAATACACGTCTTCAGGAGTATAATACTAAAATAATCACACAGAAATACCTAAATTTGATGAAATGGCAACGGAATGAACGAAAAAAGTAGCGAAATTTATAAAAAAGTATAAAATGCTACGCCATTTTCATATGGTTAGAAACCCTGGCAAGAAAATACGATTTTCTTACAGTTTCACATCCGGACCAACTCCAGTTTACGGGTTATCCATTACTTACGACAGACCCTGTATAATACTGAGAAAAGCTCAATAATTTCCCCACCACCAGTTTTCTTTCGCATTCTAAACAGTGAAGTGAGTTTTTCCCTTTTATCAGCCCAAAACTAACCAAAGAAAGGGCATGCAAACTTACTTTTTTAATATAATATTATAATGCTTACACTAAAAAAGGTACAAACCTCTTTGTCCGTTATTTCCAAGTTATGACGCAGCTCCTGGGTTACTTACGTCACGGTTTCTTTTTCAACAAGAAATAATAGTTCTCACATTATTAAAATGTTCAACAATATACAGTAATACGTAACATGGATCTAAAGACGCACTATGCTGCTTTGTTTGTTTAGTAATGGCGCGTAACATAAACAAACTTTGATTTGACACTTCTCCATAGTCTATGAATCATGCAATACCATAAAGCTAAATCATTGTATTATTTAATTTTACATGTTTAAAAATTATGTAAATGTTTGGAAAATGTATTAACATTGTAAATTATTATAGTTTAGCAGCTATAAAAGACTTAGTCATTCGAGCTTCATATCGAAGCTCACTTCACTTCGCAAGTGCTAAGGTTATATTTACAGAATATGAAAGTAAAGTGAGATGAGTTTGCTTTCGAAGTGAGTTCGTTCGTAAGTCTCGAAAGCGGCGTAGTGCTTAACAGAATCGCATTACAATACCAGGTTATATTTTCCTTTTATTTTATAAATATAGAAATGATCGTTAAATTGGGATCAATAGCCGATGGAAGAGCCAAAATCGGTAGATCTCCCGATATAATATTACAAAACTCAATTAGAAATATGTATATAATCATGTAATCTTGATTGTGGTTCTTATTGTTTCAGATGGTTGTTCGTTGGACGAACTCCACATAGTGCAAAACATCTTTTTACAATGGGCCAGCAAACCTCAAGAAAGAGTAAGTACCTATTTAACAAAAGTACTTCTTTAACACTAGGCTTGGGCGCCGCCGCTCGACCCATCAAAGTCAGCGTAGCGGAGCCACGCTGGCGTAGCAGTATTTTTCGTTTTTTAATAAAAAATCTCCAAATGAGTGATAAATAAAACAGAATTTGACAAAAAATTAAATTTAAAGAAATAAGACTGTGTTACTTATAGCATACACATAATAACAAAGCTTATTTTACAATCTTATAAATGAATTATGAATAATATGGTAAACCTAGGATAGTGTTTGTTTGCACGAAGTATAATTATCGTTTATGAAGATAATTTCATCAAGACGTATTGGGCTTAATCTAGACCTTCTGGAAATAATAGTCTCGCTATAGAAAATATGCGCTAGCTTGTGCGCGCGCGCGCTATTCATGACACGTACTGGTGGCATGAAATGCCACGTATTGGTGGCATGAATTGCCAGCATAGTCCTTGCAAGTTCGCTAAATAAAGGAAAGGATTTTTTCTTACTACGCCAGTAGTATAGAATATGTTCGTCTGTGACAACACCTGTATTTGCAGCTGCCAAGTACCTCGAGTATTCTTGATTTACTTCATTACACTCAATTAATTAAAATGCCGCTACTGTGGTTTCTTGTCAGCTTTGAAACGGTGACAAGAAAACACAGTAATGTTTTTCATCAGTAGCTACTGCGGCTATTGTTGATGTATTAAAATTGCCTGATCTATTACGCGCTACGAATCTATAACATTCAAGTTCAAAAACCGAGATTCCAACAGTCAACAGACAGGGTCGCTGAGAATAGTTTCGCTAATTTTGCCAACATTTTGTTTTTGAGTGTAAACATTATAAGCGTTTCTTCTTTAGAATTGAGTATATCGCTTATTTCACTATGAAAGACTAGGACCAAATTAAAAGAAACTGTATTTTCTATTGATAACATTTCTCCGACCTCATGGAATTTACGTAAAAACCGAATAAGATATTCTAGCAAGTTCCATTCCTGTTAAAATTTTTAAATCATGCTGACCGACCTGTGACAACATATAATGTGTTGCAATAGACAACAGAAATAATATACTTTACTCCATGTTATGGAGCGCATATAGAGGGGAGGTGGCATAAGCAATAACACGGCACAGTTTCAGTGTGATTTCTACTAGGTTCTGACATTATCATAATAGGACGCCCTACATCAATGTACTCTTAGCGCTCGGACTGTGCACACCTCTGTGATTTCGATAACTTTTTGTACTTTTCGAGTTTCTAAGAAAAAAGTGATGAAGTGTTGTCTTATCATGTAAAAATTCGGATAGGGGTTCTGATGCTATGGAGGCATTACATTTCACGTGTAAGTAATTAAAAAAATAAATTTATCACAATTGCTCTAAAAAGTCTCTTAGCGTCGGTTAAATTAGAAATTATTCTACTTGCCAATAGATGGGGATTTTAACCTTTTATCAAGGGGATATTCCATATTAGGTGATCGGAATGCAACGTGAACCCGATCGCTCACTGGCAGGGTCGCCATGTAAGGATGGGCGGTTATGAGAGAAATTAAAGATGTAACTGGTTCACTGGTCAGCTTTATTATGCTCCGAATACATGAGTGATTACAACATATATACTAAGACAAACTATATATGTATTACTACACTACAGATGTGCTGTTTTTCGCCCAGGCAATTTCTCTTTTGAAGGACGTAGAGGAAAGGTACTCCTTTTTAAGTGTGCTGATATTTAAATCCCGTGCTGACACTGCTTTAGCCCAGGTTAGTTAAGCTTCCTGCTTCCGGAGAGAAGCTTCTTTGGAAGATGAACCAAACCAGGGACGGAATCTACAGCCAATGGGCACCACAGAGGATGGAATGAAAAGTTCCATACCTTGTAGTACCACGTTGACAACAGAGATAACAATCCATATTTATCTCGTACTAGACCAAAGTTAGCAACCTAAATACCAATAATTTCATCTCGATGTGATCGAATTGTTGCTTGAAAAGAGCTTTCAGCAGCAGCATTTGAAGAAAGTAAAGTTGTTTAATTCCAAGGTTACAGATCCTCCATTATTATTATTTTTTTACTAAACACATCATTACCTGTTACTATACAACAAATAAACACTATTTAATGGTAATAATGGGTTTGTCTACAAAAATGCTATATTTACATTATATACTTAAATTAACTATGTATATTGAAAAAAATCTAAATACTAGGTATCAGTAAAATGTCTTAATACTACAAAATAGTTGAAATGATTATATAAATTGATAGATATGCTAAATATAATATAAGCATTTTGAACCTCTTTTTTACCAAATTCCAAGTATTCCTAACCTAGTCATCTTAATTAATACAGTACTAATTGCAGTTATCATGAAAAAACTAGATAGTGACCCAAAAACAGTCATGAAAAATGATGGGTCTTGTACTATACTACCCATTATGTTTAAAGCTTGGTTGTTTTTCCAAACAATTATCATTTACTTTATAACCATTTTCACAGTTCTCTCCATACCAACATTTACTTGAGCCATAACAAGTCCATGTCATTTAATTTTCAATAGTGTATTTAGATGTTTCATAAACCTTGCTATATCTCAATATGATACAGTTTGTTAAATTTAATTAATAACATTTCATTATTTATGTCATTAAAACACACTGTTTCATCATCACCAATGACTAATGAATATATGGACAAATCAAAGCATTGTGTATTTTAACATATTCTCCCATTACTTTTAAGGTATAACATATTTTGATCACATGCAATAGATCATTAGATACGAAATTGGCGTTTTGTAAAGGAGGAACATAAAGTCGATTTTTTTCAAACATAATATATTTATTTAATCAAAGTATATACCATTGTTATTTATGTACTTTTGCCATCTCATAGGTAGTTCATTGATTCCTTTACTAAAAAAACCATTCGGACAGGAATCAATAAAATCTTTGAAGGCGCTTTAGACTGCCCCATCGGAGTTGAATTTTTTCCCTTGCAAGAAGTTATCCAAATTTCGAAAAAAATGGTAATCTGTTGGAGCAACGTCCTGGGAGTACGGTGGATGTCTTAAACATTTCAATTGAAGCTCCTCTAATTTGGTAGCCGTCTGTTGTGCAGTGTACCACACACTGCATAACAGACGGCTAGCGACTAGCGTTGTCCTGAAGCAGCAGTGGCCTAGAGCGAATTACCAACCTCGGTTGTTTAGCAGCTAACTTTTCCATCATGATTAGCAGTTGCTGGCATCTGCCGTAATCGTCAGGCCAGATTTAAGAAAGCTGTAGTGAACGACACCGGCACTAGTCCACCAAACGCTCACAAGTAACTTTTTTTGAGTCAATTTTCGCTTGGGGCAGGCTATGGCTGGTTCGCCAGGCTTCAGCCATTGCGATGAGCGTTTCCGATTATCGTACACGATCCACTTTTCATCACAGGTAATGATTCGATTTAAAATCCCTTCATTATTATGCCGGTTGAGTAATGTAACGCAGCAGTCGACGCGCGTTTGTCGGTTTTCTGCACTCAATTCATGAGGTACCCACCTTTAAAACTTTTTCCCCTTCCCAATTTGCTTCAAGTGGATTAAAACAGAGATAACAATCCATATTTATCTCGTATTCGACCAAAGTTAGCAACCTAAGCACCAATAATTTCTTCTTGATGTGATCGAATTGTTGCTTGAAAGATCCTTCAGCAGCAGAATTTGATGAAAGTAAAGGGGTCGAACTGATCCCCATCTTGAGCAGAATCCAATGGGAGCTGGCAATCTTGCCGACAGGTCTCCGCAGCTGGCCTTGAGTGGTGTCCAAGTCCACAACTCTGATGACTCCATCCTTACCAGGTAGCAGACGTGAGATTCTTCCCATCTTCCATTGTAGAGGAGGCAAATTGTCTTCATTGAGCAGAACCAGTTCTCCAATTTTGGGTGGAGAGGAAGAGCAAAGCCATTTGGAGCGGATTTCAAGGGTATGGAGGTAGGACTTGGTCCAAAGGTTCCAAAAGCGCTGAAAGAGTGATTGAATGAGCTGAAAGCGTTTGAGCGGAGATATTATTCTTTCATCTAGTGTCAGCTCGGGGAGAGCTGTGAGCCGACAGCCAATGAGAAAGGGGCCGGCAGTAAGGGGCTGATAGTCCGTGGGATCGGACGAAAGTGGGCTGATGGACCGAGAGCTTAACACAGCTTCGATTCTAGTGAGCAGAGTTAAGAATTCCTTGAAAGTGTTGTTCACCGATAACACGGTATAGAAGTTGCTTTGTAGATTTAACATTAATCTCATGGATGCCTCCCATCCATGGGGCTCGAGGCGGATTGAGTAACCAAGTTATATTTTGAGTTGAGAGTTTATGAGAAATGGCGTCGTTATTGTCATTGAGAAATTGTTGTACCTCTAGTAGATGATTCCTAGCTCCTAAATAATTTGTGCCACAATCTGAACGTATCAATACCGGAAGTCTGCGACGTGAGCAGAACCTTTGTAATGTTGCAATAAACGCTTCGGCAGTGAGCGATGAGACTGGTTCTAAGTGAACCGCCTTTGTAGTGAGGCAAACAAATATGCAAAAATATCCCTTAATTAACTTAGCATTACGTAATTGACTTGATTTGAGCAGAAACGGTCCGGCGAAATCCGTTGATACGTGACTAAATACGGGATGAGGTATGACAGCTGGCAGTTCAGCTATGACAGGTACTTCGGGCTGAGCGCGGCAACGGAAACATCTTATGCATTTAAACGTTCTGTGCCTTATAATGCGGCGCACATACAGGTATTTGCGCGATCTAGGCGGCTAAAATTATTTTTTTGCTTTATTGTTTTCCAATCAACACAAATAAGAAAATAATACAAGTTTAAAAAGAAATAAACGTTATTCACAAAAATTCACAAAAAATAGGTACATAGATTAAAAAAAGAAAAAATTATAAGTTTGACTAAAAGTTTAGTCTTCTTCACTTTCTGAAGAATTTTCTAATATATTCGGTTCTGCAGATACTAACATGTCCAACGTTTCAGGCATAAATGTGTTAGATTTTCTTTTTTTGACCTCACGCATACTACTTAACAATGGGTCAGAACTAAGTAGAAGGCGGTTGAATATGTCTTCATTGCAACTTTCCCTAGATTTCCTTGGTAATTTCTAAAGTGTTTGTTTCGAGCTTCAGCTGCCTCCTCGGAGAGTTGCCCGATAGGTAAAAGTGCGTTTTCTATAATGACTGCGCCATGGACTAAGACTTTATGCATTGTTGGCGTCATAGGATACCAATTATATAGGTTTACATAAAGGCGAGCCGTTTCTAAAGCATACTTTTTATATTTTATAGGATCAATTTGAAACCCGCCTGAAATTGTTTCTATAAATTCTTGAAATATAACTTTTAGCCTATAAATTAATTCATAGTCAATTCCTGTTATTTCTGAGGCTAATCTTGGATTCTCAAAAAACCTTCTACTTGTATTACCATCATTAGTGTTACCGAAATTATGTTTAGGCATATCAACCAAAAGACCACTTTCTGTTCTAAACTTATCTTGTATATATATAGTTTTTTCGTGCTTCTTGGTATTTTTCTTCTTGCGTTTTTCTTTCTTTATATTTTTTTACTTCTAGTTTGTAAGCTAAATGTAAAATATTTTCGTATATACGAATTCTAGCATGAAGTACCGATATCCCGAATTCAAGAGCCGCAAAATTTACTTCAGTCGTATAGTTACTTAAGTCATTAAAATATTTTGTCGTTGCTCCACAAATGTAGCACTTGTAGACTTCGTACCTGTGGCTGCATTGCAGACCTTTCCATCTACCATTGTCATTATAAATGTGTGCTTAATAAAAAACTTCTTCCCGGCTATGTCAACTTCGGTTGGAGCTAGAGAGCTAATAGAGCTCTTAATATATCGTATTTCCTCTTCAGTGACGTCATTATTTTCCTTTTTAAACTGGAACCTTATTGGTCGACAAAATCTCGGTGAAGAAGGCGTTGGATTTTTCCATAATACTTTTCTGTTATGTCCACAAGCTAACTGAAGGGGCACAAAACAGCTTTGAAAAAGATTTGCGTCTGAATTTGAATCATTTTCATGTTCTTGTTTATATTTTGACAGTTGTGACCCATCGCAACCCCATTTACTTATTAAAGTAATGGATTCCCGCTCTTCCTCCTTTAAAGTTAACAAAACCTCATCTAGGTATTCCGATAAACGCCTAACGGTAACATCCATTAAAGGTTGTAACTGAGCTTCGGCACTGGTACTCGTTACTGTACAAGTTTCTTTAGGTGGATAGCATTTCTTTTTGGCTTTTTGTAAGACACTGTAACAAGGGAAAAACTTCTTATTCGTTTTTCTTATTATTTCATATTGACCTTGTGTCAAATCAGCATCTACAAACATCTTGCATTGGTGTCAAGGCATGGTGCTATTTAGAAGATTTTGTTAGATAAAATGCCTTCTTGTATTTACTGGCTCGTGTCGGAGTACTCGTGATATCTTTTAGAACATTAGATGCATCTCTTTTACCAGATTTCCCCAGTTCCACCTGCGCAGCATGTATGACCTCCGTGTCGAAACCGGAACGAAGTTCTTCGGTCTTTCGCCTTTTACTCCTCTCACTTCAAACGATTTAGATGGTCGACCTGTTCATTTTTGTGAAGTCTCAACACTAGGGATTTCAAACGTACCATCCAGTCATGACCGGTTGTATTTGAGAAATACGTCCTCTTTATAGTGAGATTTGGTCCACCTTTGTTTGATTTCTGATTTGAAATGAGCAAAATCATGTTTTAACTTAGCAATTTAGTCTTCATTATATCCTTCACACAATAAAAGTTCATCTTTTAAATAGTTTAATTTTGCATCAAAATTAGGCAAATTTTCTTCTTTCATAAGGTCGTACAAGTATTTGCGGGTCACAATCCTCACTCCTGATGCACCCGGTGAGCCTAAAACAAGCGTACGTTAAGTAACGAGTCACTAACATTAAATTGCATTTTTTATATTGTTATGGTAATTAGGAGAAAAATACTTAATATATTAACTATACCAATAATCATAGCCCGATCTATCCCGATACATAAACATAAACCCCAGTAAATAAAAAAATTAAGAAAATCACTATATGAAAAAGGTGTTCTGTTAGTATACAAATATATTTCAAGTTTATTAGTTTATTAAAACTTTAATAATGTACTTTGTAGGTTTTTTACCGGTACTAACAGAATCCATCACTTTCAAATTATAAAATAAATATAAACACTTTGAAAAATACTTTAAACTTTCTAAGTTTGGAGTAGCGCCGAGAATAGACACGTACAATTGATGCAACGTTATAATTCCGACTGACGGTACGGGTGCGGGGTCAGGCAGGTAATTTATTCGGGGAAACCGGTTTTATGACTGTCATTGTTAATTGGAAAACGGGACTTTTGGCCGTCTATATCGCACAAATACTTGTATGTGCGGCGGGCAGATAATATCCAAAATTGCTGACGTAAAATAGCATGTAGCGCGTCCGTGCCAGGGTGGCAGTGGTGGTATGTAGTAGTAGTAGTAGTATGAGGTCTACGTCTTCTGTACTACTCGACGAAGATGAAATGCTTCTGCTTTGTTTCTTCAATTTTCTTTCCAATCTGCTTATCTTCCTTCGAATATTTTCTTCCTTATCCCAAGGGCGAATCCAGCTTTGGCGCCAGGAGGGGGTCACATAGTCTTGGTCAAGTCAAGAACTTCTAATTTAATTTTGATAACAATAGATACAAGTAAAAAGTAGGTATTTTGTTAATGTACGTAAGTACTGTACTTAAAAATATTTATTCTTTATTGTAAACTTGAAAAACTTAACACATAATAACTTGTACATATACACGTACATATTGCCATCTTCTCTTAAAGACATCCAGAGAAGCACTATAACGCACGGAATGAGGTAGCCTATTTATATTCCATGACCGTGGTGAATGATTAGCCATAACAGCTAGAGGTATGTCGAGGGGTATGACGCAAAACTCCGCAAAAGTGAAGAGGTGGTACGACAAGGGTTTCCAACAAACAAAATAGAAACAGACAAAATACATATATTTAAATAACAAAATCAATTTTTCTTTTACGTCTTCTCCCGAAACGCGTTATTACGTCATTTACGTCGATGAGTACGTTTTTATGAACGTGGAGAAGTGCCAGTCCGGTTAGGCGATCTTCAACCATTGAAGATCTTAGCCACGATTTAATTCTGCGCAACGTAGAGAAAGACCTTTCTGCTGTCGCTAAACTGACAGGTAGTGTAGCCATAATACATAAAAAAAATCTTATAAATATTAGGATACATATCGATGTCACAATTTAAAATAAGATCAGAAATCGACTGCGGTATGTACTGGCTCCGCTGCCACGCCTGTCAATTCACCATCCACAGCCGATATTCATTTACAATGACAGAAACTGGAGTGTTATCTAGTAATAATGTATAGTCGGTAGCTAGTTGTTTCTCAGTTTCAATGTCTTCATTACTATATTCGCTTTTTGGCATGACAAACGCTTAGCTGAAACAAATTAAGTACATCAGGAGACAGGCGGTCCTGGAGATCACTTATTATTGAATATAGAAGAGGGATGTATATAGCTCTGCAGAAATACTCTTCAGCAGATTGAGCAGGTTGGTTATTGGCCCGATGTATTTGTTTTGATACTATCCTGGGGCATTTCATTTCTACATCTAGCTGCTCAGCTACTTCTTGAGCCTCTTCAAAAAGCTGTCGGTAGATTACGTCCACATTTTCTCTTTTATTTTGTAAAACACTTAAAGTATCATTAATAGCGTCCGTAGCTTTTTTTAAATCAATTGAGTTCGATTGCAGTATTCTGCTTAAAGATACAGTAATACCTGAAAAATAAAAAGTAAGTGACTGTGACTGTAGTGCATAAACTAAGAATTTATAACTTAATATAAACGGTAACGGTGTACGCGTAGCATGAAATATTAACAAAACAACAACATAATTTTAAAGTAGGTTTAGTATACTCGTATTAGTTCATTTGCCAAACAATAAGAGTATTTGTCAAAATAATTGTACGTAACGAAAATGTCGTTACGAAATATTGTTACGAAATAGTTCGGACTTGTAACTAAATAGTAAAACATACAGGACATAATTCTTGTTACACAATGGTGAAAAAATATCAATTAAATAATTATTTATAACAATATGCTAAGAAACCCCTTCCTGATCTTTAAAGGATCACCCCTCGTCATTAACAAATTTAATACTAAAAAATCGGCCAAGTGCGAGTCGGACTCGCGCACGAAGGGTTTTAATTTATTTTATTTTGTTTTTAGTATTTGTTGTTAACCCTAAAAAGCAAGTTATATAACCAAAAAGAATTCGACATGCCCATATTAATATAAATTGTTTAGCTCTCTAAATAATTCGCATGAGATCGTTTTCATATATTTTTTTTGAAAATACAACTTTTGTTCCATTGTAAAAGTTGTTCCAAACGATGGGCTGACTACAAGAAAAATTTCAGGTTTTTTTAACATAATTTTGTAAGTGACATAAAAAAGCTAATAATTTATAATGAATTTAGGATAGCCATTATAAGACAGAGAGAATAACAGATTTTCGAATAAATCAAACAATATTTCTATATTATGTTATTTAATTGTTAACAAACATGAAATACCATGTATTATAATAAAATGAAATAAAATGGAGGAAAAATTAACAAACTTTTAATTTAATCACTATCCATTAGCGCCTTATAAATTTCTTCACTGTCATTATAGTAATTAAACTTTTTCCGCGAATCTTTTGGTTTCACTATTAGTTTATTAGTCTTTAATTTATGACATTTCTTTGGTACACTAATATAGTTTCTTACTGACAGAAGCTGTAGATTTTTGTAAACCACTTTTTTGTGTAATTTCTCTTCGACCTTAAGAATAATAGGGCAACTAGTTTCTCCATGGCTTTCATAAGTAATATTGTTTTCAATTGGTACCATGTTTTCATTTTTTATAGTATTTTTTTTATATCCAGTGCTATCTTCTATCTCATTCATATTTCCTTTTTCAATCTGTTCATATTTATTATCAAATTCTTCAAAACTCAAATCTTTATTAACTACTACGTCAGTGTCATTTTGTATTTTTGTATCCAAGAAAATTACAGGCAACGAAGTGATATCATTTATTGATTGTTCTATCCCATAAAATTCTGTTTCGTTATTTCGTTCAGTTTCCATATTATCTGTTTGTAATACATCTATGCTATTTATTGTAAAATCTTCTTTTTCTTTATATTGTTCTTTTCTATGTATTGTGCAGAGTCCTGAAAAATACAATAAAATTAATTTTTCAATTTAAAAATATATACTAAAAATGTTGATCGATATTTACTTTACCTGTTCATGATCTTTATTTATAAAATATTGTGGAAAATTATATTTTTCTCCTAAATATTCAAAACTGTCTTTGAAATACTTTGTTTGATTTATCTGTAAGGATGTTTCTTTATTTTCTGGCTCTGAGTGACGACAATAGCCAGTGCTAGCGTCACTCTCAGTTGTAGTAGAGCTTACTTATTAATTATTTTGCGTGTTTTTGCGGGTCCTTCTCTTTTTGTTTCAGATGATATTCTTTTGTTTTGTTCTTTTGGTGCATTGGTTTTAACTAGTATATGTTCTTTTGTGTAGTAACAGTCACAATATATATTTTTTTCACAATCAAAGCAACTCAGCCATTTATGTTTGATTTGTGGCTTGCCGTCTGTTGAAATTTGATGAATCTTCATGGTGCCATTTATAGGAATAATATTGTCAGGTATCATTTTGGTCATCTCTTGAATTGCATTTTCATTTACGTAAAATATTTTAACGTTGCTGTTCCATTTTAAATAGTCAAATGCTTCCTGAACATCTGTGATGTCATTGCCATGTGAGATATGGTTGTCAAGTTGTCGCTTTAGGGCTCCCCCAACCCCATCAGCTGGACCTTTGCCGTGGGAAGCTTCAAAAAAATTCCACGTTGCGTATTCAAATGCAAAATCTGCTATATTTTTTTCTTTTTCTGACGGTACTGTGTTGCAGGACTATCAGAAAAGATATGTATTTTTTTAATACTATTGTCTCTGCATAGCTTCATTATAGGCTCCAAATGAGCCCAGATTGCCGCTGGACCATGGTCATTACTTGGGGAAATGGAGCATAGGGATTGTGGCTTAACATTTTTTCTATAGAGAACACTAGTTTGTAATGTTATTTGGTTCCTGGATCCTCCGAAATGAACTGCCTGAATTTCTTCTGCCTTGCAGGCAAAGTTTTCAGAAAAATCGCACACCAGTGTAGCTTCGTCTTCGTCAAGATTTGCAATACATTTTTTCCATGCTAGGTACTGATGTGAAACATTGTAGTAATGAATTTTAAATTTCTGTATATAATCTTGAAATTCTTTTATTAAAGTGCCCACTGTTCCTGCAACTTTTTGTTTTGTGTACTTTTTTGTCTGTTTTACTTCAGATATTCCTTTGTCAAGTTTAGTTTAATTATGTGTGGCCATAATCCACTTATGCCACTGCACGGGACTATCTTCATTTATTTTCAAATCAATAGTAATGTTTTTGTTTTCGCATTCAGAGCACTCAGAGTACATACATTTGAAGCATTTGCTGCAGGTTACTTCTTTCATAAGCTCATCAATATCAGTGGTTTTAAGCAAACCCAAGTTTTTCAACGATATAGCCATAAAGGATAAATTGCAATGCTTAATGCATGCACAAGTGTTACGATCTTGAAGCCTTGGTTTTACTATTGAGAACGGTCGAAACCTATAAAAAGTTCGCAAAGATGCCCTACCACCTTCAGCCCTATATTGCCTATAGATCTTATAAACTGGTTTTAGTAAGTATCTTTTTTGGTCTTTTATTTCTCGTTATGCATTCGTTCTTTCCGGCACTAGGTCGACTGACGTCTTCTCTCTCAAAAAAATCTTGTATTTCGTTTTTGTATTTTTTAATTATTTCTTTTCTTGTTGTCCTTATTCTTATTCTGCCTTTAAGCCCAAGAGCATGGGATATTTCTGCCTTTAATTTATGCTTGTTTACTATTTCATTTGTAGCAATTTTTTTAAACACTTTTTTCTCATCAGTATCAGCTTTATGAAACTCTTTTTTCAAGCTATCTGTAATGGTGTTCAGTAACAGTATTTTTTTTAAACCTTTTCTTTTTCTTCTATACATATATTTGGTACCGTTTCTTCTATAAAAATGTTTGTTTTTGTAAGCGGAGTATTAATTTGATGTTCATTTTCAGTCTTTTCTTTTGGTCTGTTTTCTTGGTTTAGCTTTTTAAAAAAATCCAGTCGTTTTTTAATTCTATTACAAGTTTGCCTTAAATTCTTATTACGTCTTTTTAATTGAGTATTTTCTTCAATCAGCCTTTTAATTGTTTCTTTCATTTCTTTTGTTTTATTTCTAACCTGTAATTCATTGTCTTTTGGTATTTTAGTTTTAGTTTCCTTTTTTTAGCACGCTTAACATTTGCTTTTCGCCATGTTTCTCTAAGCTTTTCTTTTTGTTCATCTGTCAGAGATTCTTTTTTCTTTTTTATATTCTCTTTAACTTTATCTAAATGCCTGATTCGCATCTCTTCATATTTATTTGGGTTTTCCTGTTTCAGTTTTTCTCTATATTTTTTTTGCCTTTCGGCATTACTTTTTGGTGGCATTCCTAGAAAAAAAATTTAATAGAAGAATACAAGGTATGTAATTAAATTAAAAAATTATATTATGGATTCGTTTTGAAAAATTTTACTTTCTTATTATATTCATAAATATGTATGTATAAATACATAATCACTTATTTATTATAGATGCCCCGCGCGGCTTCGCCCGCATAAATTAGGAATTTTACGGAAACCGTACATTTTCCCGCATAAAATAGCGTCCTTTCACGTGGTCTACTATATATCTGTATCACTATCATATCCACATAACATCTAAAGCTGAAATAATTCTTTAAATCGGACTTGTTCCTAAGATTAGCACGTTAAAGCAAACAAACAAACTCTTCAGGCCTATAATATATATATATAGGGGAGGTCTAAGATAAACATTTATTTTTGCTCGTAACAAAATTTATCTTATCACCCAAAATTACACAGCAGTTTTTTCGTTATAGCGTCGTGCGAGAGCGCCATAGACCAGGATTATCCATAGATATCAGATCATATCATAGACTATACACAGACTAAATAAAGTTATTTGTTTATGGATTAAGCTAAGTGCATACTAAAAGAAAAAATTCTACATATATGTATAGATTTTTTTTTATCGCTTGACAAAACTCGAGTTTCGATGACTAAAAGACTATGAAAAGTACCAATAATAGGGTCATATTAGGCTCATAATCATGTGACGAAGCATGGTATAATATGGTGGTGATGATGATGATGAATGTCATTTGCATACTGCAGCATATGCTTTCCATTCTTAAAATAACGCCGAAACTCTTAAACTTGTATCTATACAGAATCAGGAGTTCTCCAGGCACCTTCCAAACCATGGTATACCTTGGTGCAAAATCCTAGTTGTTGGTAGCATACGCTTAGAATACTTCTCACGAAACTGAAGTCACCACGTGTCTCCATATAAATTTTGAGGAGTTCCCTCGATTACTTATGGATCCATCCTTAAGGTAACCACTTTAGTGAATATAGTACTAAATTGGGATGATACTCTATACACGAAAAGAAAAACTTTGAAAATCGGTTCACAAACGGCGGAGTAATCGTTGAACATAACATAAACGAATATAACACCTCCCCCATTTTGAAAGTCGGTTAAAATTTTAGCCTATGTGTCATTCTGATGTATAAGCTATATTATTATTGTAAAGTTTCATTAAAATCCATTCAGTAAGTTTTGCGTGAAAGAGTAACAAACAAAAAAATACGATACAAACTTTCGCAAGTATATTACGCATCATTAGGATAATTATATTAGAGTAATTTATATTCCTATGAATATTTTAATTGTTGTTTCAACTCATTGTAAACTCAGCTTTAGGACCTACTTTTTCGTAACGTAACGAAATTTTGAATAAACGTAACGAAATAGTAATCTGAAATAAGCAAAACAAAGTTAGCAATTGTAAATGGCTTATTATATACTAGAACAGAGAATACATACGCATTTCATACATTCTTTGCAAATGTAATTCAAAAAGAAAAATAGATTTCATCTTACCGTTTTTCCAAAATAGCCTGAAGTATCTCCTGTCTCGAAAAAGTAGTTCCACTAACACGTCCACATTGATTTTAACATAAAAAGAAATGGCGGAGGCGTCAGACAAACATCCAATAAGCGACAAGTTAGTGTTGCCATTAATAAAATTTTACGAATGCGTTCTGTACTTTAATCGAATTTAATATAAAACGTAACTAAAGAGTCATAACGAAAATGTTTATGTATCCGACTCACTCTCTTTTTTGCGTTTAAGTAGGTTTTTTTATAAGAGAACCCCACATTAAGATGTTTTTAATAAAAACAACATGAAATCATTCTAAATATTACCCACAAATAAATAATTTTAATGGGACAAATTAAATTCTTAGTTATTACATTTATTTATTTATATATTAAATTTACAAATTAAAGTCTTAAAACATGAGATGTGTAGGGTGGCAAATTTTTTTTATATGGAGAATAAAAATATAGTTTTACTAAAAAACGAAAATCGTATTTTAATTTTCGAAGAGAAATAGTTTTCCTTTACAGTTATGTTTTTTTTTCTTTGTATTACAGGCTAAAACATTCAAAACTATTTGATTGTTTCGAGGCACTTTTCTTTTTAGTCAGATGTACAATTATTTTGACAAATACTCAAGAAATAAAATAATAATCATCACTTGACAACACATCACAACAGATGGAGGATATAATAAAGTCAGAACTGCGCAATGTTTGCAGCAAGCAATGCGCATCATTGGCAGTTTTATTGTCTTGCCATGCAGAAATCTTCTCCAGAGCGCTACAAATTTTGACTAAGTTGTCTCCTTGAAATTGAAAATGCCCATCATGCCTCTCTACCCAACGTGTCTCACAAATACCTTTGCATGGCAGCTCCGAGTTCTATTTTAAAAATTTCATGCCTCTTAGCGGATGCATTGGCAAATGCCACAACTTTTCTCATTGTGCCAGATGTATTGCGACAGGAAACTACTTTGGATGATCTTGCCAATGATTTATTGAGCACATGGTTGTTGCACGGGCAACGTTTAGCACGAATGGCTATTTTCATCAATTCTTGCCCTGCAACTTTAGTATCTGATGCCATAACCGAGCAGCTGTCAGTTCTAATACCCACACACCAAGATAAATCTAAGTTAAATTTGGTACACATATTTTCAACGATTTTCGCCAATGCTACACCTGTCAATCGAGGCTCTATGTCACCTGAATTGTTGTCTTCACGTCTAAGAGCATCGTAGGTATCACAAAAAGTCACAAAATGTTCCTTAATAATACCATCATGCAAATATCGGAATGATAGGCTCAGCTGTGAGATATGTGATATATCTGTTGTTTCATCGAACAAAATTGAAAAATATTTAGCTTCCCGCACATTCTGTAAAATGTTTTCCTGGATTATTTCTGCGCAAACATCTATCAACTCATTTTGTACAGTCTTGCTGATGTACGTGGCGTTGGATTTTGAAGATTCTAAATGTTGCTGCAATGCAATATCGCCAGAATCAATACGGAATTTTAAAAGGGCTCTAAAATTCCCTTCATCGGCTACTACGCTGTCATAGTTCAGCAATTTACCATCGTCGCGATGGCCACGTAATGATATATTTTGATGGCCACAAAATAATATAGTTTTTACGACTGGTCGCAAACGTTCTCTATTTTCATTTATTTGTTTCAGTCTTTGACTATTTACTTGGTTCATTATGCTAATTTCGGTTTATGAAAACTCAGTAAAAAGTTCTTCCCTGCTTCGACAGCTAATTCGTGGTATTTGTTTCGCTGGTGTGTTAGCAGAACACCATTTTCACCTAGCAAATTATCGAAAGCTTTTAATGGTTCTTTTACGAGTCGACATAAAGGTGTTTTTGTCTGTATACCACCTCCAGGAGCTACGACAAACAAAGCACAGTACTTGCAGTAAAGACCCTGGTCTTTATGCGACAAAACAAGCCAGTGAAACTTGTCAAGGTGAGACTTCTGAGCATATTTTTTGTTTGTTTTCCCTTTTTATTAACAACACAATGCGGGAGAGTATAATTAGGGGGAGGCTGCCAGTGCTTTTCAAGCAACATAGCTTTAGTTGAATCATCTATATTTTCCCCTATATAACAAGCAATATATGAAGCAAACTTTGGTTGAGAAAGTGAAGTCTTTATCTGATCAGAATCAGAAGTCGATGTACATATTGTAGGCTGAATATCGTTGGTAACAGGAGAGCATGTTTTTTCTTCATCTATGGTTAATGTAGGCAATGTAGCTGTAGAAGCAGAAGCATCGGCAAGACAATAATTTTCATCTGTAGTTTTTGTAGGCAAATTTTTCGAGTGAGCAATCTCAAGCCTTGGTTTCTTTGGAAAAAATGAATCTATTTTTTTTAATGAACGTTTCAATCCACCACTACCATTTCCTTTCCCTTAGAATCACCCTGCAAGCAAAACCGTGCGAATTTCACTATGCAAATTTCACACCGCACAACAGACAACAGACTGTTGCAAATACATTGACGACCTCTATGGCTCAGTGGTTCAGCGCGTTGGTGCTCAAGCCGGGGGTCGCGGGTTCGAATCCCGCCGAAGGAACAAAAAGTTTTTCTGTGTTCCTGGGTCATGGATGTGTATTAAATATGTGTATAATATAATAAAAATCTTAAATATATGTATAGTATAAAAGTATTAAATATACTTCCCGTTTTCTGGTACCTGTAACACAAGTTCTTCGGATACTTAGCACGGGGCCAGATTGACGTGGTGTGAAGCGTCCATAGTATTATTATTATTATTATTATTACATATTAAATATATATACATAAAAACACCCACATTCGCTATAGTACAGGCTGGTGGCGCAGGCGCATTACCTCACAAACAAAGCAAAACAATGCAAATTTCACACCCCACATCAGACAACAAACTGTTGTATACATATGAGTTATAAGTACATAAAAACATAATAATATAGGAAGTTTTACAGTCCACTGCATTTTCCATAAAGACCTTACTTAAGTTTAGGTCCCTACACGAATTTTTATTAGGTAGGTACATACATCAAATAGGTAATACCTACTTATTTTAGGTAAGTATAGTGTTAAACAAGCATAACAATTTCAGGTTCTCTAATATTTTATAGTTTTTAAAGTAGGTATGAGCAGGTTTAATCTCAATAGTGTGCCGACTTATTTAAAACAGCTGTAACGTAACACCTATAATATATTTGTATAAGCACAGAACGTAGATAAGAATTAAATGTGAAGGTCACTATTTATTCTATGAAGAATACCTAATTGAGAATGAATGTAACAGCTGTTGTTTACGCGCGGGCGTCGTCGCGTAGCTATTACCTACAGAATGCACAAAAATCAAGTTCTCTGTGCCGAAGCGAGCCGACGATGTTTGCATGGGCACTTGAGACGTTATGCAACCCGTAACTATTAGAATAATGCTAAGTTAATTATTATTGTGTTTTAAAATTTGAGAATATGAAGATATAAACGTTATACAGGGTGGCCAAAAAGTCGTGGATCAAACGAAACAGGGAGATAAGGGAGGTAATTTCCAACAAAAAATCTTTCTCCAGCATGGCTATAACTTCATTGCACGAAAAGATATGAACTATTTTTGTTTTTTCAATGAAAGTACCGAGTTTTTTTACAATTTAATCAGTAAAAAGTTAAAATGATTAAAAATAATTAAAAAAAAGCTGTTGTATTATGACTCGATTTTGTATCAATACTACAAAAAATGTATTGCAGCTCTTGGTATCAAACTTAACGAGCAATTAATGTTTTTCCGTAAATTTTGATGCGTTTCAATGGGCCGAAATATGAACAAAATAATTTAATTAATTAACATGTAGTTTAATATCAATGTACTGAATAGGGGTTTAATGTTAAATGTGCCGAATTGATAATGGGAATGGACTGTAACTTGGTTTTAAAATGGTGGGGGGCCGCCTGGGCAGAATTAATTGGACAAAATATAGATAATCGACCTGATTTTATATTCAGAATAATTAAGCGGAGTGGAACTGTAGGTGCTGGTCCTAATGAGGCCCAACGCCGGTAATAGAGGGAAGGGTTTTCACGAAGGCTCGATGGACCAAAAAAAGTGTAAGCTAGGACTTACACATGCGACTTTGAGCTGAGGGAAGTAGGTACATAGGTTAACGTGAGGGCTGGAGACAACTGGCACTGACCTTTTTGCTGAGCTGGTGGTTCTGGTACATCATTATACTCCCGAGACAAAAGAACAATCTAAGCAGTGGACTGAGAGCGGAAAACTTACGCCGAAGAAAGCAAAAACGGTTTTGTCGGCCGGCAAACTGATGGCCACTGTTTTTTGGGATGCTCGAGGGATTATTTTAGTGGATTATCTGCAAAAAGGAAAAACAATAAATGGAGAGTGCTACGCAAGCTTGCTGCAAAAATTAAGTGAAGAAATTCAGAAGAAACGACCACATTTGGCCAAGAAAAAAATTTTGTTCCACCATGACAACGCACCTGCACACACGTCAATGGTTGCAGTCGCCAAACTCCACGAATTGCGGTTCGAATTACTACCGCATCCACCCTATTCCCCGGATCTGGCCCCGTGCGACTTCCACTTATTTCCAAACCTGAAGAAATGGTTAGGTGGCCAGAGATTTTCATCAAATGAAGAAGTCATTGTTGCCGTGGACGAGTATTTTGAGGGGTTGGAGAAAACATTTTATCAAACTGGTGTAACGGCATTGGAGATCCGCTGGACTAAATGCATCGAGGTAGAAGGAAACTACGTTGAGAAATAAATTTATTTTAAATAGATTTTTGAAGTTTTTCTTTGTCGTTTCGGAAACTTATCAATCAGCCCTCGTAATGTCCCTTTTTGACTCCTTTTTCTTCCTTTTTTAAGTCCACTGGACACTAGAATTTATGTCCCGTGGTATATTCGTATCACTACTTATCATGATTTCACTGCTAAAATAGAGAGATTATTGCGCGAAAAGTTAAAGAACTTGACAGCAATCGCCAAACCGAACGAACTGTAAGTCAGGTCACAATATTGCCAGCATTTTTCGGTAAAAAACACCAATGTCATTTGACTTTGGCAGTTCTTCCAAAAATGCATTAAACATTGGTTGTTTCCCCATAGCATTGAATTTTGTTCCTTGAATAACTTCGGAGACAGGTTGTTTTTTCTTAAACCAGGTTATGTTTCTTGTAAGAAAAGTATGAAGCTAACCATAGACATCATAATCCTGTTTGATTTTATTTTTGACATTGGTTGTTTTTCCAAACAACCCCTCATTTACTTTATAACCATTTCCACAGTGCTCTCCATACCAACATTTACCTGAGCCATAACAATTCCATGTCATTTCATTTTCAATTAATCCATTATATTATCTAATACTTATAAAATGAACTTACCCCTCGGCCCTGTGTACTATTCGCTGCGACGCACGCATATCGGAAGCAAGTGCTACTATTTGATAGTACATAGGTATAGTACATAACTATAGAGTTATTTATCTGATTTCTTTGTGCTAGGTACATATCTATTTATGCTTTATGTGATAATTTGGTGCAGGCGGCGAGTGTACGTGTGGTTGCGGAGCATGGGAGCGGCGGAGATACGTGGAATCCCCTAGCAGCGTCCATAGATACGTGAGCGCTGTAACGGACAGGTATGTTAAATAATAAATTTACACTACAAGCTTGCTACTATTTAACAAACCAGATAATAAACGCCACCAGCCAAACAAAACCAGATAAAAATTTATTGATATGACCAAAGCATTCGAATTTGTCTGACATAAAATACTGCTCAACATATTAAAAAATGTAGGAATTAGAGGGTCTGCATTAGCTTGGATTAAGTTATTTATCTCCGATAGAAAACAATACGCTGAATTAGAATACAAAAATATACTGGGTAGGGAATGCAATTTCACGAGATTGGGGCTCAGGCGAGAGCTCGCGAGCTTATGAGTAACAATACCGCGACTCGCGACGTCTTGCCAATTTCGAGATCTCGTGAGATTGACAGTTTTGTGTGTTTATTCTTGCAAATAGTCACAATATTGAAATAAATTAGGAAAATAATAATAAGAGTTATCTATGAATAACCAGCATTAATTGCCCGCGGCTTCGCCCGCGTGAAATGAGGTTTTAAACTTTTATCCCCTATTTTACCCACCTAGGGGCTGAATTTTAGAAAACGCTGAAATACGGAACTCATTATTTTTTCTGTACTCAATTCATACGAGATATCATTCTAATATGTCTAAGGAATAAAAAGTTTGTTACAAACTTTTATCACCTAATTTTTGGGGGGTTAAAATTTTGAAAAATCCTTCCTTAGTGGCTGCTACGAAACTAAGAAATACGTGTGAAAAATTTCGAATTTCTAGTCTTAAGAGTGCGCTAGTCAACGTCTCGAACTCAGTGTGGCGCGCCGGGAAAATGCCTGTTATTTCACCTATTATCGGGGAAAATACTTATAAGAGAAGTAGTAGTGCATACATTTATACCGCTTTGTAAAGTATTTTAGAAAAGGCGTCCTCAAATTACGCAAATCGACACTCAACTGTTGGTGTTTTATGAAAAAGTTATATAATATTTTTGTCTGAAGTAAAGTTATCTTAATTACTGAATAATCAAACTGTGTAGGTATGCTTATTCTTGCTTTTTTATTTTCATTCTTCCTTTGTTTTTTATTTACGTTCAAAGTTGCGCTAAAAATCCAATGTTTGTAGGTTATTATCTTCTAAATTAATTTGAATTTTAGAAATATAAGCACATACAGACCTAGATAAGTGTAATAAAAATCGATATAACGTTAATTTGGGTTTACAATGTTTGACTTTAGAGTAAATCACCAACAGCGTTTGTATGGAGAAAAAACCGACTAGTGTAGCCTTATGGCTTTTTATTATAAGTATTAGCTGCAATACAGTCCTTTAAACGTTGAGGCCAGTTATTAATAGAAGCAAGCACACTTTCCATGGGAAAATTCTTCACTGCCAATCGTACGGATTGTTTTAGGGACTCCAAATTATCATGGCAAGCCGTACTCTCTAAAACTTACCATAAATCATAATCCAGCGGATTAAGATCGGGACTAAACGACGGCCAGTCTTCAGCTCTGATGAAGTCCGAAATGTTCAAAATCAAAATCAAAAATCAAAATCAAAAAATTTTTATTCAAAATTGGTATTTTTAAATACTCTTTTTGAACGTCGATACTACGTGATGCCTACCACCGGTTCGAGAACTAACCCAGCGAGAAGAGCCGGCAAGAAACTCGTCTGGGGCCATCTTTTACCAAAAAGATGGAAAATTATTATTTTAAAATCAAAATGATTACAATGTTTACTTATGTCTATGTAACAAATAATAAGATAAGATAAGGAGCCACCTTATTCCCAAGGTGTGCCGTCTTGAATAAAGTCATTAATTTTATAATACGCTTTGGCACACAAACGTTCTTTAACTACTTTTTTAAACTTATTAATGGGAAAGTTTTGAACCTTTTCTGGGATTATATTGTATAAGCGTATACATTGGCCTTTAAAGGATTTACTAACTTTGCTTAGTCTGAACACTGGCATATCTAACTTGTTCTTATTTCTAGTGTTTACACAATGATTATCACATTTCTTTTTGAAGTTGTTTAGATTCTTTCTTACATATAACACATTTTCCAAAATGTATTGAGATGCGACGGTCAGAACTTTTATTTCTTTAAACTTTTCCCTTAGAGATTCAAAAGTCGACATCTTATAAATAGAACGTATAGCACGTTTCTGCAGCACAAATATTGTATTAATGTCCGCAGCGTTTCCCCACAAGAGGATGCCGTACGACATTATGCTATGAAAATAGCTAAAGTAAACTAATCGCGCGGTCTCTATGTCGGTAATTTCTCTATTTTTTTTAACAGCGTATGCTGCAGAACTCAGCTTATCTGCCAATTTAGCAATATGTGGTCCCCACTGTAACTTACTATCTAATGTTATACCTAGAAATACAGTGGTGTCTACTAATTTCATTTTCTCATTATTTAATAGTATATTGGTTTGTGCCTGCGTAACATTTGGCAAGCTGAACTTTAAACATTTTATTTTATTAGAATTCAACAGTAAATTTTTGAGAGAGCACTATTTACCTCGTCATTGTTAGATTGTCGTCGCTTCACATTAAAAATTAGTGAAGTGTCATCAGCAAAAAGTACTATCTCAGGCTTATCATTAACTAGATAAGGTAGATCATTTATATAGATGAGAAATAGAAAAGGGCCCAAAATAGACCCCTGTGGTACTCCTAGTTTAATTTTAGTACCATTAGACCTTTTGGTTAACTTCTACAGTCTGTGTTCTATTTATTAGATAAGAGCTTAGAAGCTTTAGTGCCGTGGCCCTTACACCATAATGGTATAATTTCCTGAACAGCGTATCATGCTCCACACAGTCAAATGCTTTGGATAAATCACAGAATATACCAAGTGCATCCTGTGACCTCTCCCAAGCTTCAAATATACTGCACAGAAGACTGATGCCTGCATCTGTTGTGGACCGACCTTTAGTAAAACCAAACTGATTACTATGTAACAATTTATTCGAGTTGAAGTGAATAAGTAATTGATTTAGAATAATTTTCTCAAAAATTTTACTTAAAGTCGGTAATATGGATATTGGTCTATAGTTAGCTGGGTCTGATTTATTCCCAGCTTTAAAGAGAGGCATCACCTTGCTTTGCTTCATCAATTCAGGGAACACGCCACTTTTAATACAATTATTAAAAACTAGTGCTAGGTGAGGGGCAATGATGTCAATTACTGGTTTTATAACTTTTGTGGACATACCCCAGAGATCAGTTGTACTTTTAATATTAAGTAATTTAAATGCCTTGATAATGTCTCTAGAGTCTATTTCTTTGAAAATAAAATTTACATCACATTCCTTCACATTATCTCTAAGTAATTTTTCGGCAACTGTAGGTGATGAATTTAAGTTTTTTGTAGTTGAGATCGGAATGTCTGCAAAAAACTTCTCAAATACTGTCGCAACTTCAATGTCAGAACTAACTTTTTTATCATTAATATAAAGTTCAAATTTAGAGTTGCGACTGGCGACTCTTCCAGTCTCATCTGCAATTATTTTCCAGATTGGGATGTTCGTTTCCAACCAAGACTGCGTAGACCGAGCTTTATGACCCGGCGCCGAGTCTTGCTGGAAGGACAATTCTTGGTTATTGAACAAGGTGTTAAGGGGCTTCAGTACCTTCACAAGAATGGTATCTTTAAACACTTGTGCCGATGTTTTGATACCTTTTTCACAAAAGTATGGCTCAGTCACTTCTTCATAGCTAATACCCCACCAAACCATCACTGAAGTCGGAAAGTGCCCACGTTGTACTCTGTCGACTAATTGGGAAGCTTCCTTAGAGCTTTGAGCATAAATAGGGTCATTTTGTTTGTTAAAAAGTTGGTCAATTGTAAAAATTTTCTCATCCGTAAACAAAATTTTTCTGTGACCTCCCTTTGCGTACCGCTTCAGTAGTTGTTTTACCACCCTATTATTTTTTAAATTATCAGTTAAGAAATGACCAGTACGTCTCTTATAGGCTGCTAGTCCTAAGTCATCTTTTAAAATACGCGACATGGTTCTAGGTGCTATCTTCATCTCCCGAGATACAATCTTTTGCTTTCGGACAGAATTTCTTTGAATTCTTTCCCTTATTGCTTTGACCACCTTTTTCGTACGAACACTACGTGGACGGCCTTTTTTTTTCTGTCACAAACAGAGGAGGTCTCATTGTACCTATTAATAGCCCGGTGCCCGGTACACAAATATTTTACGAATACCAAGCGTATGAAGAGTTTAAAAAATTGCATTTGGCACATCATATCCATACACATCCATACCTACTTTGTGTAATGCAGTCACAGCGATTCGGTCATCTTTATAACCCCACTCAATTTTAATATCGCAAAATATTGTACAATGTGTTGGCGCCAAAATGAGAAAACTCAATGAACAATCATATAAAAATGACAGATTCCAAATTCAAATGTTATATTTTGTTTATTTTTAATTGTAACAGTATTTATGGCCAGACTAAGTATATACATATACAGTATAAAATGAAGTCGCTCTGTGTGATCTAGTCTAATAAAAATTTTACTAACATGATAGTTAAAATTAGGATAAATTCTTCCTCATATGCACTTAATTGAACAATTACAGATTTTTTCTTGAGATAAAGGATCTTATTATCAACACTTATTATATCAAGATCATCAATTGGGAAGTGCAATTGTAAAGTAAAAAGTAGGGAAGAAATAAAAATCATTGGTTCTGTAAAAACTTTTAAATTATTTTAAAAACGTGCTAGCTATCAATTACAAAATCGATAATAGTGTTAACACAATTTAAAAACGTTTGCGACAGTCGGAGGACTTAAGAAAAATAAAAAAAATGTTTAATTATATATTTATTAAATTTATACTTATTTTAATTACAATTTAATAATCCTAAAAGCGGCTGTGCTAATCGAAGTGGGATTAAGAAGTGTTACAATAATATGTGAAATTAATAACTAGGAAAAAAACAATGGGGACCTGAAAGAATAACCTATTGTAAGGGATTAGGCGAACTCGCCCTACGGCGAACTGGCCACCGTCGATGGGAAACTTAGAGAGTTGCGGAGTCAGCTGCTTCTATACTTCAGGGTTTCGTAATTATATAGACAACAGGTTTAAATATGGTTATTTAAACCTGTTGTCTATATAATTGTTAATAACAAATAGTTTTGTTTAATAGCAACGTAGTCAAAAACAATTCTTATGATTGTGGCTAATACATCAATACTATATCTATAATAATAATATATATAATATAATACTAATATATATATATATATATATATATATATATATATATATATATATATATATATATATATATATATATATATATATATATAATAAAAATATAAACCAGGACTTGGCAAAGGAAAACAAGGAAAACATAAGCAGGGCAGTCGAGGAGTGGGGGGCTAGAGCGGTAGAACTGCAACCCGCGACCTATGCGAGCGTAGCCAGTGGTGATGGGGGAATTCAAACCCCACCACCGGAGCCAAAACACAAAACCCTTCACTCCTTGATTGTCACTGATAGGGAAAACTTTATGACAGGACCGGAGATAGTGGCGGAGGTAGGAAAAGTGATAGAGGCAAAGAAAGAAGGAATAAAAATAGATAGGATTAGAAAAGGGAAAGATAGGAAAGTCATCATAGGATTAAGTAGTAAGAAGGATAGAGATAAGGTTAAAGAGAAAATTAGAAAAAAGCGGAGGTAAACTTGAAGTTCAGAATGTAGAAAATAAGGATCCGCAAGTTGTGTTGTACGGGGTGCTTAAGTCAAATACAGACGAAGAAATCCTTGATGCAATTAGAACTCAAAATAAGCACCTCGTACAGCCAATCTTGTCTGGAAAAGAGGACAGGATTAGGGTAAAATATAGGAAACGTGGGAAAGATGATGCCACTGAGCACGTAGTGTTGACTGTGTCGCCGGGGATGTGGCTGTCCTTTACCAAGGCGGGTCATTTATATATCGACATGCAGCGAGTTCGGGTCGCGGACCAGTCCCCCCTAATTCAGTGCTCGCGCTGTTTAGGGTACGGACATGGGAAGCAATTCTGCAGCACCGCCGAGGAAAGGTGCAGCCATTGCTCCGGGGCGCACCACCAGTCTCAGTGTGAGGAATCGAAGTCCGGAAACAAAGCTTGCTGCATTAATTGTAAAAAGGAAGAGTTGCAAAATACTGATCACAATGCATTCAGCGCGGGGTGTCCGGTCCGACAGAGGTGGGACGCCATACCGCGTGCTACGGTTGCGTATGTAGAACACCAATAGCGCCAGTCAGTAGTCTATAAAGCCAAATATTGGATTTTATTATTGATTGTATTAATTATAAACCAATGATGAAAGTGAAGGAAGGAAGTAGACAGACAGCGGTAGGTATTACGCAAAAAAAAAAGATGACTTTGCATATATATGGGATTATTATAAACATAAAATAGCATATATAGAGGAAGCTTAGATAAGACGTAATACTTTGCCCTTGGTCCCAAATAAATTGTACACTGGTACTATTAGCAAATAAATGCGCTATGGAAAACACATTGTAAACAGGGATCATTATACGAGGGCTGCACTAAAAGCATCGGAAATGGAATATTTCCACTGTTCCTGTCATATTAAAATCTTTTTAATTTAAATCTCCTTGGTTTTAAAAATCGAATACCGTTTATTTATTTAAAAAAAGATTCTCGGTCTTGTCACAAGGTCTTGTCAAACTTGTTTAGTCGTTGAGAAAATGGAATTGACTCGAGAAAATTCTAGAGCGATGATTTATTATGACTTTCGAAGTGGTTTAACACAAAAACAGTGTGTTGACCGGATGATTTCTGCATTTGGTGATGAAGCCCCATCCAAAACCACAATTTATCGCTGGTTTGCTGAATTTCAACGTGGACGTGTCAAGCTCAGTGATGATCCCCGTCAAGGTCGTCCAAAAACTGCAGTCACCCAAGAAATGGTTGATGCTGTGTGTGTAAGCTGATTGAGGAAGATCGACATGTGACATACCGCGAAATTCAGGCAACTTTAGACATTGGCATGAGTCAAATACAAATAATCTTGCATGAACAATTAGGTGTAAAAAAGTTGTTTTCCCGATGGATACCGCATTTGCTCTGTGAAGAGCAAAAAGCGGCTCGCGTTACTTGGTGCGTCAGAACTCTCGAAAGATTCCACTCAGGATCCTCAAATGCTGTATACAACATCGTATCAGGTGACAAATCCTGGATATACGCGTACGAACCCGAAACAAAAAACCAGTCACGAGTTTGGGTGTTCGAAAATGAGTTAAAGCCAACAAAAATTGTTCGTTCACGGAGTGTTGCAAAAAAAAATGGTGGCCACGTTTGTCTCCAAAACCGGCCATGTTGCGACTATTCCTCTTGAGGGACAAAGAACGGTTAATGCAGAATGGTATGCTAACATTTGTTTGCCACAGGTCGTTTCTGAACTCCGTAAAGAGAACTGCAACCGCCGCATCATCCTCCATCACGACAATGCGAGTTCTCACACCACGCACAGAACAAAGGAGATTTAGAGCAAGAAATCATAGAATTATTAGACCATCCGCCGTACAGCCCCGACCTAAGCCCTAATGATTTCTATACTTTCCCTAAAATAAAGAATAAATTGCGTGGTCAGAGATTTTCATCACCTGAAGAAGCTGTGGACGCCTACAAAACGGCCATTTTGGATGCTTCAATGATTGGTTCCATCGTATGGAAAAATGTGTCAAATTTCGCGCAGAATACTTCGAAAAGCAATAAATACATTTTTAAATGGTAATGTTGTGTCACTTCCTTGATTCCCGAAATTTTCAGTGCCGCACTCGTAGTAAATATTTTTTGTGCAAAACGTCGGGGCGGACGTCCCGGGCTGAATAGAACAAGCAAATGTGATAGTAGAGTAGTGTGATAGTAGTAATGCGGAAATGTGCATGTAGCCATATGAGAGATGAGTTTTAGAAGTTTAAGTATTGAAAAACATATGGAAAAGTAGGATAATAAATATAGCAACAGATAATGTAAATGAAACAGTAACGTGGAAATATTAATTAGTGAGTTATTATATAAATAAACATAGGAAGGACAATGTACGTATAAAAGAGAAATGCAAATGTAAAGGAGAAAAGTAAAGAAATGCTAAGTGTAAAGTTAAGATACGAGAAATGTAAAATAAGGGGTGATGTAATGTAATAGATAATGTAAAGCTAAGGAAAGGACAAGAATGTATACAAATGAAAGTTAAAACAAATAAGAAATGTAAACAGAAATGTAATACCCAAAACATGGAATGTAATGAAACGTTAAAAATAGATTAAATAGAATTAAGAAAATAAAATAAAATAGAATAAATGTATAAGATGAAACTAGATTAAAATGGAACCTGTTAAAAATGTGTAACCAATAAAACTAAATATAAGTGTTAAAAATGTTAGCAGGCAAAAAATTGTCCTTACCTCGTTGTTGGGGGAACAAGCAGGTCCAGGAATGGGCCAAAAAAAAAAATACATCAATACTTCAGATAAAGATTTAAACATTTGTCATTGTTGAAAATTTTATTTTACCTTTGATTAAAATTACTTGTTATCATTGTAACTTATTTCAATTTTACAGAAAATTAACAAACTAGAACGAAGGTGAATTCTTTTGTTCTCACTTTCAAAACGCAACACTGTCTGTACATAACAAAAGAACATTTTCCACTTTATCTTCACCTTGCCACCCCAGAGTCACCCCACAGATTTTTAAAACAATCAATGACAAACTGAGAAATTGTTTATCCATTAACATTTTCTAGTACTTGACAAGCTATTAGGTATGTTATTTTTGATACAGTTGAGAACAAAGGTTTGACCAAAAAGTTTACTACATATTATCTGCCTAAAAAATCAGTAGTTGTATTCAACGAAATTTTTTTTTTTCGTCAAATCTCGCTGTATATTATAGCGAGCTTGTTATCATATAAATTTTATCCAAATATATTTTTCTAAGAGTTGATTCACTGGGCAGGTTTATTCGATTTGCACAAGCGCAGCACATGTACTTTTCAAAAAACTTTTTAAAGGCTGGGTTTTTAACTTGTACCCACGGAATGTAACAGAGAAGGAGGAACTCGATGAAATATCATTAGGCATGATTATCATTTAGAATCTAAATGATATATCATTTCATTATATCATCTAAATTTTAGATTAATGTTTTTTGACCTAATTTAATGTGGCATAACTCGATAAGTATTTTTTTTGTCATAACAATACAATGGCATAGTTGTTTTTTGGCATAACTCGTTAAGCTTTTAATACTACTAGTACTTTTTTATCACGTTCCAAACGTCTTCGGAGTAGTAACAAGGTCTCACAAAAACCCGGCGTGAAATAACGTTTTTGTAGTTTTGGGTTAGGTAAGAGCTTTTTATCGCGTTCAATACGTCTTTAAATATCACTGTAAAAAAATTTTTTTCTCTCCTTTATGTTTTCATGCGTGATTAGATCGTGTTGAAATTTAACAATTAAATATGTACAGCACATTTTTCATCAGTTCCATCGATTTCCATACAAATTTATTTTATCTCATAATATAAAATACGTGAACTACACTAAAATACGTTGAATATTTAGAAATAAAGAACCATTAAAATAAACATTTTAAACAATAATTGAAAGAAACGTTTTCATTTAACTGTTGTAAAGTTACAGCGTATACTCAAGCGCATTTTACAACAATAAAAATCCTTTTAGACACTTTCCTTCATTCTCTAACGACTCGTCAAAATTTATTTTGTATCTATAGATACTGTTTATGATTTTTATGCATAAAATATGTTTATTTAACGATAATAGGAAGGAAGGAAACAACAACTTTATTTAGGAAGAAAAAAAAAAACTCTTAATTTGTAATATTTTGGGAAAAAAAATCTTAATATACAAAATCCGGATGTGTTAAAAAATTGGTTAACAGGAACAGATGATAATCTTCACATTTAAAACATAAATTTTAGAACGAGGATTTCGTTGTAGACCAGTGTAATTATGCAGGATGTATTCAGACCAGTCCCATTAACTTCGTGGGCTTATATTAAGCCATGAGATAGGTCCATTGGTACTAGTCATTTGCTTTTAATCAATTGTTTTTGTACAAGTTAAAATTTTCAATATGCAATGTACAACGTACATAGTACATAACCACACGGGCGGAGTTGGCGGTTGGAGGGCAGGTTCGATACCCAGGTTGTGGCGTGTACCAATGAGACTTTTTCAGATCTCAAGTACATTATACGGACGCTCTAACGGTGAAGGAAAACATCGTGAGGAGACCCGCACATGGTTGGCCCCAAACGTATTGACCAATCATTCCTCTGGAATGACTGACTATGCTGTGAGAATGCCGTATGTGCTTGGTCAACCATAGGACATTTCAAACCAACTGTCCCAGGCACTACAGTATTTCAAGAGTGGTTATTTCGCTCAGAGAATACAGTATAAATCATCCCATAACGGATGAAAAGGTCTCAGTTTATTTAAAGTTCTAATAACATTCAAGTACCTATTTACTAACTTTTGTTACGTTAACATTTAATTACATTAATTTTTTTGTTCTGATTAAGAAAAATGAATGAAAATAAAATGAGATGAGGTACATACAGTTAAATCGAACAGCAAGTAGCAACTGGCCTACCGTGCCGACTTCTAAGCATTTTAGCTACACTGCGTGCTCCAAGACGAGGATCCCGTTGCACCGTCTAAAATTTCCTCCTCGATATTTACGTCCAGTTGCCGCCCACCGCTGGAGACTCAATGGGCCTATTTTCTAACACTCGCATGCCTGTGTAATAGTACGGGAGTCTGATAGATGGCAGGCATGAGTATATCACCTCCGGTAAATCCTCAATGCCTCTGCGACATTCCCAAATGCTTCACAACAGCACATCATCATCATACCGTAGTAACGCGTGGTATACGTGTATGGCGAAGGGATTTTAGGATAAAAAATCACACACAAGTCACAAACACGAAAAACAAGTCAAAACTAATAAAACAGTTAATACTTATTACAGATAAAACAGTTATTAAAACAAACGAAAGTCAAAATAAACAAACGAAAATTAAAACGAAGATATAAAATCTACTGGAGGCTCAAGGCGCGTAAAAGAGTGAAGAGAGAGGCGCGTAGGAGATGATAATCGCATACCATCAGGCGATCTATCTGCTTGATTGCCGGTCATAAATCATAAAAACTCAGCTTGGTATAAAAACAGTAACTTATTTATTACAAAAAACTAAGGAAAAAAATCATATCGAACAATTAACTAATATAAATATCGATTACGTACACGTAAATGTTTCAATTTTCATAGGTCACATCACTTAACCTAGGTAGTTTTTAAAAGAGCCGAGTGGCACGCTTTTGATATTTGCCGCCAAAAAGCCGTGCTGTGGCCGCGCGCGGCGCCCCGTCGCCCACGCCCGTGCCGCATAGCGTCGGCATTCTTTGAATTTTGCCGAAAGTCGATAAAAGAGCTATGTTGTTTGAAATAGATTTTCGAATTTAGTTGCGGTTTTTCTCTCGAGGTAAATGATTGTCGTCTGATTTGAGTTTCACTATTAGGTCGTGTTTAGAAACGTAGTGTTGTGTTGTTAAGTTTTAAATGATACGTGTAATGATTTATGGTGCTAGCAACGATTTTCAAATTTGCCAAGTGTTTTATTGCAAAATTAAATAAAAACATTTCTGAAAACTTTAAGTTTTAACTTTTAACGTGAAACACCTTGCTGCGGTCACCTGATGGTCGATGGATTCCGTGCACTTAGTACTGTAATTTATACCTTACAGGAATAAAAGCTTAATAACATAAATCTCACTAAACCTATTTAAAAACTATCTTATAATTCTTATAATAAATTTACAATAATTTTAAAATAAGGAATTGATTTTATAATAGGACAATGGTATAACAAAACTATTAACTAAACTTGACATTACTTTTGACAGTTTGACAGATAAACATGACGTGATTAACATTAAACTTATAGCATTAATTGTAAATTTAATTTAATAATATGATTTAGAATAATAACCTGTATAAAATATAAAAATTAATAATTAACAAATTTCTAACAGTCGGCCATCCTGAATTTTTAGCCTGTCCTCAGGCGATCAAATTTGTTAATAGCTACAGGTTTATTTTTTTAATTAACACACTAACAATTAGGTAATAATATATCAAGCTAAGAATTTAATAAATTAAATAATTCACCTGATTAAGATTAATGCATAATCTTCTACATTCGTTTTTATTTTACAATAATTTTCGGCCATCCTTTGTAATTATTGAATGCCCCCATTCAATTAGCTTTTCATAAAAAGTATTCACTTTGCACTACACTATTAATACTTCTTCACTTCACTATTTCATTCGCACGAACACACTAAAATCGGGGAATTCACTACAGCACGCGCCCGGCGCCACGTGGGGTGTATCGGCCTCAGAGATGATAATATTAAATGCGCACAGGGTGTATCGAAGTCGTGAACCACACTACCGCGTACACGCACAGGGTGTATCGGCCTTGCAGCTGATGTAAGTATTCTACACGCACAGGGTGTATCGAAGTCGTGAGCCACACTACCGCGTACACGCACAGGGTGTATCGGCCTTGCAGCTGATGTAAATATTATACACGCACAGGTGGTATCGAAGTCGTGAGCCACACTACCGCGTACACGCACAGGGTGTATCGGCCTTGCAGCTGATGTAATATACACGCACAGGGTGTAATAGCTAGCAATAGCTCCCCACACCGATTTCGGTGACGGTGGCCAGTTTCATTGAAACCAGGCCAGCTACGCAGGAGTTATTGTTATAGTGCCCAAGTGTGTGCGCAGTACACAAGAATACTCTCCCTTCCTTTACTCTCGTTACCCAGTGGGACGGATAACCGACACGACTGGCGAGAGATCAGGCGCAGGTCCGACTTTTTACATGCCCATCCGACGCATGGATCATCTTTCTTGTCAGACAATCAGGTGATCAGCCTGCATTGTCCTAACCAAACATGGAAACAATTTTTGTTGTTCCAATGCGGGAATCGAACCCACGACCTCCAAGTCGAGAGCCAAGCTCTAAACCACTAGACCACGGAGGCTGTTGTATCGAATGGGTTGTATCGAATTCGTGAGCCACATTACCGCGTACACGCACAGGGTGTATCGGCCTTGCAGCTGATGTAAGTATTCTACACGCACAGGGTGTATCGAAGTCGTGAGCCACACTACCGCGTACACGCACCTGCGATTGCGATCGTCTTCGGTAAAATTAAGAGCGGTCAATGAGCTCAGAATAGAACGGTTATATCGCTCAATTTGACCGTTTGCCCTAGGAGTTGCAACAGCGTTTTTGACGTGTTTTATCTGGTTTAAATCTATAAATCGTTTGAACTCTTCAGACGTGAAGCTAGTGCCTCGATCGGAAACTACTACTTTAGGAGAGCCAAATAACCCTATAAATTCTCGTAAGATCTGAATTGAAGTTCTACTTTTAGTATTTCGAACAGCCCGCAACACAATAAACTTTGTAAATGCGTCAACAATTCCTAATACGTAAGTGTTCCCGCTCTTGCTACGCACAAAAGGACCTACATGGTCTATATGTATACACTCGAAAGACGTAGTAGGTTTTGGTATGGGATGCAACATACCTTGTTTTTTACCAGAAGGTTCTTTAGCGTAGGCACATTGAATACATGCCCGAACATACTTTTTAACAAAACGTGTCATATCCGGAAACCAGTAGTCTCTCCGCATCTTATCTAATGTTTTTTCGAAGGAAAAGTGACCACTTTCATCATGGCACAGCAGACAAACCTTCCATCGAGCATCACGTGGTACTGCCCATTTCAAATCATCTCCAACTTTTCTGTATATTTTACCGTCTTTTAAACTATAATTATTCATGATGTCATTCGCTTCTGGACAATTTTTATCGAGGATACATTTAATAAGTTTTAATTTTGGATCTGCTAATTGTATTGAAAGTAACGTCTGGGTATCTAAATTTATTCTAAATATATTAACTTCAGAGTTGTCTTCCTCAACGTAGGGTAAAGAGTTACGACTCAATCCATCTGCGTGTTGGAGTTGACTGCCAGGTCTATACTCTACAGAGAAATTGTAATCTTGCACTAGAAGCCACCATCGAGCTATGCACGGTATTAGATCGCGTTTCGTTAACGTTGTTCTCAGCGCGTTACAATCAGTCACCACCTTGAACTGTAGACCAATTAAGTAAACTCGGAAACGATTTAAGGACATTACGACCGCCAGCGTCTCCAACTCGTACGAATGGAGATGCTGTTCTTCAGGAGAGGTCTGGCAGCTGTAGTAAGCAACTGCTCTAAGAGATGATTTCTCATCTTCCCTTTGTAACAAAATTCCACCGATACCATGCTGACTGGCATCAGTGTGAAGTTCAGTGTGGTAACTAGGATTGTATATGCTCAGAACCGGTCTTGTAATTAGAGATTCTTTAATTTTAGCAAATGCATTGATTTGTTCTTCACCCCACTTCCAAGGAACATTGGCTCTAGTTAACATCGTTAAGGGCCTAGCTACCGTTGCAAAATTACAAATAAATTTCCGAAAGAAACTAGCCAATCCTATAAACTGCCGTATCTCGTGCGGGTTTTTAGGGGAAGGAAAAGCTAAAACTGCGTCTGTTTCCGTGAACCTGGCCCGACTCCATTATTTGATATTTCAAACCCTAAATATTCTATCTTTTCTCTGAAAAAATTACATTTCATTAAATTGAGGGACAACCTAGCTTCACGCAGTATATCAAGGAACTGTTTCAATTTGTAGATTCCTTCATCTATTGAACTGGAGCCTATCACTATGTCATCCGTGTACGCGAGAACAGCCGGTATCTTATTTTTGAATAGAAGCTTATGCACCATTCTTTGAAATACCGCTGGAGCGTTCGTCAGACCAAACGGCATACGATTATATTCGTAGTGTCCGTCTGGTGTAACGAACGCTGTATAATGTTTGGAATCCTCAGACATAGGTATCTTATGATAACCCTGAGTCAGATCTAGTGTACTAAAATATTTCTGTCCCTGAAGAATATCTATTTGGTCGTCAATTAATGGCATAGGATATTTGTCCTTAATAGTTTTTCGATTAAGAGCCCGATAATCGACACAAAGACGCAGTTCACCGTTTTTCTTTGGCACTAATATTATTGGGCTCGCATACTCCGAGTTAGATTCCCGAATGATGTCACTAGCTAGAAGTTCGGTTATAATTTGAGAAACTTTTTCGCGCTCTGCCAGTGCTAGCCTGTACGGACGGTACGTTACAGGGGAATTCTCATGTAAGTTAATCGTCATTTCAGCCACTGACGTTTTCACTAACTCACCAGTCGAGAACGCGAAACAGTCTCTGTACTCATTCAATATTTCGAGTAATTTATTCACGGCATCTGGTAACAGGGTTTGGTCAATGTTTAAATCATCATACAAAATTTGCGTAACGGTGTTAGACAGATGCCTTACATTTACAATGTAACTATTTTTAACATCTTCAGGAAATATTTCACTAGGTAAACCTATACCCCTAACTAAAATTTTGTTCTTGGCAATATGTATCTCTTTAGAATTGAGAGGTATTAATACAATGTGACCTAAACCTTTAGTAATAGAATATATTCCAGGCAATATTAAATATTCAGCTCCTTGATTTAACCTAAGATCAGGTGTAATGCTAACGAATCCAGTAAAATCAGAATTACTAGATACTTCTATTGAAAAATTGTGACTTACTGTAGAGTCTTGTCTAGATTTAAGAATAATTAAATTGGATTTATTTGGTAAAACTTGATAAAGAATTAAATCTTTGTTCGATTTAAATACTCTAACTGAAGAATGTTCTGTTAGTGACTGACCTATTAATATATCAGTAGGTAAATATGAGGCGGGAACTACAAATGCTGATACTTGTAATTCAACCAGGTCTAATTTTATAGAAATATTTGTTTTACCTTCGGGAGAGATAGCACTATTCCCAAATCCTCTTAAGGTTGGCAACTTATTAACATTTAAATTTAATTTAAACATAGTATTCATTTTATCGCTAATCAGTGTACACTCACTTCCAAGATCGACATATCCAGATATATTAATCCCATTTACATTGACTTGCTTAAAATACTTAGCATTACTATTATTTTCATCAATAATCATGACATGTTTTGAATTAAGTTTGCTGTCCGCAACCTTTGATTTGTCATTATTATTGGTATTGTTATTGGATTTATAAGCTAAACTAACTCTACAATTTGACTCTAAATGACCGTAACGTTTACATTTATTACATTTAAGTATCTCTTTAGTACAATTCGCTACAGTATTACCTGTTTCCCTACAATTATAGCAAATCATGGCGTGTGATAGTTTCCTATTACTCGAAGATTCATAAGAATATTTAGATTTATTATCTTGAAACTCGGTAAACTTGCGCGAATTATCAAAATTACTATGATCCCTCAAATAGTTATTTTTGAATATTGATGTATCCCCCTTAATATGTGAAATATTTTGAAAATAATTAAGAACTTGGTCAGGATCACTGTATTGTGCTCCCTCTATATTCATCCTAATATTACTGTCGTAAACCCCGTGGCTTAAGCAGTCTACAGCTTGCCGACCTTTTAATTGACATCGATTAACTAACATAATCTTATCATAAAAATATTCTACTAATGTTTCGTTACGTCGACTTCTTCGGTTAAGCATTTCAACTAAAAGGTCAGCATAATTCTGATCACTCGGAAATGTTTTTAGTAATTTTTGTTGCCATTCCTCCCAAGTGAATTTAACGCTAGTGAGTCCATCATACCACTTTTTCGCTAACCCGGACAGTTTTGTTAAAGCGTAAAAGATAGTCTGCTGCTCAGACCATCCATAAATTTCAGCAGACTCATTAATTTTAGCGATCCAATCGTTTATGATTTGACCTTTCGAAGCGGGGTCAAATTCGGTAATTATATTTTGCGAACCCTGCACATGGCTAGAATGATTGTTACGAGGATTACTTCCACTCTGTAATGCAGTGATCAATTGATCAAGAATGTTTTTCGAATTATCTGGCAAATGATTAGACAGTGAATTTAACACTAATCTTTCATTAGCAGGATTTTCATTTGGGGAATCTGACCTACCACGTGATCTATCGCGATTCTGCCTTTGTTGAACCGAATGAGACTTTTGTCGACGTAGAGGCGTTAGTGAATATACGCGTGACCTACGATCCGTATACCGCGAACGAGAACGATACAAAGACGTTCCGTGCGAGTCTGATCGTGAACTATGGTGTGTTGACGAAGACCTACTAACTCGGGATCTACAATGAGATCGTCGTGTACGTGCGCGACTGCAGCGACGTCTTACATACCGGCGATGGCGATCACGAGGTCCCGAACTACTATAACGCGAACGTGAAGAGGAACTGCCACTAGTTAGGCTACGATGTCGCTTACGGCTTTTTCGAGTCGATTTAGTTCCATTATTTTTAGTAGCATGACGTTTCGTAGAATAAGGTGTAGGGCCCCTCGGAGTACCATCACGGTCTGCCATATTTAACGCTCAAGTAATGTATAGACTGTACGAATGAATAGCTTTACCGATAATAATATCACAGATTAACCAAGTGATTGTGGATATTTAAAAAAAAAATAAAAACATAACACATTCAATCTGTACCAACAAAAGAACCATGGGTTTTTGTAATATATTAATGGTTGAGTTAAACCGGCGAAATGAGATAAATAACAGTTAAAAGCGACCCGAGACACAACTAGAAACAATCGCAAAAAACATCTGAAAATATTCACTTTGTTAATGCTTTTAAAATATTCTAAATTTAACGAACATCCGTTAATACGTATTAATTTTCAATATAAGCAAACCAAATACACATTCAAAAATTATATAATAGAACAGTTTCTCAAAAAAATAACCTTTGTTTTACTAACTTCTGCCTACTAATACTCAATTGTAGGGTAGTATAGAATTTTATTTTATTTTATTTATACTTTGCGTAAGGATTATTACAGTGTAATAATAATAGGTGAAATCGTTTATGCACTGTACAAGCTATAGTTATCGTAATTCAGTTTTAATTTCGACCGTATAAAACAGTAATTATCACTTACCGATTTTCGCGCGTTTTTCTTATACATTACCAAATGTAGGCCGTAGGCAGTCTTTATCCACCACTTCTGATTTGAAAAAGTAAAACCCAAATCAGAGTATTCAACGCTTTAATGATAATTTATAATTAGACTTGTCACTTCGGTGCTTGTAACAGTAATGAATCCGCCAAAATGGCCGACATCTAATTTATACCTTACAGGAATAAAAGCTTAATAACATAAATCTCACTAAACCTATTTAAAAACTATCTTATAATTCTTATAATAAATTTACAATAATTTTACAATAAGGAATTGATTTTATAATAGGACAATGGTATAACAAAACTATTAACTAAACTTGACATTACTTTTGACAGTTTGACAGATAAACATGACGTGATTAACATTAAACTTATAGCATTAATTGTAAATTTAATTTAATAATATGATTTAGAATAATAACCTGTATAAAATATAAAAATTAATAATAATAATTAACAAATTTCTAACATAAGTAAATAGCTATTAGCCATAGTTTTACTTATTATGATCGGTGTAATTACGTACGTAGCTTATTATTATTAATAATAATTTACTAATGCCACTTCGGGCACCCTTTTATACACCTACTTAGTTTTATTGTTACCTACAGTTCAACCACGTTACATCTTTCGGTTATTGTCGTTTTTCAAACACCGTCTGTAATTTCGATGGAAAAGCTATGATTGCCGTTGGACAGTAAGAATTTAGTTGCATTGTACACAGAACCACAGAACCACACTGCAGGCGGTGTAGAGCAGGGATTCCTAAAGTGGGTTCCGTGGGATAGTCGTCAAGGTTCCGCCAAAATTATTTGAAACTATGAAATCCAACATCCGTCACTTTTGTGTGTGTACGGTTGTAAGTTACTGCAATCTGCATACATTAAACATCGCTGAACGCGTGTACTAAGGCAGGAGCACGGTGCGGCGGCCGGCCCGTGCGTCAGCTGACGGGTCATTGGCCTGCGAGCGTAATGAAGTAAATTACATTGCGTAATGAAGTAAAATTAATAAAATTTTAGATTTTAATAAAAAGATCTACTTCTAGACAGCTTGTTCTTATGATTAAAAGGTATAAAATGTAAAAGAAATAAATAAAAAAAGGAATTTTTGAAAATAAATTTTAAAAAAACTTTTGTAATGAGAAAAGGTAGTATAATCATATCCCAAAGATAATGGAAGCGGTCTTCTGGCACCCTGTATATCATTATGCCTAAATATGTTTATGACTTGTAAAAGTATGCTTAAATATCATTATGCGAAAAATAAATGTATGCCTAACAATAAGTATGAATTCCTAACCAAAGAAGATATATTTGAGATCCAAAGTGGCCAATACGATTTTTCAAAAATTTTATTTCAATGTAAGGACATAATATTATGTCGACAGGACAAGGACCGAATATTAGTACATAGTTTTTAAAAAAAGAATCGTATTAGTGAACAAAATAATGTCAATTGTCATCGAAATCCCAGTACCATAACAATCAATTAATAATAATAACGTATGCAAATAATTAAACATTAAAATATACCCCAACGGCCAACAGTCATGAAACATAAGGCATAACAATTTAAAATGTCAGTTTTTATTAAATATTAGTAATATATCTTTAAAATTTAATTTAGAAGACATTATGAACTCAAATTATACTGTATAATGGTAACTATTTATTAGTGTTTGCTTGCGAACGCAGTGGCGCTAGTTTCTATGCGATATTCAATGGCCTCATCAATCATTAGCTGTGTCGTATGCGCTCCGGCCTTCTGATACTGTGGGTATTGGTTGTACCCACCCCTACCACCATAATACACATTAGGTAGCAACTACGGTGACGGACTCCTACTAATTCAAGCCAGTTAGCTCTACGGAACCCGGAAAGGGTTAGGGCCTTTCTTATAAAACCTTAAAATTGATTTAGTCGGCAACATACCTAGATAGTAAGTATATGCTACGGCCCCCCGTGTGAGCCGACAGGGTAACTGTGGATGCGGCATGTCGTAACTAGTAACCTATTACAAAGCGCGTCGCGTTAATTTTCTCATCAAAGGCCTCCCGAACTGTAAGCACAGAAGCTTTGCCAGTACTAGCTGGGGTTTGTACTATCTTAATAAAAACATAACTAGCCCATATATCTTAATTATAGAAGATTGATATATAATAATCTTGCTATTTTAATCAGAATTAAAATAGCAAGATTATTCGAACCAATATATAGTTCAATACGAGATATAATTTCGGAGTGGCAGGCGCAATGGGAGAACTCCACAAAAAAAACCTTGTAAGTTGTTTCCCGTGGGTACGCGAACGATTGATCACTGTGTTGCACAATTCCAGACCGGTCATGGCAATTTTAAAGCTAAATTATACAAATTTAAATTGGTAGCGCTGTGCGAGTGCTCGACTGATGGCAACATATTCGAAGAAACCGCTCATCTTATTGTATGGGAGTGTAATCTCGAGCGAGATGAAAGAACTGCAATGCTAAACAGTCTACTTTGTAAATCTGTAGTCGCATATGACGGTGATCTCGTAGACAGCGTACAGTCTCCCGCTTTGCTTGGGGAGGGAATTTGGAATTCTTCCTACTCCTCCAACCTTTCTTCTGATTAATTTCGTTGTGGGTCCCAAGATAGATTTAGTATGTCTTTTGGGCACCCCTGAGATCATATCAAAGGGTATTTATGCTTGGTTGCCACTGTCTCCTGGCTTACTTAGCTTACTTGGCTCGTTACATAGTTACATGGCTCCGTCTACATATAATATAATATATGTATAGGCTTATGTTCATGAGTAAATAAAAATATAAATTAATCACTAATTTTGCTATTGGCTGTAGTGCTGTAATCTGTTTTGTTTTTCAGATTGAGTGGTCGGGAATGCGCTTGTCGCCGTCGCAGACCGGCCTGTGTTTGCACTGCTTACCGACGGGTCGGCGATTCTTGCCACGATGATAGGTAATCTTAATATAACTTACATACTTTATGGCCTTATATACTTGTGGTAAAAATTGGCCATGGTGAAAAGTGCTCTGAAATCAAATGATTTGTTGTTTCGCAGGTTAGCTGCCGTGTTGACACTTGGCGCGAGAGACCTCCAAAGAGAGTTGGATGCTCTAGTCATAAATGCAGGTTAGGATATTAATGTACCTAAGGACCACGAAATGAGTAAAATTTTGTAACCACGCACTTTAGTAAAATGCTTTTAAAATTCGTAGCCAAAAAATAATCCTAAATACAATCAATTCAGACTAACATACGCAAAAGTACTAACACATATACAGATTCGGTCCGGAGCGAACCACCGATTTGGTTTGTTCCAGACCAAATCCAGCCGTGTGTAGAGCTGTCTAGCGAACATTATTATTAATTAAGGCCGGTCCGCATCAGATTTGGTTTGCTCCGTACCAAATTCGACCCCGTGTTGGGCCGCCCAGGCAAATGGCAGGTAAAATGTGTTTGACGTCATCTTCGCCTTGACCTCGCAAGAGACCACAAGGGTTTATTGTTATATTCTTGGTATATTATTATTATTCTTATTGGTATATTCTCTTGCTTCGCTAGCTGTTGGAGAGCAGCCTGTTCGTTTTCAATGTGATCGTTTTCGCGATCCGTGCGCGATCGAGTGTGTGAAAGATATATTTCTTTTGTACAAAATTTGCTTTACCAGGTTTCCTTGTTTTCTTTCCTTTTTAAATTTTGGTAATGTAATCATTACCAAAATTTGATGCAGTTAAAATCAATTTTCGTAGATCGAGCCACTCACTGCAGTCTCTCTGCAAAACTTTTTTTCTATTTGATTTCTGTCTTTTACTAAATATTTTAGTCGTTCATAGGAACATTATTCAGCTTTTTTGAACTCTTCTTCATTCATGTCGGGGGCAGCTGAGGAATCACCGTAATCATTTTGATTTGTAAATAATTTCCTGTTTCTATTTTTCTTTCTTTTGACAATGTTGGACAAAATTCTTTTGTTGTCTCTTTTTTCTTGTAGTTTTTTTATATTTCCTCGCGGACTTTTACCCAAAATTCTTTTGTGTAATGTGTATATGTGTTTTTTTGATGATAAACGCGACAACAGCCGCGAAGCACCTCGCTTGGTAGGATCTGCGCACTGCAAAATTAATCCTTTTTCCTCCCATAAACTTAGTTATAACGCTATTAAATCTTTTGAAAGTATTTGTGTCTACATTTTCGTACAGGCTTCGGGACTTTGAGGCCACTGAATTTATAATCACCCGAATCCGAAACCACAATATTGAATTCTCTATTTGTGGCACAACATTATTTTGAAACGACTTGCTTAGAGCAGTAATAGTAAGATTTGCAGTTTCGGTGATTTCCGAAGGCATGATATATTGATTGCCAGATATCATCATGAATATTTTCTTTTAGGTTCGTCTCTATTTTGTCTATTTTGTTCGTTGTTTGTTATTATTTTGTTTATGAATGTTGTAATTATTTTTCTTATGCTTATAATTTTTTGATCAGTAATTAACTTTCTGTGAGCAAGTGGGTACTTTGTAGTTTTTGTTATAGCTCGAAGCACATATTTCTCAATAGATGGTTACGGTATTCTATCTTACTTACTGTATGATAAGGATATGGGTTCGCAGCAACGATTTTTGCATAAGTAGAGGAATTTCGGAGAATTTTTCGAGAGGAAAAAAAGAGCTCTGTAGTTATTTCCATAAGATCGGACACACCAAGCACCGTCCACATATACGTCAATAACTGGTATATTATCTTTGAGACGTCCTTCTGCAATAGCGGCATCCTTTTCTCGTTGAGCTGCTGCTTCCATAACAGTAGCTTCCCATTGGCCAAAAACTTGATCTTGTATTTTAGCACAATATTTTACGTCCATAGTACTACATATTTCTTCAAAATGCCTCTAGAAATTAAGCCTGAGCACGCAGCAGTATTAATATCAACGTGCTCTGATGTACCTGGATTATCTGATGTTACTTTAAAGAATTAACCGCATAATTTACATTTGAATTTAAAATTTGATACAAGACCAATTTGCTTTTCACTAACTAATGTCATATTGCTGAGGTTACACTGAAATAAGGAATTGTGCGCTGCAATATTTTGTAGTCGTTCAAAAAAGTATTTCACGTCTATTAATCGTCTTTGATCTATATGATTTTCTTTTGTAAAATCTGTGTTTTCTATCTCTATTACGAGTTCTTCATCTACTTCTCTCCTAAAACAAAAACATTTAATTAATAGTTAAATTTAAGAAATCATAACAAAAATTCTAAATTTGTTGCTAAATTAGAATTAGGATTTTATACGCTATTAGCAAAAAAAAATTAATTAATGACAATACGTTTTAATAAACTGGACGGCAAGTGACGTGTTGGGGCGGCGAGCGACAAGACAGCGAGCAAATTGGCAGTAAATGTACACTTTCTAAAGGTATATTTCTATCTATAGGTATAGGTAGGTGTTTAAAACGACAGTATAGGAAATGATAATACTAACGGAAATTGTGGAACTCTTTCTAGTTCATTCACAGGCGCTTTTATTCCATCTGCAACCACACCTTGGACAGGTAAACTGAAAAAAAAACTTTTTACGTCAATAAATTGTAATTTTTTTAAATTATTAATTAGATATTTTAAGATTCATAAAATTGGTGATATTATTAATTAGCAGTAAATGAACACTTTCAATTCTAAAGGCTCTAATCTATACGTCATTTAATACGACAACATAGTAAATAATACTAACGGTAACGGTGGTTCCAGTTCATTCACAGGCGTTTTTATTCTATCTGTAACCACAACTTGGACAGGTAAACTGAAAAAAAAACATTTAACAGTCATAAATTTAACTTTTTCTTTTAATTTCAAATAATCTTTTATGTTATTTATTTACACATATACACTTACTCGAAAAAATCTGGCAAAACTGTACGTAGTTCTATAAAAGTGTTCGTATTTTCTGGAGAATTTTCTTTTTCTCTGTAACTGAAAGAAAATCATATCACTGCTATTTAACACTATAAAGTTTTACAAGATATGTTATAGCGTGTGTATGAGACTGCTAACCAAAAACAATATAAAGTTTCCTCAGAAATTACATGTCGGAAACGAAAAACGTGTTTTGACCTTCTATACAAATTTTATACGCAAGCTGTTAAATTTGCTTTGCATAAAGGTTATATTATAGAAAAGTATAAATAAATTGAATTAAGTCTGTCTGGTAAAAAAAACAAAACCAATTTAAAAAAATTAAAAGTTGAATCTTTAATATTGCTTCTTTTTCCCGATACTAGTCCAGGGATCCCGGGATTAGGGCTCTTCAGTCCCGAAATTCCTAAACAAAGGAGGAGTTCAAACCACAATTCCAAAGAATTACTTCTAACTAGGGAATATAATCCCGGACTTTTTTTTCAATCCAGAATTGATTTCGGGACTGAAGAACCCTAATCCCGGGATTGAAAAAAGTCCGGGATTATATTCCCTAGTTAGAAGTAATTCTTTGGAATCGTGGTTCCTCTTTTCAAAACACCTCAAAGTTTTTGGTTAGCTGTTAGGGTGTAGTACCAGGAAATCCCGGTACTGAAAATCCCGGGAATCTTTCCCAGAAAATCTGTATTATTATTAACTAATTATTATTACTTTGATAATGTGTTTACATTTTCCAAAATAATTCAAAACTTTTCTCGAGCGAGATGTAAGAAATTCTCCTGAAAATTATTTCACAAATCCCGGAATAGTAATATTTGGGTTTTCAATTTAATTATACATTTCGATTACAGTAATAATGTGACATGCATTTTTCAAAGATTGATAAAGGAATTTTTTATCAAAGCATACTACTCATTTTTCCCGGGAAAATAAGATTTTGGAGATTTCACGGGAATTTTCTAAGACGTGACCTCCACTTAATAACCTTAGCTTCTCCAGTGTCATCCATATAAAAGTGCGTTCCCACATTGGGCCACGATACACAATTGCCGATCGTCGTCCTTATCTAACCTATATCCCTATAATTGCCGTCGTTGTCTAACCTATAGGGCGATTGTGCAGCATTGCCGACCCTGGCCCAATGTGTAAACGCACCATAATATTGTTTTTATAATCATTCAATATCTTTGCAACAGTAATAATTGTAATTTTTTACGTACGGTGACGCTGTATTTACTTCTTTCAATAAATGTCCAGTACCAGAAGATTTTTGCCCGAAAAAAAAAGAAACGAAAAAAAATTTTGTATTATATACTGACCTTTAGTTTGCTCCTTGAGTATAGGTATATAGGCTGTTATAGAATAAATTCCTATTTTTGTAGCAAAGTAGGAAAAAATTATTTAGTACTTACTGTTTGATACTTTCAGATTTTTTTATATAGTACTCGTCTCGCGAGCTGTTTCTTTTTTCTTTCATTTTCTTTGTTACCCATTGTACACTTATTATATTTATTACTAACACTACACCAAACTAAATTCAAAACAACCCCGAAATCGACCCACTGACCCAAAACTTATATGTTGTTTTAGAAATATTTACAAACAAAATATATTTACAATGAACGTACACTAAATTTACAAATCTATAAGTAAACGTCACAAATAAAGTTATCTATATTTACAAAATACTTGCGCAAAATTTGGCACAGGTCCAACCTCGAAGAGCACCGTGGCGCGACTGATCGGCTAAGCGACGCTTCAAGCGTTACCAACTTTCAGAAATATTTCACCCCAAACTTAAGTCAAGAACCCCCAAAATAGCAACAATTACTTGAAAATCACCCTAATATATTTTTTTATGACTAATAATTTCTAATATAAATACTACAAAAATCTATAATGACAAACAATTAATAAAAATTTATGTTCTGTAATGTTATTCAGTATTCTGTCCAACTTTATATTAAGTATGTTAAAATATACTTCCAAAAGTTAATTTTCTACAGGTTGACTTTTCGAATCACTCTTCGATATTTGAAATCGCTTAATTTAATCAAAAACAAGAAAACAAAATTAGAAGACCCTGTAGAGACTTTTCCCCTAAATTTAGGAAAAAAAACCCCTAAGTTAGCAGCATTGTGCCAACCATTTGAAAACTTTCCTCCTAAAGCAATTTCAAAAACCCCTTAATTCAAATGAAAACCCCCTAAATATAACCTGAATATTTATATATTTAAATAAAATTAAACAAATTAAAAATTGTAATAATAATATATACTTTATATTATTAAATATTTAATTTAAAATTATATACAGATGTAAAATGTAATTTTAACTATTTCATAATTTAATTTATTTACTTACCAGCATGAGTTATATATCATTAATTTTTCAAAAAAGAATAGGTTTAATAAAAAAATATACAATATGTTAGAAAAAACAACTCATTATATTTATCATATTAACATTTAAATTAAAGTATAAATAAATTATACTTAAATACAAACAAATCAATCGTAAAAATATTTATCACAAAGCTGTAAAGTACTTTAAATGACGTCATTTAAAACAGAGAACAAGTCTTCAGCTTCTTGCTGTTCTTTTTGAGAATTAGTAGGTTCTTTAAAATCATACCTATTAACATTAAATAACTTTAGCATGTCATGTGATGGTCTAAAATTAATACACGAGCCATAATCTTTTTGCAAGCCGAATCTTACAATCATTAAATTTTGTAATAAATCTAAAGAAAGTCTATTTCGTAACTTATTTTTTACAATGCTATAAGTCGAAAAAGCACGTTCTACACTAGCGTTTGATACAGGTACAGTCAGTAGAGCAATTGCAAATTTCGCGATATTTTCAAAGCGCTTGTGTCCAGCAGCATCACAGTCGTTGTAAAAATCCTCAGAAGAGTTCAGACTAGTCCATGATTTGTTTTGTAACTTATTCCATTCTGATTCAATGTCGTCTTTATTACCGTATAGCGTAGTTCTATCAAAATTCTTCAAAATATCATTTAAATTTGGCTTAACTTTCGGATGAAGATTGGCCATCATTTTTAATATTGTCAAATTGTCAGGCGATCGACATTTTATTTCATTTGCTAAGACACACAGAAAGATTTTACACCGTTCCTTCACATCTTTTAATTCTGCCGGATTTATGCTTTCAGCTACACATCTGAATTCGTAGCTAAAATTCAGGGATGAAGTGTGCATCAAATAAGGTGTAAAATTCCAGGTTACCAATTCACTATCTTTCTTCTTTTGCAATTGTGATGGAACTACAATTTTTTGAAGAAGTAAATAGATCTTCAAATAAATTGGTTATACTTTTTAATTCAGCTCTTAAAAATATTAAAAAAGCTTTATATGGCAGGCGTGACATAGTATCATGCAACACAGATGCTGCATAGCATTCTTTTTCATTAATCAAAAAATAAGTCTTCAGTTCTTCCCACTGATTAAGAATAGTTTCAATTGCATCACATCTCGTAAGCCAACGTGTTTCGCTCAAGCCTTGTATTTTTATTTTTTTTCTATTATCGTTCATCGTTTCGTATAAGTCTTTATACCGTTCCAGGCGCTTTGGACTTTTGAAGAAATAGGAGCTTCGCAGACAAAATGTTCAAGTCTATTTGGTAGAGCAGCAGCTGCTTTTTCAGCGCAGAGATGGAGCGAATGACAAATGCATCTCATAACTACCAAGTCAGGCAACTCCTGTTTAAAAAGAGCAGTTACTGATAAATTTTTCCCGACCATAATACTGGCGCCATCAACACCAATTCCAACCATTATGATTCCAACATTAAGATTATCTGCTTTTAACTGCGACTTTATTACACCATGGACGGATATTGCATCACAATCAACAATTTTAATAAGTTGATAAAACGTTGTAACAATCACATAAATTAAAAAAGTTTTTTTTAGTTGAAAAAAAAACCGAAGAATAATACACAGTACTTTCTGAGTCGACGTATCAGTGCTTTCATCAATAATTATAGAGTACGGAGAGTCTCCAACTTCTTTAATCAACTCTTGCAGCATACATGGACCAAGTACATTTTTTTTAAGCATACTACATTTTGTTCTGTGAAGTTTCAATTTTGATAAAGTGTCAGATAATAGATCTAATTGTGGTAACATGCTAACCATATGATCAACAGTCTTGAGAGAGCAATGCTCAGAAATAAAAGCAGCAATTCTTAATTCAGTAGTCTTTGTTTTTTCAGTCACAACTGGTTTAAATGTTGAGTCAAATTTTTTTAGTGTTGAGCGCCGACTTTTCTTTTAAAATCCAGTTTTGATGCTTATTTTTCTTTGAATGTTCAAGCAGGCCCTTTCTGTGACATTTTAGCGAGATTCGACAATACTTGCAATACGCTGAGTCTGATTGTCCGGAAGGATCAGGTCCAATCCAATCTGTAGAAAAAAAATTAGTTTATATATTTTATTATTAAGTATTACAATGCAGACATTAACAAAAAACATTTCAAGTAAAAAAAAGAATGCAAAAAAAATGTATAGATTTCCTGAAATTATGAAAGCTTTGATGTTTCTCTATGTCATATAAAAAGAGACAAATTACACGTGATATGTGAAAATTAGATAGTGATATTTGAAAGAAAATATTGATAAACTGAAAGATTATACATAAACCAATACCCTTCTTATTTCATGCTAAAAATACTTAGTGCATTTGTAAATGACATACACGTTACCTAAATTATTTATGTTTATTGAATAATTTCGGCACAGCTTCACTACTAGCTTTGTCGAAAATCCTGTACAGTTAAAATTGTTTATTTTCTAAATATATTTAATTTAAATACTTGATCTCGATATTGCCTCTCTCTTTTCTTATATCGAAATAATGTCAATATACATTAGATACATTTATTTAATCTTGTCACAAAATGCTTATTTTCATTTAAAGAGGAAGGCAATAAATAAGAGAATAAATATCTTGTAATTATATAAACATTTTCAAACATACCTTTAAGTTCGTCATCTCTCTCCCATTTATTAGTATATTTTTGTGAATAACCGGAAACTTTTCCTCCTTTTGGCATTTTTTATACTAATTTTTAACTAAATAAACAATCGGCTTTAATAATATATTTTATGAACATTACTCAACACAAATAATGTCAAACATATTTTCAACTGTCAGCTGTTATTATTATTACAAAAAAAATCTATGCAGCACCATCTAGTAGAAATGCAATTATTCCTCTATTGCCGAACTTGAATTGAGTGCTCAGCGCGGTGCCGGAGTACGGGACCGTGTATAGCGAATGACAGTCTCCAGAGAGGGAGAAACGCCCATAAGCCACAGAAGGTTAATTAGTCTAAATTTTTTTTTCAATTCCGGTTAGTTGAAGTAAGAAGAACTGTGTAATTTTTTTAAAAAATGTAAATAAATTTTTATCCCTAAAAATACCTCCAAAAAATTGTACCCCCTAAAAAACCACCTCTATAGATTTTTTCCCCCTAAATTTAGTGGGAAAACCCCGGAGTTGGCATCGCGCTTAAAGCGCTTAGTAAGCGTCCCGGACTCGGGTTAGCCAAATTGTTCAATTTTTGAGTATTTATTTTCCTGTGTTTTTGTTATTACACAAATCAAATATATTAAATCGTTTTAAATTAAATTTTTTTTTTTCTAGAATGTACACAATTTAGCCATAAAATGAGATAATTATGAAAAACAGCTTTAATAATAGTCTTCTTTGAGATTTTTTTCTATCGAGCACAATTTTTCAAATTGTGTACTGATATATCCAATACGTATAGTAAATTTTCTGAATTTTAAAACGCTAATTTTTTCAAACTCAAATTATAGCATTTTCTTTAGAAAAAATTGAATTTAAAAAAAGTACGGCGCGGGCGGCGCCTGCGCCGCATAGCGTCGGCATCTTTTGAGTTTTACCGAATGTTAATAAAATAACTTTTTGAATGAAATAGATTTTCGAATTTAGTTGCGGTTTTTCTCTCGAGGCAAAATGTTTTCGTCTGATTTGAGTTTCACTATTAGGTCGTGTTTAAAAACGTACTGTTGTGTTGTTAAGTTTTAAGTGATACGTGTAATGATTTATGGTGCTAGCAACGATTTTCAAAATACAACAAAAACACTTTCGAACAACTTTAAGTTTTAACGCGACACCTTGCCGCGATCACCTGATGGTCGATGGATTCCGTGACTTAGTACTAGTATACTTAGTACCTACTAGCAGTCATTCAGTACTCAATACTTCTTTCACGTAAGTAAATAGCTACTAGCCATAGTTTTACTCATTATGATCGGTGTACAGACTTACGTACGTAACTTATTAATAATAATTCACTAATGCGACTTCGGGCACCCACCCTTTTATACACCTACTTAGTTTCATTGTTACCTACAGTTCAACCACATTACATCTTTCGGTTATTGTCGTTTTTCACACACCGTCTCTAATTTCGACAGAAAAGCGATGATTGCCGTTGGACATTACAAATTTAGTTGCACTGTACACTGTTTTATGTTGTGCTTGTTATTTGTCAAGCAACATTTTGAGTGTGGTATTTACGAATCACACTGCAGGCGGTGTAGAGCGGGGATTTCCAAAGTGGGTTCCGTAGGATAGTCATCATGGTTTCGTCAAAATTATTTGAAATTATGAAATTAGGATCTTTTCTTGGCAGTTGGCAAAAATACAAACTAGGGCATTATCTAGGTCCGAGTTGCAAAATTGGATTTTGGAATCTTATCATATCATCTTACCGTCACTTTTGTATGTGTACGGTTCTAAGTCGCCGCATACACCACCGCTGAACGCGTGTAGGTACTGGAGGAGGAGAGGAGTACAGAGGAGTATAGCGCCCGGCCCCCGTGCGTAATGAAGTTAAATTACATTGCATAATGAAGTAAAAATAATAAAATTTTAGATTTTAATAAAAAATCTACTTCTAAACAGCTTGTTCTTATGATTAAAAGGTATAAAATGTAAAAACATAAATTTATAAAAATTAAATTTTTGAAAAAATTATAAAAAAAAATACATTTTTGTAATGAGTAAAAGTAGTATAATCATATGCCAAAGGTAATGGAAGTGGTCTTCTGACAGGCTTCTTATGATAGCCCGGGGTATGAAAATTTATAGGTAGTGAAAACTGATTATCGTGTAAGTTTGTATGTCATTTTGATATAAAACTAACTAGCAATAAAAACTATTTAATTATAAGTTGTTTTGATGTTATTTATGTAGGGTACAAAATTATAACACAGTTATACTAATCAGAGTCAAATTAAGGGTTAAGTTTGGGAAGAAATATTTTTGAGAGTTGGTATCACTGCACGATCTCAATGGATTTCGGGAATCTTTATCGTCGTCAAGAACATTACTGTAAATAGAACTCTCCACTGATATAATGGAGCTGAAAATCAAACATACGAGTGTCGAGTTTGAGGGATTTGGTCTGCCAGACCAAATCCGAACCTAGGTAGCGAGACCGGATTTGGTGCGCTGTTACAGCTTTATAATTGGAAAGTATGGAATAAATTTGAAAAATAAAATAAAATAATTGGAATATAATTCTGCGAATGACTCATGGAGCATACTTTGGCTTTACCTTCCGCAGGGCTCCATTATAATTATTTTGATAATTTAAATATCCAAGTAAATAATGAAGTTCAGTAGCTGTTTTTTTATCAGATTCAAATGTAAATCATAAATGTTGTCACTTCATTCTATAATATTATTTGTATTGCAGATTCCGATACGAGCAGGGACAACGGAGAGACCACAGCAGAAGTGTACGTGCTCTCCGTGGCGGCTAGAAGGTAAGATTTCTTAAAAAATTCGTGTAGTAGTCATGTGCACTTCCAGAGAATTATTCTTCGCGTATGCCAGTATTATTAGTCCACAGTCCACCTGTGCTTTAATATAATATTTTCCTTTATTTTTTTATAAATTCAATGTGTATGAGACTTCTTAATATGACAAAAGGTCGACTCGCGTCCACTTTGGGCCTGACAAATCATATTATATAATTTACATCAGCATTGTTTCCCTAACGAATATCAATAACGCTCTACGATGTCTGTGGATTATGGTACATTTTAAGGTAAAATGTACCTTTGATGTTGCAGCGACGGAGAACCGGTGCCGGAGGGGCGGGGGAACGAGCTGGCACAGGCCGCGGATGGCTCCATCAGACGGTTTCAGGTATGATATTATGATTGGAAGAATTTTGTTCATAATCATAACTTAATGCATGCAAAAGTTGATTACACTATAGCGCTAGAGCAGTATAGTATAAATAAATATAAAGTAAATATAGAGCATAAATATAATAATAGAAGAAGAGTAACACTAGGTAAATATGTAATGTCAAATATTAAAAATTATTATGGTAAGAGAACTAGACGATATTTGACACCATTAATATACAATAAAATAGATTTCTTAAGAAATAAAAAATTAAACTTGTCAATTTAAAAAAAAGGCAGAAAAGTTATTTATTGGAAAATTTGTATTTATTGGAAAATAGTAGTACTATTTTGTAATAAATGTCAATAAAGAAGTAAAGAAGGATAAAAAGTATAAGTATAAGAGAGGTATTACATGTCAGTACAAAATTATTTAAAAATATATTTGGATGTTAGAAATCATTTTTATTATTTTGTTATATATTTTATTTTGTTTGATGAAAATTGTTTGAAATAGAATTGTAATTATTTTATTTAGAATACTTCAACCGCCAACAAACTGCTCCACAGTTTAGCAATTTATGTAATGACTGTAAAATGTTATTTTTTGTGTTAATAAAAAAAAAATACAAACATATGCACATAAAATAAGATGTCCTGACTGACATAGTTGAAACGTGAAAGGACAAGGGGCATTTTTGTATGGAGCCCATTGCTCGGACGCCCTGTTTCCGTCGAAACGGAATATAAAATTACCCAGTATTACTTGAAAGTGCTCGAAAAGTGTATTATTTTATTGTATGGCGTAAAATCTCTGAACCGTAGAGGAAAAAAGTTTGTGAGGGATTCAGGTAAAAAAAATATCACCACATCAATATCACTAGCCAGAATTCGAACTCGTAGATAAAAAAAAACACCTGTACACGTTTCATGATGCCTACCACCGGTTCGGAAACTTTTTTAGCGAAAAGATGGAAAATTGTTCTTCTAAAAAATATAATTTTACAATGTAGTTACTTACCCTATATAACATAAGTACATAGAAGCAGCTGTATAAGTTTATCAATACTAAAAACAGAATAAAATGAAAATTTGTGGTTTCCATACAACAAACGTGTATGGAAACTTTTTTTCCGTTTAGTACGAAACCCCTCTTGCCGACCCGCGCTTGACCGGTTTTATTTAACACTCGAATTTTATTACCGTTCAGTCCAAATTTATTACCGTTCAGTCCATCCGTACAGGTCAGAATTAAGGTTGCTAACTTAGTTGTTTTACAAAGTTTTACTACTAAATTTAGTATTTTATTATTAGGAGGAATTTAGTTGTTAGTAGTGGTTTTGTAGGAAATAGCCAGACAGTAATCATAATAAGCATAATGGCTTGATACTATGTGCTATTATGACACCTTATCATAATAGCACATAGGAGCACGCGTTCGTAAGTAGCTTAAATTCGAATTTGCTGATTTAATTTCTATATTACGTAATATTTCCTACTATTTTATTTTTTATTTTACGGTAAAATTATCATGTTTTCAATGTATTAAAACTGAAAATGCAGTGGTTTTTTGTTGTTTTTTAGGGATTTCTAAGTTTAGTAGCTTTTTTATAGTTATCGGTACTCTTTTAGTAGTTTTTAGTAGAAAACGACGCGAGTTTAGTAGTTTCGCAAAAACAGAGTTGGCAACACTGGGGCGAGTCGCTTCAGTTCATCCGGCCGACTAATGCGATCTCGAAATTACACACAGACGATACGATTTTGCATCCGTTAAGGCCGAACTGAAGGAAAACCGGACCGTGTATGTAGCCCCTTATACAGCAGCCTTGCATCTTATTCCCAAGGTCAATCGTTAATGAAATCATTGACCTGCCATTAGTTGATATTTCAAAATTATTTTTAACCTTAAACTCACATTAACTTTTTTTCTCCCATGGTATGGAGATTTTTCGTATGGAGATTATACAATAAAATAATTGAAACACTCTTCAATTTTTTTTCCATTTCATCCCACAAACGCCCTTTCATTTCATATATACCTTTACACCTCATGGGGCTTAACAGAACACCCGGGAATTTACGAAGGTTTTTCTAGATTGTTTATTTCCGTTAAGCCGGCGCTGAAGTTTCTCTCAGGCTGGGATTATATGATCCGGAACCAGGCGGGACCGGGTAAATTCAGAGTTCATTTGACTCAACGCTCGAGTGTTCAAAGTCAAAGTCAATTTTTTTTATTCAAAATAGGTATTTATATACACTTTCTGAACGTTGATCTACATGATGCCTACCACCGGTTCGGGAACTAGCCCGGCGAGAAGAACCGGCGTAAGAAACTCGCGCGGGGCCATCTTTTATCTAAAAGATGGAAAATTGTTCTTTTATAAATTTTAAAAAGGCATATATAACAATGTTATGACTAAAACTACATAACAAGAGTACAATAATATATGTAATTTAGAAGTAGCCTTGCAGAGGGTCACCTCATTCCCAAGGTGTGCTATCATTCATAAAATCATTAACTTTATAATAGGCTTTAGCACACAAACGTTCTTTAACTACTTTTAAAATTAATTGATTGAAAAATTTTGAACGCTTTCTGGGATCTTATTGTATAGGCGTATACACTGGCCTTTAAACGAATTCTGTACTATACTAAGTCGAGTCACTGGTACATCAAGCTTATGCTTATTTCGGGTATTTCCATTGTGGTTGTCACTTTTCTTTTTGAATAGGTTTAATTTTTTTAACATATAATACATTTTATAGAACATACTGAGAAGCTACAGTTAAGATTCCAGTTTCTTTAAACTTCTCTCTTAATGACGTGTTGGGGGCCAGCTTGTAGATTGCCCGAACAGCTCGCTTCTGCAGCACAAATATAGTATTTATATCGGCAGCATTTCCCCACAGTAGAATGCCATAGGACGTTATGCTGTGGAAGTAACTAAAATATACAAGTCTTGCTGTGTTTTCGTCTGAAAATTGTCTTATCTTACGTACTGCAAATGCTGCTGAACTGAGTCTGTCGGCCAACCCAGCAATGCTATGCAAATGTAAATAATGCTCTTAGAGCATTATTTACTTAAACGAAGTAAATAATGCTCTTAGAGCATTATTTACTTCGTCATAGCCTGAGTTTTGGCGATTACTATTAAAAGTAAGTGACGTGTCATCGGCAAATAAGACTATCCCGTTTTTTTCATTAATAAGGTATGGTAGGTTATTTATATAGACCAGAAAAAGAAAAATTCCTAAAATGGATCCTTGTGGGACCCCCATCTCAATTTTGGTACCTGTGGATCTTTTTCCATTTATCTCAACCCACTATGTCCTATTTGATAAATAAGATTTTAAGAGGACGAGTGCTGGTCCCCTTACTCCATACTGGCTTAGTTTCCTGATCAATGTTGTGTGCTGCACGCAATCAAATGCCTTAGAGTGATCGCAAAAAACTCCTACAGCATCCTGCGACCCCTCCCAAGCATCAAAAATATAACTAATCAGATCAACGCCAGCATCCGTTGTAGAGCGACCCTTCGTAAAACCAAATTGTTTATTATGTAAAATGTTATTTATATTAAAGTGTGCTAGTAACTGAGTAATTATTATTTTTTCATATATTTTACTTAGTGTTGGTAAAATAGATATAGGTCGGAAGTTACATGGATCCGACGTACTACCAGACTTAAACAGAGGTAAAACTTTACTATGTTTCATTAGATCAGGAAATACGCCACTTTTTACACAATCATTAAAAATAGTTGCTAAGTAAGGTGCGATAATATCGATTATAGATTTAATAACTTTCATTGATAGGCCCCATAATTCTGCAGTATTATTAATATTTAATAAATTAAAATTTTTAATAATGTGTTACGGTCCTATTTCTTTAAATCTAAATTCGATTTCACACTCTTTTACATTATCTTTAAGAAGTAATTCAGTGTCAGCAGGAGAGGCATACAAATTTTTGGTAGTTGAAACTGGAATATCAGCAAAGAATTTCTCAACAGCAGTTGCAACTTCACCGTCGGATTTAATTATTTTATTATCTATATTCAATTTAAAATATGTGTTGCGGCTGGTGACTCTTCCAGTTTCATTTGCAATTATTTGCCAAGTTGTTTTAATCTTATTTTTCGAATTCTTCATTTTATTTCTAATGTGAAGAGATTTTGCTGAAGAGCAAACTTGGTTAAATGTTTTTGAATATAACCTTACATAATTTTTAAATTCTTCACTTTGATTCATTGTTCTTTCATTCTAAAGTTCATACAATTTTAGTCTACTTTTTAAAATACCTGCTGTTGCCCATTCGCTGAATTTCCTTTTATTGTTTGTTCTCACTGTCTTAGTATTAGAAAATAGTCTCAAATTTATGTTTTATTAATTACCAAACGACATACCCGGGCTACTATGATACTCTAAATGTCCAATATTAGCTATAATTTCACCTCTAAACTTCTCAATATATTTGACATTTATTGGTATACATGTGTTTCCGTCCTTGTGTAATTGTTTGCAATTATTATCTATAGGGAAAATGGCCCGCTGTCACAGTGATCAGAGCTTAGTATGTTAATGACTTCTTTTTTTAATGGATCTATGTTGGTAAAAATGTTATCAATGCATGTAGCAGAGCTATCACTGATCCTTGTTGGTTCAAAGAATAAATTAGTTAAGTTATATGATTTTAACAATGAAGTAAATCTAGCAGTGGTGGAATTACTTTCTAAAATATTTATATTAAAATCACCACACAATAATATATGTTTGTTAGATACACTTATCTTAGTTAATAAAGTTTCCATTATTTTTTCAAATGAATCATATAACCCTAAAGGAGGCCTGTATACGCTAACAATAATAAAGTGTCCCACCTCTATACAGGCTATTTCAGTTGTTCGTTCTGTAGAGAGGCTTACTATGTCTTTACGTTCTTTATATTTTAAATTCTTCTTAATTAATATAAGTGAGCCGCCTCTCTGCAGAAAGAACTAGCCAGCTGGTGCATACCAAGATTTAACATAATTTCATCTTTCTTAAACCAATGTTCGGTTATACATAAAATGTCTAAATTATTGTTTAAAAACAACTCAATTCCTTACTAGACATACCTTACCTTGTATGTTTTGATGCACCAGCGCAAGTTTACATAATTTATTATCTTTAATTAAAATATTATTTTCATGATTACTTATACCTACAATGCTAGAGACTTCCTCTGTTGTCTTACAGGCTAATTTAAATTATTATTATTTGGAACATTTTCCAAGGTGTTATAATAACTCATATTATTATGACTAAACTGCTCATAGAAGCAGTTGTTGTCTTAGTAGCCAAGTACTTGGCTGAGTTAAAATATAAAAAAGTTAATAGCGTACTAGCTATAAGTCTTGTAAAATAAAAGGATAGTTAATATCTATCTAATGTCAATTTACATAATTTATAATTTGAAATATTATTAATGTCGATTATATTTATTTTATTGTCATATTTATTTAATAATATACAATTATTAAACCACATGACCGTTATTCAAAGCTTACTATTGAGATAGGCACATCCGTTTCCCGTCTACTTTTAATGATTTTACCGCCCTGTGACGTCACATCCGGTTGAAATCAGGTTCTCCCGCCATTACCAGGTGCTTTTGGAGCGAAGAATTTTCAGGTCAGACAGAGGTCTGAAGGGTCAGACAGAGTTGCTCCTCAGTCTGACGAGCCAGGTTTCCTCTAGTCATCATGTTGATGTAAAAGAAGTTAAAAACTACGATATAATTAGTTAATTAATTGACCAATTTGTCTATCAATGAACCAACTACCCAGTTAGCGAGCAAATTTAACACTTTCTGATACCTCCAAGCTGACCCGACCACTCTATATCTATAGATGGTGAGATATTTGCTCGGTGTAAAGCGGTCACGCAAGCTGGAGTGGGGTATGTAAGATGGTAAAGAAGATATCAGTCTATGCCAAACCTACAAGCCAACCTAACAATGAATTTTATTTTGCAAACCAGAAAAGGAAATAAGTTTAAAATTCGAAATAAACTACAATGGCAGTTGTATCAATAATACCCAGTCCTCCTTATATGATCCTGCCACTCGATATCTATAGATGTTGAGATATTTGCTCGGTGTATAGGGGTCACGCAAGTTAGAGTGAGGTGAATACGTTGTTAAAAAGGAGTAACAAGGTCCATTAATCCCACTGACCGGCCTGAGTAACCTATGTCTTAATTAGTTATAAACAGCTGATTTATTGCTTTCTTACAACGTTTATTATCATAGCCTATCGTCAACCTTAATCAGCATAAAATAATTATAGATATTAATAATCTGTTTGCAGAGTATTTAGAATTCTAAACGTTTTTATTATAGAAAATTTGAATTACCTTGACAGCTGATCGCCGTTGACGTAACTTTAAATTGCTGATTACACAAATAAACTTGTTCACAGCACTGATATTTATTATTTGTCTTATTACTAACACTTAAAATAATATAATTATCAATGATTTGAGATAATTATAGTAAAATAGTAAATAATTTTCAATTTTTAGTCGGGAGACTTTACAATGTCATGTTAATGGTAGGGTTGCCAGCAGAAATAAAACTATTTTTTCGTTATTAGTTCGATTTTCAGCTTTATTGTATTAACGCAGAGTTCTATTTTCAGCGCTCTAAATTTTCTCTTGCCTTCCGGATTCCGGATCATATAGTCCTAGCCTAAGCTAGCCCGCGGTTGAAAGTAAAGTTGATTGTGTTTAATTTCAGGTGGTCTGCGGTGGAGAGTTACGAGCGCTACTGCTGCGGGCGCCGCCGCTGCCCGGCGCGCCTCACCCGCACCAGTACCCCGCCGCGCCGCACGCGCACAACCCCTACACCAAAGTGCACACGCAGGTCAGAATATTTTTTAAACTTTCTTAATTTAATGGTGCATCACATTGGTACATTGGTGTCACTTTTTATTACGGCGAGGTTGTAAATTAGATAGGTGAGGCAAGGAAGGCACAACATCTATCCGTTTCATCTCTAGTTTGTACCTTTGTGGCACTATATGGACCGAACGCGTGGGCTGATTTTGATAAATGATACGTCGTTTGATTTGTCATGATGGTGCACAGTGTTTAATTTTGCCGAAAAATTGCAAATGCCCGAGTAAAACACCCATGAAGCTCGCTTGTATAGTTTTAAAACTTTCTCAAAAAGAAAATTCGAATCACGCATGAATAAAAAAATGAAAAAAAAACAGATTTCTAGTTCAGATATCAATAAATATGTAATCGCCTTTATATCTTCAAACCTCCATTTTGCAAGCACTGCGTTTGCAAAAAGGATGAGTAAGATTATGGCATAATTGTTATTGTATTATTCGGCGTTGACATTACTATCATCATCGTCGTCGGCATGGAGGTTCAAAGGGTAAAAATAAATGTAGAAAGGCTAAAAATAAATGTATTACTTCTGGTCGATATGGTATATCTACTCGTTTTTTATGTTTTTGTCTGAAACTAAGGCTTAAATGCGAAACTATTGGGTTCGATGACTAGCGCTCGATGAAACAAATCGGTCATAGTGTTTATCCTGGTAATTTTACGAGTGTGGTGTTCCCAGCCAATAATTTTTTCTTGATTCTCAAGCCTGTTCTGAGAGAGCTACAGGTAAAGCCGCTGCTCAATTTCAAATATACTTTATTGTGCACAAAACAATTAACAGAAAGCAAAGTCATTACATATCAAAATAAAATAAAAAATAATACTTAAAGCTATTTCTTCCAGGCTACCTACCTTCAGGATGATATTGGAAATAATAATGCGCAGGAAAATAGGCGATCTTCTTCGGTTAGGAATTCCAATTTCAAATTTATACCGCTATTTACTCATTCATATGTATTTCAAAAACCGTAATTCATTTGTTTTTTTCTCTTTTGGTTTTTTCTTTGCGTTACTCTGTTTACAAAATGGAAAACTTGAAATATCGTATTATTTTCGAGTACGAGTTCCGCCGTAGCTCCAGATGTCTGTTTCGAAGTTCTACATACAGGGTCTGTCGTAAATAATGGATAACCCGTAAACTGGAGTTGGTCCGGATGTGAAAGTGTAAGAAAATCGTATTTTCTTGCCAGGGTTTCTAACCATATGAAAATGGCGTAGCATTTTATACTTTTTTATAAATTTCGCTACTTTTTTCGTTCATTCAGTTGCCATTTCATCAAATTTAGGTATTTCAGTGTGATTTTTTTAGTATCATACTCCTGAAGACGTGTATTATTTAATTTTAATACAATTTTAGGTGTTTTTAACGTAAACAATTTTCAAAATCATCTTTTTGTGCTTTTTTTTTAACTATTTTTTTCTTAATGTCAACTTTGATCATTTACTGTGAAAAAAAAAGTATGGCGCTATAGCTGCCCATTATCTTAATAAATTGTCTAGTATGTGTAGTTTCTAAAAAGGTATTACAATGTGTACTTTACTAGCAATATTAAGTTACAGGAGCGAGATCAATATCAAGGTCAGAATTCTAAATTTGATGAAATGGCAACGGAATGAACGAAAAAAGAAGCGAAATTTATAAAAAAGTATAAAATGCTACGCCATATTCATATGGTTATAAACCCTGGCAAGAAAATACGATTTTCTTACAGTTTCACATCCGGACCAACTCTAGTTTACGGGTTATCCATTATTTACGACAGACCCTGTACAATGCCGTTATCAACAAAATCACGAACAGTGGTGCTCATTTTATGAAAACAATAGGTACCTTTTATTTTGTGAACCTTTTTCTTCCAACCTGGATGCTTAAGCGCAATATGAAAAGTGTTGATGAGACTCCACTGAAAAGACTTAGTTACGATAATAAGCTTTTGTAAACCTAAAACAGTATCTTGCCTCTCAAATCCAGGGACTTCTCCACCACTATGCAGTGTATCTATGATGGGCAGCGATTGGTCATCGCGTCTTTGTTCAATATTATCCTATTTTTTTGTCAGAACATTTACAGTCAGAGGATCTGGATTTCTGCTTAAGTAATCTGCGTGTTGCATCCGCTCGCCCTTCCTGTATTCTATGTCAAACTCGAAATTTTGAAGATAGGCCCACCATCTATGAAAGCAGGGATAATAAGTATTTTTTGTGCTTGGAGGCTTTTAGTGCATTGTAGTCGGTAATTACCTTGAATTGTCGTCCATAAAGGAAGTGCCGGAAATATATATATATAATAGCTCGGACTTCTACCAGTCTCTAACTCGTTGGAGTGGTACCTACTTTCTATGTCTGTCATACGCATGCAAAAGTAGGCTATTACGTGCATCCTACTGTTAATAATCTGTACAAGTATTGCTCCAAAACCCAAACTGCTAGTATCTGTAAATATTTCAATAGGTTCCCCTTCCTGAAATATTGTTAAAACGGGTGCAGAAGTTAAATGACGATTTATCTTTTGACGTGCCTCTTCATGGACATGATTCCATTGGTACTCAGCGCCCTGCTTAGTTAATTGGTACAAAGGAACCATAGTCCGTGCAAAATCGGGTATAAATCGTCGAAAATATCCCGCCAAGCCGTTAAATTGATGAATCTGTTTAACATTAGTTGGCACTGGTGCATTTAGTAAGGCCTCAACCTTTTTAGGACTGGGAGAAAACTGACCGTTTTTTATTACATTACCAAGATATTCAATTGACCGTTTAAAGAACAAACACTTGTCAATGTTAATAGAGAATCCTGATTCGCGTAATGCTACAAATATTTTCTTTAAATAGACGAAGCGAGACTAAAATTCACGGCATTTAATAATAACGTCATCTATGTAAACTTGGGCTATGCTATCGTTATGTGCTTTATCTGCGCTACCTGGGCATAAGATAGGACCCAAGGCACGGTTTATGCTTCTTTGGCTTTCTTTATACTGAAGGGGCATTACACAAGCCAAATGATGCAGTCTTGTACTCGAATAAAGCGTCCGGTGTCACAAAGGCGGTCTTCTAAATAGAGTCAGCAGCAATAGAAATCTGGTGAAAGCCTGAAGCCATATCTAGGGATGTGTAGTAAAGACCCCCCAGATAATTGGTCAATTTGGTCTGCCAATTAAAGGTAGGGGATAATGATCCCGTACAGTGTTTGAATTAAGCTCTCTGTAAACTACGCACAAACGATCGTCTCCGTTCTTTTTCTTGACTAAAATAATTGGACAAAAAAATGTAAACTTACTTTCTTCAACAATATCATTATCTATTAACTCTTTAACAATCTCCTTTACCTTTTCACGCTCGACTGGGCTCAATCTGTATGGTCTTCTTTCATCAAACTTATTTGGTTTTTTTAATCGAATCTCTAGTTGACCCGAGATTGAGGAAAACCGCGCGCAAAAATTGAAGAGTACTTATTGAGCAGAGTTTAAAGTTGATTAATATGAAGTTCATTGCTCAAAATATTTGCACCTATTAATACGTCTGATGTCATTTCGTAGTCGGGCAAAATATAAAAATCTATCTCTACATTTATGTTGTCAATAATTCATATAGCTGCTAACATACTAGTTGAAACTACAGGAAATGGACCTATTTCTCGCAAATAATTAACTACTTGATCTCTTTTTTCAGGTAGTCTATTTGTAATAGAGACGCACATAACAGCAATCCGCTCCACTATCAAACACTGTATCAATAACTATATCGCCTATATAGTTATTGATACAGTGTTTGATAGTGTTGATAGATATACTCATAGTGTTTAATTTTTGTTCATTTCTTACAACTGAATTTAAATTAGAGGTTATTTGTTTGTCCCGACGGTAACAAGTATCAAATGTATGACCGGATTTTGAACAAAACGAACAGATTCTACTAGCATTCTATTTTGAAAATGATATTCCTGATGAACTAGGAGTATTTTCAATAGTTTGTTTATCGAGAACTACGGATGAATTTTTATTATTACGACAATCGCGAGAAGCATGCCCGGACTTCCTACAGAAGGTAATAAGGAATGTTCCGATTATCAATATTTTAAACCTTTGGAAGATGGTTCATTCGCGTTTTGGTGATTGGGACGCTTAACACGAATAGAAGAGGCAACAGATATTAATTCAGCCACTGAGCTAGCTCTAACATTCATAAGTTCAATCCGAAGGCGTTCGTCACTAATTGTTCCTATCACCGCTTCTACCGCGTCATTATCGTTAAGTTTATCCTTTGTAACTCGTCTCCACAAAATCCAGGATCGTGATAGAAACTCTGCGATGTCTTTAGTATGGTCATATTCGTGCTCCCTAAATCGTAATACGTCCTTTGAATAGCGACTTTCGGCTTCAATCGTAGTAATAATATTTTGAAGTAGTTCATCCCATGTGGAAGTTGTAACAAGCCAATAGCCAGCCCACATCTTTGCCCTCCCCTTTCACAAACTTGTCACCTTCATACAAAATCGTAATCACTGAGCTTATAGTTATTTTTAGCTGAATTGATATGGTCACACCATTCCTGCACTCCAACGTTACCCTCTGGGTCATATAGAGACAAGAATATGTCAGTAATTTTTACCTTTTCACGATGCTTTGTCAGTCGTTCACTCATATTTTGCATCATCGTCATCATATGTAAATAAAACTCATAGGGTACGTTACTGTTCTGCTGCTGTAGTGGTGCCAAGTGGTTGGCCCTGGATCACCAGCTTCTGGTCCGGATACAATGCACGTTGGTTCGCTTGTCTTTTGTCCCATTCTGGTTTTCAGCATCCATCGCGACACGCAAGATAACTTCTCAATGTAAATAAAAATAAAAGGACAGAAGGAGTACGCAAGTATCCCACTTCTGATATCGAAAATCAGATAGGGATAGATAGATAAATAAATAAATACATTTGAAGACGATAATATACATGTAGGAATAAATTTAGAGGAATATGTTTATGAAGAACAATATCAAAATATCATCTCAATATATATATATATATATATATATATATATATATATATATATATATATATATATATATATATATATATCAAATATCATTTTACTATCTCTATCATTAGATAGAGATACTAGAATGGTATTATTCAGAGAATTGTTTCCAGATGCACAAGTTGCAGAAGTTCAAAATAAAATATATCTACAGGGTGTATTCAGACCAGTCCCATTAACTTAGTGGGCTTATATTAGGCCATGAGATAGATCCATTGGTACTAGTAATTTGCTTTTAATCGACTGGTTTTTGTAAAAGTTAAAATTCTCAATATGCAATGTACAACGTATAGAGTACATATCCACACGGGCGGAGTTGGCGGTCGGAGGCGGGCGCGCGAGGGGTAGACTGCGCAAACACGTCCCTCTCGCCCGCGCAGTTGCGAATAGAGAAAATCAGCTGATACTAGCAGCTGTACCGTATGTAGTAAATAAACCACGAAAATTGCATAGATTAATAACAATCTTATTTAAAGTTAGATAGCTCCTTGGCCTAGTGGGTAGACCGTTTGATTCGCACTCGAGAGAGTGCAGGTTCGATTTCCAGGTTGTGGCGTGTACCAATGAGACTTTTTTAGATCTCAAGTACATTACGTTTACTTTTATTACTATTATTACATACGGACGCTCTAACGGTGAAGGAAAACATCGTGAGGAAACCAGCACATGGTTGGCCCCAAACGTATTGACCAGTTCATTCCTCTGGACTGACTGGTCAATACGTTTGGGAATGCTGTGAGAATGCTGTATATGCTTGGGCAACCATACGACATTTAAAAACCAACTGTCCCAGATACTACAGTATTTCAAGAGTGGTTACTTCGCTTGCAGAATACTGTATAAATCATCCAATAACGGATGAAAAGGTCTCAGTTTATTTAAAGTTCTAGTATCATTCAAGTACCTATTTACTAACTTTTGTTAAGTTAACATTTAGTAACTTTAATTTTATGTTCTGATTAAGAAAAATAAATGTAAATAAAAAGAGATGAGGTACATACAGTTAAATCGAACAGCAAGTAACAACTGGCCTACCGCGACCGTGCCGACGTCTAAGCATTTTAGCCACACTGCGGGCTCCAAGACGAGGATCCCGGCGCACCGTCTAAAATTTGCTCCTCGATATTTACGTTCAGTTGCCGCCCACCGCCGGAGGCTCAATGAGCCTATTTTCTAACACTCGCATGCCTGTGTAATGAGCAGTGATCGGAGTAGGTAGATTGATTTTTGCTACTTGCATCATAAATGTTCATAGAAAGGATAACGTGGATAAGCCATTATTCCGGAATGTCATTCCGGTATTTCCGGACTCAATCAAAGATGGTTTATGTTTGCATAATTTGAATAAATAATGGATGTAATCGACGTAACTAAAATAGATTTTTGCTATGCTGTAAATAAAATACAATAAATAGAATTATGTATTCATTTTTTGTGTTCAATCGAAAGTTAGGTAGATAAGTACATTTTTTTGCTTACTATAATATTTAATTTGTAACTTTTAAATATTGCCGTACATTAAAACCCGAAGCGCAGATAGATCTAGTTTTAGCTGGATTAAAATAGATGCAGTCTATCACAGGTAGTCTGATTGATAGTCTTAAGTCTTTGTTGCGTTAAAAGTAGTTATCACCGCTACTAGTCGTAATATATACATGTTTTTATATTATTTATTCCTTGACAGTAAAGGTAAATTAAAAACAATATAGATTAAAATCAACGTCGTTTATTTTGAATATACAATACAGTTTTTATATTTACATTTTAATCATCTTCCGTCACTGTTTCAACGTCCTCATAATTTTCTACAGAATTAAAGTAAATTACCATTAGCTTTTCTATATTATCTATTTTCATTCTATTCATTTTTACATCTAACATCCATTTATATGTGGAAAATGATCGTTCCACATCAGACGTCAAGGGAGCAAATTTAAAAAAAGATATTAAGTTACTAGCCTCATTTTTTTCAATGCTTTCGCTATATTCTATAATTGTATGTAAATCTAGGTTTCGTTCCATGACAGACTCTATTTTATTTTTAATTATTTGGGAATCGCACTCATTTATAGCAGCTCTGACCTGGTCAAAGGCTAAAAGAGAATCGGCCAAAGATAAATTATGTATTTGTAATTCTTTCAAAGAACATTGTATTATTGTGTATGTTGTATATAATTTATGTTGTGTATCTTTTATATAATTTAAATCATTTCTTAAATTTTCCTTTTCTAAAATATTTTTTGAATTTCTAATGGACAAAGCATCAGAACTGCTTAAACAGGATATAACATCTTTAATTTTGTCAAAATGCTGAGCAAAGTAAGCCGCCGCCTCCAACCAAGTGGGGGTTCTTGTAATCTTCCATCTTGTAATTATTGGTTGAGGAGGTCGCTGCAAATCGGGATATTTTTCTTTTAAAATTTTAACTCTTGCTGGGGATTTTAAAAATACTTTTTTGACATTAGCAATTAAAATACCCACATCATTATATTCTAACCTAATTTGTTCAGATACACGATGCAGAGAATGCGCCAAACATGTCACATGTTTCATGTTAGGTAAAATTTTTTTAGATTTCGCCCTGCAGACAGCATGTATGCTACGCTATCAGTACAAAGCATAAGAACATTGTCCATTTTGATTTCAAATGAATCTCCCCAAAAATTTTCTAAGCACTCTAGCACAAATTGCGTAATTGTTTGCCCATTAACAACAGTTAGCATTTTACAGGCTATTAAATAAGGTTTGCTCAAATTGCTAGGATGCAATGGTTTTATTAAAAAATTTACTATATATCGACCGAAAAAGTCGGTCGTTTCATCTAGTGATATCCACAGCTTTTCGTTTTTATTATTTTGTTGAATAGTTGTGATTTTTTCCTTAAACAACTTGTCCAAATAAACTTTCCGTAACTGTGATTCATCGGGCAGTTTACGATTAGTACAAGCACAACAACAGGTACCGCACATATATTTTCTGAAGAATTCTTGAAAGGAAGAATTTTTCATCTGTGACCAAGGAATATTGCACAAAATCAAAATTTTTATAATGTCAAAATAAAACTCCTCTTGCGGCCGCTTAAGCCTTCCTTGGTGTACTGCGCCTTCAATATGTCTTCTAACATTGCCTTTGTTTATAGTTTTTAAATGACTCTCACACTTTGTACAATATATTGTACCATTAGCATGGTCGAAAAGTAGTTCAGGATGACCAGCTATCCATCTTTCTACAGTTTCAGCCTTGACGTTTGCCATGTCTACGCTGTTGAAAAGTTGGAGCCTCGTATCTCACATAAAAAAAAAAGATTTGATGACAATAATCTTACAAAACTGCTAAATACTTACGGCCACACTCAGAGACATTTAATGATTACTTAAGGTGACACTAATTAGAGAATTTGACAGAAAATATATGGACTTTATGTCAAAACCTTTACTAAGTAATCCACTAAGTAAGCATTAAATGTCTCTGAGTGCGGCCACTCGAAAACGCGGGTTTACACTTACAGCCAACTGACCAAACTGAGAAAATGATTTTATGTAAAAAAAACATAGGCATGTGTCCAGAGATGTATCGATAGTTTTTAGTTATATCGATAGTTTAGTTAGATAGTTTAAGTTTTAAGTGATACGTGTAATGATTTATGGTGCTAGCAACGATTTTCAAATTTCAAAATGCAACAAAACACTTTCTAACAACTTTTAAGTTTTAACTTTTAACGTGACACCTTGCCGCGGTCACCTGATGGTCGATGGATTCCGTGAACTTAGTACTAGGAGTAGACTTAGTACCTGCTAACTACTAGCAGTCATCCAGTACTCAATACTTCTTTCACGTAAGTAAATAGCTATTAGCTATAGTTTTAATTATTATTATCGGTGTAATTACGTACGTAACTTATTATCATTAATAATAATTTACTAATGCTACTTCGGGCACCCTTTTATACACCCACTTAGTTTCATTGTTACCTACAGTTCAACCACGTTACATCTTTCGGTTATTGTCGTTTTTCAAACACCATCTGTAATTTCGATAGAAAAGCGATGATTGCCGTTGGACATTAAGAATTTAGTTGCACTGGACACAGGATTCGTTATTTGTCAAGCAACATTTCGTGCGTGATTTACGAACCACACTGCAGGCGGTGTAGAGCAGGGATTCCTAAAGTGGGTTCCGTGGGATAGTCATCAAGGTTCCGCCAAAATTATTTGAAATTATGAAATCCAAACATCCGTCACTTATGTGTGTGTACGGTTGTAAGTCACTGCAATCTGCATACATTAAACTTCACTGAACGCGTGTACTAAGGTAGGAGCACGGCGCGGCGGCCAGCCCGTGCGTCAGCTGACGGGTCATTGGCCGGCGAGCGCAATGAAGTTAATTACACTGCGTAATGAAGAAAAAATAATAAAATTTTAGATTTTAATAAAAAATCTACTTCTAGACAGCTTGTTCTTATGATTAAAAGGTATAAAATGTAAAAAAAATATTAAAATAAAAACGAAATTAAAAAAAAAAAAACTTTATTGTAATGAGAAAAGGTAGTATAATCATATCCCAAAAATAATGGAAGGGGTCTTCTGGCACCCTGTATATTTTCCTATACCACTAGTAAAGAACAATAGGACAAAATACAGGGTGACCTGAAATTCGATACATTCCTTTGAAAGACAGAAAGTAGACCTCATTTACAGTAATATTTTTCATGGCATCCCCTATCCGAAAGTTGATATTTACAAAGTTATTGAAATTTCAAAAAATTTTTCTTTATTTTCGACTTTTTGACTTTGACATGACGTATTTTTAAAAATGTTTGCAAACTAAGCGAGAATTTTTCATTATGAGACATGAAACAGAATTTTCTTTTAAGAAAAATGCACATTTTTCTTAAAAACAGGTGATTTTCTTAAAAAAATGTATGATACAATGCGTACAAATATTCTAAATAACTTCCTTATCTCATTATATTTCCAAAAAGGTGCAAATGTCTATATAAAAATATGACGTTGTAGTAAACATATTAGAAGTAAAATTAAATAATGTCTAAATCGATTTATTTGCGATAAGGTTAAAATAAAAGGAAAAACTTGAATTTAATTACGTTTATTGTGTTTAAAAAACATCAATGTTTAATTAAATTTAATAATAAATATTCTACTTTAGGTCTTGTTCAAAATGTGAACCTCTGTTTCTGATACAGGCCCGTAGTCTTCTCCGTACCTCTGTTTTGATTATTCTGGTAGTAAGACTAGTTTTGATTTCTTCTGCTGCATTTCTTATGCGGCTTCTGAGCTCCTCTACAGTAGTTATGGGTGTAGTATACACCAAAGCCTTCATATGACCCCAAAGATAAAAATCACACGGGGTCAAATCGGGACACCGTGCTGGCCAAGGAATTGGCCCGCCTCGACCTATCCAGCGATGTGGGTAAGTTTGGTCTAGCCACTGGCGTACGCCGAGGCGGAAGTGGGCCGGGCAACCATCATGCTGGAAAATCATATTACGACGAGTTGCTATTGGCACATCTTCCATTAAACCAGTAATCTCCTCTCTTAGGAAATGTTCGTACATTTCACCATTTAAATTTTGAGGCAAAAAATGAGGTCCAACTAAATTATTATTAATTATTCCCATCCAGACATTTAGACTGAATCTGGTTTGATGGGCCCTTTCTTTTTTCATCCTGGGGCTTTCTCCTTTTGGTGCGTAAAAGTAATGTGTGTTGTGGAAATTGTTTATCCCGTCACGGTCAAATTTCGATTCATCCGTCCACAATATTCTTGAGAAGAAATTGCGATCCTCCATGTCTGCATTTATCATAAAACGGCAGAATTCCATTCTTCTAACCGGGTCTCCCTCTTCCAACGCTTGGACCGGTGTGTAGTGAAATGGATGTAGACGCGCTGTGTGTACTGTAAACCACACCTTCCATTGACTCAATCCAAGTCTTCTAGCTGCCGCTCTTGTAGAAATAGAAGGATCATTTTGAAAAAGTGTTAAAATTTCTTCTTCTTCTTCTGGAGCATACAAACGAGGTCTGCCTGAATCGCCACGTCTTCTATCAACACGGCCCGAATTCCCGAATTCGTCGAAATGTTGTTGAAAACACTCTAACGTTTGGCACTCGTCGATTCGGAAAACGTTCAACGTATGTTCTTCGTACAGCAGCAGCATTACCATTACAAAGTCCGTAACAAAACAAGATGTCAGCGTATTCATCGTACTCAAAAGCAGCCATCGCGATACAAAAAAATCACAAGTAGAAGTAAGGGTGTAGTTTAAAGCAACAATACGTCCGTACACGGCAATAGTTGACTTAAAACTAATATTAGCTACTAAATTTGCTCTCTAAGCCAGTCGGTAACTCATTGACAAAGGGCCGCGACGACAGTAGCCGAAACATCCCGAAGTTTGAACAAAGGAAACAATTGAAAAAAAGGACGCCTCAGGTAGAGTAATTCTTGAGATAACGTTACCTGATGATTGTTTTGACTTTGTTTATTACATGTTCATATTTTTATGTCCATATTTGTACCTTTTTTGGAAGCTTATGAGGTAAGAAAGTTATTTAAGGTATTTGTACGCATTGTATCATACATTTTTTTAAGAAAATCACCTGTTTTTAAGTAAAATGTGCATTTTTCTTAAAAGAAAATTCTGTTTCATGTCTCATAATAAAAAATTCTCGCTTAGTTTGTCCCTATTTATTCCTTAAAAATAATATTTGACTCATTGACGGTTAAAATACATAAAAAAATCACTAAAAAGACGAACATTTTTAAAAATACGTCATGTCAAAGTCAAAAAGTCGAAAATAAAGAAAACATTTTTGAAATTTCAATAACTTTGTAAATATCAACTTTGGGATAGGGGATGCCATGAAAAATATTACTGTAAATGAGGTCTACTTTCCGTCTTTCAAAGGAATGTATCGAATTTCAGGTCACCCTGTATATGGACTTCGTCCCCACTGTTGTAGCATCACAGATTGCGATGGAATGAATGATTGTATGTATGAATATTATGATATGAATAAAAAAATTAATGAAATCAATTTAAAACCCAAGAAAAAGTATTATCATTTTTGTATAAAAAATGTTCGGACCGCGGCTCTGTTATTGTCGTACCTTAAGTGAATGTTCGTTTGATTTGGTATTCATGAAAGAGAATAAGAATAACGGAAAGATATAAAAACAACTTATTATAATATAAAAAAAACTTTTTATTTAATTATTCCACATTAGAGCTATCTATTATTACGTCGTCCCAAGCACTGCTGGCCCAACGAAATTCTGCAAATGCCTTCCTATGCCGAAGTACCATATGATGCTTACAAGATGTGCGCATGCACCTACTGTCCTCATCCCAGTCAAACATGAACAATAGTATCCTTAAATGGCGTTTATGTCCTTCTCATTTCCCTTTAATATATATGTGTAATGGCTGTCCCAAATCAAAACATAGTAAGGGACTTGGAACAAATTTTACAAGAGAGCCGAAAAACGACTTCTCCACTTTGAGCGCGTACCGCAGCTGAGTTATAAAAGGTACGTTTATGGGAATTGGCTGAAAAGTTGCGGAATATCCTTGGTTTTGGTGTTAACATATTATTTATCATGTATTATAATCACTGCACGTTAGAAAGCACTTACTAACAAAAAACTTGTTCTAGGTGTGTAAACGATGACATAAAAACCATTTTCAAATCTAGTAAATGCCTTTACTAGGTTTATATCATGTTTTAATAAGCTACGTCTCAACAAATTGTCAAGTTCATAACCTAGTAAGTAATCTAAGTTTTGATTTCTGGTTTTACTAGTTAAGTGCAACCTGCGATTTTTCCCGCATTAGTTTCTTGATCTCGTGGGATATTTAGTAAATTAATGATCTAAAGTAAAACTCAAAAGTATTAACGATAAAGTATAATCTTTAAGTATAACCAATCATGCGCGTTTTGCGTACTATAATTAGTAAGGTCGTCTTACATAAGTTGGTAATGTTAACAAAACAAAAATCACAATTGAATTTGGTAATGTTAAAAAACTTTAGAAAACATAAAATTATTACAAAACAATAACATGAGGAACGCGAACAAAACGCGTTAATTACATAAAATCAAATTTTACAGGAGCAGTAAAAAACTGAATGACATATTTACAGTGAGCTTTTGGCGTGGTTTTTAATTTATCCCTATGAAGTTTCAGACTTTATTTGACATATCGTCGCGGTACATGCAATAGGTCGAATGTTAGTTAGGTACCACTTTACAGGAAAGACTAAAAACTGATTATTTTATGTTATGTTAGATAAATAAGATTTGTGATGATGCATTTTGTATTAAAATTGGGTATGAAATCATAACATAGTACAATTGTGGTTATTGACTTTACAGTTTTTGTGAAAAGTTGACATAGGACATATTGCGTCTGTATCAAAAACCATTTTGATGACATAGGTAAAATTGATATCAAAACAGAAAAAAAGAAAATCATGTAAATATTAGTTTTTATTTATTATGTAAGAATAAATTTATTTATGAAGTAAAGTCGCATAGAATTGACGATAATCTTGTGGAATCAATTATTTTAGTTCTTGCAAATGCGTAAATTTCGAAGTTTCAATTGGAATTGGTCCTGTGTACAGTTTGGGATGATCTGGCAGTGATTCCAGACGCTTTGGTCGTACAGGTAATTCAGCCCATTCGTCTTGGAAGCACAGTTTGTAACGAATAATGCCATTAGGTGTATACTGAAAAGCAACCACATCATTAACACAGGGATCGCCAACTTTGTTGCCAGGGGGAATACTTTTGTAGTATACTGGCTGAAATGTATAAAAATCTTCACTACAACAGTAAATTGTTTCATAAGGCCGTGGACGTTGTCTTGCAGCTTGAATTATTGGAATGTAGTCTGCTGGTGTGTAGACTTCTCTTCGATTGCGCAATTTCTGCTCAATAGTAGAATGAATGGAGTCCACTTCCATGAAGGTGTGTCCAACTTCCAAGTATTTTTGTTCTATTATTACGTTTGTTTTAATGTTCAATTCTACCAATGCATTAGAAAGCTTGATATTTCGGTTCTGATATCCACATCCATCTCTCCAAATCGTAATTTTTTCGGGGTGTCTTTTTTCTATTGCCTTTTGTAAAAAGTCTGTATAAATTGATGCAAATACATCACTTTCAATCCCTGCCACAGCTTCGTGCCAAACATAGCATACGGCATCTTTAGTACTTAAGTTAAGGAAGGTCTCATTGTGGACCTTCAATTTAGTCTTGTAGTAATTTGCACTTGCATTTAGTCTTGGAGCCAATAGCACAGCCTGTAGATCTACTGTATAGGTTTCCGTATTAGGACAATTAATGGATTGTTCTTTGTCTCTTGTTTTCTCTTCTCGTGCTGATTGTTTCTTTTGCTCATGTTTCCGGAATATTTCCTCATCGCATGTTCCTGTCTTATACTGTGTACACGTATTACATTGATCCTTTTTGGGAATATAAAGATCTAAGTTCATAGTTTTCAAAGTATTGTAGAAGGTTTTCCAGGATGATGCAATTTTGTTTTGTGTTTGGCATTCATCTTTATAAAAGCGGTACATCTCTCTTAGACTAGACCACAAGGGCTCAACGTAAAGTTTACTGGATGATGCTCGACAATAATGGCTTTCTACTTTGGGCAGTGAATTCAGGAATTCCTCTAGATTCTTAACGATGTTTGATCTTTGTCGTGGTTTCTGAGCTTGATGTTCTTCGTTTTCTTGGCTTGTACTGGGTTGGTCTGATAAAATCCACGTGCGCACAGTCTTCTCACCAATATTTAAAGTGTTAATAAACATATTTCGGCATACACGTTTCTTCACATCATCTCCATTTTCTTTTACAGTCAAGTAGAATGTAAATCCAGTGTTTTTTCTTGAAGTGGTAACATCAGTAGTCTTTCTTCTATACTTTGGACGTGCCTGCAATACACATCCAGTGACGTAAACCTTTTTAGCCTCCCAAGATGTCAGATTCCAAAAGTGTGAATGTATTGACTTTCGATCATCCTCACTCATCGTATCGCATTTAAAATCTTGTCTTGGGCCTCCTTTAACTGTTGTCGGCTGTGGATGCCCATTACATCGTGGACCTAGGCATTTAGCTTCTGTAATTTTAGTTTGCTTGTATTTCCCACTTTCCTGTTTTTCAAATCCAAGATAAGACTTCCCCTCTAATCTTAACTTTGCATTTTTCAATCTCTTCCACTCATTTATGTTAACTTGACCTTTACGCTTTCTTGGTTTTGGTTGTTATTGATCTGGAATATTTTGGTCCGTGTCCGATATCGATAACGGCTGTTGTTGTGTCGTTTCATTAGCCACCGAGCCATCTTGAGTTGAAATTTCAACCACTGATCCAACACAATCATCTGCTTGTACATCAGTGTCATACTCACTTTCAGGTGGGGCATACAATTCATCCGATCCTGAACTAAAATCAGTATCTAATTGATTTTGCGTGACTTCATCGTGTCTTTCAATTTCTACAGGATGAGTCTGTGTTGTGTACTCCATTATACCATGAAACTCATTGGGCGTAATCGCCCTAATCTCGGGCGCTAGTTCGTCTTCCGATGGACGTGTAAGCCATTGTTGCTCTCTAATATTATGCTGTTCTACGACGGGTTCTGCTGTCGCTGATTGTACCTGAGCACCTGCCGCATCAACGACTTTTTTCGTAGAGTCCCCCTGACTTAAGCTGGGCTGACTAACTGAGCTGGCTTGTTCTTCGCTGAATTCACCGGTACTAGTACTAATAGCTAGCTTCACCAAGCGGCGGCTTCTAGCTCCTAACATAATAGGTAAGTTCTGTTTTCTGTTACTCCTGCAACAAATAACGTAGTCATTTGTCAAATGCAATAGCTCCTATGTCAATTTTACCCAACTATGATTATTGCAAAATCTCCTTTGTCAACAAAAGTATAAAAAAAGCTTAATTGTTTCATACAAAAAAAGGTTAATTAACTCCTATCTTAAGTAATTTAAACTAAGTAATAAATTGAAAAACATTTATAATCACAATTATTCAAGTATGAACTCGAAAAGAAAAAAAAAATTGAGGTTAGCATTAAGTTAGAAATTTACATCTTTGATATGATTAAAAAATAACGTAATATTACTGTCTGTTAGATTAAATTATATAAAAAAAAGAGTTGATTACTTACAAAACAAATCAATAACGTTTAATTTCGTAAATTCACCTTTTAAACAACAAAAGACGGTTCGCATCACGGGAATACAATGACATACGACAATTTGCAGGAACCAAAACAAAGCCGTCTGTCATTGGTCATATTGCAACTAGTTCAAATGCCCGCTTCTGATTGGTCGGTAGACATAGGAGTCTTTGCAAACGTTGTGGAAGCATGTTTTGGATACTTGCATGCCAAAAAGGAAAATTGCATTTTTTTTTCACATTCGACCTATTGCATGTACCGCGACGATATGTTAAATCCAGATTGCTATGTCTAAAAAACGGAAGATATTTAATTTAAAAAAATGCAGTTATGCCGTTTTGTTCGCAATCGGTGCAATTATTACGTTTTGATTGCCACGAGGGTGCAATTAACCCCTTTTGATTGCTAACAATAAGTTTTTTGTGAGTTAGGTTAGGTCAATCTAAACAAAAGTCAGTTTAATTAGGTTTATTTACTACTAGCTACTATTATTGCACAAAAAAAATCTTCTTAAAAAAATCTTGGGTACTTAATAATTTATTTTTCATTAAATGCGGAGCTCTATTTCTATTTCCTCACAATCGCAATTTTCGACGTTTTCATCATTCTGATTTTCTCTTTCATCATCTTCTTCCTCATTATCATCATTGCTTTCGTGCAGACTCCCTAAAATTTCTTTATAAAAACTTAGTTCTTCATACTGTTCCCAGTTGTTTCCGAAATGCTTTTGTAACAATATTAATACGTCTTAAACTTTCTGTCTCTTCAGCTCAATTTTCATTTCACATCTTCGTAAAATGGTTCTATGTTCTTTTCTACTCTTTACTAAAGTAATGACAGGTCCCTGTTCAATATCGTCATTGTAAAATTTTGAGGTTCTTATGCCACATGGGATGATCTTTTTCACCATTGTTGATGTGACAACTTTTTTACCTTTCTTTGTGGTTTTTTTCTTCTGCAACTCCTCGACTACAGCCTGTTTATATATTTTTAAACGCTTGAGCTCTCTTATCCCTGTCAAAGTATTGTATACATCACACAATCCTTTGATGTCGTACAGTACCCAGTCTTCTCCCAACAATTTTACGTTTCCAAATTTTCTGTATAAATCAAAGTATTTTTCTTTGGTAAACAGCAATGAGTGTTTGCGTATTTCTTTTTCCACTCTGCCGAAAACTCGATCTGCCGGCAAGTAGCTATGTCCTCGAACGGGAAAAGTGATAGTCACATCCTTCAGGCTTGTGGAGGTTTGGTTTCGCAACCAGAACATTATTGCGTGAATAATGTGCGAATTTTTATTTTGGCTTCCACAGCCGTCTGCGAAAAGACGCAAATTCATTATGTCCGTAAAGTCCAAAGAGTTCAAGTAATTAATCAAAGCCGATCCTACCTCCGTTGCACCTTTGCGTGCTTGATTTTCAGTCCATAAATAAAATGTCGGCGATTTACCATCCATGTCCACAAAGCAAAGATTGTACACCCCAATCTGTCGTAAGTAATAAGCCTCTTGGATGGGAGTTTTTGGAAGAGGCTGAATTTGTTGCATGTCGAAGCAGATAGATAAAGATTTGTATGGCCTCTGCTTTGTCAGTTCGTAAAACGCTTTAGAGCGTAACTTGTGGATTTTAAGCTCTATCTTGGCATTCTCTTTTTCTTCTGAGGTCACTTGTACTCTTAGCTTATTTTCCATAAAAGTACAAGTGCTGCAGACGTCTGTGGCCGGAGACGAAAATCCAATGTTGAAGTCTGAATCAAATACTCGCCTAAACATCGTTGTATTAACGCGTTTATCTGTATCACACGTATTATTGTACATCTCATGCAATTTTTTGACATTGAGTTCGTGGCTTAAGTAAACCTGCTTAGATTTTGCCCTGTTATAATGAGATTCCTTTGCAGGTAACGCAGCAATAAAACGCCGTACACTCTCTTTTTGTAGGGCATATTTGTTACTCTTACGGTCACCCCCCCTTTTTTCCTTGGGTATGCCACCGCTGTCAATTGTTTTTGGGTTGTTAAGGCGGCGACTAGTGATTGACAAGGCTTGGCAAAAAAACGTTTACAGGTTGGTACTATATTCTTCCCGGTACTCAATAAAAAAAAGCGCTAGAAAACTGGCGCCGTTTAGTTGTATTCTTTTTAGATAATTTTATTGGCATTGTAGAAATTAGCCGCGATAGATAAATCTCTTGCTCAATTTTTCCTTTTTTTTGAGTATAACAAGTTTCTGTTTCGCATTGTCATTTTCCGTTAAAGAGCCACATTTAAACCTCTTGTTATTATGTTCACACGGTAACCGAAAATTGAGCAGCAACGGATCCTTATCTTGATATCTAGTAACAATAACAAACATAAGTTGGTAACAGAAAAAATATTTTGTTTAAAAGTGAGGTTATATGAGGGCGGCACTGAAAATTTCGGTAATCAAGGAAGTGGCACAACATTACTATTTAAAAATGTATTTATTGCTTTTCGAAGTATTCTCCGCGAAATTTGACACATTTTTCCATACGATGGAACCAATCATTGAAGTAACCATTCCATTCGGAAGTTGGGGTCTCCAAAATGGCCGTTTTGTAGGCGACCACAGCTTCTTCAGGTGACGAAAATCTCTGACCACGCAATTTATTCTTTATTTTAGGGAAAGTATAGAAACCATTAGGGCTTAGGTCGGGGCTGTACGGCGGATGGTCTAATAATTCTATGATTTCTTGCTCTAAAAACTCTTTTGTTCTGTGCGCGGTGTGAGAACTCGCATTGTCGTGATGGAGGATGATGCGGCGGTTGCAGTTCTCTTTACGGAGTTCAGAAACGACCTGTGGCAAACAAATGTTAGCATACCATTCTGCATTAACCGTTCTTTGTCCCTCAAGAGGAATAGTCGCAACATGGCCGGTTTTGGAGACAAACGTGGCCACCATTTTTTTTGCAACACTCCGTGAACGAACAATTTTTGTTGGCTTTAACTCATTTTCGAACACCCAAACTCGTGACTGGTTTTTTGTTTCGGGTTCGTACGCGTATATCCAGGATTCGTCACCTGATACGATGTTATATACAGCATTTGAGGATCCTGCGTGGAATCTTTCGAGAGTTCTGACGCACCAAGTAACGCGAGCCGCTTTTTGCTCTTCACAGAGCAAATGCGGTAACCATCGGGAAAACAACTTTTTTACACCTAATTGTTCATGCAAGATGATTTGTATTTGACTCATGCCAATGTCTAAAGTTGCCTGAATTTCGCGGTATGTCACATGTCGATCTTCCTCAATCACTTAGGTTTAGGTTTAAAGATTCTTTATTATCAACAAAGGCAAGCTGCCACTTATTTGATAACATTGATTACTTAATGTCTAGATATAATTTCATCGTTCGTCGTCGAAAATACAATAAAAGTACAGTTAAATTACAGGTACATAAAGGCACAAACAAAAAAAAAAATGTGTACGTACCTCACATTTAACAAAATATAGGTAACTGATTACAAAACCTTAGGTATTGTGTTATTACAAAAGTATAGACAGTAAACTAAAGCATTTTAATTTTCGTTAATAATATGTTCGGCCAATTGCTTTTTAAAAACATTCAAAGATTGGGAGTGTTTTGTGCGCGATGGTATGCGGTTGTATAGCTGCGCTCCTTCGACAGTAGGTGTCGACTTGCCGTAATTTGTGCGATGTTTGGGTATGACGAGGTAGCTCGCTAACTTGTTTATGTTTAGTGAACGAAAGGTTAGTGTGGATATTCCTATTGAGCGTTTTGTGAATAAAAAAGCAAATGTGGTATTTGTATAGTTTTTTAATGTTCATTATTTTAGTTTCGTCGTAGATTTAAGTAGTTGGTGTTAATCGGTTGTAATTAAAAAGGGTTTTGATAATTTTATTTTGTAATATTTGTATTTTATCTAATTTAGTTTTAGCGGCCGATCCCCAGATTTCAATGAGATAGGTAAGATGCGGTTTTACTAGGGAATTGTAAATCGTGTAGCGTATATTTTTTGGGATACATCGTACAATATTACGCAGAGATCCCCGAAGTGTTACAAGTTTATTTTAAATTTTTTCTAGATGGGTATTCCAAGTTAGTTGAGCATCAATGGTTAATCCAAGATATTTTTCTGAAGCCTTTTGTTGGAGAGGCATATTATTAATTGTTAATGTGGGTGTTGTGGGATCCGCTTATTTTTGGCTTTGAATATTACATAACAGGTTTATTAATAGTTAATAGATTATGTTGGAACCAAATGTGTATAGAATTTAAGTCACTTTAGGCTTGTGCTATTATGTTATGTATAGATGAAGCAAAGTATAAGTAAACAGACAGGTATTATCGGCATAGAGTGTAATGTGGCCTTTGAGGCCCAGTTCTTGCAAATTATTTTTACCTTTGGTTACCTTTGGAATCCCCCAAGAGCCTTGGGGGATTCCAAAGGTAACCGGTAGTGCACTACTTTGTGTATTATGGTCAAACTTTACAATCTGGGATTGTCCGGTGAGATAAGACGAGTATTTGTAGTGCTTTATCGGTTATTCCTATCGCTTCCAATTTACTTAGGAGAAGGCTGTGGCTTATAGTATCAAACGCCTTTTTTAAGTCTATGAATACTCCTAATGCAATATGTTTTTGATCAATATTATGTTTAATTTTAGTAACCAGATCAATAGTGGCTGTTAATGTATTACTTTTAGGCCTAAATCCATATTGACGATCCGAGATGTAGTTAATTGAACTTAAGTACTTTACAAGCCTTGTGTGTAAAACCTTCTCGAGTATTTTTGACAACGTCGGTAAAACAGAGATAGGTCTGTAGTTACCTGGATCGGTTTTTGGACCAGATTTATGAATGGGGGTGACCTTCGCCGTTTTTAGTGAGTCTGGAAAAGTACCATCTTCTAATAATTTGTTTATGCTATCGGTCAACTTGGCCACTATTAGGTCTTTAGTGGATTTGATTATCTTTGTACTGATTCCATCCAACCCTACGCTGCAGTTAGAATCTAAGCTTTTAATGATATTCAGAATTTCAGTTTTTGTACATGGTTCGAAATTTGAGATATTTTGAACATGGGGCATGGATTGTGGTAACGCTTGTGAATGATTGTCATGAAAGTATTTGGGAATCTCATTTGCTAATTTTGGCCCTATATTTGAAAAGTAATTATTAAATGCTTGGCAAACGAGTTTGGGGTCTGTTATTTCAGTAGATTCTAATATAACTTTCGAAGGAGCACAACTTTGATTTGTTTTATTAGTGGCGAGTGGCTTTGGTTTATTTAAGCATTTAGTAAACTCTTTATAATAATAGGTATTCTTTGTGACTTGTATTAGTCTGGCTACTTCACTACTCTTTTTTGTAAATTGCTCTAATAGATCATCGTTTTTATTATTTTTAAGCTCTGTCCATAAAATATTCCTATTATTGATTTCTGAAATCACATTTTTATTTATCCAGTCTTTCTTTGGTGTATTCAAAATTTTGGTTTTCATTACTTTACTGCTATCTATGCAACGTCTAATTTGTTCTTCAAGTTTTGTAAAGTTGATAGTGTCACGTCTTGATTCTTCTGCTAAAGATTCTTCCATAGATTTAAGAAGACGCACATAATTTATAGCTTCATATTGTAGGTAGACCTTCCGCGGTGGCTTTGTTTTCTTAATTTCTAGGTATATCTGTTTGTGATCCGATAATGATGAATTAATGATAATCATATGAAATTTGTCTTCGCTTAGGTTAGTGCTAACGTGGTCTAGTATAGATTGCTTGGTGTTACCTTCACGTGTACAATATGTTCTTGATATTTTATTTATGAGATTATGTCCTGATTTCTTAAGTAGTTGTTTATATTTTTTGGTTTTACTATCGCTTGTTAAAAGATCTACGTTAAAGTATCCAAACACAATCGCCCTTCGTCGCGGTTCTAATTGGGCTTCATATTCCTCTATAAAATGGTCAAAGTTTGTGTGTCCAGGATTGTACACCACTCCTATGTCAATCGCATAGTTGTTTAAATGTATCCATAGAAAGTTATTGCCTCCGATATAGCGAGAATCTGACAAGCAATGCTTAAGGTCATTATGCACATATGCAGATACTCCACCTCCTGTAGTATCTGTCCTGTAGTTGTAATAATGCGTGTAGTTATCAAGTTGAAATTGTAATGCTTGTTCTTCGGAGCGAATCCACGTTTCAGTTAGTAAAATGACATGAACTTTATTTGGTATGGACTTTATAATGCATTTAAGTTCATCGAACTTCCCTTCCTTGCAAATACTGCGTGTATTTAAGTAGATAAATCTAAAGCGAGATCTATTAGAAGGAAATATTTCTTAGCTGGTTAGTAGTTTATAGGTATTCTTTTCTGTAACTTGAGGTAGGGGGGTTTGAATGTTTAGGTTTTTGTAATAGTTTGTACGATAGTTGGTATTCCCATGATATATTTAATGGTAAATCCCTTCTCGCCGTTGTTTTCTCGACGTTTTAATTCTTCTTTTAAACTTTTGAGATAATTTTGTTGCATCGGTGTCTGGTCTGAATATATTTTGATGCCTTCCGGAAGCTTGGGTTTGTGTCTTAGAAGTTTTCTAGCAGGTTCAGGTGTATCGAAGCAAACTTTAATACTGCGGTTTTTATTTGAAGTCAGTTTACCAATTCTAAACACTAACAGGTTTTGGTATGTCTGAGATAACAGAAGAGAGTAGTTTTATCACGTCAGGTTCATCTTTTAGTGATCCGTCCTCAGTTCTGTTTTCTTTTAAACCTACAATAATGACATTTTTCTCCCTCGCCGTTCGGTTTTGAAATTCTTGAATTAATTGTTCGTTAACATTTTGACCTGATAAGTGGTGGTTACTATGTCCAGTAAGGTTAGCAGTTTGCGGCAATAACTTAATGTTCTGTAAATCGGACTCGAACGTCTTCATTTTATTTTCGCCGATATTAATAGAGTTTTCTAAGGTTTTAACGTGATTTTTCAAGTCGTTATAGTCTGACAATACATTAGTAGTCGATAATTTTATGTCGTTAATCTGTGAGATCGCGCCGTCTACTTTGACTTGAAGGGCGCTAATGGCAATTTTATTTGATGTCTTTATCTCCGCAATTTGAGTTTTTTTATCATTTATGTTTTCTTGCATTTTTTGCATAATTTGTTCATTTGATCCAACATATTTTTCTAATAATGATCTCTCCTTTGATTTCTGTAATGTCCCTAGAACATTCGCAATTTTCTGGAAGTTTGCGTTTCATGCGTTGGGTAATGTTCATGGTCGTATCCATACTAAGATTACTTATCTTAGACAAGTCCGGTTGCGATCCTCCGACACCAGCCGATACGCTTACCGACTGGGGTGGCTGTCTTTGCACACTCATTCCCTTATCAGTGCAAGTGCAAGCAGGATGAAAAATGGCAACCAACCTGTTCTCGCGGAGGTGCAGGCGGTCAGGCGGGGGCAGCACGATTCGACACGCTAGTGATGTGTGCGGAGCGGCAACGACTTAACTACAAAACACTGCACGAACGGTTTTATTTCCAATGCTCAGTAGAATAAGGTTTCTTTTACAATGATGATTAATTTAATTTTTATTGTGAAAAGTTACACACGTCCACTCTGGTTGACGAACGAACGAACTTTTTTACGCACAGCATCAACGTTTTCTTGGGTGACTGCAGTTTTTGGACGACCTTGACGGGGATCATCACTGAGCTTGACACGTCCACGTTGAAATTCAGCAAACCAGCGATAAACTGTGGTTTTGGATGGGGCTTCATCACCAAATGCAGAAATCATCCGGACAACACGCTGTTTTTGTGTTAAACCACTTCGAAAGTCATAATAAATCATCGCTCTAGAATTTTCTCGAGTCAATTCCATTTTCTCAACGACTAAACAAGTTTGACAAGACCTTGTGACAAGACCGAGAATCTTTTTTTAAATAAATAAACGGTATTCGATTTTTAAAACCAAGGAGTTTTAAATTAAAAAGATTTTAATATGACAGGAAAAGTGGAAATATTCTATTCCCGATACTTTTAGTGCAGCCCTCGTAAAGTAAAATAATCTGATATAGGCAGCTTACCTTAAGTGACGATCATTCTGTGACTTTCGCCCAACCTTATTCCTTTTTCTTGACCCCTAATTAATAACACCAACAGTTTCAGACATTTTTTACCGTTTTCCACAATATTCGTACAATCTAAACAATTACAGCTCGACAAGGCTTTAAATGAACGTGGGTGACATTGACGGGAGCGCTGCTGGTAAAGGAGAACTGTCATACACATGTCAAAAATGACGTTTTTGTATGATAGAAGCGTTTAGTTCCTTTTCTCGCCACGTTCATATAAAGCCTTGTCGAACTGTACACAAACAGCTGACTACCACAGATACACTCTTAGACCACAGAGTATATTTTTTTATTTATTAAAAAGATTAACGGCTTTGGCATAAAGCAACACTACTAGAAAGACATAAGCTAGAGTTGCCTACAATAAAAAAAGTTGTCACTTAATCCATTTTGATTGACATCTTGTAAATTTGTATGAAAGTTATTCCGTTTTGAATAAAAACGCGCTCGCTTATTCAATGCTGTTGAAACTTTATTGTAATTATGCCGTTATGTTCGAACCATGAACTTTGGATGCAATTTTAACACTGTTTTAGGCAGTTTCGATTGAAAATGAGTTGAGATTCGAATTCAGCGGGCCCAAAATCTCCGGAATGTACAAAAAAAAAGTATTTTGACCAGATGGTAATTAACGCGTTTTGTTCGCCAGCTCCTCACATGATATGACTCATTACAATGAAATAACGAAATAAGGATAATCAGTAATGCCCTTAATTGTTGCGTATTAGTTACAAGATGGTTTAACACTTATCTGATAATGTAATAAAAATCATCTATAAAATTTAGGAAAACATAAATTTATTACAAAATAATAACATATTATATGGACTGATTAATAAAATAACGCCTTATAAGGATAAGCAGTCATGCGCGTTTGGCGCACTAGTTACAAGATCGTTTAACTCTTACATTTTATGTAATGAAAATCAGCTATAAAACTTAGAAAAATATAAAATTATTACAAAATAATGACATGATATGACTCATTACAATGAAATAACGCATCACTAAGGATAATCAGTCATGCTCGTTTTGCCCACAAGATCTTCAACTTTATCATTGGTTGGTAATGTAAGCCAAAATTGACGCCTGTTAAAAGGCATAAGTGGAACTAATTTTGAGACTATTCCTTCTTTTTTGTTTGTTTTCACACCTCTTGGAGAATCCGCCATTGCAGGAAATGATATAACATTGAACTTTTTCATTAAAAAATCTAGTTCCACAAATGCCTCATCAAAATCTTCTTTGTAGAATAAGTTTCTGCACCCATTAATAAATTTAATCTCTACGACTTGATTCAGTAAGAATTTTTTTAAAAGGTCATTCTCATCATTTCGTCTTGGAGACCGTTTTTTCTTAGACCATTGATAGGATTTTTTAACTTCAATATTTTTTCTGCACTTAAATATAACCTGCTTGTAATCTTCGAAGTCATACAGCGCATCTTGTCGTTTGATATGTGTTTCTATGTTGCCATGTACGCCATCGGCAGTCATGTGAGTATGGCCTTTTGTCAAATATTTTAAAGTTATGCTTTCTATGTTGTACAATCCACAGTTCACTAGAGTTACAAGGGCTGTATACAGAAACCAATTTTTATTTTGACTTGTGCAATTATCACACCATATAATTAAATGTTGCAGGTCTCTTTGGTTTTCCAAAAAAGCTACAAAGGCATCCACAATGTTATTGGCATCCCTTCCGGCCCAAGCTTCGTGCCAAACAACACAAGTACTTTTGACATTGGTCATTTTCTGTAAGGGTGCGAAAGTTAAATTAAATGCAACCAGTCTACTCAAAAAGAAAGAATCTTTTACCTTTGGCATATCAGGCAACAGCATAACTTTTTGCAAATCCATAGAAAAGTAACGAACGGTGTTAGTATTTTCCTTTCCAGCATCTAACTGATATTTGCAAATGGCTTTATTAGCCTTAGCCTTGTGAGCATCATATTTCGATGTTACATATTCTGGAATTTCTGTTGAAATATATTGTTTCATTTCTTCTTCCAGCTCTCCACAGATCACACATTTATCTCCTTTTGGAAATTTGAATGAAATATTCATATCTTTCAATATTTGCCGGTATATTTCTTTTGAAAATTTAATTTCTTTTGGGTTTTTCTTTTTGAAGTCATTAAACATAAAGTTAAGAGTTAAAGCTCGTGGTAAATATCTTGCTAATGGAGCATTACGTCGTCTATAATGACTAACAGCTGGATTAAAGCTTAAAATGTGATCCATAATAGCATTTCTATTTAAGCGCTTCATCTTGCCTCCTCTGTTCTCTTTCACATCCAAGTAAAAAGCTTTACGCTAAATAGCTCTACTCAATTCTGTAACTACTGCATCTGTTTTAAATCCAAGGGTCTTTTAAAAGAAATTTCGGCATACATTGAGAGTTTCACTAGCTTTTGTTAAAAAATAATATCGACTCTCCGTTTTAAAGAACTTAGAATCAGGATTAGGTTCTATAACTTTGCGTCGTTTTACATTTTCAATTCGTATGCATTTATTCAAAAAATGCCGCCGCTGTACATAGGGCAAGTTCCAAAAGTTTTCCCATATATATTTTCGCTCTTCTATTGTAAATAATTTACATTTTCGTTTACAGCCATTACCACACATGTCTTCAATAAACGGATGTTTTAGTTTATTTCTCTGTATTATATTTTTTTCAGTTCGACTTAAGATGTGAGAATTAGTTTCTTCAGAATATTCATCATTAATTATTATAGGTCCTGGATATTTTGCTATGAAATCGATCTTATTAGTCAAATCTTTGAATATGTAACTGTTAGCTTGTTTGTTGTTCCTTGAAGATAATAGAATCAGGGTATGTAGCAATAAAAATAGATTCATTAGGTTTTATTTCGTCTGATTTTGGAAGTATTGAGCGAATAGTATTTGTCGAGTTCCTAAAAAATTACGAGATCTGTAAAATCGTCGTCGGATTCGATTGTAGTGGCATATTTACTGCTAAATAAATCACTTACTAAAAAGTCAGGGTCTGCCACAGAATCGTCGCTATTATACAAATCTGATATCTCAGACACATTATCGTTATCAATTTCAGATGTTTTTGACGGACCTGGTATTGGATCATTGAATACAGTTACGGGTTGTTGGTCAGGGTTGCTGGAGGCAGTGTTGACGTTTCCAGTTGTGGTGACTACGTTAGAATTTTGGCTGAAAAGAAAAAAATACAATATCTATAAAGCAAACAGCTCACACCATGCAAAGAGGTTACTATAGGAAGTGGAAGCTCTGCCTGAGTAACATTGATGTAAAATCCATTACAAACATATTTTAACATTAACATTACAAAATTTTTAGGTTACTAAATATTTTCAATTGCAAATTATAATGAAAATATACTAAAATCCTTGTACTTACCAATCCTCTTTGTCCATTCACACATTCCAATCCAAACAAAGAGGATTGATGTTTAAGGCCTGATGGCCTTAAACATCAATGACGAACGATAAAACTGTATTTGAACCATCGTAAACAATAAATATTTGCTAGAACAAACACGAATGATCCGCACACGCCAGCACTCTGCGACATACTAAAACATGGCGCGAAATTTATCTCAAATCGAATAATAATGGAAATACAAATCTAGCAAGTCCACATCGGTTACGAAAACTTGCCGCCAAAACCAATTCAAAACCTAGTAGGGCACAACGACAAGATCAAAGCCTAGCAAGGAACAGTCCCTTGCTAGATTTTAATATTGCCATTGTGCCATACTAGGTTTTGAATTGGTTTTGGCGGCAAGTTTTCGTAACCGATGTGGACTTGCTAGATTTGTATTTCCATTATTACGAATATTTTGACAGATTTGACACTGCGAATTCGTGCGTTATCACCTTGTCATTAGCATCTAGTAAAAACACGTTTTTTTCGAAATTTGTCCCTTGCTAGGTTTTGAAATTGCACTGCCAAATAGACCGTGTTCGTGCGATGTCGAGATAAAATGCGACCCCTTAAATGACAGTAAAATTAAAAAATCACTGAAGGTTGTTTGATTTCTTCTTCTAATATTCATATTCTTCATCTAAAATGGCCATTCTTTTTTTATGTATTTCCTCTGCCCTTTCATTTTCTCTTTCTTTAGCCCTTTTCATTATTAAAAATAGTTCTTCCTCATAGTCCTTGTTGTTGCTATTCTGTAAACAAAAGTAATAAAAAAAAAAAATCTAGTCACGGAAAATCTTACATTACAGAAGAATGTGACCGAGACTGATCTATTAATTTACAGCCTAAATCACTAGGAGAGAAACTAAGATGTAGATATTGGTTTTCCCAGCTAGTATACCTTTTTATGTTGAGGTCTGCGTCCCTTCATTATGTTCTTTTTTCTAAGAGCCTAGGAGCAGCAACTGGTGAAGAAATCAATTTCTTTTTATTTCTTGTGGTTCTTTATCCTCAAATATCTGTAATATGATAAATACGAAGTGGTTAAAGAATCCAATGTTTAGCATTTAATGAACTAAAAATAATTTATTTTACTTACATCTTTGATATCAACTTGGTTACTCGAGGGTGCCGATGGTGTCCAAGGATCAGATGGTGGTGGCTGCAATAATCAAAATATTCAATGAGTTTATTTTAATTCAAAATATACCTATTAAATACATATATTTATATGTTATACATATATTTATATGTTATCGGAAACCTCACCAACATTATTCTATAGAATATCCAAAACATTCAGACAATGTTTAAAATATCATTCAAAGTTTACCTAGGCATTCTAAGTAAAACCGAATGATGACAAAATATTTTATATATATAAATATATATATTATATAAATACATAATGGGGCCTAATCTAAAGCAACTGAAATAGCAGCTTAAGTTAGGGTTGCCAACATTTCTCCGGCGAAATATAGTATTTTTAAAAATAAACTATAAAAAAATATAGTACACTTCTAAAAAATATAGTATTTTATGGAAAAATAAAAAAAAAATCAATGAAATATTATTTATTTATTTATTTTTATAAAAACTATATTTTTTTGAACTTCTTGCATTTTTTAACAATAATTTATCTGAAATAAAAGTGTCATATGCTTTATTACATTCAATTTTAAGATTAATATAAAGTAAAAGCTCATTTTTTATTAATGAGATACTACTTCTGTTTCTCTCTTCCCGCCATTTCAAATTCATAACCGAAAATACCCTTTCTGTGAATGCCGAAGTGGCGGGAGTAGAGAGCAGGAATGAGATAATTTTAAATAAATTGGGTAAGTTATTCTCAGTAGTTTTAAAAATATGCTGCCACTTTTGCCCTGTATTTTTGTCATTAAACTCACTACAATCTTTTACTTTTGCTAAGATTTCATTTAATATTGTTATTTCAGAGTAAAGGTCATCCAATTCGATACTCAATTTTTCTCGTAAATTTAGAATTTCTAATATTGTCTCACAGTCATTAAATGTAACCTCTTGTTTTAAATTAAAGTTTCGGATTTTGCATAGCCAATTGCTTTCATTGAAATCAAACCATTTATTTAGATAGTCTAAACACTTATCAATGAAAATCAGAAAATTTTTTTGAATTTCATTACTTTCTGTGGGAGATTTTAATTCCAAAGACGGCAACATTTTTTTGGTTTCATAACCAAAAACTTATCTTTTTTACGTTGTTCTAGCGCCGATTTTAAAGTTGACATAATATTATACACATCTAAGACTGTAATATTATTGCCTTCTAATTGTTTAACAGCTTTATGAAAGTTATGTAAAAAATGGCTTGCAAAATTCAAAAAGATTTGAACTTTACTATTCCTATTGATTTCATTCATCATCAAAATATTTTGAATATGTATAGGACAGTCCTCTAAAGTAAGAAAATAATCATTCAAAGTCTTCCAATTCAAAAGTATGTTGTCCACACAAGGTAGCAATGAAAGCCATCTAGTACCAACATGTCGTTTCAATTCATGCCATTCACCTTCAACAGCAGCAACAAATGTTTTAAGTTGTTCTCTACGAACTGCGGAAACTGAAAAATAGCTGTAGATTTTTAAGATAATATTTTCGATATCAACTCTTAAAAAATTCATCGCATGCTTTACCGTGTTATGCACTATATGTGCATGACAATTGCCCTTTAACACATTAGGAGCCACTTGTTTAATATTTTCATAAAGAGAATGGTGAATACCAAAATTTGCATTGGTGTTGTCTGCACTCAGACCGGACACTCTATCAAAGGAAAGGTTGTGGTTAGATAGTGAACTGTTAATAGCATCACACATTCCATTTGCAGATTAATCACAATTTTTACATTGTAGATATTTTGGGGATCATTAGTAATCCAGTCATGCTGTCTTTCCCACTCAGGTTTATATTTTTGAAGTCTTTTCTGTATTTACGCTTTTTAATCGGTGTTAGCGCTGCATTTAAACTTGACACACTTTCGTCATCAGTACCACTTTCTTCCATGACTACTTATTTATTTAGGACTTCAACTTCTCAAAAGAAGAAACAAATCTAATTGAAAATAGCGTTATAATGCCCCAAAGAGAAAAATAAACACCAAAACAAATTATTACGAGGTTTGGGTTTTCACTTGGCTTTTGGGTTGTCACTTGTCAATATCATGTTATGTCATATGTCAATTGTCAATGTCAATTTGTACAATTTGTCAAGTGTCAACTTATTTTTTAATTATTAAGTCAAGTCATATGTCGAAGCGCGTTTACAAATTTAAAAAATAAGAATTATTTGCTTCAAGTTAGATTTCAGTGTTGAAAATATAGTATTTTTGCGTACTATATAATAGTTCAACAGTATATAGTACGCAGGCTCGAAATATAGTACAATACTATATATTATAGTACGGTTGGCAACCCTAGCTTAAGTTGTATAGAATAGCCAGGCAATCTATATGACTGAATTGTATAGTGCTGATAATATAGAAATGTCTATCTATAAAGCATTATACCTGATTGACTATGTTTGTATGCAGACTGTCGCTATCAAAAGGGTTGCTATCCACTACAAATTCGTTGGGTATGGCTTGGATGATAGCTATATCCTCTGCTGGTGGATTTGGGGGTGGAGGTCCTCCGCCTGTCATGAGTTTGGCGCGTTTGTACTCGCTCTCCCTAGTTTTAACTTTCCCCTTGGTATTCCGCCACTTGGTAATTAATTCTTTTAAATCTCTACTCCTGCTGCTGAATGTTAAAGCTGAAAAAAAAGGTCATGAATTATTACGATTTAATAATGTCGAATAACGAGAAAAATAAAACTGCTTACCGAGACAATACTTCTTGCCATGCAGCTTTCTTCGAAATGTTTGTGTTAGTAATTACATCTTTGTTTTCAATGATCTCAATTCTTTCTTAAACAAGCTGCTTTAACAATCTCTGCAATAAGACATAAAATAGGTATTTAGAATGTTTATCTGCCTTTTACTTTAATCAAATAAAAATAACACGCTTGTACTGCTGGATTTTCACAAAAGGGGGTTTTACCAGGTTTTACATACCTTTTCTGCTTCGTGCCAATTAGAGGCTCGCACTCTTTTTTTATCCATATTTAAAACTCAATTTCTTGAAAAAAACGACACAATATAGATTTAAAAATTGTACAGACAACCTCAGGTGACAACAGCGTGTGACAGCCGAACTTTTTAATTCTCAAATTGATTGCTTGCAATGTTGCCACTTTGCAACATTGTGGTTTCGGTAAAAGATATTTTATACTGTCAACATTGCGGCAGTGTTGAAACAGTAAAATATTTTTCGTGTCATTATTCGTTCATTAGTTAAGACACCCTTAACCAACGTTTATAAGTACGAAATATTTAATCACTACTTAGGACGTTAAGGCGAATATACCCCTCGATGACGTCACAGATTCGGGCGTGGCCTAACACTTCCCGCCGCGTCACCCGCATACACCCCGCGGCGCTCGCGATCTCAGCGTCGCGTTTTACATTATAAACTGAGGAACGGCCCTTTTATACGGCTTTAGGATTGGTTTAAATGCAAATTAAAAATAGTAATTTATTTTTGGTGGAGGTTATTTGGAATTACTAGAAATTATTTGGTAATCGATGCGGCTAGCAACCCATCACTTTTGATTTCATTTTCCACCTCTACGCCCACTAAAATGCAAAATGAGGCCTTTTGGACTTATGAACTTAGGTTTTGTCTATCCCTTATGGGATAAAGACGTGATTATACGTATATATGTATGTAAATATTAATTTATACTAAGAACAAACAATAAAACAAAATATATCTATGAAATAAAATGGAAGTTATTAGTAAAACTGATAATTATGTATGGTAAGTTGCCAATATAGGACAACAAAATTTTTTGTTAGCTGTTCATTTGCTTTTTTTTTCTGTGTATTGAATCAAGTTATATATACCTATATATAGGTACATAAAAAGAGATTTGTATGTTTATTATGAATAGACAAAAAACTGGACTGATTTCACAAATTCTTTCACTAACAGAAAGCACCTTATCAGCCAGTAACAAAGGCTAAAAAATATAAGGTACCTGGGTCGAATATGGCCACCTTAAGGTTTGTTATACTTTTTTAATAATAATAAAGCTAAAACAAACAAGTTTTAGCACTTATTCGTGAAGAGTGGCTATTTATCTTTACAACAGAAGCAAAAAAATACAAAGACATTAAACGATAAATAGTATTTTAAACAGTTTAAAAAAAATTGAAATTGGCCATATTTCCGACGGGAGCGGTAAATATGCCCATATATGTGGCCATATTTACTGTATGAATTTACTAGTTTAAAAAACTTCTGAATAAACTGAAATAAAAATGGATATTATGTTTTAATAGATCTTTTATTTAAAATATATTCTTTGGGCGACATTCAGTACAAATAAAGAATTATCTTTACAAGTAATATTTTAAAGATATCAAAATTAACAATGAGATTCAAAAAGTTTTCCTTAATTTAAATTTAAGTTTAACTAAAAATATAGAAAATCAACAAAATTATCAAATAGAAAACGTAACTTTTGAGATCCTTCATAGGTAAATCACAATGATATTACAAACTAGAAAAGAAGGAGGTAAACCTAATGAAGTATTTATAATTAGTCCTGACTGCACCGAGTGCAAGAAACTATCTTTACAAGTAATATTTTAAACATATCAAAACCAACAATGAGATTCAAAAAGTTTTCCTTAATTTAAATTTAAGTTTAACTAAAAATATAGAAAATCAACAAAATTATCAAATAAAAAACGTAACTTTTGAGATCCTTCATAGGTAAATCACAATGATATTACAAACTAGAAAAGAAGGAGGTAAACCTAATGAAGTATTTATAATTAGTCCTGACTGCACCGAGTGCAAACAAATTTATCAGTGTCTTCTTTTGTTAACCCAACACAGTCTTCATGGACGTAGATTTTACATAAAAAGCTGAGACTATTCTCATATCTGCTATTCTATCCTCATCGCAAATGTAACAATACCAACTGTTTTTAGATTTTTTAGAATGTCCTTTACCTTTTTGCTTAGAAACCTTAGAAGTTACTTCTTCAGTCTTGTTCATTTTAGCAGAATATTGCTTCCTTTTTTGAGAAGAAACTCTAGATGGACCTGGAATATTTTTCATTTTTTGTTTACAAGCATTGGATGGTCCTGGCTTTTTATTTTTCTCTGTAAACATTGATTTAGTTAGCTCTTGTGCCAGACTATTAATAGCTTTTGCTCTAGGCGTAGGTTTTGGGCTTGATGTTTTCTCCGGGGTTTTTAAAATTTCACAAAAAGATGAGTATGACTCATTAAGTGTTGTGGAGCAGACTTTTGATTCAGTTTTCGAATCTCTATTATTCTTGTGCTCCTTTAGTTTGGATAAAGGAGTCTCGTCGCTACTATCGAAATCGTCATAGGAACTTGGCTGGGGTTCTATAAAGTTCGATCTATCTACTTGGGTTGGGTGCTGTGGATTATTATCAGAAGCGTTGTCTAGAATTGCAGCAGAACGATTTGCAGTAGTTGGCAATAGATGTTCACTTGTCTGGGAATCTTTTTGATCTGGATTCAGTATAGGCACCGGATTTTCAACAGAGGTATCAGTTCGAGCAAGAGACTGCGTAGGTGGAGTTGAATTATGTTCGTCGTTATTTGGAAGAACATGAGGAGGAGTAACCTGATTTTCACTGACATCAATAGCGTCGCTATCAATTGGATCTTCATTAACTTGAGGAGGATATAACAGGTTTTCGCTAGCATTAGTGGCGTCACTGTCCATGGGATCATTATTTTCTTGATTTTCAGAAGGTCCAGGTATTGTGGGATTAAAGGTAGGTATGCTGGGAGCGTATGCCTCTTCTGGTATCCTTGCTGGATTAAATGGGAAAATTCCGGTCGCTTCAAATCCAGATTTAATATTAGCAGGTGTCGCAGCTTTGTCCCACGCTTTGGAAAATAATATCCCAAACCTTTGTTTTGTTATTTTCCTGTCTTCATGTACTGCCCAGTACTTTAAGACTTCCTCGTCCCAGTAATATTCAAAGGATCGAAATACCGTTTTGTCCATCGGCTGTAATTCATGTGTGGTGTTACTAGGAAGGCAAAAAAGCTTGATGTCGAATTTTTCTGCTGCTTCAACAATCGAATAGTCTAAGTGGCATTTGGCTCCATCGAAGATAAGTAAACAAGGTCCTGGCAATTTAAATTTTGAAAAATGGTGAATCCAGTTCACAAACATGTCAGAGTTCATACTCCCTTTGGGTGTCATTTGGGCTACTGAGCTGGTTGGTAAGGAATCTACCCATTCTGGCTTCATGCGTTTGCCTTTAAACAGAATCATGGGCGGAATAGCATGGCCCAAGGCATTGCCACATGATACTATTGTGACATTCTCCCCGTGTTCTGGTGCTACTAAATGTACTCTCTTGGATCCACGTTCAGCCAAAACTTCTGGGGATTTGTGCAAATTAAGCTGGCAACCCTTTTCGTCGATATTAAAAATGCGTTCCGGTTTATTCATAATGTCATTATCTTCCAAGACTTTTTTTAACTTAGCAAAATAATCAGAAACGACTGCTTTATTCAACTTTTGTGCCCTTGCGGGATTTAGGTTTTGTGCCTTTCGTCTGCTGATATTCCTATGACGTTTTAAAAATCCCCTCAGCCAATCTTGTCCCACCATTAAGTCTCCACCTGACGCTGAAATGTTATTTCGATCACAGAATGTCTTTACGCATCTACGTAGTGCACGCTGTGTCAATGGGTATCCCTCATTGCACAGGCGAATAACAAGGGATGTCAAAACCTCTTGTTCAGGGTTGAGAAGTGGTTTCCGATCCAAAGTAGATTTAGTCTCTTTTTTCTCTTGTAAATAACGCCTTAGAGTGCGTCTTGGCACCTTATAATGGTTTGCAGCCGTATATACTTTCATCTTACCGCTTTTGACTGCAGTTAAAGCTAGTTTCATTGATGCTTCTGACCAATTACCACGAAGCCCTTTAGTTTTATAGCGTGCCATGGTCTAAAAAAGAAAAAAAAAGTGTCAGTAATTTAGTACCGTAAATATGGCCAACCGGTGGCCATATTTGCAGTCATGCATTTTTTTGTTTTCATATTCGCGAATTAAAAACACATTATTACTTTGATAAATAAACAAAGAAATATCAAATTACAATCGTCACACAATATCGTAATGTGATTAACAAAGATTCTTATTTGAAAAATAACAAAATACAGGACAATACTTACTTAATGTTTTTATAACCTCAACATCACGTTTCACTTTAATGGACGTCGGGCGACTAGCGGGCGCGCGGGAAGGGTAACAGTACACCGTTCTGATACATGCGACACTAGCGACAATTTATGGTCGCGTTCAAGTCATTACAAACTATCGTGCTTAGAATAATGGTATATGGCCATATTTACCGGCTGGCCATATTCGACCCAGGTACCTTATTATGGACTAGCTTTTGCCCGCGGCTCCGCTTATATCGATCTCTCGGGAACAGTTTGTTTTCCCAATTAAAGATGATTTTTTTTGTAGATGTTGCTAATAAATTATATTTTCATAAAACAAAATACCGCCTAGTTTAGTATTAAACATGTTGACAAAGTCTTTTCAGAGCAGTAAAGTCCAGTCGAACATATTTTCTAACCATTTATAATAAATTATAGGGTTTTTGTCCTATCAAATCAATTAAATAAAAATAAGTTAGTGATTAAAACATGTATTTCGATAATATAAATATTTATTTCTATTATTACAACATCTAAAATTCTTTAATGTACAATTGTCTTTTACTTATGACAACATCATATTCTTCAGTCATTTTCATCTTCATCTTCTGTCTACATAATTTTTTATAATCTTCATTTAAATCACATAAATACTTTGATGATTTCGTAATGTCACGTCCTCCTTCATTTTCTTTGTTATTTTCGTTTCTCTTACGAGAATTGGATAATAAATTTTCAGAATTCAATTTCGTGCCTGAAAATATAAAGGATTTTATATACACTATCAATATCTTTAGTATCTATTATTTAAACTTGTCATGTTTTCTTTTTAATGTGATAACAAATCACTACAATAATCACACTACCAAACTAACATATCACGGTAATATTCCCATATTATCAACATCTGAGTGTATCTCCCGCGTAAATGAGCCTGAGTCAACTATTATAACAGCATTTTTACTAGAACATAATTTCACTAATTTTAGGGCCAGCAGGTACGAAAATTAATTATAGTGCTCTCGTTAGCAGACTGGCGTGTAAACTACTGCGCCACAAAGGGCATCGGAAATTTAACTGTGAACCCAATGTAAACCAAGCTTATAGGTAAATATTGTTATTGTCATAATGTATATTATCATCACATAAATATGCTCTATTAATACTATCAATAAATTAATAATTTTTGACCTCTTTGATTTTCACTTGCGTTTTCATCTCCACTTTCTCTTTTTTTTTCCATAACTGGGTATAGTTTCAGAGTTTAATGGACTGTTAATGTTTTCAGACTTTCTTTTGGGCCCAGTTTTATTATTTTTAGCTTTAACCTTCATTGCTTTATTATTTATAGCTTCTTGTATGTATTCTGGATCTCTTATTGGCATGTTTCTGGGATATCTTGGATCAATTAGTTCGGGTAATATACAGTTCAAGTAAAACTTCTTCAATATGTTTTGCATTTCATTTTCCCAAAATGAGTCATCCTTTATAATTACTTCAGTTTTTACTGGTTCATTTTCATTATACCATATACCTAATAGGCATTTATTCATGTTAGTGATATGTAGCTGGCCCTGTATTTGGTAGTACCAATTGTGACTTTTATTAATTTGAATCACACCATTTTTAATTTGTTTATAAAAAGATAACTTGCCTTCTGTAATAGCTTGATTGATTCCTTTTCTAAAAGCAGTTATTGGGCATTTTATTTCTAAAATCATATCACCATTGAGCTCCTAGGAAAGGCAAATATTTATCAATGAAGAGTCCACAAGGTCGAACATCAATATTTTCTTGTAGTTTAAGTTGTTCTATAGCTTTCTTTTCATTTTCTCTTCCATGTTTGATAGATGCTACATGATATAATGTGTCCTTATATAAAATTTCTTTTACGAGATTAGCGCAACTAACATTTTCGCGTCTCTTTATCACCTTACCAAAATTTGAAGCTGTCAAAATTGTCCTTCTAATTTCCATCCACTCGCTACACATGCTTTGCAATACAGTTTCTTTTTGTATTCTACGCTTAACTTCGTCGGTTCGATTAAGGCTTTCTAAAAAAGTAGTCTTCTTTTTTTCAAAAATGTCGCTAGGTAAATCCGGTTTTTCACACGTTCCCCGTAGTTTGTATCATTCCCTTTCGAAAATAGTCGTCTGTTTTTCTTTCGATAAATTTTCTTCATAATATTTATCCTCTTTAAACGCCGATGTTCGAAAATTTTTATTTTTCTTCGAAAACTGCGGCCTTGTACTGATTTATATAGAGAAGACATCATTTTATGGGAATAAAATGTAAGCACAGCAGCATGACATCTTGTTTGATAGGAACCTCTACGGCTAAAATATATCCTTTTTCCTCCCACTAGCTTTGCTACGATACTGTTGAATCGTTCCACGATGTTACTATCAACATCGTGAATTAAACTTGGAGCAAGTGCAGCTACATTTGATATAATCAAACATATTCTACACCAGAGATTACTGGTGAAAAAACCCTTATCTATAGTATCAGATTTTACGTGTGAAGACTTTTTCATATCTTTGTCAGAGTAAAAGCTTACATTACAACGTGTATGATCACCAAAAGCATGCAAATGTGCTAATAAGAGATCATTATTTATTCAATATTTTGGCATAAGATCATTCAATATTTTGGCATAAGTGTTCGAATCGCCATCAGAAATCATCTTTCCATATATAAGACCATGCATAGTAATTGAACATTTGAAACCTTCTAACAGAATATCAGATTCCGTGCCAGTAGACGGTCCGCTGAAAATTTTGTAACATTTATGTGTTTTCGACTTGAGACCTTTCTTCTCAGATTGTGCACATATACAACAGTACTTATTTCGAACCCCTAAAAAAAGTATTTCTCCTGTCTTTTTACCAATTATGGCGGCCGCACCAGACTAAAGCCGAATATATTTTTTTAATGTTCTTTTAGACCAACAGCCATCCACTATGACGTAAATTATAGGAGTACCATCTTTGTCTACCCGGCCTTCAGAAATCGCGATTTCTTTTTCTTTCTGTGCAGCTTGACTCATAGAATCATAAGAATTTTTTCAAACTTTCATTGAAATTATTTCATGGCACTTTTTATAAACTTTAGCAGTCATAATCGGAAGGTCAAGAGTAGCACACAATTCTTGAAGTTGAGAGTGACCACCACCAATTGCAATCATACCAGCTACAGCGCAATCATTTATACTAAACTCGTCTGGAGAATCAGATTGAACATAAAAAATTTTGTTACATAGTTTACATTGCATCGTGAAATTTGAAGTAAGGCCCATCTGTTTTTCTCCAATAATATCAACACATTCGAGGCCACAGTTTAGCGGACCATGACTAGCAATATCTTTAAGTTTGGTAAAAAATTCGCCAAATTTTATAATTCGTCTTCCGTCAACACTGAATGATTTCTGAATTTTCTCCGGTTCTGATGAAACATATTTAAGCTGTAAAAAAATATAAACTTAAGTTTCTTTGAAATGAATCATATAAAATTGCAATCTTAGGTGGACATCAACTGGACATAATACCCTACTTTTAACCATACCTTATCGAATTCATCATCATTTGCAATCATGGTACTTCTCTTTTTCGGTGACTGGAAACACTGATGCTGGCTGTGAATAATAATATTATGGTAAACATTATTGTTTATTGGGTGTACCTATTTATATAGGATAATGAGTTTATAATGAGTTTATATATATTTTTTTCTTTTTTTCTCTTTAATTATTTTTTAGTTCTGTAGTTATAACTTATGTTTTCCTTTCCTTTAAAATAATATGAATGCTACTACACGTCTTACGTCGTTTATGATAAATTATCACTAATGTATGTGTGAGGGCCTAGCGATCTGTAACACAGATTCTAATCTAGTACGGACTTCAGTCTCTCACAAAGGTTGAATATGGACCTGGACTAAGTGTGTGCTAATTTAATAAAGTGTGAACATGTAAACCTTTGTGAAAGAAAAAATAAAATAAATTATTATTATTATTATTATATTTATTAGTTGAGCTTTGCTTATGCACTGTCTAGAAGTTTAGGCAGGAAAGTTTTGATACACTTTCTCAAATGTATTTAAAACAGATAACACAAAGGATATTCTAAAAAAAATGTAAATAAAAATGTCCAAGTGCGAGTCGTACTCGCGCATGAAGGGTTCCGTACCATAAGAAAAAAGGGTAAAAATAAACACTTTTGTATTTGTTGTTATAGCTGCAACAGAAACACCGTCCGTAATAAATTCAACTATCTAGCTATTACGGTTCATGAAAATTCATCATGGTGACAAACAGACAGACAGACGGACCAGCGTCAGCAGAGCCTTAGTAATAGGCTCCCGTTTTTGCCCTTTGGGTGCGGAACCCTAAAAAGGTAGTTTACTTACTTAGTGCTATTTACAGAATCACTAAAGTCTCCGCTCGGTGTTGTCTTCGTAGAGGCTTTTCCCTTTTTCGCTTTCCTACAAAAGTGTTATATACTTACTAAATAGGTAATTAAACCAGAAATAGAACTATACACTTTCTGTGAAATTTACAAGTACATATCTACTAAAATATTATACTATCTACACTATATATTATATTAATATATTAAAATTTCAAGTAGGTAAGAAGGAATAAAAAAGTATATTCAACGATCGAAAATATTAAGTATTTTGAGTGTTACATGATTTCATTCAATCGCAGGCCCCTGCTCACGTAGGTTTTCATAATTTTATTTTTTTCGGCATGTTGTTCCGCATTATTTCAAGAGGAAAATAAACGATTGCGAAACAGCGGCACCGCGGAGAGTGACACAACCTCCTCGTACGAAAGTCAGCGGCTCACTGTCCCGCGCGCCCGCGCACGCACCGCTTACGAATATTTTCACATAATAATAGTTATTTACGTATTTTTTGAAAACAAAACGGTATTTCGAAAAACCCTACGATGAAATGTTAGATGAATATATTCTTCACATTTTCCTAGAAGAACCATTTTTATAGCCGTAGTAGTTAGTACGTAGATAGAAAATGAAATCTGAAAACAGGGCTACTTAATTTTGATTTATTTAATATTAATCTTCGTCTTATTCAAAAAATTAACGATGATAGTAAAGATGAAGAATCGAAATGCGAGATCTATATTTTTTTGAAATTATTTATTACCATTTTTCAGAGTTTTTGAGACTCAAACCGAGCGATTTTTGAACTTTAGCGGCTATTTGCGCCTTAAGTAGTGATTAGTTAATACAATGCTAAGACGATGATTAGAAGATTTTATTCGTTTACTTATTGGTAGGCTTTCTTCTTGATTAAAATGCGCTTGATTACCAACGATAAAGAGATATAATCTCCCTTCAAAAAATAAATAAAATATAAATATTTTTTTTATAGAAAAAGTTAAATATAATATAATTATTAAAAATATCACATTTCATAAAAAATAGGAAATATATAAACTATTTTTATATAAGTTTTCTCTAGCTATAATTATTAAACAACAAATTCAAATTCTTAATATGTATAATTATAAATACTTAGGCGTTACATATTATACTGGGTGGTATTGCAGGCCGTCTGGACATAAGTAGGGTATAATGGGTACATGAAATAGAGTACTATGGCATACTTAGTTTACTTTTTAACCCATTATTGAGCATGGTAAAAAATTGTTTTACAACATTTCACTATCAATTTATAATCATTATTTACTATAACAGACACTCGGAACTTGGTCCGCGGACTATATCCGCGTACCGAATCCGGTTTCGCTACAGACGCACGGATTTGGTCAGGCAGACCGAATTGAAAACTCGACACTCGTATGTTCGATTTTCAGCTCTATTGTATTAGCGCAGAGTTCTATTTACAGTTCTGTTTTTCGACGACGACGATGATTCCAGCAATCAATTGAAATCGTGCAGTGATACCAAGTCTCAAAAATATTGATACATGATACATGACTTTTTATAATGTAAGCCATTTTTGAGTAGTTGACCAAAGTGGTTTACAAGTTGGTTTCCGTCGATTTTTTTTAAACATAATATATATATTTAATCAAAGTATATACACACTATTTGTGCACTTTTGCCATAGGTAGTTCATTGATTCCTTTACTAAAAAATCCCATTCGGACAGGAATCAATAAAATCTTTGACGGCGCTTTGGACTGCCCCATCGGAGTTGAATTTTTTCCCTTGCAAGAAGTTATCCAAATTTCGAAAAAAAATGGTAATCTGTTGGACCAAGGTCTGGGGAGTACGGTGGATGTCTTAGACATTGCAATAAAGCTTTTCTAATTTGGCAGCCGTCTGTTGTGCAGTGTGTGGTCTAGCGCTGTCCTGAAGCAGCAGTGGCCTAGAGCCAATGATCAACCTCGGTTGATAAGCAGCTAGCTTGTCCATCATGATTTGCAGTTGCTGGCAATAGACATTTGCCGTAATCGTCTGGCCAGATTTAAGAAAGCTGTGATCGAACGACACCGGCACTAGTCCACCAAACGCTCACAAGTAACTTTTTTTAAGTCAATTTTCGCTTGGGGCAGGCTTTGGCCGGTTCGCCAGGGTTCAGCCATTGCGATGAGCGTTTCCGATTATCGTACAGGATCTACCTTTCATCACAGGTAATGATTGGATTTAAAATCCCTTCATTATTGTGCCGGTTGAGTTATGTAATTGATGCCACGGTGGAACTCGTACTCGAAAATAATACGATATCAGAGAATTGATGTGCAAAATAGGTACTGTGGTAATCGTTGTGATCATATCTATATCGTCTATGGTTATCACGCTGTAAATTGTCAATATAATTCGTAAAATCTCCATCTAGTGGCCCAGTAAATATATGTATTTTAATTGGAGTATAAAGTTATTTTATTTTTTTATAGCACATCCAACATTGCCGGTCTCCTTTGAACAACTAATGCCTTTTCTTCTTTTAAATATAATCTGTCTGTCTGTTTTGTTACCACAAGATAAAGACAGTTGGCTCGCTAAGACAACGCGACATATTTTATGATTTCAAGTTTTTATCAGTCATACTTACCAATTACTTAAATAGCATATAGGAGTTAAAAATATTAAGTATAATATGTAATATAGTAAACTTTGAAAGAAATATACTTCATATGGTTTTTGTGACTAATGCCTCTTTTCTGAATCATAATTACTTTCATTACCTTTCATTGTAAAACAGTTACTCCTCTTTGTACTTACATACTATTAACTTAACATACTGACATGTAAATAAAAACAACAGTTTAAACTATGTTACTTATTTATTACAAATTTAAAACTTATTTTAATCACCATTATCCGAGTTGCAGTCATAATCTACGTCCCTCATACTGGCATCGTCAGAGAAACTGATAAAATGCATGACATTCTTTGTCTATTAAATGTAAAATACTTATCAAATCCCTTTTTTTTCTCCTTGCCGAAGTACATTTGTAACATTTGCAGGTTCCAGTGTTATATTTTATTTACTTTCAGCTAAACAAAATGCAGTTAAATGCTTCTGCTTCTTTTAATTAAGTTTTGTACTGGACTTGACCTCTGGTTCTTCCATATGAGAACCATATCACAGCACGCCATACAAATTTGTTTCCATTCTGTGTCTGATTTTCGGAGCTGCAGTGGTCCTTTCAATAACTTAGAAAAATCTAAAAAATCTGTGTGGCTCAAAATTCTAACACTTATGCTATCATTCCTTCTGCAACTTTATACCAAGTTATATCAATCCCTGGGAACGTTCAGGTTATTGGCAGTCTTTTTTTTTTCTATATGGGCATGTATTACATCACAATTCATATGTGTATGCCCTGGAATTAAAAATTTATGATGTATACCTAGTCTTGCCATAAATACTGAAACAAAGAAAAACAAAAAATTCCTATTGCAAATAACATTTATTACTTTTACAGTGTGTTAGTTTAATACATAAATATAAAACAATTTAAAATATAAAAAGCTTATTCGAAGTGGTCTCCATTGGCTTCAATACAGTCCTTTAAACGTTGAGGCCAATAGAAGCACGCACTCTTTACATGGGAAAATTCCTCACTGCCAATCGTACGGATTGTTTTAGGGACTCCAAATTATTATGGCGTTTAGTGCAAGCCGTAAATCATAATCGAGCTGATTAAGATAGGGACTAGACGACGGCCAGTCTTCAGCTCTGATGAAGTCCGAAACGTTCGTTTCCAACTAAGATTGCGTAGACCGAGCTTTATGACCCGGCGCCGAGTTTTGCTGGAAGGACCATTCTTAGTTATTGAACATGATGTTGTTAAGGGGCTTCACTAACTTCTCATGAATGGTATCTTGATACACTTGTACCGATGTTTTGATACCTTTTTCACAAAAGTATGGCTCAGTCACTCCTTCATAGCTAAATACCCCACCAAACCATCACTGAAGTCGCATAGTGCCCACGTTGCACTCTGTCGACTAATTGGGAAGCTTCCTTCAGAACTTGGAGCATAAATACGGTCATTTTGTTTGTTAAAATGTTGCTCAATTGTAAAAAGATTCTCATCCGTAAACAAAATTTTTCTGTGACCCCTGTGATCCTTTTGCGTACCGCTTCAGTAGTTGTTTCGATTTTACCACCCTATTTTTTTTAATTATCAGTTAATAAATGACCGGTACGTCTCTTATAAGTCATCTTTTAAAATACGCGACATGGTTCTAGGTGCTATCTTCATCTCCCGAGATAAATCTTTTGCTTTCGGACAGGATTTCTTCTAATTCTTTCCCTTACTGCTTTGACCGCCTTTTTCGTACGAACACTACGTGGACGGCCAGATCTTTTTCAGAGAGTTTTAAAAATTGCATTCGGCTCCATACCTACTTTGTGTAATGCAATCACAGCGATTCGGTTCTCTTTATCACCCCACTCCATTTTAATATCGCAAAATATTGTACAATGTATTGGCGCCAAAATGAGAAAACTCAATTAACAATAATATAAAAATGACAGATTCCAATTCAAATGTAACATTTTGTTTATTTTTAATTGTAACAGTATTTATGGCCAGACTAAGTAGTCAGTGAAGGCCTCTTTTGTGTCACATACAAAAACATAGCTGCGATGTGACTGTTTTTGTTTTTACTCCACAAGTGTCTGAATAAAGAGTAACTTCTGCAACTTCAGGAGGCAAATTAATAAGGTAGTCAGCTAAGCAAGATGCTATTTGGTTTGCACCATGACCACCTTTGCCTTCATGCCATGCCATGTAGCATTTAGTTTTGCCCCTAGAATCACATATTGTAAGGTTAAATGTCCATAATAAATGTTATAACAACATTTGTGCTTAAATGTGGGGTTGGTAGACATTGCTGCAAATCGAAGGTACATGTCAATCGTTTTTTATTAGAGTTTTTATCATTAGATTTCTCTTGATATGCCAAGTCTGCTTCCGTGTGATTAATTGAATTTGCTGCAATGTTTATTTTTCCCTGGAAACTGCTAATTTTATTGTCATGTGTAAAGTGTCACAGGTATTATGTGTCAAGAGCTGGCTTTTATTTTATTTTAGACCGGTACTTGAAAATGTTTGCCAAAATGTAATCTGGAAACAGGCTGAGAGGTCTTTTCTTTGAACATCTCATACATCGTGGCTAAGTTCAGGCCTGCTGGTAGATATTTTATGACTGTATGTCGTCGCGAATAATGAGATTGATAAGCAGGGTAACTGTTTATGTGGTTGAAGGCTATTTGGGCTCTTTCTTCTGAAATTTTGGAGGGTGGAGTAGTAAGACCTCTTCTGTCATTACTTGTAATGCCAGATATTCCAACTAATGACTTTTTAGTAACTGTATGAATTTATCTGTCTCACGAAACGTTTTCTTGAAGCATTCTTTGCATATTTTAACTAAAACCCCTTCTTCTTATGTGATAGACATAATTGATACTTTGGGGCTTAGGAGTTTGTCCACCACTTCTTACACGGACAGTCTTCTTAGGAGCAGTAGATCAGGTATACCAAGTATAAGATTCTCTTATTAAAATTGCCAATATTCCAGTATTTTTTAAATATCCCACATTGTTCTTCGAAAGTCACTTTAAAAGCACATTTTTTCCTACATTCTGTCATAGGTTTCACATTTCTTGCACCAACTATCCTCCCTTTTTGATTTGTATATTGTTGTCTCTATTTCTTTTGTATGAAATATTGGCTTTTGTATTTTTAGCCTTCCTCTTTCTTTCATTGTGAGTAGAAGATTCGACAGCGTTAGTCGATAAATCTTCACAGTCAGTCTCAGTGTCGGTTTCAGAATAGGGAACCAAACCAAGTGGAATGCTATTAGCAATTGCAGAATCATCTGTACTTCCCTCGGAAGGTAAATAATATTTATCAACTATACTATCATCACTATTTTCTTTAAAATCAATCGGTGTTGAATGTTCTCTTCAACGACTTCCTTAGATGAAATCAGATTTTCATTTTGAGCAGCAAAAGATGGAATTAAACTTTCCTTTGAATGTTATCTTGAAGATCCGAAGGTGACGTCTGATTTCCATAATATTGAAATGACACTTGATTTTTATCTTGTATAATTGAAGGTGGAATCAAAGTGCCTTTCGTTTTCTTTTTGAAGACTTAAAGGTGACACCCGATTTTCTACACTATTTCGAGGACTTCATCCAAGACATCGTTTCTGCAGAGTATATTTAGGGCGTTTATTGTTGAATGATACTACAACTGCAGTACATCTTTCTTGGTATGAGCATCTTGCTGTCTTGTTGCTTGCTTGTCTTTTTCCACCAACCATCGACGCTATTGAAATGTTCAGCTGCATTAGTATTTATCAACTGCGGCATTTTGTAGCAACATTGCCAATTATTACTTTTAATTTAATTTTTTTTTATTGTTTAATTAAGGGTTTTATCGCAAAGCGATTATTACACCCGAGTTCATAAACATACATAATTTACACAATATAAATTATACAATTAAAGTAATAATAAACAAAAATAAACACAATCAATAGCGCTTGATTAACAACAGTTTGTACAGTTCCCTGGCCAAATCGGACAGAGGATCTGTCAGAGAGCTGTTACAGACTCCCACGTCCATCGCCCTACAAGATCTTAAGGCCTCGTTACAGACACACTCCATCAAAACATGATATATGTCATCAATCACGTTGCATCTTGGGCAATTTGGGGTTGAAGATTTACCCATTAAAAAGGCGAATTTATTTGAAGGAATGTGACCAGAACGAAGCCTCAATGCAGCGGTCAATTCCGTCCTGCTTAACACTACGTCCTTATTGTCAAACCAGAGCGACTTAGGTGGATGCGACTGGATCGTTCCGTACCATATTCCTTTCAATTTCGAAACCTCATCAAAATACTCCTTGCACATATCATAACATTGTTTTTTAATAACACTAACAAAGTCACTATATACCGGATACCTCAAACATGGAGTACCATCGGAGACTGCTTCTCTTGTTAAACCGTCCACTACTTCGTTATAGACTAGACCTATGTGCGACGGTATCCATTGAAGGATAATCGATTTTCCTTGAGAAGTGAGCTTACAAATAATCTTTAAAATATCATAGGCTGTCGGTGTTCCTCGAACGGTGGAGGTGCACCGAGCCAGGTGTTGAAGCGAGCTTTTCGAACCAGACAACAGGACTACCTTGTTGTGATTGGATAATTCTACATATGAGAGCGCCTCTTTTATCGCTGTAAGTTCAGCTGACATAATAGAACTATTGGTATCTAACTTTAACTTAACTGAAATATTTGAATGAGTATCTAGAAAAGCAGCACTAACTCCGTTAATATCTTTAGGTACATCAGTATATATAGAAACACAATCAGAATAATTGGAAGTAAGGTAATCCATACATAAATTCCTCAAAACCCGAATATTAAACTGACGTTTCGGTATCGGTAACCTGCCAATATTAATTTTAATAATGTGACTTAGATCAATGTTCGATACCCAAGTAGCTAAAGAAAACATTTCCAATCTATACTAATATAAATAGGGAGAGTATTAAATGATTCATGGATCGATACTAAAATAGGTTTACGCTTATTATTCTAAAACCGATTATGACATAAGCTAGAAAGCTGTTCTACTAAACTAATACTGATTTTATTCATACTTTTACTTTTAAGCCAAAATTTCCCTGCTAAAAATCTACGAAGCAAATTACTTTTAATTGAAACCAAAAGTTAAATTGTGTCATTTACATGGCATAGGTCATATTTTTTTTTGCAACAGTAATAATATTCTTGCAATTACGGTGATCATGAAAAACGTGTAAAATTGAATTGTGCCGCGTGAACATTTTGTGTAGCTCGAGTAGTTGTGATCTGCAAGAATCTTTTTATTGTTTTTGATTGATACAAGCTACCACTTTTCTTATACTACACACATAAGTGTAACAGAAACATACTAACTTCCTTACTAATAAAAATATTTACACCATGGATAAGCAACACAATGTCAAGCTACTTTTCCCACGTATCAGGCAAGGACAAAACATTGTATAGTTTATCCACTGTTTGAGTAGTTAATAGAATCAGGCGTTACTTTGCGGAAATCCATAGCATACAATTAAATTAATATTATATCTAGCGATATCCCTCGAAAAAGAAAGCGGGATATTGCTAGATATAATATTAATAAAATTGTACAGTTTAAATAGTTTTATTAGTAAGGGGATGGGTATTTAAATAATTAGTGGCTTTCGTTTTAGCACATTATGATAGTTGTTGTATGTGTAATAGAGAGAGACAAGATAGGACTCTAATATTTTTATATTTTGTATTTGTTATTCGTCTCATGTACGTTGTACGCAGGTAGTTTATTTTATTATTTTAGTAGGAAGTATATTATACCACAGTATAAGAAGTAATAAGATTTTAAGTTTAATGTACTGACTAATAATCACTGTTTATTATACTCTGAATATCGACTGTTATGTGAGATTTTCCAATACGTGTTAGTTTTACCTGTGATGATAAATAAGTTTCTCCTCTAAAGGGTCGCAATTTTTCGATCTCGTAACACTTTACTATTCGAATTTAAAAATCAATAACTCGCACTCGCAAGACTTTTGAAACAGTCAATCAAATGCGTTTCTCACATTCGAACGTGTTTCGGCGCTCGATTATATATTTTGACATATCTCACACTCGCGAAATGTTTCTAATTTTTTTCACTAGGGGCGTTATTTCTATACTGTACAAATTGTAATTAGCTTTTTCAGTAGTAATAAAAACTAGCACTTAGCACACTGGAATATCAAAACCTTTAGATTCGTGATTTTCTCCACAGTGGGGTAGGGTGGTATAAGATCAAGCAATCAATATGTCATAAAATAAAAAATATTGGTCATATCTGTATCATATTAGATCAATTATTTATTTATTTAACCTTATTCATATTGCAACAAATTATTATTATACGACGAATAGTAACAAAATACATATAATCTTCTAAGTTATTAAACCAAAATCAAAAATCGGCAATTACGTAAAATTGCGCGTTAAAATCGATAAACTTGCGCAACTATATTATTTGCACATATCACAAATAGATTCGCCGGAGCTATTGTAGTCTGAACAGTTATTATGCCACCACTCCTTAGATGTATTTCACGCGATCTTTGCGATCTAGTCTTCTACTATTGGTTCCTTAAACACTTCGTTGCACCCACCACACCTCCAACTCTTCTTGTTATTATTAGTCTAGGTTTTGTAACTTATCTTCTTCCATCAACTACAACAACAACAACATTCAACCATCTTCTTTGGCTTTGGTTTAGTTTTACACTTATTTTTCTGTTTATTTTCTTTCTCTAGTTGTGTTTTATATGGAGAACTGCTAATTACTTCTGATTTTTTGTGCTTGCGATTAGAACTCCTTTCCTGTGTAGATTTTGGCTATGGAATTAGGTCAGCCAACAGTGCTAAAACGAAGACTAGACATCACTTTCTTAATAGTGCTATAAAAGTTTTTCAAGGAGACAAAAACACTAGTTGAGAGTGAGGAGGGCCGGACTGTGGTGGATCAGTTTCAAGTCTCATTCGGCATATTTACTATTTGTACTGACGAAACGATCGCTGGTGTAGGTTCACACGAGACTTGCTCTAGAAATTGGCGGCTTTTGATGAATGGACTGGGTATTTTGTCTCTTCTGGGTTTTCCCGTTCAGTAACATCGCTAGCCACGAAATCAGCGTCAGTAAAAATGTGAGGATTTCACAGCACAATACCAGTGTATTTGTACTCCACGGCGAGTTGTTGTAGCCTGGTAAAAAGCAGGTGAAAAAATTGAAGCCATCTGATATATGGTTATAGCTCTCCGTGGGTGTTATGCAGCCACTTTTCACACTCGCTGGAATGAAACTTCTTCAGAGCTCCATGAAACGCTCTATCAAGACAACAATTGTCTTTGAAGTGAGTTAGCCAATCGAGATAAAGATCTGAGTTTATAAAACTGGAAACCGAGACCATGCCAACAGATCCAGGTGGTGCAGCATCTAATACTTCTGCATTCATCCTCTTCCCTCCAAATATAAACACAGGTTGAATTAAATGACCAGTCCCTGATACAGCACGTTGGTGCCTCGCTCTCCGCTGGAGATTTTGTCGACCGAGCGTTTACCCTTTCTAGACAGTACTTTCGGCTGTTTATTAGGTACGGTGGATATACCTAGCTCATTCATATTATAGATAGACTGTGGTGGAAAATTATATTTGTCCATTAGTGCAGAAAAATGTATGTAAAATCTCTCCAACTGCGGTCTGTTGAATCCCAAAAGCCCAAAAATTAACCAGTGATTGCTCACCAAAACAACATGACAACAACTTCGAGTCTACTGTTGATCTGTCTACGAGATATCTATTAATTCCTCTTGATTAGAGATGTATCTGTATCTGGTCGGTGGAACAGTTTCCAACGCTTGAACGCTAGAGAAAGCGCTTGATGCATACTTGCCTTCTGATCGTTTCATTAAATTGAATAATTTTTGGACAGTTGTTTTGCATTAGGTATTGTTTTTAAGGATTTAATATTTTAGTTAAGAGATTGCTGCGCGTACCCCTTGATGCAATCTCACGTACCCCAGGGGGTACCCGTACCACTAATTGGGAAACACTATCACAACAATCTAAGATATTCAAAACTTAGGCCTTTTCATCCGTTATTGGATGATTTATACAGTATTCTCCGAGCGAAGTAACCACTCTTTAAATACTGTACTGCCTGGAACAGTTGGTTTTTTAAATGTCGTATGGTTTCCCAAGCATATACAGCATTCTCACAACACAGTCAGCGTTGTCCAGAAGAATGACTGGTCTAAAATACATCTAAAAAATACGTCTGGGGCCAACCACGTGCGGGTTTCCTCACGATGTTTTCCTTCACCGTTGGAGCGTCCGTCTAATGTACTTGAGATCTGAAAAAGTCTCATTGGTACACGCGACAACCTGTGAATCGAACCTGCACTCTCTCGAGTGCGAGTGCGAAGTTTAAGATATTCAAGTGCTTGCAAAACTCTTCTTCTATCTCTTTCGAAAATGTTGTGTCATACCTACCTAATTATGTGGCACAACGTAGCTGTCGCAAACGGAATCGTAAAGTAGATTCTGCCATTCCTAAAGACGCACCCACAGCTCTTTTTCTTTCGCCATTATCAATTCGCCTACGAGCCTCTTTGATAGCCTCATCAGAACAAACCTGGCAGGCTGTTTTCCTTTCTTTTCTAGACATTCTGAAAAAATAAAATAAGTAATAAACTAAACACACCGGCATATTTAGCGGAACACAAAAAAGGTCCATAATTAAAAAAATATGGTTTTATTTTAAAATCTACTTACTACACTTCTTTTGTTATTTAAAGTTTCATTTGTTTTACTTAAATTGAGATCACATTAAGAACAGATTTTGAGAGTAAAGGCTATTTGTGAAAAATGGTACATTGTTGAACTTTTCATGTAACCGGGAAAAGTGAAAATTAATATTAAAATAACAATTAATAAAATTAGAAAAATCGTGATTAATATCGCGTATTTTTTCCACGTGCTCTTATTAAAGTTTCTACCCGTCTAGACATACTGAGAATTGTTATCGATGGTCTCCTGGGATAGTCTCCGCCATTCCTCAACTACGGCGATTCGCAGTTCACCCACGTTGGCAGGAGCTGGAATTCTGGACTTAACTTTTCTTTTCAGCAAGTCCCAAACGTGCTTTATTGGGTTCATATCCGGTGAACTCGCCGGCCACTCCATAACAGTGATATTCATATCATTAAGATAAGCTTGAGTTACCCGAGCGGTATGTGGCCGAGCATTATCCTGCATAAAAACAAAATCGTCACCGATATATGGGGCAAACGGTACGACATTTTCTTCTAAAACTTCTCTGATATAGCGGTCTGCAGTCAGACTCCCTCTGTCAATCACTACTAAGTATGCGAGCTCCCAAACAAATGCCCGCCCAAACCATTATTGATCCACCACTGTATGCAACTGTAGTTTCAAAATTTGTCTGAATGTATCGTGCTCCTTTGCGTCTGTATATTCTTTGCCTGCCGTCAATTTGATTTAAGAGAATTCTGCACTCATCACTAAATAATACCTTACTCCATTGGTCCGCGTTCCAAAGTCGATGTTCCTGAGCAAAAGTTAACCTGTTTCTACGATGATTTACCTCGAGCCTTGGAGCCTTGGCGGGCACAAATGAACCCAAACCAGCTTCTTCGTACCGTACGCACGTTACGGTTACACCCCGCACTGCTTCTAACTTATGTCGGGCCTGGACGGCCGTCAAACGGGGGTTCCTACGTACACGAAGCCGAATGAAACGATCATCCCTACTCGAAGTGCGTCTTTTTCTGCCTTGTCCTGCTCTTCTCACATAAGTACCGGTCTCCCTGAACCGTTGGATACTGCGATGGATCGTTGAAACTAGTCGACGAAGATCTCTGGATATCACTCTGTAGGTTTGACCATTTCTTCGCATTTCGAGTGCCCTAGCAATCTCCGTTGGGGCTAAGTCAGGCATAATTCAGTCCTCAACTCCAAAAAGATATGCGATTAAAAAAAACTAACAAAAAACAGTATTTCAATGAAATTTTAAATCAAACTCAGATGGAAGAAATACTCGAAGTTCGCTCCAGATAAGGTGTATTTGTATAAAATTAAAACAATTGCATAAAATGTGATGTTCAGTTGTTTTCTTAATTTGAAAATATTTCTTTAAAAATTTAATGACGTATAAACCAGCCAGCAACCTTATATGATACTGATATCAAACCTTTATTTTATCGCACCCTTAGTAATATAAAGGCTTAAAACAAAAAAGTAGTTTTTTGGGAATTCGTGTTTAAAGATTCAGAATTGTTAAATTCCAGTTTATTTTTCTAATAAAATGCTTAGTATTTTAGTTATAACTGTGATTTTCTTCAGATTTATTCTTCGATACCTATACTATAAGTAGCCATCAATAAAAATAAATAAAATTATGAAATTCTATAAATTATAATTATTTGAAAAAAATACTTTCAAGTTAGGCCCATATAGTACAAAAAAATATAACAGTAATGTAGACCTATTTAAGTTTGATCCAGCATATTATTAAAAGGCGTGTCACTTTTTAGTTTTTAATCATAGTTGGTACTCTATATTATAAAACAAAACTGCAAGTATGAACTAATTGTTTCCATTTAAAAAATAAAACATCAGATAAATCGAAAATAATACTTTAATAATCAGTCAAAATTAAAAAGGTAAGTAACATACCTACAATATCTCCAAAATTTTAATTTTCAACACATATAAACATTAGATAGGTGAACATTGCAATAAAGTTATAAACTCAAAAAATATTTATTCTCAACAATAAAAAATAAGTATCAAAAGCTTTCTTTAACTCAACAAAAGTTATAAGAAGTTAGAAGATATATTTTTCAGAAAAATATCCATAAAAAAAATATTCATTCTACAAAATAAGCAAAAACATAACAGGTAATACTTTTACAATATAATCAGTCTAATCTTAACCAAATTATCTCTAAAATAAAACAAGTTTATCTCTAAAATAATCATAAAATTAAGACAACATGACATTATAATAAGAAGCATAGTATGGATCTATCAATTGTTTATCAATAAGATCCTTGAGATCATTCTTTTTAGCAGTACTAAGCTGAAGTGGCTCTAAGTATGCCTTTTGCATGGTTATTTCCTCAATATCTGGCAACCTTTTCCTCTTATTACGAACATTAACTTTCTTAAAATCATCCCTGTATGAACACTTGTAATAAAATGAAAAGGGATCATCTTTGGTAAATTTCAGTGCTTTAATGCTATTCCATACTACATTATTTTTCTGTTCATCGGTATTAAAATTATAGCCCCATTTTTCTTGCAATTTCTGAAGATCATAAAAAAAACTATGGGTTAAACTGTGAACTTTAAATGGAATACCAGTTTTCCTTGCTCTTTTGATTGCTGATATGTACTGAAGAGGCGAGTAAATTGGTCCAGTTTTTAAATCTCTTGTTATCTGCTTTTGAATCAAACTATGTACATTATCAGCTTCATTTTGCGTGTGACCTTTTATGAGATATTTGTGAGTTACTGATGATAAATTATTTATATTGGCAACAGCATATAAGTATAAACAAGTGAGATATTTATTTTTGTTTTGGCGACAACAGTTATCAGATATGAATGTTATATTTATTTCCCTCTCCCCAGCTTCTTCACACACCATCTGTAAATAATTGAAAACACAGCTACCTATCTCCGTAGCGCCTCTTTTAGCTTGAGTCTCATCCCAAAAATAACAATGAACAGTTTCATAGCTTTTAGAGATATCCATTGTTGACTCATTATCCTCGTGAATTTTACTTAATTCAGTAATAGTGAAATTATAACTATTAAGTTTTGATTTATAATAGAATGCCGAAGTTTCACCATTCGGGCTTTGCATAATGGCTTGTACATCGTAGCATACACAAATATTGCACTCATTAATGTTCTTTCTATCTTTCTTTTTTTCTTCTCTGCTTAATTCCTTTTCTTCTAAATGGGTATTATATTTATCTCTCAGTTGCTGCTTTTGTGGTTCAGTAGAATTGTGGAACTGTAGACAAAGATCGCATTGATCTTTTTTGGGCTGATAAAAGCCTAAATTAAATGTTGTATTAAATATTTCATAAAACGTGTGATAGAGTCCAGCAGGGCGAGACCTGTCCTTTTGCAAAACTTCGAAATCTCTAAAGAGCTCTGCAATGCTTTTGCCACTACTAATGTACTTTCTAGACGTAGATGCTCTTAGGTAGTGTGACTCAATGCGAGGTATGGAGTTGATAAAGTTGATGATGTCATTAATAAGCTCATCACTTGCAGTTTTGTGATTTTTGTGTTTGCCGCGTTTATCATCCTTTATGAAACCTCCAGTGTTTCTGCTGTCAATCTGCACGGTTCGGATCATCTTATGTGAAATATCTAGAGTATTAATAAAAAACGTTTTACATACCCTTAATTTTTCATCGTCCACTGTAAAATAGAATGCATGGTTTGGATTACGTGGGTTCTCAGCATTCGTATACTTGTACTTAGGTGTAATCTTTGTACTATTAGATAAAATATACATTCTTTGTAACTGTCTATCTCCTAATGCCCAGAATGAATTAAAGATGTCCAACCTCTTAGCATCATTTATTCGATCAGAGCATTTTAGTCTACAGTTTTGGGCACAAGGTGGTTTAATACTACGTGCAGGGACCAATTTCTTCGAATGTACAGCTACATAACTTTGACCCAAGTTTCGTTTAATTTTTTGCGCATTTTGCATCCATTTATTCTTATCTGCTTTACGTTTTCTTGGTTTGTTAGAATTTATAACTGCTGGGCTCGGTGAACGTTGACGAAGGTTTTGATTTCGATTATAAGTGGGATGTCATCACTGAGGTCTACGTCGCTTTCTCCCGAATGAAGTGGAGAAATAGAGTAATTACGAACCGCTGTTCGGGATCTAACTGATGGCGACTCGTTGCAAATTGGTGTCATTAAGGATGGTGAAACATTGGCTCTCGAAGTACTAGGCTGTGGTTCGGCGTTTTCATCTAAAGATGGTCGCTGATCGTCAGAAGAGCTTCTACTAGAATTACTGCTAGATCTAGAACTTCCAGAGCTATTAGAGCTGGATGAACTTGGGCTGGACGAACTTGAGCTAGAAGAACGACAGCTCGTGATGGGTTTCTTAGCAGAGGTCTTATTACTATTTCCTATTACTTCGTCACTTCCTACAGCAGGAGTAACCCTATACTGTGATGGTATTTTCTCTTCAGAACTATCAAAACCAATTAGTTGCTGCTGAGTAACAGCAGTTGTATTTTTTTTTGGACTAGTAGAATCCAACGGTATGTTTTCTTTTTCTTCGTTACAAATAACCTACAAAAAAAGAATGTAAATCACTAGGTATGATAAATGACTAATAAATAATAATTTAAATTATAAAATAATAATAATTACGTTTTCTGTTGTTAAAGATCGATCATTCCCACTGCTGCTTTCCAATCTATGCTGACTTGGTGAATTTAGTAGTTGCATGCTTTTTCGTGCCCGGGAATCCATTTTTCTAAAAATAATTTGAGTTATTTAACGTAAGTACTTAATATTAAGAATATTATTTAAATAGCGTAGGTATCTACTTAGGAAATCACTTGAAATGCACTACCTACCTATATATGGAATCGGTGTAACATTAAAAGTTATAATATTTATATAACGATCAGGAATTAAACCACCTATCTAGTAAAAATTATTTGGATTTCTGTAATTTACCTAAACTTTATTGTTTAACTGGCACTTTTTAAAGGCCGAAGTAATAAAAATGTTGAATGTTTTCAGTAAATAAAGGCCTATTGTAAAATATGTCATCGCACATAAAATAATTTACCTACTATAATGAACCATTAAGATATAAACTCCTTCAATATTTTTATATTTTAACAATATAGCGATCTATTATGAATTAAACCCAAAAATATTAGTATATTTTTATAATATAACGGCACAACTACAAATTGTTCTATATAATACAAAATTATTAGGATAAAACTTACCTGTTTTATTGTCATAGAAGGGCACAAATACGAATTGCACAACGTTTGAACGGTCTGCCTTCGACAAGTATGGACACGTTACTGATTGCGACCTTAAAGCCAGTGTGACCACTTTTTTATCACACGATCTACCAAAAATATCTGTGAATTCTACCAAAATCTACCAAACCCTGTTTTAAATTCTACTTTAAATCTACTACTACAAATAAAATTTTCTAAGTGATTGATATGTAAAATAAAACATTTTTTTTGTACAAAATTTAGCAATTTTTATTTATTCTCATCATCATCATCATCTTTTTTAACATTTTTATACAATTTTTTATTATTTTTCATAATTTGTAACATGGAGGCTTCCGGTTTAAAACGTGTACAATTCCCATCATTATTTATACCTTCTTTAGCGTGTAAGATTGCACGTACATTTTTATTACAAAATCTGTTACGATCTTTGGTCTTGATACTATTAATAGCTGAAAAAATCCGTTCACATTTTGCGTTCGATACAGGAAGGCAAAGCATTTGCTTAGCAAAATTGCTTAAGTTTTCAAATTTGGGTTTCTTGTCGGCGTCACATATCTTTCCGACTGCAGCCCAGAACTCTTCTACGTCGGTAACAGCATTTGAGCTGCCAGTAGAGCACAATAAGTCGGCGACAGTGGTTTCAAGTTTCAGTTCCCTAAATTCATTATCAATTAATTGAACATCATTTTCTCGAACAATGTTTGGAAATTTAGACGCAACATTGATCAAACTTGCGAATTCGCCATGCACTGCAGTTTGAGGATCCAAGAAGCTTACCATTTGGAAAATATTGTCTTCAATTGGCAATCGTGCTTTTAGTTGCACGCATAAAGTTCTCATAAATTCTTGACATCGCTTAAAACATCTTGTATATTTGGCTGAGGTATTCTATTTTTTTGTGATTCTAAATGCTTGGCAAAATTAACTCCTAAATATAAATTATTCAACGGTAAAAAATTTACTGAAGAGTTGGGATCAATATTTTCCAATGACGTAGTTTTTATGTAGGTATTGGCTTTTCTTGTAGCAGCTTAAAATACTGATGAACATGCTTCGCATATCATTGTACAGCCGATGAATAACAGGATAATCTGCTTGGTAAATCGTACTGAACTTATTAGTTAATTGTGTTATGTAATCTACAAAAATAAATACAGTTTCAACTGCTCGTCGTTCAAAGCATTGTACAGAAATTCTGCAGATGCATTAGAGTTTCTCTCTCCGAAATATTGTCCTTGAAAATATAATTTCAAAGCTGACCATTGTTCCAAAATCCGGTTGACACAACCATGCAAGGAAAGCCATCGTATATCATAATGTTTCAAAAGCTTATAGTGCTCCGTCTCTGTAAAATTTTGGAATTCTACAAATTCGCGCTGACGCTTACTGCTTTGTGAAAAGTAATTATATACTTCCTTAACGAACTGCTCTAATTTTCGCGGCAATACCTTGCATGCATGGCTCACAGCTAACGCCATTGAATGACAAACGCATTTAACGAATAAGCAGGATGGGTTCAATTCTTTTAACTTAGCAACTATTCCTGACCGCTCACCGAACATAACATTTGTCGTATATGCCGCAAATCCAATCATATCACTCCATTTTAAATCACGTTCTTCAAATACACCCTTGAGAGCATTCAGTAAGTCTTGCGCTGTTTCTCCTTCTATATCTATTATACTTAGCAATCTTGTTTTTACTTTGAGATCATCATCTGAATAATATTGACTTGCGATCGCAAGAACTTTTGTTGTGCTGACGTCAATGCTTTCATCAATAATTATTGAAAATTTACCCGACCCGGATTTTAAATCGACAATCATTTTTTCTTCACATTGATCGCCTAATGCATTATAAGCCACACCGGCAGATTTTGTTCTTTTGCAAGCATATTTTTTAGCTATTTCCGAATCATGAAATGCCCGATTAATTATTTCGCTCATGTGGTCCATTATACGAAATGGTACGTTATGCTCTACAAGGCAGGCAACAATCGTCATTTCTGCCTTTTTGACTTCATCTTCAAGAGATGTCTTTTTAAAGAATTTATCGATCTTTAAAAAAATAATTAATTAAGTAAGTACATAGTGTAGGTTTCCTTTCGATAGTAAGGGTAAGCGCGCACTGCGATGCGGATTTTATTCGCACAATCTGTGGAATAAGAGAACTAATGCGCCTTTACTTCACGCACTGCGGGGAAAATACGAATGCGGTGTAATTTGGCAATGAGGGTGCGAGTGCGATGCGTTTGTACTTACTATCTATCAGATCACACGCACTATGCGGCAAAATTCGCATGCGGTGCAAATAAAATACGCACCGCAGTGTGCGCTTACCCTTAATGCGCGCACTTACGCCTCTAGTCCACCGACGCTGCGAACTGCAAAATATCTGCGAAACCAATGCGAAACAGGAATAGAGCGAGATGCAATATAACGCATTGTCGTGTGGCGGATGAGACAGCAAATCGGTTCGCCGCTGTTTCGCAGTTCGCAGCGTCGGTGGACTAGAGGCGATAATAAATTAAAAGAAACGCTTACCTGAGAAGATCCAGAAAATCCAACCATATTTTTATTGTGTTTGGCTGTATTACTGTGCTCTTTGATAGATGCCATTCGTGGTGTTACAGGCTTTGCAAAAAGCACTGTAGTTGTCGTCACGACATTTACACAGCCATGCTGAAAACGATGGGTTTTCCTCCTATTCAACACGATACTGCTGTTCGATTTTCTTTTCATTATTTCACTTATTTGAAGATTCAACCTTCACAAATACTTGAAAGTTGAAACAATAAAAACACCGACTAAGAAATGACCAATACAGAATAATAGAATGACAGATCGATTTCCTCCTATTCTATCATTGTATGTGGAAAAGAGACCGGTATAGCACCGTATTAGTTACAGAAAATCCCCTGAAAGACTTTCTGTGTTGCCAGTTTTGAGTTTTGTAGGGACCAAGATTTTTTTTTTTGCCTGGATACTTGCATTTTGGATTATCATGTAAGACTGTTCCATAATACCGATTTTCTACCGAAATCTACTAAATGATTTTGCACTACTAAATCGCAGTTCAATTTGCCTCAAATCTACCAAAAAAGTAGAAATCTACTAAAAGTGGTCACGCTGCTTAAAGCGAACGGGAGACGAGCCGGGGGAGTGTGAGAGAGACACAAGTATAGTTACTGAGTCGTTAATGTGCTTTTTCTCTCTCTGTTAGCGGTAGCCGGTAGGTAATTTCATTTTGTGCTCTTAGCATTCAAAATCGAACATTTCAAAAATTTTGACTTGAGCCCTTATATTATTAAGGGTGCGTTATGTTCCGCTAAATATGCCTGTGTGTGTATGTAAAAAAATCCAATAAATAATCAATTAATCGATCCAAATTGATAAGAAAAATAAAAGTCTGACTGAACAATTAGCAAATTAGTTTTGCTACAGTATAATAATCAAAAAATTAGATAAAAGTGAATTAAAACTTTGTACTTACGATCTCATATGTTTTCCACTCATATACGAATTTTTTGGGGAGCACATGTCAGTTGCGACCGCTATCAAAACACAACTGAAGTTGGCTACGAAGCTCACTCCGTTGTCCTGCTATGACAATTATATCGCCCGTGCAATCTTATACCACACTACCTGTTAGAAAATAAGAAATCGCGTGTCTCTTATTCAAGTGTTTTGCGTTTTCGATAGCGCCATGAAGTTCCATCTTAGTATCATCTGTTGTTCTGTTGTAGCAATTAGCAAACTTTTAAGCAGCAGTTCATCGAGGCTTAGATGTCATGATCAGTGAAGTTATATATGTTTGGGAGTTTTATCCCCTGGATTGTTGATCTTGCTTAAAGTTGTTTGTAATTTCAGGTGGACTATAAACACTGTTTAGTGCCCGATCTGCAGGAGATCACCGCTTGCTCGTTTTACTGGGGCAAGATGGACAGATATGAGGCAGAGAGACTCCTCGACAATAAACCTGAAGGTATGTTACCAAAATTTTCACTGCTTTCGAATATGTTTATTCAATATTTTACTAGTTTTCCGCGTGAAATCGGGTTTTAAACGATATTATCTGTGTAAGCTAGGAACTTACACATACGACTTTGAGCTGAGGGAAGTAGGCATATAGGTTAATGTGAGGGCTGGAGAAATCTGGGACTGACCTTATTGTTGAGCTGGTGGTTCTGTATCTGGGCGGAGGTTTCTTCTCACTACACTACACAGCTGTTGAGCGGATTATCGATAGATTTATCGCGGTTCGCCGGCGAATTTGGTATTATATTAACGAGCACAAATAAATATGCGCACACGCGATCGCGTTCACTAGGTTTCGGGATGAGCTGAAAATGCATCCGGCGCGGAAGGTGATCTAACTGCAAGTGTTCGTCACTCTCTGACAGCGCCCCCTTCGGTCGGCCACACATCACGTAGTGATGTCCTTTGTGTTTATTCTAAACGTCGCGCTAGGGTTGGCGCGAACATCCTGGGGGGCCCGCACAGGCGGCGAGCTGAGCCCCATCCTGAGCAGAATCCAGTGGGAGCCGGGCAATCTTGCCGACAGGCCTCCGCAGCTGGCCTTGAGTCGTGTCCAAGTCCACAACTCTGATGACTCCATCCTTCCCAGGTAGCAGACGTGAGATTCTTCCCATCTTCCATTGTAGAGGAGGCAAATTGTCCTCCTTGAGCAGAACCAATTCTCCAATTTTGGGTGGAGAGGAAGAGGAAAGCCATTTGGAGCGGATTTGAAGGGTATGGAGGTAGGACTTGGTCCAAAGGTTCCAAAAGCGCTGAGAGAGTGATTGAATGAGCTGAAAGCGTTTGAGCGGAGATATTACTCTTTCATCTAGAGTCAGCTCGGGGAGAGCTGTGAGCGGACGGCCAATGAGAAAGTGGCCAGCAGTAAGGGGCTGTAGTCCGTGGGATCGGACGAAAGTGGACTGATGGGCCGAGAGTTTAACACAGCTTCGATTCTAGTGAGCAGAGTTAAGAATTCCTCGAAAGTGAGGTGTTGCTCACCGATAACACGGTATAGAAGTTGCTTTGTGGATTTAACATTAATCTCATGGACACCTCCCATCCATGGGGCTTTAGGCGGATTGAGTAACCAAGTTATATTTTGAGTTGAGAGTTTATGAGAAATGGTGTCGTTATTGTCATTGAGAAATTGTTGTACCTCTAGTAGATGATTCCTAGCTCCTACATAATTTGTGCCACAATCCGAACGTATCAATACCGGAAGTCCGCGACGTGAGCAGAACCTTTGTAATGTTGCAATAAACGCTTCGGCAGTGAGCGATGAGACTGGTTCTAAGTGAACCGCCTTTGTAGTGAGGCAAACAAATATGCAAAAATATCCCTTTAATTAACTTAGCATTACGTAATTGACTTGATTTGAGCAGAAACGGTCCGGCGAAATCTGTTGATACGTGACTAAATACGGGCTGAGGTATGGCTCTATCAGCTGGCAGGTCAGCCATGATAGGTACTTCGGGCTGAGCGCGGCAACGGAAACATCTTATGCATTTAAAACGTTATGTGCCTTATAATGCGGCGGGCAGATAATATCCAAAATTGCTGACGTAAAATAGCATGTAGCGTGTCCGTGCCAGGGTGGCAGTGTATGCGATGATAGTGATCTATTATGAGGTCTACGAGCGGACTAGAACTAGGCAAAATGTATGGATGTTGAGCATCGTATGTGAGTTCCGAACGAGTGAGTCTACCTCCTACTCTGAGGAGACCGTCCTGCGTAAAAGGCGACAGACGCTGTAGTCGTACTGTGCAGATTCTATCGGTTTGCAGGCGGTGAATATCTTCTGCGAATGCATTCTGCTGTACAGAGCGGATCCAGAAGAGTAATGCTTCTCTACGTTCACTTACAGTTAGAGGGCCTAGTTGTCGCGAGTTTGAATTTAGTTTACAGTTACGAATGAATCGCCTCATGTAGGCAGTGACACCAGTTAGTTTTTCTAAAGAGCTGAAGCGAGTGAGCAGATCACTATCGACACCGGGTATCGAGAAATTGCATGGTACGTATTTTGGTTTGAGCCCTGGCAAGTCTTGTCGAGTATGAGCTGAAGGCATCTTGGGCCAGGTATCCTCTGGCAATTTGAGCCATGGAGGAGACCACCATAAATCATGAGCGGAGAGAGCTTGAGCTGATAATCCTCTGCTTGCACAGTCAGCAGGATTTAATTGGGAAGGTACATGACGCCACTTAAGTGTGAGTGAATTTGAGTTAATTTTTGTTACTCTATTTGATTCAAATGTTTGTAAACGATGGGGCGGAGCTTTTGCAAATATCATGAGTAGAATGAGCAGAATGTGTAGAGTGAGCCGACTGAGTATAATGAGTATGAGTAATATGAGCAGAGTTAACTTGAGCTACAGGTGAATCGCATGAGTGTTCAACGAGTCCTATGAGTGCAAAATCAAAAATCGTGCCGAAGGCTATGGGCTTCCCCGGGCCCAAAGCAATCTTAGTACCATCCAAAACGTGACCCAAAACGTCTGAGCCTACTAATAGATTTTATAGTTTGCCTAAATATGGCCGCTTGCGATTTTGTAGGCATGTTTAAAAATATATGCTTGTAACTAAGTTAAATATTTAAAAGTAATAAGCGGAAAATACGCGCGCAATTAATTAAAACGCAGAAAATAGATTTTAATAATGTGCCGACAATGTATACAATTTTATCATAAAATGTGTACGAGTTAATTAACAAATGAGCTGACCGATCGCCTGATGCCAATATAGTACTAGTGTATGTTTGATGAGCGGAGATTAATGCGTTAGAAGTCGTCTGTAATATTATATTAATGTCCTGAAGTTTGAATATAAACAAGTCTTAGCGGGCGCGTTAGAAACAAAACAACGCAATGAAAAACAATGTAAGTAGGTATGAGCAGTCTCAATCTCAACAGTGTGCCGACTTATTCAAAACAGCTGTAACGTAACACCTATAATATATTTGTATAAACACAGAACGTCGATAAGAATTCTTATTTAAAACAGCTGTAACGTAATACCTAATAATATTTTTGTATAGACACAGAACGTAGATAAGATATTGTGTAAGCTAGGAACTTACACATACGACTTTGAGCTGAGGGAAGTAGGTATATAGGTTAACGTGAGGGCTGGAGAAATCTGGGACTGACCTTTTTGCTGAGCTGGTGGTTCTGTATCTGGGCGGAGGTTTCTTCTCACTACACTACACAGCTGTTGAGCGGATTATCGATAGATTTATCGCGGTTCGCCGGCGAATTTGGTATTATATTAACGAGCACAAATAAATATGCGCACACGCGTTCGCGTTCACTAGGTTTCGGGATGAGCTGAAAATGCATCCGGCGCGGACGGGTTCTAAATGCAAGTGTTCGTCACTCTCTGACAGCGCCCCTGAGTCGGTCGGCCATACTTCACGTAGTGATGTCCTTTGTGTTTATTCTAAACGTCGCGCTAGGGTTGGCGCGAACATCCTGGGGGGCCCGCACAGGCGGCGAGCTGAGCCCCATCCTGAGCAGAATCCAGTGGGAGCCGGGCAATCTTGCCGACAGGCCTCCGCAGCTGGCCTTGAGTCGTGTCCAAGTCCACAACTCTGATGACTCCATCCTTCCCAGGTAGCAGACGTGAGATTCTTCCCATCTTCCATTGTAGAGGAGGCAAATTGTCCTCCTTGAGCAGAACCAGTTCTCCAATTTTGGGTGGAGAGGAAGAGGAAAGCCATTTGGAGCGGATTTGAAGGGTATGGAGGTAGGACTTGGTCCAAAGGTTCCAAAAGCGCTGAGAGAGTGATTGAATGAGCTGAAAGCGTTTGAGCGGAGATATTACTCTTTCATCTAGAGTCAGCTCGGGGAGAGCTGTGAGCGGACGGCCAATGAGAAAGTGGCCAGCAGTAAGGGGCTGATAGTCCGTGGGATCGGACGAAAGTGGACTGATGGGCCGAGAGTTTAACACAGCTTCGATTCTAGTGAGCAGAGTTAAGAATTCCTCGAAAGTGAGGTGTTGCTCACCGATAACACGGTATAGAAGTTGCTTTGTGGATTTAACATTAATCTCATGGATACCTCCCATCCATGGGGCTTTAGGCGGATTGAGTAACCAAGTTATATTTTGAGTTGAGAGTTTATGAGAAATGGCGTCGTTATTGTCATTGAGAAATTGTTGTACCTCTAGTAGATGATTCCTAGCTCCTACATAATTTGTGCCACAATCCGAACGTATCAATACCGGAAGTCCGCGACGTGAGCAGAACCTTTGTAATGTTGCAATAAACGCTTCGGCAGTGAGCGATGAGACTGGTTCTAAGTGAACCGCCTTTGTAGTGAGGCAAACAAATATGCAAAAATATCCCTTAATTAACTTAGCATTACGTAATTGACTTGATTTGAGCAGAAACGGTCCGGCGAAATCTGTTGATACGTGACTAAATACGGGCTGAGGTATGACTCTATCAGCTGGCAGGTCAGCCATGATAGGTACTTCGGGCTGAGCGCGGCAACGGAAACATCTTATGCATTTAAACGTTCTGTGCCTCATAATGCGGCGGGCAGATAATATCCAAAATTGCTGACGTAAAATAGCATGTAGCGTGTCCGTGCCAGGGTGGCAGTGTATGCGATGATAGTGATCTATTATGAGGTCTACGAGCGGACTAGAACTAGGCAAAATGAATGGGTGTTGAGCATCGTATGTGAGTTCCGAACGAGTGAGTCTACCTCCTACTCTGAGGAGACCGTCCTGGGTAAAAGGCGACAGACGTTGTAGTCGTACTGTGCAGATTCTATCGGTTTGCAGGCGGTGAATATCTTCTGCGAATGCATTCTGCTGTACAGAGCGGATCCAGAAGAGTAATGCTTCTCTACGTTCACTTACAGTTAGAGGGCCTAGTTGTCGCGAGTTTGAATTTAGTTTACAGTTACGAATGAATCGCCTCATGTAGGCAGTGACACCAGTTAGTTTTTCTAAAGAGCTGAAGCGAGTGAGCAGATCACTATCGACACCGGGTATCGAGAAATTGCATGGTACGTATTTTGGTTTGAGCCCTGGCAAGTCTTGTCGAGTATGAGCTGAAGGCATCTTGGGCCAGGTATCCTCTGGCAATTTGAGCCAAGGAGGAGACCACCATAAATCATGAGCGGAGAGAGCTTGAGCTGATAATCCTCTGCTTGCACAGTCAGCAGGATTTAATTGGGAAGGTACATGACGCCACTTAAGTGTGAGTGAATTTGAGTTAATTTTTGTTACTCTATTTGATTCAAATGTTTGTAAACGATGGGGCGGAGTTTTTATCCATGCAAGCACTATGGTACTATCTGACCAACAAACGTGATGTGTAATTGTGAGATGAGCAGACAATTGTTGGGAGACACGCAACATGAGCTGAGATAATAGAGTTGCAGCAGACAACTCTAATTTGGGGATTGTGAGTTTATTTTTAATCGGTGCGACTTTAGATTTAGCAATCATGAGGTGAACGTTAACAGATCCGTTGTGAGCTGATTCTTGTAAATATATCACTGCAGCAAAACCACTTTCCGAAGCATCTGCGAATCCGTGAAGTGAGTATGTTGATTTGAATTTGTGTGGAGCTATATGTCTGGGAAAATGTATATCTGAGATGTGCGGAAGATCATGATAGATGCGCTGCCAATCATCTGTAATATTATTTGGAGTGGGATCGTCCCAGTCCAATTTAGTTAACCATAACCTTTGAAGAAGTATTTTTGCGCGGAATATGACGGGTGTAACCCAACCGTTTGGGTCATAGAGAGAAGCTACTGTGCTAAGAATTGAACGTTTTGTAATGTGGGTAACTGGTGGTAATGAGATGTGATATGTAAATTCATCAGACCGGGGAATCCATCTAATACCCAAAACCTTAATTGATGGAGACTCTGCGCTGATGTCAAAGTCTTTAGGCATTTCGCATTGATCGTCTGGAAATCTTTGCAAGAGCTGAGGTGTGTTTGATGTCCATTTACTAAGTTTAAATCCACCGAGTGATAACAAATCAATGAGCTGAGTTTGGAGTGCTGATGCTTCTTCTATGGTGTCATGGCCGCAAAGTACATCATCCACGAAAACAAATTTACGCAAAATTTCGGCAGCTTGAGGATAGCGATGACCTTCATCTTCAGCTAATTGTAATAATGTGCGGATAGCATGATATGGACTTGAGCGCAATCCGTATGTAACAGTGTTGAGTGCATATGTGAGCAGAGGTCGATCTGGAGACGATCGCCAGAGTATGAGCTGATAGTGTCTTTGGTCTGGTCTTAAGAGAATATTTCTAAACATCATTTTTATGTCAGTGCTGAATACTATACGATGTGCGCGGAATGATATAATAATATCTACAATGTCTCGTTGAAGTGCTGGACCTGTATGCAGGCAATCGTTTAAACTGACTCCATTGGATGACTTACAACTGCCATCAAATACTGTGCGGAGTTTGTCAGTACCTGATTTGAACACGCCATGATGAGGAATATAATAATGAGGTTTATGAGTAAATGTAGACGGATGACACGGTGTCATGTGTCCTAAGTTTATGTATTCGTTCATGAATTCTATATATTTTTCTCGCAGTTTGTGATCGGATTGCAACCGTTTTTCTAGATTGAGAAATCTACGTAGAGCAATAGCATGAGTACTACCTAATACGGGTGCATCTGATAAGAAGGGAAGAGTCACCATGTAACGGCCTGAATCGTCACGAATGGTGGTTGAGCTGAATATGTGTTCACATTGCTCGTGTAGCGGGTTTGAATGAGCAGAACGAGGCTGGGGTTCTTCCGACTCCCAGAATCTTTCCAGGCTTTTGCAAATATCATGAGTAGAATGAGCAGAATGTGTAGAGTGAGCCGACTGAGTTTAATGAGTATGAGTAACATGAGCAGAGCCAACTTGAGCTACAGGTGAATCGCATGAGTGCTCAACGAGTCCTATGAGTGCAAAATCAAAAATCGTGCCGAAGGCTATGGGCTTCCCCGGGCCCAAAACAATCTTAGTACCATCCAAAACGTGACCCAAAACGTCTGAGCCTACTAATAGATTTTATAGTTTGCCTAAATATGGCCGCTTGCGATTTTGTAGGCATGTTTAAAAATATATGCGTGTAACTAAGTTAAATATTTAAAAGTAATGAGCGGAAAATACGCGCGCAATTAATTAAAACGCAGAAAATAGATTTTAATAATGTGCCGACAATGTATACAATTTTATCATAAAATGTGTACGAGTTAATTAACAAATGAGCTGACCGATCGCCTGATGCTAATATAGTATTAGTGTATGTTTGATGAGCGGAGATTAATGCGTTAGAAGTCGTCTGTAATATTATATTAATGCCCTGAAGTTTGAATATAAACAAATCTTAGCGGGCGCGTTAGAAACAAAATAACGTAATGAAAACAATGCAAGTAGGTATGAGCAGTTTCAATCTCAACAGTGTGCCGACTTATTCAAAACAGCTGTAACGTAACACCTATAATATATTTGTATAAACACAGAACGTCGATAAGAATTCTTATTTAAAACAGCTGTAACGTACGGGCGCCGTGTAGGTACCTATTACCTACAGAATGCACATTAATCAAGTTTTCTGTATCGAAGCGAGCCGACGATGTTAGTATGGGCACTTGGGATGTTATGCAACCCGTAACTATTAAAATAATGCTAAGTTAATTAATATTGTGTTTTAAAAATTGAGAATATGAAGATATAAACGTTATATATAGATAAAATACTTAGTAATGCAACGACGATTCACAATTCTGTTATGAGCCGAACGTAATTCACAATACGCACTAGTTATTACTTATTTTATATGCGAATCAAACATTAAAATATTTTGTAAGTAATTAAGAGCTGAGAAAATTATATGAGATATTATTGGCACAAATTATGTATTAGGTACCTAGGGAAGTTCTGGAATGTTCGAGTTCTTTGTTCGACAATAAGCCGACAACCTACCCACTATTTTTTTTTATTTTTTTTTTTTGGGTTTTTCCTATGAATTTATGGGCCGAAATATGCACAAAATAATTTAAATAATTAACATATAGGTTAATATCAAAGTACAGAATAGGGGTTTAATGTTAAATGTGCCGAATTGATAATGGTAGTGGACTGTAACTTGGTTTTAAAATGGCGGGGCGGCCTGGCCAGAATTAATTGGACAAAATATAAATAATCGAGCTGATTTTATGTGCAGAATTGGGCGGAGTGGAACTGTAGGTGCTGGTTCTAATCAGGCCCAACGCCGGTAATAGGGAGAAGGGCTTCACGAAGGCTCGATGGGCCAAGAAATTTGTAAGCAAGGAAACTTACACATACGACTTTGAGCTGAGGGAAGTAGGTATATAGGTTAAGGTGAGGGCTGGAGAAATCTGGGACTGACCTTTTTGCTGAGCTGGTGGTTCTGTATCTGGGCGGAGGTTTCTTCTCACTACACTACACAGCTGTTGAGCGGATTATCGATAGATTTATCGCGGTTCGCCGGCGAATTTGGTATTATATTAACGAGCACAAATAAATATGCGCACACGCGTTCGCGTTCACTAGGTTTCGGGATGAGCTGAAAATGCATCCGGCGCGGACGGGTTCTAAATGCAAGTGTTCGTCACTCTCTGACAGCGCCCCTGAGTCGGTCGGCCATACTTCACGTAGTGATGTCCTTTGTGTTTATTCTAAACGTCGCGCTAGGGTTGGCGCGAACAGATATGAATTCAATGTGAAGGTCACTATTTATTCTATGAAGAATACCTAATTGAGAATGAATGTAACAGGTGTTGTTTACACGGGCGCCGTGTAGCCTGTACCTATTACCTACAGAATGCACACAAATCAAGTTTTCTGTATCGAAGCGAGCCGACGATGTTAGTATGGGCACTTGGGATGTTATGCAACCCGTAACTATTAAAATAATGCTAAGTTAATTAATATTGTGTTTTAAAAATTGAGAATATGAAGATATAAACGTTATATATAGATAAAATACTTAGTAATGCAACGACGATTCACAATTCTGTTATGAGCCGAACGTAATTCACAATACGCACTAGTTATTACTTATTTTATATGCGAATCAAACATTAAAATATTTCGTAAGTAATTAAGAGCTGAGAAAATTATTATATGAGATATTATTGGCACAAATTATGTATTAGGTACCTAGGGAAGTTCTGGAATGTTCGAGTTCTTTGTTTGACTATGAGCCGAAACATACCCACTTTTTTTTTTTTTTTTTTGGGTTTTTTCCTATGAATTTATGGGCCGAAATATGAATAAAATAATTTAATTAATTAACATGTAGGTTAATATCAATGTACAGAATAGGGGTTTAATGTTAAATGTGCCGAATTGATAATGGTAGTGGACTGTAACTTGGTTTTAAAATGGCGGGGCGGCCTGGCCAGAATTAATTGGACAAAATATAAATAATCGAGCTGATTTTATGTGCAGAATTGGGCGGAGTGGAACTGTAGGTGCTGGTTCTAATCAGGCCCAACGCCGGTAATAGGGAGAAGGGCTTCACGAAGGCTCGATGGGCCAAGAAATTGGTGAGCCGAGGAAACTTACACATACGACTTTGAGCTGAGGGAAGTAGGCATATAGGTTAATGTGAGGGCTGGAGAAATCTGGGACTGACCTTATTGTTGAGCTGGTGGTTCTGTATCTGGGCGGAGGTTTCTTCTCACTACACTACACAGCTGTTGAGCGGATTATCAATAGATTTATCGCGGTTCGCCGGCGAATTTGGTATTATATTAACGAGCACAAATAAATATGCGCACACGCGATCGCGTTCACTAGGTTTCGGGATGAGCTGAAAATGCATCCGGCGCGGAAGGTGATCTAACTGCAAGTGTTCGTCACTCTCTGACAGCGCCCCCTTCGGTCGGCCACACATCACGTAGTGATGTCCTTTGTGTTTATTCTAAACGTCGCGCTAGGGTTGGCGCGAACATTATCAATATAATTTATAGCCTATACACAATTCTGACATACTCGTATTCCACAATTTTTACGAAAGTGCATTCTTCTCGATGACGATATATTCTCGTGATTACTTAAGAGCAAAATAAATTTCATATTCGGATTCAGCAAACAAAATACGTGAGGTATTAATGTACTTTAGCCCCCTCAGCCCACCATGGTCGGTATGCCCCCTTTTTAAGCAACTTTTCGCCAAGTTCCTGCTCGCCTATATAACTTAAGCGGTGAAATTACTTCCATCGCCACTTTGCAATATCTTTGCAATATAAACGGAGCGACAAATTCGAAGAATATTTTCAACAGTTCCTTGGCTACTTCTGCAGATCTTTTCGATTTTAGTTATCTTATCTCTTTTTTTATTTTATTTGCTTCGTCGCATGATCTTGGTAATTCATCCATCCGGGGCAGACTGTAAATCTATCAAATCTACCCTCCTGTGTTAACATCTTTAGAAATTATCGGCTGAGTTACTATACCTTTGGTACTGCACGTTTCGTATCATAAAAAGAGCACAGGTCAACAAATAGCTCAACGGGTTTCTTTGGAATATAAAGCCTATTTTTAATGTTTTGAATCATTTTTAGTGACGACTAATGCCCAACAGTTTATGAACTTCCTTTAATATTTCAAAATACTTCTCCATCGGAATGATACAAATAGTATCGTCGTCGTCGATCGTGGACGGATTTTTTCTTGAAAGAAAAAAAATTTATATTTTTAGCCATTTAGCCATTTTCCCTGAAGCTTCTCAAAAATCCGAGTTACCGCTAGCGCTATGGGGGTACAAATATTTTAATATATTGACTTGTCATTACTTGTAACGTTCCTTGCAGGTACGTTCCTGCTGCGCGACTCGGCGCAGGAGGAGCACCTGTTCTCGGTGTCGTTCCGCAAATACGGGCGCTCGCTGCACGCGCGCATCGAGCACTACCAGCACCGGTTTAGCTTCGACTCGCACGATCCCGCCGTCTTCGCCGCCTCCACCGTCACCGGCCTCATAGAGCACTACAAGGTACAAACTTATTTTGAGTAAAACTGCCTTAGCGGCGTTGCGAGTGACATTTAAATGTGGTCGCGCGTAAGGGAATTTCGACTGAACCTTTAAATAAACAGTAATAGATTCTTTCGTATTGTTCTGATATCATCTATTGAATAATAGATGATATCAGAACAATACAAAAGAATCTATTACTGTTTATTTAAAGGTTATCAAAGCATTACGTGGCATTACTGTTCTAAAGCTGGAGATTAAATAAAAATTAGGAATTCACTATACTTAATCATTTATTTCTAGTTATTTATAGTGTACTAAAGACAAATTAAGTTGTAGATTTCTTTAATCTGGGAAAAACAATAAGAAGTGTATCACCTTGGATGGAAAATTAATAAAGTTACATTATAATATAATATTCTTATTATGTAGTCCCAATTATTATGTTGAAAACAAATGCAGTTAAAAATAAATTAAGTCATTACGGTACAGGTAATGACTTAATTTCTTTTTTTTTTCTGTTTTCGTTGTCTGTTACAATTTTCTGCAATTGTAACAGACCACGAATAATGTTATTTACATTGTTCTAAATGCACATACAAGTATGTGTTTAGGTTAAGAAATAGTACTTATCAATTATTATTACAATAAGAAGTTAGCTATAACCAATAATTAGGAGATAGAAAAGTTAAGGATTTTAGTTATTTTTACACTGCTTATATAAATTTTGAAATAAATACAGACATAAAACAAAATGGCTGTTCATGGAAATTGATAGAAATATATCTGGTATATAAATAAATATATCCACATAAAGAATATCATTAAGCTTTAGATTTTAATTAGAGAAATTTAGAGTTTAAACAATAATTTACTTTGGAGAAACCAAGAGTATTTTTACATCATATACAGTTATCTGTTATATTATTTATTTTCTAATGTTTGATGATTTTGGCAACAAATTTCAGAAGTAATGGCCATGAGATTTGCAAGAATACACATAACCCACACAGTAACATCATCTATATAACTTTATATTACAATCAAACAATATGGATACTAAAGAAATTACTTAATTACAGTACAGCAGAATGGACCCTTGCTTGAAGTCAGGAGAAAAGTATGTCAAGGCCCCAAGGAGACCCCTTTTTATACTAGTTTTTGGCCTTGAAATTACAATCCATTTGTTCTGGAAAATTCTACCCAATCATTTGTTAGCATTTATTTGTAGCCAATCACAAAGATTCAATATCATATCTTATTTATCAAAAGTATGAAATGAATCATGCCAATTTACAGTAACATTTTTTTTATTAAGGACCATTAACAGCTGATGCAGAGCTTTAAGAATACATCGCACCTTTAAAGTATAACCGTTACTAAACGAAATTATAAAATTTTACAGGAGGATTATTTGACAAAAACGGTGACTTTTTTCTAATATTGGCTATATTAGAAAAAAGTCACCGTTTTTGTCAATAAAATCTGAGTGCAGGGTTCTTTAAGACATTTAATGAGGTCTTATTATAGATCTCTGTTTACATTATGACACGTGATTTAGGAAAGTTATTTTTTTTTTCATTTACAGTATTATTTATTTTGATTTTTATTATTATAGTAACACTTTACCATTAATAATTTGTTCATTATTATATATTACTATGAAATTACAGTGCAACTGATGTTACTAAATAGAAAACAATTAAAATTTCATAAATACAATAATATTATTCAACATTTAAATTAAAAATCATAAAGTTGGCATTTGCTGTGGTGTTATAATATTACCAAATAAAAAAAAACATTCGAAATTAATAATGTTTTATTACAATTTAAAGAGAGACCCATACAATCATTTGGCATAGTTATTTATCAATCAGTCTTGAGAAATTTGTACCTTTAAATCACAGCATGTTCGTATCTTAGTATATTAACTACTTATTAAGTAGTACGTATTAAGTATCTTATTACATTTACAATCAGTTTGACTAGGAACAAACCAATTGGAAATAGCATTTTTTTTAATTTAACAAAGTTACAATCACAGTATTATTTTCCTATCCACGAAAGCTACTTAGGGCTAATCAAAGTTATGTTGACTTGTATCACTTAATTAGAATAATGAGGCAAACCTAGAGCCATATAAAATGTTATATAAAAAATAAATCTCGTAAAAAACTTTAAAATAATGTTACTTATTGTTTTTCTAAATCAATAATCATCAATAATAAGTTGTTTTATTACAATAACATCTCGTTTTAGTATTGCTAAAACAAGATGCTGTTGTAATATGACTATGCGTTACTCTGTGGTATTATATTACTGTTAATTAAACTCTTTATGTCGCTGTTTTTTCTGTCACTTAATTTTAATCTAGACTGATAAAAAGGCTTCAACTGGAAATCTTGAAGATCAGTGCTAGTACGTGTTCGAGACGAACGATTGTTCCTACGAAGTAGGAAGTTTTATGATAAATGCGAACGTGGTTGGAATCTTGATGTTTTTCAAATTTCATTATTTTAATGTCACTCATTCTAACTGTTTCGCCTTCAGTATTTTTTTGAAAATTGAGCACCGTATGCCTCTGTAAGATTTTTTATATCAACAAAGTCTAAATAGCACATTTCGGTAACATTGTAAGGATTACCTTTCTTTCGCGCAGTTCTGATAATGGTCACGTATTGATCTGGTGTGTACACAGGACCAGAACGTAAGCACTTTTTAACGGCTTTTTCTATCACAGAGTGAACGGAATCATTTTCGTTTTGTGTGTGCCCACTAACTAATATTGGTGCATAATAGACTTAATTTTAAGAACAGATAAGGCATATACATACATAGAAAACATAAACTTATTTTTTTGCTGACCACTGCAATTATCAGAATAAAATGTAATTCGTAAATTATTGTCATTTATTTCTGATGCCCTCTTTGTCAAATACTTCCAAACACACGTTGCTATTTCGTTAGCGCCTCTTGATGCCTCGATCTCTCTCCAGACAAAACAATCACAATAGTCTTTCGCTAATTCACTTATAGTAAAATTACAAACATTGAGCTTACACTTGTAATATAAAGTAGAAACATCTCCTTTCGGAAGAGGCTACACTGCCTGGAGGTCATAACAGGCAATAATGTAGTTTTCCTGAACCATTGTTTTGTCATTTGACTTTTCCTGGCGACATAATTCTTTTTCAAGCTGGTGTTGGTCGTATCTATTCTGTAATTCTATTGTCTTATCAACAGCGTTTTTAAAGCTAATGCATAGTTCGCACTGGTCTTTTTTAGGTGTGTGAAAGCCAATGTTGTAATCTTCATTAAACACTTATATATGTATAAACTTTAGCAGCTTCCACACCATCACTCAAGCATTGTATTGTGTTTGGTAGTCGGTATAAAGATCTGTAAGTTTTTTACCCCCATCAATAAATTCACGAGTCGTTTGTTGTCTTAGGTAATGAGATTCAATTCTTGGTATTGAGTCTATGTGGTTTTTTATTCCTTTAATTATATCTAAGCTTACTTTGTATTGTTTTCCATGTTTACCCCTTTTTTCTTCTTCAATCGTTCCCGCTTGGTTCTTTTTTGCTATTACAGTTGCAATTAGGGAATGAAGAACCGGTGCTCTTCTTGAGTCCCGGGATTTTCGGGATAACTTATTGAAGGAACCGGGAGAACCGGGGCTTTCGGGACTTTTGGGTATTTTTTTCACCTACTGCTGGTATTTTTATTTTTATAGGTCTTTAGTATTTGTGTATGTACTATGTACTATGTACGTAGGTAATGAAAACTACATAGTATTAATTAAAGATATATATTTTTTTAAATCAACGAAAACATAACTATTTACTATTCTTTGAAAAAAAATCAACAAAAGAAAACAACAAGTCAAATCAGCATTTAACGCTCGATATTATTATAAATTATATACCAATATCAATCAACAAAAACATAGTAACTTTCCATAAATCAAAATAAAACATAAATCCTTTTCTTAATTCTAATATAAACCAAGTCATCATCAGCATTCAGCAGTTATCATATTACTGAGTGAGACGCTTATCTTTAAGGAATATAAAATTATAAAATATGAAAAAGTAATAAAGGAATGAAATTAACAAAATTATATGATAACGTTCAATAATCAATTCTTCAGTCTTGCTCATTATAATGGGTTCTTAAAAAAATAAGTGCGTCTAAGCTTTTATCACTTAAGCGTGATCTTATTTTGTTGCACAGTAATCCTGCTGCAGAGAATATCCTCTCGGGCTCCACGCTGGTCGGAGGGATCGTCAGAAGGTGATCATAAGCTAACGACAGAAAACGGCCACGATCACCACCATTCTCAAAAAGAGCCATTTCAATTATAATTGTAGTGTTTAAATCTTCTTGATCGTTTCGAACTCGTACATTTTTGGTAGTATTCAGTATTTCAGTATTGAGCTCATCTTTTTTGGTTAATATAGCATCTCTGTGCAGATCATTATGTTCTGGATTTTGTGATGAAGGCTCTTCAGGTAGATGCACAGCTATCGAAGAAACGCTATTTGTGCGTGTTAATAATTCAACAATGTGGCTGCGCATTTCATCGCTGTCTGGTCTTGGGAATATGTCGTCTTGCACAGTTGTAAAATATACGTCTGGGTTGTGCAAATATTGTAGGACTGTCGTTTCTAGTACACGGCGTGCAGAATATCTCTCTTTCAGGTACGTGGTCATTTTTGTGCTTATAAATGTGTTGATAGCAGACAATTTTTTCAGCCCGAATTTGACAGCTACATCAGCAGTTAGCAGCGTAGCATTTCTGCAGCAGAGTGCTTCTAATACTGCTTTAATAATGTCAAGAACCTCGCATAGTTGTTTCATGGTCGTCCAGTCATCTTCGGTGAATGTAATATCTGACTTAACATCAATGAGTGCCTTTGCTATGCAATTTTTTAATTTCAGAAATCTCTCCAGCATATTCGCAAGGCTACCCCAACGTGTCTTGCAATCATTGGTTAAAGAATATTCTTTGTTAAAATCAGCAACAACATATTTTTGCAGAATATCATCATTTTTGGTAGGTGACTTTCTGAATAATTTAACCACAGTTTTAACTTTCTTCAGAAGGTTTTGGTACTCAAATTGTTGTTCGTTGTGACCTGATGGAGAAGGACGTGGATTTTCAACTTGCAAACTGTCGGTTTCGTCATCATCAGTGTCGTTGTCGGATCGAGCATTAACATCATTTGTGTTGTTGTTATATCTTCTGGCTAATTCTGAGATGGGAAGATCGTCGTCTTCATCATCTGATTCTACCGGTGCTGCAGGAATCTCTTCTATATTTTTTGTATAGAAGACATCATTAATTGCCAGCTGAAGAGCATGCGCAATGCATTTCTGATGGCATGACTTGAGCATTTTACCAAATTTGATCATCATGCTGCACCCGTCCGTTGTTGCAGCTACTATATCTTTTTCTAGTGACACTCCAAATTTTTCTAATTTCAGTCTTATTTCTTCAACGCACTTTTTAGCTGGTAAAGAACCGTAGATTCTTATTAGCCCCAAGTTTTTAAATTTATTGTTGCCTGAAAAATGCTTCGAGTGCAGGTTTAAGCTAGTGTATCGTCTATTTCTAATAGACGTCCATTCGTCCAAGGATATTGAGAATTTGTGGTTGTCTTTTAACAGTCTCTGAATCTCGTCAATTAGTGATTGCTTTTTTTTATCAGCCTGTTTTATCACAATATTTTTGATAGCCGTAGCAGACTTAGGCAAATTATGACCGTAGTTTTGAAATAGCTTCCTCATATCTTTAGATTCCGCAAATGTTCGAAACGGACATCCGTCTTTAGCTGTCATACGCGAAACCATAACTTCCATTGAAGGATTTTCTTCCGATTCATAATAGTCGGTCATTTTAAGCTTCTTTTTGGGTATTCTATCCACAGCATTGTCTATTCTTTGACTAACTGGTTCCCCTGTAACTGTAGCAAGACTTTTATGATGTACGTTTTTAATATGCTTTATTAAGCCACCTGTGCTACCACCAACACACTTCAAAACTCTTTGGCACAATTTACATTTAGCATTATTTTTGTCTTTGGCGCGCAGAAAGTAATGCCAAACGGAGGACTGATCGCTGGATTTTGTAGCCACTTCTTCAAAATCCATATTTGTTACCTTCAAATCCCGTGTAGGTAAGGTAGGTATCTAAAACAACAAAAATATTTAAATTTACTACTTACAGGTATAGGTAGGTATAATATAAATATAAATAATAATATAAATCTCTATCGTAAAAATATTAATAAAAAAATATCTATTTATTTTGTTTTTAGTATTTGTTTGTTATAGTGGCAACAGAAATACATAATCTGTGAAAATTTCAACTCTCTAGCAGCTAGCTATTACCATTCTTGAGTTACAGCCTGGAGAGTGCCGAGTGGAGACAGACGGACAGACGGACAGACATCGAAGTCTCTGTAATAGGGTCCCGTTTTTACCCTTTGGGTACGGAACCCTAAAAAGGACATCATTTATCATAACAAATCCAAGAATCCAATCTACGGATAAATAAAATTACTAATTACTAACCTAAATAATAATGGAATTTTTAAATGATCTCTCATCTGTCAAACGCTCAAAATAGGAGTTGTCGTAATACGTTATACGACCTAATATATTATGTAAACAATAAGCCAGCTTATATTATTTCTCTCCTTGTTACACTTCTTACAACGTAAACAATAAAACAGAGATGCAAATAAAAGCCGCCAACACATTAGTGTGAGCCGATATTTCAACTGTAAACATAAACCATTTTTGGTAATGATTTTTAATGAGAGTAAATATAAATTTAAAAAATTTCGAAAATGGCGTGATAGTTAAACGATCCATCGATCGCGGATTCTTGGAAATCTATTGTTTACCTATTGTTATAGCGGTCGCATGCGACCGCTCGGGGCTTGATAGGTGACGTCTATGAAGGTAAACGCATTCGCATATAGTTATTTATTAAACCGCAAGTGTTGAAACTAATATTTAGCCTAGTATGAACTAGTACTTACCATGGAATCAGTTTAACATGAATGATTCACATAGTGTTGTATGTGAGTACTTAGTGTGATGTCAAAGTTTGTCGAATAAACGTTTATTTATTTATTTATTTAAACCGTTAAATTGTAAATTAGGTAGGAAGGGATCTTATTTTACCATCAAAGTAGGTATAGGCACTTTGTTTTAACCTCGCGCCTTAATGAGTATTCAATCAAATGTACTTAACTAACTTACCTTATTATTGAATATTGATGCAAGTTGCCTGTTTTCTTTCACATAAAAATCACTCACAACACGACAATTTGACGACAGCTAAGACACATAATATTTTGATTTTACCTACGAAATGCCGGCAATCGACTGAGCAGAGATCTGGACGGCGGCGTGGCGCGGCGCGGCTGCACGGTTGCGGAGCGGGAGGGGTGGACGAATCGCTCGCGCGTATTTTGATTTTATTACTTTTTACTTTAATGGTTTATCTACTTTTTTATTATAAAGAGGAAAGATTTTTTGTATGTATGTAACCGAAGGTCCCGAAAGTCCCGGGACGAGGTTTGACCGTCCCGGTTCTTTAGTCTATACAAAAGTCCCGGGACTTCCCGGGATTTTCGGGACCGGGATTTCCCGGGACCATTCCCTAGTTGCAATAGGTCGATTATTAATGGCCAAAGTGTTCTTGAAGAATGTTTTACATATTATACGATGCTTTAAATTGTTAATCTCGAATGAAAATGAATGTTTAGGTCCTCTATTGCTATTATGAACTTTATATTTATACTTAGGTGTAATAACATTTATACACTTTGCAATATAATCTCTTTGTCTAGATAAATCTCCCATTTTCTAATAATTGTCAAAAATAATTTCTCTGTCTTCCTGTTTCATCAATTCGCTGCACTTTAGTCTACATTTTTTCCCATATGGGGGTCCTATCTGCTTCTTTGGTTGACTTTTTTTTAACTGGGACACTAGAAGTATATTGTTGCCCACTATTACAAAGTCTTTTAGCATCTTGCCTCACGGATACTTTTGGAAATCATTTACGCCTTCGTTTGTTCGGAGTTCTGCTATCTTCTGGAGGACCCAAATTATTTTCTTCAACTAGTTGTACAGAAATACTATTTTGAGTAGTTGGGCTAAATAATACACGCCTAGGTCACGCCTAGGGGATTTTGAGCTAGTTGAATAGGATCTTGCTCTACTGCTAGGACCTGGTCTGGTAAGGTCTTCTTCTGGAGTTAATTCTGGAAAACCAGTACCGCTCAAATATGGATTTGGTATTCCGTCATCAACTCGTTGAACATAACACTCAGCTTCCATAGTATGACTAACGGACTGAGGTAGTGCTTGTTCTTGCAATAAAGAAGGAGATCTACAAGTATCGACAGTTACCGGATTTACATCGCGTGAAAAATTATAATCCATTTCGTCCATTGATATTAGTTTGTTACTTTAAACTGTTACTTTAAACTTTCGTTATCACTCTTCTACGAACATGTTCTTACTGGTATAGACACAATATTGTATTTCGTGAGCCGATCATAACTCGGCTTAGTAACGCTTTAATTTACCGCTAAATGGCGTAAATACAATATTTTACAAAAATGACAATTTTATGTTGCAGTTTACGTATATTTTACATAGATGGCATTGATAACTCAATTCATGAACATTTTCGTTTAGTAACGGTTTTACTTTAAAGGTGCGACATATGAAATTAATAATACAAATTGTGTATAGCCAAACAACATTAGTTTGAAATTACAGAAAAAATACTTATAATACTTTGAGACATGTGAAGGCGTACAAACTTAATACAAATTTTAAACATGAGAAACAAAAAATACATATATTTAACTACGTACTAAATATATATTTAAATATATCTAAACTACTTATCAACTACTATTAAACTACTGTTAACATATCTCACTCATATTAAATTAATTTAGACACTTTTGAAAAACTTTATTTCTAAAGGAATTTGGTTGATTACAAAAAATATATATTATATTATTTATATGAAGATCGATCTAAATCCTCCTGGAGTTTGAGGTGGTCCTCAGCACACTAACCTTAAGTGTGCTGAGGTATAATAAATCTTGAAGTCGTTGGCGTATAACAAAAAGCTACCGTGTTGAAAACAATCACTAATATCGTTAATAAAGCTTATAAACAATAGGGGCCCCAAAATTAAACATTGTGGAAACCCGGAAGTAAAAGTAACTGTATCGGAATGGAATCCATCGATGACCACCTTTTGAGTTCGGTTAGACACATATGATAAGACCAGACAGAGCGGAACCGCTAGAGATTTCCACGAATACTGTTGAAAGAATTTTTCCAACAAAATTCTATGGTCAACTCTGTCAAAAGCTTTCTGGAAGTCAGTGTAGTTTGAATATTGGCATCTAAATTGTCAAAAAGGTCAGTAAAATAATCATGTTGGTTTGAGCTGAACGCCTTCTTACAAAACCATGCTGTTGATCTATAATAATGTTATGAATTGTAATATATATGTTGTTAAAAATAAGTCTTTCGAACAGTTTTGCCAGAGTTGACAGTATCGAGATTGGTAGTAGTCGGTAGTTCTCAACATTTTTCTTAGAGCCGTTGTGAACTGGTATGATTCTAGCGGATTTCCATATTTTAGGACACACTCCCTCAGAAAGTCATTTATTGAATAGGTAACATAAAAGTTTATAAATATTTCTTGCTAAATTTTTGAGAAATATGGGTAATATGTGTGGCGGAACAATAAGCGCCACAATCCTGAATCGCGCTATCGAAGTTTTCAAAGATCGGCACTATATATACGATATCTGAAATTCATTTAAGTGGGCTTCGGCCTGACCGAGCATAGCACCTCGCTGGGTCGGAAATCTCCCTTTGGGGCATCCACTCTTCCCACATATGTTATCAGGACCCATTCCCTTAGATGTATTCAATATTTTAAACTCCTTTAAACCGTTAATTTTTAAATCAGTTAAGATTACTGCAGCTGGATGTACGTTTAGAAGATCAAGGCTATTCGTATCATAGTTATCCGGAATAGAGGACGGTTCTATGAACTAACTATGTCTATGGACAGAAAGGAAAAAAGATGAGAATTAAGTACATACTTCAGAAGGTTCATAAACAGACTTATCCTCATATATGACTGACACGGGGATACTACCAGAAGTTTTACGATTAGATATAAATGTCCAAAAATATTTTGTATCTTTTTTAATACTGTTCTGTACCAAAGAGATATAATTTTTATAATTTTTAGTACATTCTTTATTAAAGTAGTGTCTAAGCCTGGAGAATTCTAAATAGTCGTAGTATTAGGAGAGCCCACGATGCTAAATTATGATTTACTCGAGCGTCATAGAGACCTATTGGGTTGCAAAGCTTAGATGATAAGAAGAAAAAAATGTTATATAATATATACCTTTTCATCGGTGGGGGAAGCGGCTATAGATTTTTAAGTATATAAAAAAATACTGTTGCGTGGACATACTCGAGCGCGTCAGATATTGATAGCATCAATGTCTTACGTATTTTTAATATGTAATGTACGTATGTTAATCTGATCGTTTGCATGATGTTGATGGTTGTACGTAAGGGTTGAAAATAAAAAAAAAAAAGTAAAAATTTATCGAGCGCGTCAGATTTTCTAACAGGGTGTTAAGTGAACCAAAAAAAAAAGCTCTCATTCAATAATCTGACGATTTCGACGTGACGCAAACTCGTGGCCATTATTATAATGTGCAAAAAAATTCGCCATTTTGAAATACTCAAGCGCGTCAGGTTAAATATATGGTTCATCTTTATGTCCTAGACGTGCTGTCTCATAATCTGACGATTATCTAGAGGGGTTCGCCGAATCTGACAATTTTTTTTTTATTAAATCATTGAACTTAATTAATTGAAAAGCTCAGGAAATAGTATGCAAATAAAAAGTATGTTTTTAAGTAGAATATTTGTATTTATAAGAAAATAATTTAAAAAAAATGCTCAAAAAAAAATATTATAATTAATTGATTAATTAATTATCATCTTCATCAGTAGAATCATCTTCCTCTTCTGGCTCGATTTCATCCTCAGATTGCGTATCTGTAACAAAAAATCATTAAGATATTTAACATTTTTTTTTTTTTTAATTATAACGAATAACGTGTATTTTTAATTATTGGAGAAAAGAAATACCTGATTCTGGAGTATCCTCAAGAATATCAGGTGTTATGACTACATTTGACATAATTGATCACCTGCAAACCAGATCATTTTGATAATTTTTTTGATTTTCATTTGATTTTCCGTCGACAACTTTCCATCCATAGTCCGTTAGTAAAAGATCAATAATTTTTGCATTATGAGCATTACTCTACAAGCATGCAATGAATCTTGTGCGTATCTTGCCACCCTGTGAATTGGAGTTACTCAACTCCAATTCACAGGGTGGCAAGTTGCACGCATCGTAATTCCGGACACTCAAGGAATTGTCTTTTCCCTTGTGACGTCTTATTGAAGATGACAATCCTGGCTTGATTGATCGTCTAACTTTTTCAACCCATACAAGTGGCAAGTAAAATACTGTATGATGTTAAAAGAATCCTGCACATTATGCTCCTTTGATCCCAAATCCAGAATTTTTTCCCTCGGCAGTACAATGCTGGGTTGAAATCGCAACCAGTGAACGCATGCAAAGCTGCTTCCGTGCTTGACGTCTAATGTGTCTTCTGTATATTCCTCATAAGATTGAATGAGACGTTATGTTTCTGCATACTGAACTTGAGGAGAGATATCTTTATGAGCATAAAATGTGGTGAGATATTCTAACACTGATTCGCCAACTGTCAATTGTTTGTTTTCCAAAAATTCTTCGAAATGTAATTGTTGCAATGCCAACGCCACGAGAGAAGAATGTAAGTGTTTACATCTGTTATAATTTTTTCCGCCAGTAAAATCTGGAACTGAACCATTAGCGATAATTTCATATTCAGTCATGATATTGCTCAGTCCACAATCATCAATAAAAGTGCCAACTGCCTTGAAAAAAGCTATTTTAATATGAAAAGCCCCTAAATGAATAAAAATACTGTCAAATCTTGGAGATTCTTGGGCTTGAATACAATAACTAGTGCGAGCAATAGCTAGAGATCATAGGTAATCTGGTTGTAGGGTCTTGACATTCATTTGCAATATCCTGACTCAATTCTAGAGTTTTCAAGGGAGATTCATTAATTGGAGTAAGATATGAAACTTTTTGAACTCGTGAATCGTCAAAAAAATCTTGCTGTAAAATCCTACCCACATTGGAACACTCGATATTTTATACTTATGTAATAACATCCACGTAACGTCCAGCTGTTTCGACATAGGTACTCAAATTGTCGGAAGGTTTATTAAGCTCTGAGATGTCTAGTTGACTCCAGGTGGTAATTTTTAATTTCTTAGTAAATGGATGCATTTCAAAAGTAACTTCTTCAAAAGCCCTGCGTTTTCATTTTCTTGTTTTTGCGGTAATGGATAATTCTGAAAAACTACCATGCACAATCGCATCGATTGTTGAATTTTCATGTAGGTACACAAGAACTAGAAGATTCCACAGACACCGGATCCGGATTCTGCACGATATCCTGAAAAAATATTCCCACCGTATCATGCAGAGTATCTTTGCCGTTGAGTGTTTCTACGAAGCGGTCGAAATTGTCGAATGCGACACCAGTATTCAAGGCCGGGCGACGTTGAATATCTTCAGGACATACGTGATCACTATTTACCGTCGAAACTGTCAGCTCAGTCTCTAGCTCTTCTAAAGTTGTGTAAGAGCAACAGTGCCCATATTTTGAAAGTATGTTAACAACTTTCCTACTGTTGCATAAGCTCTTCACTGCCAGACGTAGGGTAATTTGCTTTGAATTTTTAATTTTGTGACCGAAAGCTGCGTAAATCAGATCTTGCACAATGGAAAAAATAGAAAGTTCTTTTTTGTTTTTTCTATTTTCACGTGCTTTTTGGGATAGTTAAGAAACATCACCACAAATGAATGATTGACAAAAAACAAGAAAGAAGCTCTGGCACGTAATCGCATTCTCCCAATATTAAATCTTTAGCCGTACAATTTTCGGGAAATTTTCTTCTGGTTGAGTTTAGGATTTCTTCACGAAGTTTTGTTGCAACTGAACGAATGGTTTCTTACTGCCATCGTTTTAAATAAGTCCTTGTACGTTAAAAGAGTGGCGGAAAATGGAGCAAGAAACTTTTTCTTTTCAGCGTAAATAATTTTTATCTTATTGTCAAAAGTTTCCATTAATTTTCTTTCTAAGTGACGGTCTGAGAACGAAGAAATAGTGATGGAATTATATAATAATTGAATCAGTTGTTTCAGAAACAATACATATCCTTTGACCATAACTTTTCAGGAGGAACAAAAAACTGTTTCTTAAAAAAATTTAAGGAAAGCAATGTAAAATATTTAGATTATCTAAATAATGAATTTCTAGAGGTGCTCTACAAGTAGGAACATTATTAAAATATTATTAATATCAGCAGTTATGATTTTTTGAAAAATGTGGAGATGTGGTGTTTTTAAAAATAACGGGAGATGTGTTGTTCCTAAAACACATTGAATGGATATGTGTTGTTTTAAAAAAAAACCCAAATACAAAAACAATAATTTTATTAATCAAATTAATTTGTGATAATCATTATTAAAGGTCTTCAGTAGGGTCCTCTAGCTCAGTTGTCGGCCAGTTGCAGAGCTGTGTATAAAATTCTTTAATATGAGTATCATCCGGTATGTAAGGTTCTAATTTCTTTATATCTGTTATTTTCTTAGCATTTATTGGTTTTTTTCCACTGGGTACAGCAAGATTCGAGGGCCATTGTGGAACAGTATTAACCGTTTTCAATTTAAATGTGTGTACTATTGGACAATCAATAAACTCTCTAGCAGTCACATAGCCAATCATTTCACTAGAATAGCTGAGCTGTTTAAATTTGGATACATGGAAGTATACTTTACTGGTCTTTGCAACATTTCTTCCATATGACTCCAATGACATAACATTTTTTTTGTAATAAGGTACCCACCAGGATTTGAAATCGACTATTGGGATACTCTCATCAACCATTATGAAAGTGAACTTAAAGGGAATCTCACTGGCCTGGGCCATCAACTCAACATATTCTTTGACAGTATAAATTCTGTCTGCTTTACGAATACACCTTTTCAATAAACCAAAATCCCTGTCACAGCTGAGAAACGAGTGTCCTCTAACAGGGAAATATTGATTTATTGTACAGAATTTTCCTATCTCTATATAGGCAAGCATCATTCTCACAATCGTATTGTTTTTATTTTGAGCTGAACATGAATCTGCGAATATGTGCAGATTTTTTACTTCAGGTGCAATGTAGCTGTTATCAATACAATATTTTAAAAAACTACAAACATTGTTGGGTCCCTTACCAGCTATTCCTTCATGATAAGTGAATATAACAGCTTGTTCATTCTGAATGTTGTGAATGCAAAACACATTGACAGTAACCTGACGCATGTAAAATAATTCTTGTATAGGTATTTCTGGTACTTGTAGATTCTGCATATAATCCATACATATAACAGCTGTAGTGTGGTCAGTTTCTACCTGGCTTTTCAAAGATTGCATCTTTTTATGGAATTTTTTGGCTCTTACTTTGTGTACTTTTAGCTCTGTATCAGCCTCTTTCTTTGAAGTATCACTTAAGGTTTTACTTTTTATTTTTATATTTAATTCTTCACACTGCTGACAGGTATCAACCTGTGGCCGGCCAAAAGATAGGTTGAATCTTTCTTTAAAAACTTTTCTGTAAAAGCAGTAACTTATTTTCAAATCCGGATACTTTGTTTTGCATAGTTTGTACATAATTTTAAGGTTTAACTTTTCACTTAAAAAATTATACTCTCTAGTAGTATATTTTGCTGTTCGAATAGGGAATGACTGAATAAGATCCATTACTGTGGCAATCACAATGCCTGATTTCGCATTGCCAGATATTTGCTTGCCTCGCAAGTCATTTGGGATCTTTCCAGATTTTAAAAGATTGAATATCCTTCGACATCTTTGCTGTGTTATTCCATGTACACTAGTGAACATCGATCGACATACTGTGATGCGTCCTGATGGTAGATTCAATGTGTACTTGCAAGTGGAATCTTTGGGCTTTTCTTTAGTTGCTTCTCCAGTAACGGGATCAACTCTCTGGGGGTTCGGCCTTCTTCTTTTAATTGGTTTTATCTCCATAAGGTTTTGCAAATAGCAGTCTTGCTCATTTTTGGACCCAAGATTGTGAAATGCATCCCAAATTGATTGTTTGTTTTCGTCATTAAGTTTTGTGTAGCATTTAAATTTACATCTGAAAGTAATTATAATAAAATAAAAAACAGCATTATATTTTTGTTTTGACATTAAGCTCCATGTAAAAGAGAAAACAGGAGCTGTAGTATTACGATTTATCAAAGTAAATTAAGTAAAAATCCACAAACCTGCAATCGGAACGCTGTACAGATGGTATCGATTTGTTTGCATAGTTTATGTAAACTGGTTCCTTCAAGTCTTGCCTTCTTTATTCGCTCATTTTTATAGATCTTGCGTTTGAAACCTTTTTTTCGCTTTGGTGGGATATTTTCATCATTAATTTCCATTTTTCACGTCGAAATTTGCAAAAATAACAGAACACTATATCCTCAAAACTCAACTGACATGATGTGACATTGACGTTCATTTTTTTTTATGTGACTATGGAAGATTTTTTAAAAACAACACACCTCCGAATGTGTGTGTGTACATTTTACGACATCAGGTATTATTATTTATCTTTTCTTTATAAATATATTATGCATGCTTTTTCATAATCATGGTTCAATGAATCTTTATTATTCATGTTTAATATTTACTCATACATCATTTCATAATTTTATTTGTAGTCGACTTTTTAAATTATTTATTATAATGGTACTTTACTTTATTTATTTTTATACTTTATGTGCGCACTTTATTTGGTACAATACTGTATTTATACAACATAATATAACGGGACCTTTTTTAAGACTAACCAACACATAATATTATGTCTCCAACCATTTTTACTAAGTGGAGGATTGTTCCCGCCGAGCATGCTCTAAGTACCATTTATTTTATTTTTTGTACCATATTTGTACCATATTTTAATACCAAGGGTTTGTTTTAAGGCTTCTTGACCTCCAACTATTCTCACAGAGAAATCTCGTTTACACCATGATCGAATGAAGGATTCCCTTGCGTATTTTATTATTCATGCTTTTAGCATTTTATTTATTACACATACATAGCATTTTAGCTAGTATTTAATTAATGCACTATGGCATTTTTCACCTTAAGCTATCCAAATTCCTAACAAAAAAACCCATTTCATTTTGATGCTTTCAATATTTAAAACATCCATTAATTTGTTGGGTGATCAGGCCAACAGCTACTAGAAATTTCAAACATCGACGCATCCCTACCTAATAACAGTCCTATTTCAATCGAATACCTTCTTATGAAACTAAAACCCAAATCCTTACTTCAAAATAACATTTTCTTTGCATCCCTACATAAAGCTTAAGTTTTAAGTTTGTAACATAGCTACTATGTTACAAACTAAATATCACATTCCTAATCCTCTTCACAATAATATTACGTCATATCTCGTATGAACGTAAATATATTATAAGTAAATCCATGTAAGTCTTAACCTGTATAAATTCTCGGAAAATGTAGCTAATCAACTTACAAAGTAGTTAAAAAGAATATTTTAATACATTTCTAAGAAATAATTGTCTCGTTTTGAGATTTTGTACATACCTAACCATTTTTTTACCTATCCCTATTTTACTTTACTTTTTCTAATAAAATTTTATTATTTTTATAACTTTAAAAGTAACCATGAAATAAAAACTTTTTTGTTTTTAATTTAATTTTATTTAAGTATTAATTTCTATGTTCTAACCCTAATTGTATTGGATTGGATTACATAACAACATAACATCTTTTTTACACATGTAAATTCATGGAATCTTTCCAACCTAAATATGGCATGCTTACTTGATTATTATGGTTGCATATTTCTTATGCTCATGCATCGCATTGGTAATGTTTTACTTTGTACCATAAATGGTGCATGTAAAGTTGAGATGATCTGTTAAACGACACCAATTATTATTGATAATCTCATAACATGGACCACCCATATTATCTACTATTAATATTTAATTCAATTGTGTTACTAAAAATACTTTAAATTTTCCCGACAAGAAGTCAATATGTAGATAATGCCACAATATTAAAATTTACCCAAAATTTAATAACTCAAATATTCTGAAATTTTAACTATTTTAACTAAATGACGAAAAATACCTATATGTAACACATACCGAACAGTTTAAAACACGCTTTTCGTTACCGGTCTTATTCCAATTCAGAATAATTTAGTATAATGAATTGAAAACATAATACCATGAAACATTTTCTCTGATATATATTTTTTTAATAATTAATATTGCCAATAAATGCACAAAATTTATACGACTTTTTAATAGTCATTGATATTACCAATTCAATTTAATCTTTCAAAAATTACTATTTGTACAACCCTAGCCTTGATTAACCAAGAGTATCTACTTACATTTCGTTGCGCGAATGTTTTGCTGGCACCGCGGATATTTGACGCTTTTCCAGCAAAGGCGACTTACCGAAATGTTTTACGCAGTTGGTTAACGCAGGTAGCGTTAACCAACTGCGTAAAACATTTCGTTTTTAATGAGTTAATATGAATTCCCTTTTCCAACTATCTAATATTAATAATATTTATAATATAGATACTATAAATGTTATCTATAACTGAAGCAAATTGTTATTTGAGCTCATATTTTCTTTAAAGATAATATCTTTCTCACACATCTAATATTACTATTTTTATTTGCATTAAATACTTTTATGCACCGTCAACACCCATATATTAATTTTATTACGATCTTTACTTTCATATTATGATTACATCCTTAAAATATTAGAATAATCTTGATTTCAGCCGAAAATTCCTTTTTAAATACTGTAACTCCTACTAGGTACCAAATATAACGATGGGCGGCTTAAGTTGCAAGATAATAACATTGTAAATTAACTTCAACTTTTTAAAGTTACTTGAAACTAATGAAATTACAAAAAGCAAATCAATACATTTTTGATATATATAAAAATTTACTAAAAAAATGATATAAGAATACTCCAATAACTTTTAACGCACACACAATTAAATAAACATCAATATTACCTTCTTGCACAATATGCTTCTGAGATTTTATTTTAACTATACTTCACAAGCCAATGTGACACCTAAATTTAATATTTCTCCATTTAAATTATAAATTTATTCAAATTCAATATATTACCGTCAAATATGTAGGTACATATTATTTATTACAATTAAAATTTTGTTTATTCCCAATAGTTCATTAAAATGCTTTTCCTTTTACTACTTTTAATAACTTTGTAACCTTAGTATTATTCCATATTACTACATTTTATTATAGAAAAAAACATAAATTTTTTCATACGTTAAAGCACTAACAACACAACACAAAGCGTTGATTTTTTAAAAATAATAACCATTGCTAATTACAAGTATATAGGTTCATTTTAAATTTGTAAAATAGCTTGATAAATTTTAAATTCTAAAATTATGAAATGTTACTTAATAAGCCTAGAAAAAAAAACTGACGTCCAATTATTCTTATCTCTGTGCTCTGCTCACTGATCTCTCAGCTGCATCCACTTCCGACTCGAACTTCTCCCGCCTGCCTGCTCACCATTTCCACTCATCTGGCTCCAACAACTCCCGGCTGCATGCTCTACATCTCAAATCATCTGACTCCATCAACACCCGGCTGCCTGCTCATCATCTTCACTCAAATATCTTCAAATTTATTGTCTTCAACTGATGGCCAATATTTTGCTCTGTACTAGAATTTCTAGAATCAAGTACCTAATATAGAAATCTATTTTGCTTTCTCTGTTCGACTATTTTTTTTTGTTCTTCTTCATTACGCCTATAATTACAATATTCTTCTTGCAACTTTTTGGTTTTAATGTCTCAGTTCACATATTTTTAGTCACCCTATTTTTTTCATTTTTTTTTATTTCCATTAAAAGTCGTACAGTTTTTTTTGTTCATTAAATATTTTTATATATAATTATTATTAGCACTTATAGATTTGTATTTATGTTTCTACACTATTTACTTAATATATTTAAACCTACTTTATTTATTTCCTAACTAACGGCCGTTAAATATAATTTTATAGTTCTTTTTTTTTACACTTTAATGTCCACATTTTTCAATCACCGCATAAAGTTACTTTTCACTATACATATACTTCACATTTTAAATTCTTATTTTTATTAATGTTGTCCCTGTACCATCTGCGCAGCGCTGCCGCGAGGCAGCACTGGCAGGGTCGCCATGCAATGTGTAGGCTTGGGGAGTCCAATCAAAGATGTTGTGCTCGCGAATAACGTTTATTAACTACTTATTTAATACACTTACATTACTATATATAGGGAGGTGATACATACACTGCATCAGTACAGTACAGTCAGTAAAAACTAGTTTTGTTTATTGTTATGGATAATATATTATTCACCATACTTTTCATAATTCTGACACGTGCGAAACGCGCTATGCGTCGCGAGACGATTTTGGATATAACGCCACCTGTCGGAAACTACTTGCACTGTTTACTCAGTTCAATTACGGTTCAGTACACAGATGGCGCTAGGTGTACTTCAAATGTTTTAATTATTTTTTGAAGTGATTAAACTTAAGGCCGCCTAGGTAGGCGCCGCTCATAATATCTTAAATGAGTAGTGCGTTGTTGTGCGAAAACAATATTTCACCAAGTTAGAAAAAAGAAAAAAAAGTAAACCTTATGTCATAATACTTTATTTCATGTCCCTATCATACTCTGTTTCTCACGAAATAGAGGAAAAAATTACCCAGTATAATATAGATTTAAGAGAAACTTGCGTTCTTTATTTAACATGCTGAACCTTTATGCCATAGACTATGTTAATTATTATTCACGCAAGTTAACATGTGATTTTTCCAGGACCCGGCGTGCGTGATGTTCTTCGAGCCGATGCTGACGGCGCCGCTGCCACGCTCCGAGCCGTTCAGCCTGCAGCAGCTCGCGCGCGCCGTCATCGTCTCGCACACCACATACGACGGTACCAACTGCAATTACATACTGATTACTGACATGAATATAGAATCTGTTTCATAAGCAATTTTTTTTTCTATTACAATAGATAAATTTACCGTCAATTTCGTCCTGGAGGTCCAATGCCAGTCGACAATGTTAGTTGAGATATTTTTGGTTTCTATCTCATATATCTTTTGCAGCCATCTAGTTACATTCGCCACACATTGACCAAACTAAAGTGTTGCTCGTAAATGAACAATACAATTAAAGTAGGGAAGTTAATAATTTATAATGTGAATTGTGCCTTCATCCAGGTGTGGAGCAGCTGCCGCTGCCGGGGCGACTGCGCGCGTACCTTAAGGAGTACCACTACCGGCAGCGCGTGCGCGTGCGCCGCCTGGAGCCGGACGCGCCCACGCTCGTCTGCTAGCGCCCGCCGCGCGCGCCGCCGCCGCGCCGCGCTGCCCGCCGCGTGGCGCCCGCGCACACCATGACCTTTACCACAATACGGTACTCCCCCCGATACTAGACTAGCGCAGTACAACTACTTATATGGCAGTGACAGACGATGTGACGTGGAAAACGAAGTTTCCTGAAAGAGTAATCGTTTACTGTATAGATAGATACTGGTGCTCACGAACGGTGATATCTCAAGGTGCATTTCACAACTGTTGGTTCTCAGATCTTGTTTTGCTGTGTTGTTACACAGTGTTACAGTTCGCGAGGTCTAAAGCCTTCCGATGCAGGCAACGCGAGACCGCGACCCGAGTCCGAAATGGGGTCGCGGAGCCACTGCTTAGTATGAATTTACATGGAGCACTAAAAAAACCGTGCGATCGGTGGGCGTGGCGAGAGAACCCGATTCGCTGGTTTGCTGGTCGCGGTCGCATAGATCGGAAGGCTACCTTGAGATGTGCTTTGCATCAGGAATATGTGTCACTTAAATAAGAGCGTGACGCGGCCCTTGCTCCGATTTGAAAACAGGTTCACCGTTTAGAAGCCGTTTTTACGACATTTTGGCCACCAGCCTAGGGCGCGCTAGTCATCACTTAGGTAAGTCTAAAGGTGGGACCACACTAGGCGGCTGCGGAGCGACTCGACGCGTCCCTACTAGTAATACTGTAATGGAGTGCCGCGTCGTGTAGTTCCGCTACCGCGTAGTGCGTTATATCTCATACAACTTCATACAAAGAATATTTGACTGTATCGCGTCTCGTAGTAGCCTTTACACTAATGCAAAGCTCAGCTTAGGCCTGGTGGAGTGTACCTACTCAACGCAAAGTAACACCATTTGTACACTTTGACAGTATTTGGTGCATACTTATTCAATGTTGCAATATATTTATTTCTGAACTAGTTTTGTCATGAATCAACGTGTAGATTTCCTAGAACCAGCTAGGTTTTAGGTCGGCGGTACTATCCAACAGGAGTATACAATAAAATAAAGTCAGTAAAATAACATCTGAAACAATTCTTTCTCATCCTACTCTCAGTAGAGAGAATAGAGGACAGATAAAGTAAATAAAATGTAAATCTCCTGACGAGCCAGCTATTGTATTCGCCAGTTGATGTGAACAATAAACCAAACTAGAATAATGGTCGAAGATTACAACAGTGTACTTGTGTATCACAAACATATTGTGACAGTGTAAAAACAGAAGTGAAAATATTTCGCGAGATTGTAAATTGTAAAATGCGCGGCTAAAAGTGGACAATAACGCAAGGACTGTTGAGTATTGTTGTATGTTATTGGTATCGAAAACATTATTATTATTTTGTGGTATTTATGCTTTGAAGTCTAAAGTAATTATGTCAATAAATTATTTTGTGTTACTGATTTTACCATGTTTTGATTCTTGTGTTAAATAAATCAAGACGTTTATAACTTACTGTTGTTTCGAAAAATATCATAACGCTGTTGAAGGACATTTTTAATTCAAGTAATCATCCCCGTAATTATACAGTTTTTTTATTTTCGTAGGGGCAACATATTTAAAAATGTAATCTTCTTAGTTTTAACATAACGCATTGTAATATTAGCATTTGAAATGTATACAAGTAGAAGGTATAGTACAAAGTATCTTATACGTTCTACTGCTTTAAGCTAATTAGAAGTTTGTAAATTTCCTAATGAGACTGTATTTTTACTATGTAATTGAGAAGAAAAAGCCTTTGTAACATTTTTTTTTTTAATTAATCAGATGAAATTGTAGTTTTTACGATCTTCATTTCTTCGAAATCTTAAAGTGTTTTATATCGCCAAAGTCTGCGGACTGTGGTCGAAACGAATTGAGTTACTAATATTGTAAATATTAATTAGAGCCTTATGGCAATAAAACTAATTATAATTGTTTTTTTTTGTGGTATAAAAAATGAGATGGATGATTAAATATAGCACAGTTAAAGGATAGAGGACAAAGTATCGGAATGGCATAGCGCTTAAACCAATTTCGCTCGTTGCTAATACTCAGAAAAAAACAAGATAATTTAATTTGTGTATCGTTTTATACACTACTGAAACTTATACGTTACTAAACATTTAAATTGAACTGGAAATAGGATATATGTGCATAATTGGTGCTCTCGTGATAGTCAGATAAACAATTAATTGCTTTTATTAGAAAAAAAATCGAAATTTTGTAGGTATATCTTCCACTAATAATATGAATTAATAATAAATTAAAAAATCAGCAAAGATGGCTTTGTAAAGAACTTGTGTTCTCATTTAAAATATAATTTTGTTATATTGTAATGTATCCTATCTTATCTTTGATTTATATTGAAGTTGGATATTTTTTGTATGAATTTTAAAGCTTCGCTGTAATTTAGAGTGAAGTTTAGAAGTGCTGCAATCCTATTCAAAACGAAAGTCCTACTCAAGAAAGGTCCTATTTTTCCGTATCATCCTCTAACGTAACTATTTTTAACATTGTCTTCCATTTTCGAACTAACTAAATAGTTTATTTTTATAAATTACGCTGGTTTAAAACTTTAAAATATATTAAGTTTAAACTTGTACATAAATTTGGAAGGATACAAGGGAAGAATGTATTTTATTGATATTTAAATAAAGCTGGTTCGACAAGTCACGCTTACGGCTAGCGCGTGTGGTAAGCGGACGGGTCTCGGACACGCAAATGGCTAGCGCGCGTGGTAAGCGGCCGGGTCACGACTCACGGGACACGCTTACGGCTAGCGCCCGTGGTAAGCGGGCGGGTCACGGGACACGCTTACGGCTAGCGCCCGTGGTAAGCGGGCAGGTCACGGGACATGCTTACGGCTAGCGCACGTGGTAAGCAGGCGAGTCGGGGGGACACGTTTACGGCTATAATGCCTGCGGGTTTGCACACAAAGCTAACCGCGCGTGCCATTCGCGCCGGCTGTCAGCGCGACTGTAAAACCAGCCCTGGTAGTTTTCAATATAAAATCCAAAAATGCTAAACTTTTGTTCCCAGCACAAGAATATAAGGTGTATATTTAATATAACCTTTCACTGTATCCTTTAATTGTGTAAAGTATGTATTATTACTTGTAAGAGATGAAATATTAATATTAGTGTTTAAGGAATATTTAATTTAATAAATACAACTCATGATACATTATTTTTATTGCCGACCAGTTTTTAATTCATGTAATGTTTGTAAATACTTTTTGTGCTGATGGTAAAATGAATTTCGAAACAAAAATATTACCTGCACCGATGATATCTTATCACTACATCATCACTACAACTTTAGATTCAACTTTGTACTTGCATAGAAGGACGTCTGACGGAGTTTGATCGTAGCAGGTACAGGTAAGCTACGCTCCGCTAGACATACAAGCTGTGTCTAGCGGACCGTAGCTTACTTTGTGCTTAGACTAAGTACAGAACAGTGAGTAGGTACTATTTATCATTCATAATTTATTTATTCATGCCAAATAGTGAGCTTTGCGGACATAGTACACACCTAATATCTACAGTTTATGTTCCCCTGGTACCTACTAAACTCCAAGTTGTAAGAAAGTTGAATCTGCAATCTGGATATTCTTGTTCGAATCGGCTTCGAAAACTTACCGCGCGGTTATTGGTCGACGCTTAGCGCCACAAGCGTTTATTGGTTGCCGCGCAAGGAAGTTATGGAATTCGTGTTGAGACTTGAATTGTAAATAGACTTACTGGAGCAGCTAATCATAATCACAAGAAAATTCGGAAAATTCCGGAATTTCTCATTTTTCTTTCTCACATCCTAAACAAAATTATGGTTACCGGGGGTGTATTTCGATAGGGGACCAAATTTTCATAGTTTTTCAGTGGGATGCACCGTTATTTGTTATTGCTCTCATTCGAAAAAAAATATATGTTTACTGGAGGTGGACCTCGAAAGTGGGGGGGGCTACATGTTTTTTTTTTCGGTAGGATGCACTGTTTCCGAGATACAAGCAATTATAGAAAACTAAACTATATTTTTTTTATAAGAAACTATAAACCGACTACGTAAGTTATCTAGCCTATCCCATCCCGTACGTAAATTATATACCTATAAAACGTAGTTAGTATATTACATTATTTTAGTCGCATTTTGCCAAAATCATTAACTTTCCTTTTGGCTACGCCGTAGTCGGGTAAAAAATATGGATCAGAATTTCTAATTTGAAAAGATAAGAATTTCTAATTGTTTTTGTTTCCTCAAACGGGAAAACGAAGTGATTGTTGCAATTTTGTGTGCCTAATCTGTTGGAGATTAGGCAACGCGAACGTAAGTAGTTGCGGGCAACATCTAGTATACTAATATTAGGCCTTACATATGAAATTGGCGTTTTGTCGTACTGGCCACTTTGATCTCAAACATATCTTCTTTGTTTAGGAATTCGAATTTCAAATTTATACCGCTATTTACTCATGCATATGTGTTTCGAAAACTGTAATTCATTTGTTTTTTCCTCTTTTGGTTTTTTCTTTGCGTCACTCTGTTTACAAAATGGAAAACTTGAAATATCGTATCATTTTCGAGTACGAGTTCCACCGTGGCACCAGTGCTGCAGAAACGGCTCGATGGATTAATAATGTATATGGCGGCGGTGTCGCAAAAGAAAACACAGTGCGTTATTGGTTCCAACGTTTTCGTTCTGGAAATTTCGACCTGCAGAACAAGCCCCGTGGACGGCCGGAGACCAAAGTTGATAATGAAGAATTGAAGGCTATTGTGGAAGCGGATCCATCGCAAACCACGTCCGAGTTAGCTGCAGTTAGTGATAGAACTCTGTTTTAATCCACTTGAAGCAAATTGGAAAGGTGAAAAATCTTGAAAGGTGGGTACCTACCTCATGAAGTAAGTGCTTGATAACTTCTTACAAGGGAAAAAATTTAAACCCGATCAAACAATAAAATCTTTGAAGGCGCTTTGGACTGCCCCCCAAAGCGCCTTCAAAGATTTTATTGATTCCTGTCCGTAATATGAGAGAATACATGAGATGGCAAAAGTGCATAGATAGCAATGGTATAATCGCCTTTATGTTCCTCCTTTACAAAACGCCAATTTCATATTACGTAATAACCTAATATTATAAAGAGGAAAAGTTTGTTTGTATGTTTGTTTGCATTGAATAGCTTTTAAAACTACTGGACCGATTTTGATAAAATTTGATACATATAGAGCACACCACGGGGAAGGACATAGGCTCCTTTTATCGGAGCAAAATGTACGGTTTTCGTGGGATTATTAGGCGCGGACAACAGTCCGCAACTTCGTGCGCGCAAAAGATAATGTTATATGATATTATATTAAATGAAACACCACATTGTCTAACATCCTCTTTTAATACATCAAATAAATAAAGTTCTTACACAATATTTCATTTATAATTACTTACCTACTTTTCATTTAAAAGCACGTGCAAACTTCACATATTAAGCTGCAACTCTAGGTAGGTACATAACTTAAAGCTTAAATAATTTGTTTGTTTTTACTGGTAATATTTACTTTTTATGCATTTTATGTATTTACCGATGTTTACAAACATTTAAGCTTTGAACTTCTAAGTAGGTAATTAAATAATCTAGAGAACAGATCCTTGGAAATAGCCAGACAATAAAAAGTACTTACCTACTACAGTAAAAACATAAAAGAAGGCTCTTAAAACTATTTGAGAGAATTCCGAGTGTGATTACAAAAGTAAATGGTACATACAAATGATAACAAAATCAGTGATTCGCTATAGATATCTCTCTATTATTTATTAAATTAATACTGATTTGAATTGCGTCAAAATTACCACGTGTAAAAAAACTACCAAATTGGTATCAATACGGAATGCTTGTAACTGTGGCATACATACTAAACCCTATACAATACTTAACTACAATTTACAATACATGCTCCTACAGCTATACTTTAACAAAAGCAATAAATATAATTAACTATCTTATATTACAAAAGGACGTTGACATATTATTAAATATTGTAAAAAATTATCTAAAGTTACGGGGGGATTGTAATAATAACTACAGGTTTTTTTTAATTATCATTATAAAAGTGTAGTTTGTCGCTGTTTTTGTCACATATACTTACCTAGATCTTACCATGTTGACATATTATTTTGATCGATTACATAATATTGTTCTCTGTTAAATAAATAAAAAAAAAATTAGGATGTTACAAAACTTAAGAACTACAGAACCTATAAAGTAGGTACAGGTAAGTTTAAAACAATAAAATTTAATATAGCAACATTATTGGCAAGATTGTTTTTGTTGTTTAAATAGGCATTAACTTATCGCTAACAATTTTACAATTTTAAACCTATAAAAGAGTATTATATATCATATCAGTAACGCATGAACACAACTTACTAATGTAGCAGGTGCAAAGAAATATTAAGCTTATGTGTTAAATATCTTTGAATAAGATAGAATCCAAAAGACCAGTAATAAAATTTCGTTTTTATTATTTTAAAATAAAAGTTTGATAAATAAATAAATGCAAAAAGTTTCTTATAAAATATTTTAAGTGTAGCAACCTTACATTAATGGGGTACATTATTATAGCTACACGCTACATATCATTATTATGCTCCACATCTTATAATATGGCAGTTAGATTCAGAGTTTTACATACAAACAGGAGACTTTTTTATGGGGTATAATCCGGTTAGGCCTACAATTCCTAGTCGTTTAGGCCTTAATAAATAATTGTATAGATACTTATTATGTATCTGCGGTCGCCAATGGTTCCGGTGTAGGTACAACTTTTCGATGTTATTACTGTTGCAATAAAGAAAAAAATAAAACACGTCATTTGTCGGCGACCGTAATTTTAAATTGATAAACCGATTCATAAAATAATTGATACTATTGTATGTTGTGTATTCATTAAGTTAAACATATTAAATAATAATTGGTAAGGTAAAATGTGTTAAATTATAGTTATCTAACAATATATTATATGGGTATATTGGTTCAATTATACATTTTAAAATCTGTGTATATTTTATTGTCTATTGAATCAATGATATCTAATTGAAACATCTACAAAGTAATAATGGATACATAATTGATATCGTCTTTTTAAATCTTGCATTCGATCTGTAAGATTTTCCTACAGTTGGTGTATAAACAGTTTTCACCGTAGATTGTATACTATACATCCTGTGTACTGTATTATGCACTGACTAGCGGTGTGCAAGTGTGTGTGTGTGTGTGTGTGTGTGTGTGTCTAGTGTAGAAACGGTGTGTTTTTCGTGCACTTCTTACCACAAGCACATTTCCGTACAATTTCAATTTCTTTGGTATACTTTTTACCATCGGGGCAGATTAAACGTATCTGTAAAGGTAAAAAGAAATCATGTTATGCACAATATAAGTTAATTGGCTATTAATTACAATTGGTGTACCACTTTGAACCTTATCACTAGGGAATAAGATCAAAAAGTAGGTATACTGGATCGGTCGGCGACCGTATCTACTTAAGTCTGTACTTTTTTTTTTTTTAAATTGAATATTTACTGCTATTTGCGAAAAAATAACTAAGTAGTTTTTGATAGGGCGATGACTTCTTTGTCAGCTTTTATCACAGCACACAACTCAAAGAAATGAACGGATTGCGCTGGAACTTGCTACATGATATTTATCAGTCATCACCTTAGAAAGGATTTTAAAATTCACCCTCCTGGGGTATTAAACATATTTTTGTATCATATACAATACAAGTAGCGCAGTCGGTAAGATACAATTTTGACGAGTCGTCATCTAAAGTACTTTGTGATAGTTACCTTCCGCTTCTTGGTGCGTCGTGGCGCGCAGCAGGCGGGCGCGGCTGCGCAGGCGCCGGTGCAGCGCGCGCCGCGGACTGCGCGCCGGCTGCGGCACCCGCCCTCTGTTATCACCTCGCGCGTCGCCTCCTACATGAGATTTATGACAAGAATTCAACTTTGAGGGGAATATTATTATAGCTGGTTATAAAATAAATTGCAACACACGAATTGCAATTACAGCACACTAATTCCAATTTACAATAACAAAGAAATGCTTAAAAAAGTTACCTTTCGACAAGTAGCGGCGGGCGAGGACGCTGTTTCGGCAGGCGGCTTGTGCGCGGGCGCAGCTGAAAACAAACAACAGTTGATATACAATATACTCATAAGACATAATTACTAGATACAAGATATATTCTATATATTTTGAGTTACCTGGCGACGCTTGAACGTTGCTTATGGCCTGTTTCCGAGGTGGGAACTTGCTTTGGGCTATTACAGGAGCACCACCTGCAGGTATCACAAAAAGATCAACAATTATAGCAAAACAATAATTATATTACAGAATAATATGAAGTATCTGTGTCCGAATAATCATTCAAATCAGTTTACCGGTAAAGGCCTGCATGCGGGCGTAAGTTTCTAAATGAGAGCAAAATATTTGGGTAGAGTGAATTTCATTAAATAGTTCCTTTGCCGTTATGTTGGTAATAGTGTTGTCCAGTGTTTCTACATTCTATACTTAATCTAACCTATAAAATTTAGGGAAAAGCATTTAAATTTTTATTACTACTTAGTTTATTAAAATTCCTTACAAATATTAAAATATCAGGTATAATTAATAATAAATAACAATTGATATATACTTAAATTAAGAGGAAGGGTTGGCGTCGATAGACTTCGAAACTACTGGACTAATTTTGATGAAATTTGGTGTAGTTATAGAGTAGACCACGGGTAAACCGCCAATAATTATGCTCATCTAATAGGCTTTTATACCTAGAATGCTTTCATAATATTCAACATCATCAGAGCTGTCGACTCCCACTTCAATGATAAATCTATCAGTTTGCTCATCAATGGCTGGGCCCTCAGCGTAATATTTTATGGCCATGCTCTTCTAATATAAGATCGGCTTCATAAGCCGGTGGCTCTTTGCGCTCTTTAATAATTTCATATAGTTGACCCCTTACCACTGTCGGCAAATACGAAAGACCCTTTCTCGTTATCCAATTTTGTATTTCTATTTTAGTACTTCCCATTGTAGGTGCTTTATCTACTTAAACTGTGTGGTAGGAGGCATTGTCCATAATCACAATTGAATGTGGTGGCAGATTAGGTATGAGTTTTTCTGTAAGCCACTTTTGAAAATTTATTTTATTCATGTCGTCATGATAGTTGGCGTTTTTCGACGGCGATTTAATTATTAATTGTGAGTTCGGTATAAAACAATAGTGATTAGTTTTATACATAAAAAACGACGCTGTACACCTGTGTAGCTCTAATAATTAATATATCATAAGAATAAACTTAGATTCTGACACACTGAACGAGTAAATTATTACCTGCAGCTGGTAACCCTATTTACCTGACCTGTTCAAGTCGCAACACGAGCTTGGACACATCTAAACGAAATTATCAGCGACTCCTTACGTTTTCACGTTCACAAAAGTCCTTCAACACCATTCTTCTTTCACCACTTTTCAACGTTTTGGGCATGATTAAGGGGAGAATACAAAGTAAAATGACTGAAATCAGCAGAAGCGTCTTCTCGTGTTTACATCATAGACAGACAGTGGTGCCAACCTCACGGCAGTGGAACTATATTCGATGAAATACACTTTAGGTAGATATTATGTTTCTTTGACCCAACCCGACCGAACTAAAAGTATTAGCTACTAACTTTTTTAGAAATAAGAGTTTATTATAAGGGCGTGTACAGACCGACACGCGCGCAACTTGCACTGCGGGCCGGCGTGTGTGTGTATGCGGGTATATGACGTGTGTAAGGGCGTGTACAGACCGACACACGCGCGCTTCTCGCACTTCGGACCGGCGTGTACGTGTGTGTGTAAGAGCGTGTACAGACCGACACACGCGCGCTTCTCGCACTTCGGGCCGGCGTGTACGTGTGTGTGTAAGCGGGTATATGACGTATATAAGGGCGTGTACTGACCGACGGAGGCGCGCAGCTCGCACTGCGGGCCGGCGGTGCCCGCGCGACAGCGGCACGTGTAGTCGGATGCCGAGCCCTCCTCCCGCACGCAGCGCCCGCCGCGCGCGCACGGGTTCGGCACGCACGGGTCCTGCGAACGGTACTTATTACTATCCTGTATGTCTACGCTGACAATTGAGACAGTGTAAGCCATTGAGCATGCATTTTTCGTGGCTGTAGAAACTGCCTATTTATTTATTTATTTATTAACTATTTAATAACTTTGAGGTCCAGGCTTAAAAAAATATATAACGTTTTGCAAAAGCAAGGCAGAAAAAAGAGAAGATTATCTATCGATAGATTTCTTATAACGCTGTATACTCACAGGCACGTGCGCACCGTCCTTCTGCAGCTGCGGCGGCAGCGGCTTCTCGCCCGCGGTGGGTGTGTGGGTGTACTCACGGGCACGTGCGCACCGTCCTTCTGCAGCTGCGGCGGCAGCGGCTCCTCGCCCGCGGTGGGTGTGTTGGTGTCTGTGGGTGTACTCACGGGCACGTGCGCGCCGTCCTCCTGCAGCTGCGCGGGGCGCGCGGCGGGCGGCGGCGGCTCCTCGCCCGCGCAACCCGCGCCGGTCCGCGAGCTCCGCGCCGCGTTCAGGAAGTCCACGCGCTTGTGGTTGATCCACGCCTCCTTCAGACATCCTGCAGTAAAAAATAACGAGTGTGCTTTTGACTACAAGACTGAAATAATATATATATATAATATTATTTTTATACAAATATTTAAGTGTCTTACGATATCCGAAACGTAATTAGCTATGAGCGAAAGAAAATGTATGCTCGCACCTCTCTCTCTTACCCCTACAGTAATATACGAAACGTAACTCTCTCTCTCTCTTTCTATTTTCTCTAGCTTATATCTCCCTCTCTACTTCCGTTCGCCTCGGCCGATCACACTTTTCGTAACGCGCTCGTCACGCATTCACCAGCTTACTCCCCAAGTCAAGCGTGCGTAAACTTAAAGCAGTTTTACTTCAAAAGTAAAATTATGCCTACAATTTATACCCAACACGACGACGACACCCTAATAGCGACATAATGAAGTCAGCTGTCATATATATGTATAATCGGAATCTCGGAAACGTTTGCAATTATTTCCATGAAATTTAAATTTAGTATGCAGGGAGTTTCTTATCCCTGGAAAACTGCACATTTTAAAGTTTTGTATGTAGAACATACCTTTAAAGCTGGTAATGTTGCGGAGGTGCCACTTGCTGAAGGCGTCCTTGGCGACGTCGCCCGGCACACCGCCGATGAACATCGGCCGCTCCAGGCGCAGGTATTCCTTGCTCCCTTCAAAGACGAGCGATCTATTAGTACAACTCAAACTACTGAACGAATTGCGCTTACGTCTAGCATGCATAAATTAGGTTAACCACTAAGTAACCCAGTAAACTACTAAGTAGGCTGAACTAAGGAAGCAATACATGAAATAGCAATGTGCCTACAGATATTTTCATTGCATTTCATTCAAGATCGTTTTGAATAATGTTACGCACTGTATAGTGACCTGTTTGTAGCAAAACATAGCCGCTTACTAGTAAAAATATTAAAATATTTACACAGCAGATAACTCATACAACGTATCTCAATCAGGCAAAGACAGCAACGTTGTATAAGTTATCCGTTGTGGAAATATTTTTATTAGTAAGGGTCAATTCAGACCGAAACGAAACGATACGCGACATGGCGCTGCATATTTAAGATAGCTAGTCAAAATTGAACTTTAAACGATAAGATACACGTTTCATTGTAAGAGTTCGAATGTCAGGTTGCACCGCGCTGCACAGCGCATGTGCAGTGTATGACTGATGTCATATGAAACGTGTATCTTTATGTATAGTGTAAAATGTTCAATTTTGAATAGCTATCTTAAAAATGCAGCGCCGCGTAAAGTCGCGTATCATCGTGGTGTGAACTGACCCTAAGGGGGTAAGAGTATAATATATTACTAGCTTTTGCCCGCGGCTCCACTCGCGTAAATACAGTACCTATCCCACGGGATCACTGTAATTTTTCAGGATAAAATGTAGCCTATGTTTTAATCCATAAACTACTGGTTTTATTGGTCCATACTACTACCATACTAAAATATTTCATCAAAATCTGTTTAGTAGTTTTTGCGTGAAAGTGTAACGAACATCGATCCATCCATCCATCCATCCTCACAAATTTTCATATTTATAATAGTAGTAGGATTATACCTTCGTTTATAATGGAGCGTGCGGGTCCGTCGTCGACGCGTAAGGTGAAGTTCTTCTTCACAGCCAGGAGCTCCGCCTTGTGGTAAGCGCCGTCCGACACCATTTCAAAGCTGGAACATTATGGAATGGCTATTAGTTACTTGCACAATGTCCGAGCCATAAGAAGTGCTTACCTGGCCTTACAGAAAACCCGTGTGAAGTAAGCGTATCTTAAGCTGGACATATTAGGTCGCTAGTCGTTGAGGTGATGAGTGGTGATAATCGCTTACTATCAAGCGCTCCTGCAATTACCATTAGGTTTTTAAATAAAATGGACCAGCAAACGAGCAAACGGATCGCCTGATGGTAATTAACCGATTACCGCCGCCCATACACCAGAGGGGTTACGCTCGTAACTCCTCAGAACCTCAATTTTACTATTATTGGATTATGAAATAACCGCCTTGATATCATAAACTGATTTTTGGAAATTTTACCAATCAGAACGCGTTTGACGTTGGGTTGACGCTTATGAGAATACCGTTTTGCAGTTTTAAAATATCGGGACTGTAACGTTACTGTATTATGTATTGCCGGATTTACTTAGCAGAATCGACCTTCTGGTGTTGCGCACTTGCGTACCTGGTCCATAGAATCTCCAACCCTCTCACTCGGCGAAACACAACGCAACAGGTTAGAGGAGCGCCACTCGCTTACCTGTACATGGTGGAGGTGGGGTGGTTGCCGACGTCGTAGGAGATGCGGATGCGGCCGTTGAACAGCTCGACCGCGAGGTGCTCGCTCGCGCCGAAGTACACCAGCACGCCGTGCTGCTGCGTCGTGCTGAATACTGCAGATTATCATCTTCATCATCAGATAGACGGAGGAGTAATCGTGTAACATTTATATAAATAAATATTAGCCTATCCCCGCGGCTCCGCCCGCGTAAATACAGTATCCCATGGCAAAGCTGTACTTTTTCGGGATAAAATTAAGCCTGTATAAGCCTTGAATCCCGAGCCTAACCTTGAATACCAAATTTCAGCAAAATCCATTCAGTAGTTTTTGCGTGTTAACAACCATCCGTCCATCCACCCATCTATCCATCCATCCATCCTCTCAATCTTTCACATTTATAATAGTAGTAAGATGCTTCATAACCTCTTCCCTTTGAAAGTTTTGAAGATGTTTGAAAACGAATAACATCACTAGGCCAATCCAATACGAGCCACGCAAACAAGACAACGCCAATAATTTTGAATCACAAATAAATTTAGTCAAAAACTAAACAATCCTGTTCCACTGAGTGAATTCCATAAAAAGGTATTTAACTGCATTTAAAAAAATGCTAACGTCAATGGTATCGTCGCGTGTCGGCTCAAAAAAAAAGACTCAAGAGGATGTAAAATAAATCTTTTAAAAAACATTAACTGCAGAGAAGATGACATATATCTTCCTTCTCTCTCCGCACATGTTCTCACCGAGCGTGACGTTGGCCTGCGGCGAGGTGCGCAGCGGCTCCATCTCCACGAACGAGTCGTTGTAGTTGAACGTGAGCGATGTGAGGTACTCGCAGAGACGCCCTGAAAACGATGCGTTGTCTAAGTCAAAGTTCATACACCATAGTACATAGATACTGATATGGCATATTTTGTATCAACAAAGGAATCTCTATACAAATCTATTTGAAAGTTGGAAAATCTTAAGAAAATCATTAATTTTGGCCAAACAACAGTGGAGGCGTAAAGGTGATTAATATGCATGAATTAAAAGTAAACTAAGCGTGTATAGCATAGTACTCTATTTCATGTACCAATTCTCTCATGACGACCTCTATGGCTCAGTGGTTCAGCGCGTTGGTGCTCAAACCGGGGGTCGCGGGTTCGAATCCCGCCGAAGGAACAAAAAGTTTTTCTGTGTTCCTGGGTCATGGATGTGTATTAAATATGTGTATAATATAATAAAAATCTTAAATATATGTATAGTATAAAAGTATTAAATATACTTCCCGTTTTCTGGTACCTGTAACACAAGTTCTTCGGATACTTAGCACGGGGCCAGATTGACGTGGTGTGAAGCGTCCATAGTATTATTATTATTATTATTATTATTATTATTATTATTATTATTATTATTTTATTATTATTATTATTATTATTATTATTATTATTATTATTATTATTATTCTACCATATATAATAATATGTCGCGAAGGTGTGCAATTACACCCAGCATATATTTTGCTGTGATTTAAAACTAATACCTATTACTGTTGTATTTATTATACATGAGTTTAATATTTACTGGGTGTGATATAAACGTAAATGGAAAAGTCGATGCGTAAAAGGACTTTTTGGCACAGTGCTAGCATGCAAAATAATTTAGTTATCGAATGATGAATCCGGATTCGGAAATAAACGAGAAGTTTTGTTGTTAGTAGCCGGTCTACTGACGATCCAATACGGCAGGTCTAATAGCAAGGTCAATAGAGGCTATTAATAGTAAAAGGGAATCCTGACGGTCCAGCCTGCAACTCCAGCACCGGTACTGGCTGTCATTAGTGTAAAATCTGTCAAGATATGACGGACGTTAGAACCGGTGCTGGGTTTGCAGACTGGACCGCGAGTATGGCCCTTAAGCAAAATTATTGACACTAATGACGGCCATCATTACCGCATTGCACCTGCCGTTTCCTTAGACCATTAATCCAACCGTTTCCAAGGATCATGAGTACAAAGTTAACGATCCCGCTAGTCAAAAACTTTACCTCAGAAGTTTTTTTTTTTGTTTTTTTAATTTGCACCTTGTGCAAGGGTTCAGTTAATGCCTTGTGATATTTGTTTATTGTAATATCTAGATATAGTTACCAGAGTATCCGGGAGCGCACTTGCACAGGTAGTCGTTGGCAGGCGCGAGCAGCGGCCTCTCCATCATAATGTCATCCTGGTGAACAGCCACTGATTTTTTATTAAATAGACATTCAATCTAGCTTATTTTATAAATTTATAGTAACAAATTAGGTACTGTAAGCTTGAGTATTACGTTAAAATCATGGAGGTATTATAGAAAGGAGGTGGTGTAAGTAGATTTCAGTATGCAACAATGCGTGATATTTTGCGGGGGTGTCTGACTCTGCCCACTCATCTACCGGTCAATAGCAAAACTACGTGATTCGTTCGTTATCGACCTTACTCAGTAGTTTTGCTATCTCACACTAGATGGCACTAAACGTCAGATTACATCTTGGTCTACTGGGACGTAAAATGATGAAAAGCTAAATATTGCTTCACGACTGAAAAGTCTTTAGGGAGTACTGCAAAATACCTTTATTACGCATGATGATTAAAATAATATATTAATATTGAGCTAGTACGTATTTAGAATATATTTTTAATCCCCGTTATCAAAGCCTAAAACGCCATCTATTGGCAAGTAGAATAATTTCTAATTTAACGCTAGGAGACTTTTCTAGAACATTTCGTTTTTAATTTCTTACACATGAAATGTAATTCCCTCCATAGCATAAAAACGCCTATTTGAGTCTTTTTTACATGATAAGAGACTACATTTCATCATATTCTTCTTAGAAACTGGATAAGTACAAAAAATCACAGAGATCTGCACAGTACGAACGCTGACAGTACATTGATTTAGGCCACGCCCATTGTGATGACGTTGGGGCCGAGTAGGAATCACAATGCACAGTTGCTTATGCCGTGTCCTCTCATATAGCAGCTCCATGGTTAAAATAGATAGCGTGAAAGGCTTCATGATTTTAAGCATAACCATCCTCATCTTCTTCCAAGTAACCATATAATTATAATATTCTTTGAAACTGTATCGGAACATGTTTTATGGATTTTCGGACATAATTTATACGTAATTGATGCACGCGATTTGAAGTATGTCATGTGATGTACGCACGTGCAGCGCGAGCGTGGGCAGGTAGCACACGCCGTGCACGCAGTCGTGGTGCGCGCAGGGGGAGGTGCCGAGCGCGGCGTGCGGCGCCGCCTCGCAGTAGCGGCCCGCGTACCCCGCCGCGCACGCGCACCGATACTCCTCCAGACCGTCCACGCACGTCGCGCCGTTCTGTAACATTATAATGTAATTAATATGTCATTTCAAAGACTCTTATCCCACATAGCTTATTAATAAACTGCATATCGTGTACCTTATTTAAAACTCAAAAAACTGCATTCCATGCACTACAGTATTTAAAGAGTGATTTCTTCGCTCGTAGAATACTGTACAGATCATCCAATCACGGATGAAAATGACTCAGTTTTTTTTAAATATTTCTTGAGTACATATAAATATGTCAACTTTAAAGGATTTGTTGATCCGGAACTGTAGAAGAGCAGACTACACATCTGTATAATAGGATTTTGGAATTTTTTACTCCTGGCATTGTGCTGCCCTTACAAGCTTTTGCTAGCGGCATCACAACTTCGTAGCTCTTGACAAATTGTATGGCAATCTGTTCAGTGGTTACAGCCCGTTCTATTGTTCACTTTACCTGGCACATGTGGTTGATGCAGTCGTCGGCGTTGACGGTGCAGTTCTGCCCGGAGTAGCCGCGCGGGCAGGCGCACGTGTAGTGGCTGCCGTGGTCCACACACGACGCGCCGTTCGCGCACGGGTTGAACTCCGACGTGCAAAACGGGATCTTCTTCTGGCAGTATTCACCTGAAATATTTTGTTGTTTTCGGTGTCTAGTCCCGTTTATCATCTCTTTGCTGTGAATATAAAAGGCAGGTAGGCAAAGGCATTATAGTAACTCTTATTTTTTTTTATTGGCGTTAACAAGTGGCGGTAACTACATTTGCAATTCATGCAAAAATTTCCAAACTAAGGATGGGCTATGAGGTACATTTGATAGAAAAAAATCTTCAAACAAGAAAAAGTTACGCCATCTCGATTTCAGGAGATTTTAATAAAAAATAACTTCCCCACATCGATTTCGGTGACGGTGGCCGGTTTCATTGAAACCAACCAGGATACGTAGGAGTAATTTTATAGTGTCCAAGTGTGTGCGCAGTACACAAGAGCACTCTCTCTTCCTTTACTCTCATTACCCAGTGGGACGGATAACCGATACGACTGTCGAGAGATCAGGCACAGGTCCGACTTTTTACATGCCCATCCGACGCATGGATCATCTTCAGGCAATCAGGTGATCAGCCTGCATTGTCCTAACCAAACTTAGAACTATCATTTTTGTTGTTCCAATGCAGGAATCGAACCCACGAACTCCGAGTCGAGAGCCAAGCTCTCACCACTAGACCACGGAGGCTGTCTGTCTGCGGGCTCATAATACTGCGGAAAGCAAATGTCAAACCTAAATGACCCCAAACAACCCCAAAAGTAGGGCAATCTAGATGTAGACACTTTTTGCCTAGGCCTATGCCTAGTCTATAATGAGTATACGTCCAAGCTTTTTTGACATTTTGATACTAAATTCTGATGAAGCGCTCACCCATGAACCCAGGCGCGCACGTGCAGGAGTATCCCTCCAGCCTGTCCTGGCACGTGGCGTTGTTCTGGCAGCGGTGCGCCGCGCAGTCGTCGATGTCCACCTCGCAGCGCACGCCCGTGTAGCCCGGGAGACACGCGCAACTGAAATTATTTCAGTAAGTGGAATAAAAATAATATTATGATTAACAATATAAATCACACGTAAAAGTTTGTTTTTTTAGATTCGAATTCTGCCAAAAGCTTCAACCAAAAGCCGACAGATAGAGATGATTGCGTGACTCACTGAAATCTCCCCTCCTCTAGCAGCTGGCAGGCGCCGTGCGCGCAGGGCGAGCCGTAGCACGCGTCGATCTGCAGCGCGCACGTGTCGCCGTGAAAGCCGCGCGCGCACGCGCACGTGAACCCACCCGCCGCGCTCACCGAGCACGTGCCGCCATTCGCGCACGGCCGCGAGTGGCAGCGGTCGCACTTAGAAACCACGTCCGCGGGCGGAGACCCTGCGTTAGATAGATAGACATAACACTCTTTATTGGCACACATACATAGTAAAATACTGAACAATATTACTTATCTAGAGCAACTGTAAAAAAGGTGGTATTAATGCTTACAGCAGTTTCTTCCAGACAACTTCAAACTGCCTAACATAACCTGCGTTATGTAAGTAGTATGTTATTAGACCCTACCCTAGTGGGTAGACCGTTTGATTCGCACTAGAGAGAATGCAGGTTCGATTCCCAGGTTGTGGCGTGTACCAATGAGACTTTTCAGATCTCAAGTACATTATACGGACGCTCTAACGGTGAAGGAAAACATCGTGAGGAAAAAACCCGCACATGGTTGGCCCCAGACGTATTGACCAGTCATCCCTCTGGACTAGGCTGACTATGTTGTGAGGATGCCGTATGTGCTTGGTTGCCACCATACGACATTAAAAAACCAACTGTCCCAGGCAGTACAGTATTTCAAGAGTCAAGGTTACTTCGCTCGGAGAATACTGTATAAATCATCCAATATCGGATGAAAAGGCCTAAGTTATGTTATTAGACGTCTCGGTAGTTACAAGAATTTCTCCAAGAGTCCATTCAAAAACAGGGTTCAAACAACAGGATTGGAATCACCGGCTCGAAGGACTTAAAATCGCAGGTTTTAAATGTCTTTACACTATGGTATTGAGCAAAAAATGGATTGTTCAGAATGTTATTCGAATTAATTTTTACTATATAATCAGCTTAAGCACGGTAAATTACTACCCTTATTAAACCTACCCTTGCACACGAAGGCTCCGGAGTGCGTGCTCAGCAACAGCTTGTCGCGCATGGGCGGCGGGTCGGCGCAGCGCGCGATGCCCGCCTCCACGTACTCGCCCGACGTCTTCACCCACTCCGACAGCCAGCGCGTCGAGCAATCACAGTACAGCGGGTTCGAACCCAGAGCACTGACAGATAAAACATCAGTGTTAACTACTAGATTATGCCGCAATTTTTACGACCTCGTTCGGGGAAAGTAAAAGTTGATCTATCCTACGGATACAATTTTTTATATAATAGTTTTCCGTAATTAAATGACAACTTTTAATTGGCTTTATGGTGTATATAAATGTAATCTCATTGTAATTAGCTGTAAGCTGTAAGTTTTCTGAATGCAATGAAATAATAAAATATGTATTATTAAATTCCTATAAAACAAAATAAAAAACCGTGGGGCTTCGGGTGTGCGTACAGAAGTGAAAACAATAGCGCATAGGCAAGGATGCGGCGCGCGACCAGCTCACCCCACCGCACCGGTGTCGGTAATAGTATCGCGAGTTTAATGGTTTTGCCCCATCTCAAAAAACGACATTTAATACACGAGCGAGTTTGCGTTCAGCAGCGAAATGGCCATACAATTTTTTTGTCTAAATACATATCTTATCTAGTAAATATACATCATTATCAGTAAGTAAATCCTTCGTTATTACTTTATGAAGACGCTAGCTATATAGTCATCCACATATAGCTGTCATATGTGGATGACGATGATGAATAAATGATACTCACACATGCGATATAGACTCCAAGTCCCTGAAGACTCCATCAGCCAGCATGGAGATGTTGTTGCCATGTAGAGACAGCACGCGCAGCTGCGTCAGACCTTTCAACGCGTCGCGCTACAAACGATAGTTACTCGAATATTTTTTTATGTTATACATCGATCACTATCCATCTATATTTCATAACAAAAAAATTAAGATGTTAAGCGATTACTGCCGCCCATAGATGCCTACAGTTTTAAATCGCAAAATCTTGGCACCAAACCGAGAATTGGCCAAACAAAGGAAGCGAATATATTAAACCCGTATTTTTCACCACTTTAATCTAGCAGGTCCGTTCATGACCACCAGATACGAATGGCCCATGGGGCCTTTGTTCGACCTGCGGGGCGGCTTAAATGGCTCCACCTAGGCCCACGCGATAGCAGGCGCCGGTCGTCCAAGGGCGGTACTGAGTGGAGAATGGGTGGAATGGACGAAAAAAAAAGAGGTTCATTCATGACAAAGCTCTCTCTTTCTTTCTCCTTCGCGGTATTATTCAACGGAGGGGTAGTGTCTAATTCTCCTTTCTTTATTTAATTTGACAGTGACATACCTGAACGCATCTCAGCCGGTTGTAGCTGACGATCAGCGTGGACAGCTTAGTGAGCCCCTCGAACGTGTTGTTGGACAGTATGGAGATCCTGTTGTTGGACAGATCGAGGCGCGTCAACTGCGTCAAGTGGTTAATCTCTTCTGACGATATGCTCGTTATCTCGTTCGACTCCAAGTATCTGTGAGAGAGATCAAGATGTTAACCCTTTAAATTATTAGGTATTTTTGGTCCATACGTTTTTATGAGAAATCAATTTTAACTATCGCATACTCTGATGTAAATCACAGTAAATAAAATCTGTTCCTACTAACTTGACAAAAAGAAAGGGATATGAAATGAAAAAAATTCATTAATGAAGACTTAAGAACCTACTGCGATTTAAACATTTCTCTTGGGTACGTGAAATGGTTCACTGATTTTGTTGCAGCAGACAATCGTTTAAAAATTGTATTTATTACAGTTCAGTGGTGTATGGCGGTAGGCGCGGCGGCAGCGCGGTGAGGCGCGCGCGGGCGCAGCGCACGACGGTGCCGGCGCACGCGCAGCCCACCGGGCAGTACTCCGCCGGCAGGCAGCCCTCGTCCTCCGCTATTAGACAATTTAAGGTATTTATTATACAATAGTGACCTATAGCCTTCTAGCCTTCTTTGAAGTAATGGACTTCGTAAACTTTACAATATACCTATTATTATAAAATAATTTTAGGGGCTTGAGCATAATAATTCGAATATGTGGCTAAAAGGGGTATGAGCGTTAAGCCTGTACTTGTTTTTATTGAATAATAATTATAAAAAACAGGTAACTTCCCACATTCCTACCCATTCAATAATGTACTTATTGTATAATAATCCTTTAGATAATTCCATATAAGTACACGGCATTGAAACATATTATATGGTTTTCTTTAGTAGATAGTTTCGATAACAACACTCACGTGTGCATTTGAAGTCTGCTGCTTCCAGGTGGTGGAGGGGGGTGGAGCGCAGCGTGGGGGGGTGCGCGCACGCGGCGCCGGAGTTCGGCGCGCGCGCACGCAGCCACGGCGCCACCCACGCCATGTGGCACGTGCACTGCAGCGGGTTGCCGCCCAGAGACCTGCAGAGTACGAGATTAGATTGAGATGATATTTAACCCACGGTATACTGTAACTGGGCCTTAATCACTAACTTCTTTCACATTCTTCGTTTCGTCATACTTAATATGTGAAACCTCGAGCTTATTTAACTATTAAGTAATATGAAAGACGTACAGAGCAGAGAGCGTGGTCATGTGGTCGAACGCGCCTGGAGTGATACATTTCACCTTGTTGTCTACAAGGGACCTGGAAAACATTTACAAGTTATTAAATCATTTGGCATAGTTTATTCATATTTTAAAATACACATTTTAAAAGAAATTTCGAAACAGTTACTTGATATATATAACATTATTATATTATGTATTATGATTTTTGATTTTGGTCAGTGCTAAATTTACATTATTATGCGTTGCACTTCTCTTTTATTCCTTTGTGAGTGACCGAGTGGAGACAGAATTATGTTTTGGTGTCATTTTAGTGACTGACAATAGTAATCAGAGTATATATATTATAAACTTAAATACATAATATTGTAAAAAATCTTCACAAGTGTTAACATTTCCATGTTTTAAATTTGTTTTATTTTCTTCAAAATGCAAGAAGGTAAACAACATTAGAAATACATAGGACTTGTCCATGTCAGACAAGTGTATGTCATTTCATACGACTGTCTTATAAGTAGAAGAAAACGTTTTGTGTTAGACAGTTTTTGTCTATGACACGTTTTGTTTCAAGTGTGCTCATCGTCATATATTTTGACTGTCGTGACTCAAGTGAGCGCTCGCCCTCATACTCACAGAACACTGAGGCTGTGGAGCCCGAAGAACATCTTGTCGGTGACGGTCTGCAGCATGTTGCCGTCCAGGAACAGCTCCTGCACGCTGGCGGCGCCGTCGAACGCGTTGTCCTCTATTACTGTTATGCCTGGACCGAGGAACATGGTTTGTGTCATAGACGTATATATCATAAGCGAGGCATGTTGAGGCAAAAAGTATCTCCAGTTAAATGGCCCCACTTTTGAGATTGTTGGGGCCATTTTCACATTTGAAGTATGGTGAAAACCAAGATGGCGTAACTTTTTATTGTATGAAGATTGGTTCTGTCAAATGTACGTCATAGCCTATCTTGAGTTTTGAAATGTTTGGTTTGTGTGTTACCAAGCAGATCAACTAAATAATTTAACTTAATAATATAATATACTGTTACTGGCTTTTGCCCGTGGCTTCGCACGCTTAAATAAAGTATCTCACGGGACCTTTTCGGGTTAAAAATATAATTAGCCTTTATTTTAATTCAGAGCCTAAACTACTAACATACCAAATTTCATCAAAATCTGATCAGTAGTTTTTGCGTGAAAGAGTTACAAACATCCATCCATCCATCTATACTTATATTTACATTTACAAACTTTCGCATTTATAATAGTAGTAGGATACATAGCTGTATGTCAAACGAAGAAGATGAAAAGTTTTTTTTTTTAAACTTTGTCACTAAGCAATTGATAAACAAATTCTTACCGTTGTTCCTAAGGTCCAATTTCGTGAGATCTGGCAACCGTCCAAACATGCCGTCCGACTTGATACGTCCCAAATTGTTTTCTGGCATGATTCTGAAAGCCAACATTAATTTTATGTCTATTTTATAGGTACTACTTAGGTCTAGCGACACATCTGCGATCGTTCTGTTAAAACGGACTTTTAAAACACCTTTTTTAAAAAGAAAAATTTATTGAGCTGAAAAAGACAAATTTACTTAAGTGGATTACACCATACATTATTATCTCCTAATGTATGGTGTAATCTGTTACATTCCTTTTCTGCTCCCAGAATGTTTGACAGAGTGCTGATGCATCATCAGGACTCTGTCATCCTATTTAGTCTGTATCTATATCTGAGCTGCGAGTGGCGACCGCGGACTTATATTTAAGATTAAATAACAGTTCAGTGCCGAACTTTCAGCGTCTGAAGTTTCGGTCAAATTTACTACCCCTCCATTCTCCAACTTTGAGCAGATACCCACCAGCTTCGAAAACACTGCTGGCGATTCAACCGAGCGTTCGGCGCCGTACCAGCTAAGTTCCGCAGATATGTCGCTGATTTTAAGATTATTTGCTGGTAACTATATAACATTAATTATTATTAGCGCTGCATAGCGCGGCACCGCTCTTGTCCCGCTTGTGAATATTTACGTCCGATTTTGCTTTGCTATCTTAAAAAGTGCCCGACGCGTCGCGGTGTCAGCTGACCCTAAAAGTAAAAGTATACGTACAGTGCATGCGTAGCGAGCGGCAAATCTCGCGGTATCTCAGTTAGCGCGGCGCGCGCGCACGCCACGCGCACTGATCGCGGTCGCGCGCCTGTCACCCGTGCGCACGCGCACGCCGCGGGGCACGGCGCCTCCTCCCCACACACCTCGCCGCCCTCCTCGCCCGCTGGAATAAATTATTATTATTCTCAGTTTAATATTTTCTTCTCAATTGACATTGACATGATGGCGACAGACGCCAGTAGCGTCAACCGTCGCAATCATGTCAATGTTCGAGAGGGACAGCAATATGAATATCTTAAAGAACAATTACAACCCATACATTACATTAGTTCTATGTTATGCTCTTATACATTAACCACTTTACAAATAAAAACATTTACACAATGCGTATGCTATTCATTGTTGCTGTCTTTGTCTGATACGTTGGAAAAGTCACTTGACAGACAAAGGCAGTAACTTTGAATAGCTTATCTGATGTGTGAATATTTTTGGGGGATAAAGTTTTAGGACACTAAAACAAGTCGAAAGTTTACATCGATCAGTTACATTGCAAAATCATTAGCTTCCTCACTCAGAAATAATATGTATTCTCTATTTAAATTGGTTTCCTTTAGTTTAGACGTATTTTTATTACGTACGTTTGCACTTGAAGTTCTCCTCCCTGAGCGCATCGATGCGCTTCCTGTTCATCCGCTTGGGCGTGTCGCACTTGGCGCCGGAGGTCTCTATGGGGTTCTTCCGGAGGTAGGCCGCCAACCAGCGCAGCGAGCAGTCGCACGCGAACGGGTTCCGACCAAGATGGCTGAGCACAAGTCATCAACATCGAATGTCAATTAATAGAGCAAATATGTAGATTGGACTCATAGAAAAGTTTGTAAGTAGATAACCTTCTTCACAAGTGCCATGTTATAAGTAATATAATTATAAGTGGCGGCTTATAATTATATTTTTTATTGCATTAATGAGTAGTACTCCTAAATTAATGTGATTAACTTATCAGAAGAAATAGTATATTAAAAATTCATTTTTTCACAGGTTTGTAATACAGAATTTCGCAATTGTCGTGAATACACTCCATACAAATGTCTGATGTCACGCGTTCCTGCAGTTTTACGAAATATAGGTCGCAAAACATATTATTTGCTTATATCTGCGAAATTACTGCGTTTAAGTTTATAATCATACATAATGAATACTTTTATGTCTCAAGTAAAAAAATATATCAACTTTTTTGTAACTTTAAAATGCACCTATTTACAAATCTACACATAAAATTTATATTTTTTTACCTCATTATTTCAAAATATATAAATAAAAATAAAAATTTGACACGTAGTCAACTATATTGTATAGGTTTGATGGCAAGAAGTTAGGTAAATGATAATTCTCTTGTTCAAAGGTTGGGTAATAATAAATAATTAGGTATGTATGGTTTTATTTAACTGATTTGCATATTAAACCTGGATTGGTTTTAAATTTAGCTTACAGAGTTTGTATTCCGGTGAGCGCGTCGAAAGTCCCGTTCGGTATCGATCTTATGTTATTGTCGTATAGAGATCTGAAATAACATAGTAAATATTTACTATTTATGCATCAAACTCAAAATAACAAAACTGTTCGAGATTAATCGAGGAAAACTGCCTTCGGTTAGTCTTAAACAACACTTAAATTGTACCTACTATTTAAAATATACTTACAATAATTTTAAGCTTTGTAGATCCCTGAATGAGTCTTTGCGAACACACGTTATTTCATTGGAGTTGAGTAACCTGAAAATTAAAATTAATTAAATTACTTTGGGAAATCAATTATATTAGTAATTTCAACAGAATGTATACTTATCGATGAAAGATGAAACAAACAAACTTACAGCAACTGCAATGATGTCAAACCATGATAGATTCCTGAAGGCAGGTCCTTTATTTTATTTCCATACAGCACTCTGAAATAAAAACAAAAATATTTAATTACAACATTAATTAAGTACTTATAACATAAGATATTAAAACTACTTATAATTGAACAAGTGTTTTTAAAAATATATTGTTATTAAATAGTTGTATACCTAATTAATAGTTTAAAAGTAAAAAAATAAAACTTACAGAGAAGTCAAATGCGTGAGACCGTTGAAGGCGTCTGCGGCTAACTTCACGATCTTGTTGTTAGACAGGTCGATCCTCGCGACTCGCTTCACTGCGGAGAATGCGCCCGCACCGACCTCGGTTATCTCGTTCTGTTCCAGGCGTCTAAAAAGAGACAAAGTATTTTCAATGTTGGTGACAAAATTTGCTTCTACCCAACACGAGAATTTTAGGTGAAACAGTGCATGTGCCAATGCAACCAAATACAGCTATATATATTGCTTTTTAATATCTTTCTTCTATAATTTACTTACCAGATACTTTTTAGTAAAAAAAATTATAGCCTAGTTTCCAATTATGTTGCGTGCAATCGTCGGAAATACAAAACTTTAAGTTAAAATGTAATATACCTACTTAGGTATAGGACTATAGGTAAGCTTAGGCTAACCTAACGTAACCTACACAATATGTTTTGTAACAATCGTATGAAACTGCTTGTCACCAAACGAAACGTTGGCTGCACGCTTATCATTACCACCATAGAAATGCGTTTTGTTTATACAGGAATTATAGCCATACAAACAGAGAGTATTATGGATTTATGGATGGACAAAATGACAGCTTTTCTTTGTCAATCTGTCATTTTGTTTAGTCTTCCGAGAACTTTTTTAAGAAACTATATTTTCTGCGGTGGTTATACTAAGCGTGCAGGACGTCATAGCGTTAATAGTTAGACCATTATAGCAGGCCCGTAATTACATCTCCGTGGCGCGGTGGGGGATGGTAGTAGGTAGCTCAGTCAGCAGCTTCTCCCGGCAGTCCACGGTGCCGTCGGGCGAGCAGCGGCACGGCGGTGGGCAGCGCGGCTCCGCTGAGCACTCCGCTGTCACCGCTGTGTTGGGGCCTGGGGAGATTGAGATGTGAGTGAGATTGGGGAGTGAGTGAGATTGAGGTTTGAGTGAGATTGAGATGATTGTGAGAAATTGTGCGATTGGTCGTGGCTCTTGCAATCATCGATGTTTGAGTCTCTATACTTAGATGTGAATTGTGATCATGAATTCTCTTACCGTAGCATATGAGCTCGTGTGCCTCCAGTTCTGTGAGGAGAGCACCACGCAAAGCCGCAGGTGCTTGACATCTGAAGTTGAATTTGGAATAATTAAAACTTGTGTGTTTATTATACTGTGTCTAAGGCTGGAACTATATTGTCCGGTATCCGGAAGGCCAGAGAAAATTCAGAGCACTGAAAATAAAAGTCTGGACGAATACAATAGAGTTGAAAATCGAACACATGAGCGTCAAGTTGTCAGATTTGACTTTGACATTTGACTTGACACTCGTGTTCGATTTTTAACTATATTGTATTAGCCCAGAGTTCTATTTTCAGTGTCAAGGGCAGTTTTCAGTGCCCTGAATATTCTCTGACCTTCCGGATTTCGGACCATATAGTCCCATTCGTAGTAAAATTAAAAATCTTTGTCACCCTTCTATAGTGTTCCGCCTGGATAAAGATAATCGTTTACATTCATTCTATTTTCTACTCCTAAGCTCATTTTCCTACCTATTTCATACACAAATATATAATCACCTTGCTCCGACTCCGAGAATGCCGGCGGCGCGGACGGCCGCGGACAGGCGCGCGACGCGACAGTCGCACACAACAGGATTGTCCGTCAGTCGCAGCGTGTGCAGTCGCGCGACAGACGCCGCCTCCAGCGACAGGTACGTAAGGTTGTTGTTGTTTAGCGTCCTGCAAAAAGTAATAGGCTTATTAGACGTTCAATGTAAACAACGAACCTCTATATCTAAAACATTAGGTATTTATTTTTTATTTTATTTATTAATTTATTATATACTTATAAAGAAACATACATTCAATGAAATTGTACTCCACATAAACCACTGGGGTTTGTCCGGAGTGTAAACATAATATGCAAGTGTAAACTTAATATGCAGTTGCAAAGATAGATAAAAATTATGAAAAATATATTTTAACAAAAAATATAGACTTAAACATAAAACGATTATCCGATTTATTAATTAAGCGAGGTCGCGTCGTGATGTTGTGAGTTATATTATGTTTTTGATGATTGTCATCTAAGAAATTTTCTTTTAGAATGCAGTAGTTGACTTTAAGTGTGATCGGAAGTACTTTACAATATTTAAATATTTATTTCTCATTTTTCTTATATTTTTCTTTAATATTGGTTGGCACAATGTTTTTCAGGATTCTGGTTTGGAGGTTAAGAATTTTACTAAGGTCCGTTTTGTAGGTTCTTCCGTAGCTGGTTATGCCGTAATTAATAATGGAGTCGGCGAGGGCATTGTACAACATTAATCTAATCTTATTGAAGACTGTTGAATAGCGATGGACTTGAATTAAAAGCTGTGGATAACAGCAATCGCATTTGTAAAATAATTTGAATATCTTCAAATTATTTAGGAATGGTCTCGATGAAATGTTCTAACTTCTATGAGCGTTCTAGAATGTTTTGTCAATCGAGTTGGTCATGGCTCTCACGGGTGTGAAAGATATGTCAATAGTTTGGTTAAGTAAGAGACAGATCACAGAATTATAAAGTAGGTACTGGCTTTTGCCCGCGGTTAATACAGTACACAATTGTGTTTACTTGGAAATCGAAAAAGCTTTTCCACTTAATAGGTAGATACCTAAAAAATAATACGAATTTTATCCAGCAGAGATACCCTCAACATTGCTCTTTCCATCGCATGCTGAGCAACCTTCAACTTGTGAATCATCACAGTGAGTGTCCACGTCTCGGCTCCGTATGTCATTACCGGTAGAACGCATCGATTAAAGACTGGTCTTAAGGGGTTGTGGGATCGACGATTGAATGATGTCCCGGAGCCTCCAGTCGAATGCAGCGTATTCTCCTACTGGCCTCCTTCTCAAAGTTGTAAAATTAGTTGAATAGTTTGGCCAAGATATACGTCGTATTCTTGCACAACTGCAAGACTAGCGAAATTTACGACGGCAGGTTTCGGGAGAACGTGTTCATTATACATTACTTTGGTTTTGTGTAGGTTCATCCCCAGACCCACCCGTTTTGAAGATTAGCTTGGGCTGTTCAACATCTCTTCTTATATCAACGGAAAAGATAATATAACGAAAAAGATTCGATTTAAAAATCTTTTAGGTATGATGGTAAACAAGAATACACAGTAATTATAACTTACAGCACTTCCAAGCTCTTGAGGTGTTCCAAGGCCTTCTCGTCGATGCACTTGAGCTGGTTGCCGTCCAGGTGCAGGCTCTTCAGCGCCGTGAGCCCGCGGAACGTGCGCCGGCTGATCGCTGTCAGCTCGTTGCGGCTCAGGTCCCTGGAAGTGGTTCCATGTCAACCGTGGCTTAAATGTTGTGTTGTAGGTAGAATCATAAAATAATAGGATCAATCGTGGTTCAAAATGGTTTCGTAGCTATATATAACCTATAAGGTATCACACGGAAGATCCGTTAAAAGAAACATTTGCTCGTCCAAACTGTTTCAATAGCATAAGCTCCTTACGAATCTTAAAAATCTGATTGATTTTCTCGACAAATATATTATGTATACAAGGTTGGTCAAAATCAATCACGGATATTTTGGGCATAAATTATATGATCTACCACTTATGTAAAGACGTTTAGGCAGAAAAAAATTAAAAATTTCGATTTTTTTTTTGCCTACCTAAATGACATAACACTAAATAAATATTATAACAGAGCCGTAAAGAACATAATGTAATTTTATTTTGAATTTTTTTTTTCGAAACATTCAATTAATTTCCAGCCTTAACGTCCTGACATATGCAGTAGATCATATTATACCCAAAACATCGGTAATTGATTCCGAACAACCATATATTTGGAAAATATAAAAACTTCGAAATTCACAATTAAACCTACTCTTTTATTATTGCCGAATCCCGATTGTCCCCCTCAGCTTTGTTCTAAGTGTATATAAACACGTTTGTTTCCGTTCGTCTCCTCTGAAGCATTTCACGAGCGGAAACAAATCATATATTCATGAAAACTATAACCCGACTACGTTAATATAATGTAGCCTATGTTACTCGGGCCATTATTACGAATCTATTGACACCTCATTCATTAAACATGGATCAGTAGTTAAGGCGCTACGGTGGTACAAACATTCATACAACATACATAGACTGCCAAAATCCTTTCCTTTGATACCTTTGAAAATACTTTTAATTTTAGTTGCTAAAGTATTTGAAGTTCCTAATATCATAATGTATTCTAGGTATCACCAAACATAATCTGCTTCTGTTATTCTAAATAACTTTTTCCGGTACACAAGGAAAGGAGGTAGTAAACAAAATAGTATTTCGGCATACGAAGTTATCAGCGTGTAGGTTCTTGCTAAAATATTCATACTATCATGTCCATACACTAGCCCACAAGCTGACTATTCGTTTTGTATGTGTATGAATCATTAACTCGTCGGAATTGTGTGGAATTCCTACGGAAGATTAATGACTATGGCAATATGATGATTGTTTTATGAATTTTTGATAGGATAAGTGCTTTTCAAGTTTCGAAGGAATCTAACTTTATAAAACGTAAATGAATTTCAAAGTTATCGGGAAATTGGGGGAATTTACAAAACATCCACTTGGGTAGGTTGTAGGTATCACAAATAACATCAGTCTCTAGTCTAGGTACCGTCTTCCGCCTATGACCTAGGTACACCAGTGACGTACGTTTACATGAAAGTGTTCTAGATTTATACTATTTTACTCGCTGAATCGAAATATACAACTTATTATTTTTAACTGACTTTGAATTAAACAATTTAATACTAGATATATTTTTTGAGCAAGAGCCGACCAAAATATGTTTGTATTCAGTGACCGGAAATTTGTATAAAAAAGTAGGTTCAATTAAAAGGCCAAAAGTGCTTTTTTTAGAACTGTACAATTAATTTGGGCTGATATTAAACGAATAGTTAAAGTTATGGCACTTTCGTCACATCACCTAAACTTCGAAAGTATTTTCGACATACGTAGATAAGTCTTGGGATACGACGTCTACGGTGCCTACGGGAACGTCTACGGCGTAGCAGCTTTAACTATAGATATTGTTTCAAAATATATACAAAAAAAATCTTAGTTATATTTATGAATGGGTCCCCAATTTGATAAAACAATAAGGTAAAAGAAATCTAAAAATAACAAATAAAGAAAAGGCCAAATGTCTTAAAAACGTGAACGCCAATGGCGCCATTTCCCGCCACTTGATAACAAGATGGCGGACAACAATGGACGATAATGCACCTTTCAGCTTCTTTCTCAAAACAAAGGAACGGTTTTTTATTCCTATTGGGGTTGCGAGTGTGAGAAGTTATAATTTGAGTTTATGAGTTCAATAATAAACGTTAAAGTTACGAGTATAAAGTTTGCAGAGAAGTTTTTGGCGAGAAACTATTAATTAATTGAAACGTAACCCTATTTTTTTAAACGGAACCTTAAGATAAAAGTGGCCTAACTTACTCCTTAGTCCTTATAACATCAGCTAAGTATCTGCCAATGAAAGTCAAAATTGCTCCGACGTTCCAGAAATGCCTGAATCAGACGGAAGACAGACAGAAATTTTCAAACCTACGCGTTGAGTGCAAAGGTGTTAATTTAAAATTACAAAAAGACACTTCAATTTTATTTATTTGTATATATTTATATAATATGTATAGATATTTAATTAAAAAACGTTTTTCTAAGCAACATTTTAAGGTAGCCTATTATAAATTGTACCTATGTGTAGAATATATTTATCTATGATCTCTACCAAGACGCTAATAGAGCAAAATAGTATTCAGTGTTATTATACTTAAAAGTTTTTTCATCCAGGGCAACATTTTAAGGCAAGGTCTTTTAAAAATTGTTTGTGAAGATTTTTAATCGTATCAATATGTTTTCTTGTAAAAAACCAGCTCCTTGTCACTAAATCCAATAAATAAACCATTTTACACAGTTTTAGCCATGGCAATATTTTTAAACGTGTGCAAAACATATTCAGTTCTAATTAGTGGGAATGTAAGAAACCCCGGCGAGGGTAAAAGCTCTTTTCATAACGAGGCGCTTAACAGCTTAGCCTATTTCTTGTGGGTAAGGTTAACCCGTGGCACTTGAACATACATTCTAATGTATGCACGGCTGCTTGAATCCAACTTTATAGTTCTGAGCTTGCAAATGTAAACAAAAGATCGACATTATTCACAGCTCTTTGAGAAAGTTTTATTTCTGTTATAAGAAACTGCACATTTATAAGATTTCAGTTTTTAATAATTTACACCTATATACTCCCCTTTTTATCAATTTTAATTTATAAATAAGTGTAGACTATGTAGAATATGGCTTGGTAAAATTGTTTTGAAAACAACAAAACAATTATCTTACATAATAAGCAGGTAGGTAAAAAAAAAAACTGTCCCAGGCACTATACAGTATTTCAAGAGTGGTTACTTCGCTCGGAGAATACTGTATAAATCATCAAATAACGGATGAAAAGGTCTAAGTTTTTTTTTAATAATCATTTCTATTTGGTTCCTCCCCTCTTCACCACCAAATAAAATTTTAGTTTTTTAAATTTACACCTGTATACAAGTATATCCTTCTTATAAATTTAGATTTATAAGTGTATTCTACAAGATATGGGACAATTCTTTTGAAAATAACACAGATATGTTACATAATAAGCAGGTATATTATATTTCTATTCCGTTTCTCCCCTTTGCCACCACTTAACCGCCCGCATCGCAAATGAGAGCTAATATTCAACTTAGAGTACTCTATATAGTAATTAATGCAAGTAATTAAGTCAGTAGACGCTAATAGCGCCGGAAACGCCGCCATCTTATGTCACGCCACAAAATGTCGGACGTAAATTAATTTCGAGTGGTATTCATAATTACAGCATATTTAAGGAAGTTCAAAGTTCGCAGAAGTCCAGAAATTTTATAACTCGTAACTTTTAGTAATTAAATATTAGTTACCTATTTTACTTGATATTTGAATATTTGAATCAAATCGCAGTAAGTCTATAAATAAAATAAAAAATAAAAACTAGGAAAGCGAGAACTTTGAAGCTTTTTGCAACTGCTAGGACTCGAGAAAATAAATTGGTAAAAGGTTGCTAGCCACTCAACATAAGAGCTTTAAGTACATCTTTTTATCAAAGAATATTCCTGACTAGCTCGCCTTTCATTTCAATAACAGTAGAGTAAAACAAAGGACTTAAATCTATTATGGAAGCCTCAATTACAGCGGAGTAACGTGGCATACGTCCGCTCCGGAAGACCGTCAGACGTCGACTGAGCGGTACCGGAAGCACCGCCATCTTGACTTCGGAAACCAGCGCGCTTAACGAGTTGATGCTGCTAAGTGAAATGGATTTCATATATAAATTATATTTTTAAAATAAATAACGTTCAAAGTGTAAAAAATGTGAAAAGACTTCCAAAGATAGTTAATGTGAATTTAAAATTCATAATATCAACTTCCTTCTGAAAGATGATATTATTAATTATAATATTATCTATACAAATAAATAAAATTGAAGTGTCTGTTTTTAAAATCAAATTAACAGCTTAGTAAAATGCATATGATAGTATGTAAGGTACGCCTACGCCAAAAAATCAACTTACCGTCTGTATGTTTGTTTGTTCCGGCTAATCTCTGAAACGGCTGCACCGATTTTCAAGGTACTTTCACTGTCAGCTATTATAAGGAGTAACTTAGGCTAATTTTATCTTTGAGTTGCGTTTAAAAAAATTGTTCCGTTTCCATTAGTTCTGCGGGCTTTCCATTAGTTCTGCGGGCACCAGCTAGTATGTTACGAGGGCTGCACTAAAAGTATCGGGAATGGAATATTTCCACTGTTCCTGTCATATTAAAATCTTTTTAATTTAAAACTCCTTGGTTTTAAAAATCGAATACCGATTATTTATTTAAAAAAAGATTCTCGGTCTTGTCAAACTTGTTTAGTCGTTGAGAAAATGGAATTGACTCCAGAAAATTCTAGAGCGATGATTTATTATGACTTTCGAAGTGGTTTAACACAAAAACAGTGTGTTGACCGGATGATTTCTGCATTTGGTGATGAAGCCCCATCCAAAACCACAATTTATCGCTGGTTTGCTGAATTTCAACGTGGACGTGTCAAGCTCAGTGATGATCCCCGTCAAGGTCGTCCAAAAACTGCAGTCACCCAAGAAAACGTTGATGCTGTGCGTAAGCTGATTGAGGAAGATCGACATGAGACATACCGCGAAATTCAGGCAACTTTAGATATTGGCATGAGTCAAATACAAATAATCTTGCATGAACAATTAGGTGTAAAAAAGTTGTTTTCCCGATGGATACCGCATTTGCTCTGTAAAGAGCAAAAAGCGGCTCGCGTTACTTGGTGCGTCAGAACTATCGAAAGATTCCACGCAGGATCCTCAAATGCTGTATACAACACCGTATCAGGTGACGAATCCTGGATATACGCGTACGAACCCGAAACAAAAAACCAGTCACGAGTTTGGGTGTTCGAAAATGAGTTAAAGCCAACAAAAATTGTTCGTTCACGGAGTGTTGCAAAAAAAATGGTGGCCACGTTTGTCTCCAAAACCGGCCATGTTGCGACTATTCCTCTTGAGGGACAAAGCACGGGTAATGCATAATAGTATGCTAACATTTGTTTGCCACAGGTCGTTTCTGAACTCCGTAAAGGGAACTGCAACCGCCGCATCATCCTCCATCACGACAATGCGAGTTCTGCACAAAACAAAAGAGTTTTTAGAGCAAGAAATCATAGAATTATTAGACCATCCGCCGTACAGCCCCGACCTAAGCCCTAATGATTTCTATACTTTCCCTAAAATAAAGAATAAATTGCGTGGTCAGAGATTTTCATCACCTGAAGAAGCTGTGGACGCCTACAAAACGGCCATTTTGGAGACCCCAACTTCCGAATGGAGTGGTTGCTTCAATGATTGGTTCCATCATATGGAAAAATGTGTCAAATTTCGCGGAGAATTCTTCGAAAAGCAATAAATACATTTTTAAATAGTAATATTGTGTCACTTCCTTGATTCCCGAAATTTTCAGTGCCGCCCTCGTATAAGAACTTTGTGCATTATTTAGCCTTCTAAGTCACTGGTCAGAGGTCACTTCTAAGGTTATAAAGCATTAAGTTCAAAATGACTACCGTAAATTTTTTTATCGTGGGAGAGCTACGGCACAAATGAGCCGGCTCGACCGGATAAATTCAGCAGCCTCAGAGAAAACCTGCGTGAAATGCTTGCGTTGTGTTTCGCCGAGTGAGTGAGGCTACCGGATGCCTAGGGATTGGGGAACTTAAGGGAACGCACTTGTAACTCATCTGGTGTTACAAGTGTCCATAGGCGACGGTAATCGTTTCCCATCATGCGATCCATCTGCTCATCTACTGATCCATTACATTATAAAAAAATTAAAAGTTCTTAGATTAGAATTTAAATTATTTGGAAATCTTTAAAATCATTGTAAATTTCTATTTAGAATTTAGGGTAACGTAATTTTCTCTTCTTCATGAAACATCGATATCCTACTTACTATTATAAATGTGAACAGCCTCCGTGGTCTAGTGGTTAGAGCTTGACTCTCGACTCGAGGTCGTGGGTTCGATTCCCGCATTGGAACAACAAAAAATTTGTTTCCTTGAAAGTGCCAGTTTCCAAAGAGAGTGCCCTTATGTGCTGCGCACACACTTGGGCACTATAAAATTACTCCTGCGTAACTGGCCTGGTTTCAATTAAGCCGGCCACCGAAATTGGTGTGGGGAGTTATGTATATAAATGTGAAAGTTTGTGCGGATGGAAGATGGATGGATAGATGTATGGATGTTTGTTACTCTTTCACGCAAAAACTTTTGAACGGATTTCGATGAAATTCGGTATAGTTATTGTTTAGGCTCTGGATTAAAACATAGGCTACTTTTTATCCCGAAAAAGCAGTGTCCCTTGGGATACTATATTTACGCGGACGGAGCCGCGGCAAAAAGCAGTATTAATAAGACTATAAAAATAATAGAAAAATGCCAGCGAGACCTTTTATTATGATATCCACCATTTTGAGTGGCAGTTGTTTTTGAAATGGCGGGTTTAGGGATGTCAATTTGGCGGGAATAAAGCCGTTTTCACACTTCACACGTCGGATTAGTTTTGTGGTTATTTTTGTGGCTTTTCCGGCAGCGCTTAAATAAAGAATGCCGTAACTTAAAACCCGAATCTTTCTAACAAAGCTTTAAAAATAAACCAGAATAGCTATCTCCGAATTCAATATTATTTCGGTACCGCATTGAGCACTCTGACTTCTGGTGTAATATTAAGTTTATATATCCACCATATTAATTTTCAATTTCAATTTATTAATTAGTTATTTAGGTATAACATAATATGTATTAAGTTTCTTTAGGTAATTCTTAAGAACCACATGTTAAAAGAAACTTAATTTCTAATAGATTTAATTTTATCATTTTTTAAATCTTGTTAACCAGTAAAATCATTAATACAGCAATAATTATTGTTATTGGACATTTAGAAAGTTAATGTCTTCATATTATACTATACCCATAAGCTGTAGTTATAAATCAGTATTCAACAAAGCCTCATCATAATACTTATTTGATTTATGTTTTTATAATATTTATTACTTATTCATTTCATTTCAAAGGCTCGACTAAGTAGCCTACCTAATTATAGTAGCATTAGCAGAATAGTGGTTCAATGGGGGTGTTATCTACATGTATTTAGTTTACTTAGATAGACTAAGTATAAACTTAAACGCACTTTGCAATTACGTTCCTGAGATCCATATAGGTTTTACAACTTTAGGAACAAGTGACGTCATTGCTTTCGCGACTTTTGTAATATGGAATGCTTTTTCACGAGACTTGCGAAATTATGTAAACAAATCGCCGTACTTTTGAAAATGTTGATTTTTAATATGCTGTTTGTTCTGAGAACTTACTCATATTATATGCAATGAAATATCATTAATTCAATTTTAAAAATTGAATTAACTTTTACTTTATTGCGTCTATGTCATAGGCGAAGTCGCTTGCCATGAAATATTATTTCAGCTGCGTGTGTACCCGTCCTAATGAAGTTTCAGCCCCCCTGCCCCTAGTTGTTTGTTTTTGTCACTTGATACACAAGAAGCCTTTTCAGGGAACGACTTTTGGGGAGGACAATCATGATATTTTTTGTGATTAATTTGACATTTGGACATTTTTACGCGGCTTAACTATCGTCACGAGTCATTTTACACAACTTTCGGACGTATGTATATAAAATGTACGAATATGCTGTTTTTTAAATTTGATCTTTAAATAGTACGAGATGCTGCTTATTAGTTCTTGTGAATTTGTGACTTATATTTATTTTACTCTGTTTTTAGTATTTTTTGTTATAGCGGCAAAAGAAATACATCTGTGGAAATTTCAACTGTCCAGCTATCACGGCTCACGAGATACAGCCTGGTGATAGACAGACAGACAGACAGCGAAGTCTCTGTAAGGACCCTATTACAGAGACTTCGCTGTCTGTCTTTACCCTATGGGTTTTTTACTTCAATCGTCTTTTTAAAGACGTTTAAAATATTACAACAGGGACAATGAAGTACAATAGTCTTACAAGTGTCGCCATATTTTCAAAATGGCGTATTGCGGATCCTGCCTCCCGAGGGAGCTCTGTGACTCGATTGCCGAGGAATTATTCACCAAATGTCCCGTCGTACGATGACATTTCCGAGTTTTATGTACGCTGTTTATTGAATTTTTATTTGCCGGCATAAAATATTTGATCGCGGGCCAGTTTCTCTTGTCATGATTATTTCATGACAATTTTTCTACACAAGGTGCGTAGAAAAAAATAGTTTAGGAGTTTCTATTCACAACGATGCTAAAGATTTTTTCGAAAACTTCAAGGTAGTGTGAGAAAACTAAAAACATATTAGTGATTGCAGCAAGATGAAGGCATTTCCGTTTCCGCATTATGTGCGTCCTCGTCCTGGCGTGGCCGCGCATTAATTTGCCGGATGTGAGGAAGCCCCGGTATCCTCTCATCCCCCAAGCCCACGACCGACGTGTTCAACTACTAACCTGATTCCTGATGTACCTAATTACACATATTCATGTGTATTCAGGAAGCTTCAACACTAAAGCTTTACAAGTGCTTGCCCATTTTCAGCTCTGTTATATTAGTCCAGTTCTATTTTCAATGTTTTGAATTTTCTGCGCCCTTCTGGATTCCGTATCATATAGTCCCAGACGTATGGTATTTTTTTCAAAGTAAGTAGTCTTTTTTTTCCTGTCATCTTTAATTGTCATTTATGCACTTGTATCATTTTATTGTTTTTTTTTTTTTAACTTTCACTTCTTTATCCCATTACTCATAGCAATGCTTCCTATACTATAACCTCTTCTTGCCACTCGTTTCTTTTTAAATTTAAAATTAATTAAAAAAAAATTAAAAAATTACTGTAAATCAAATTATTTCCTGTTTCGTCAGTCTATCATCCATAAAATATATTACTAGTGGGATACTCATAATTGATTATTTCAATGCACTATTACATTTATAATATTTTTATAAAAAATTTAAGTTTTAACGTGCGTATCTATAAACTAAAATCAACTTTACGCAATAATTAAACAAATGACGTCGGATTTTTAAAACTAGTATGTCTTAGAACTATCACGACGGTCAATAATTAAATGCTAGTACGGATGTGCTCGGTCTATTGGAAACACGTAAAAATTCCAGTACCCCGTCTTACCCCTCACTTCATCTTGCCCCACCTTCCTCTACATAAATTCCATCAACACAAAGTGAACCTAATAGTTACACGAAAGATCTTGAACACATAAAGGAAGACTGTTACGACATAGGACAAACTGAACCAATAAGTGGAGTACTGTAATAAAAACATCAAACTATCCCTGTTCACATGCGCATATATCATACGCTGTCACCATAGGTATGCTCCTTGATGTTACCTTCTAGTAATGTACCATTTGATTTATCGATAAATTTAAATAATTGATGTTACAAATATGAATATCGATATATCATGTATTATTTTTAATAAAAATAATTAGAATGTAAAACTTTCTTACATATTTAAACGGTTTAAGTCTTGATATAAGTACCTACTTAATTTTGTACTTAACTTTACAGCTGAATTTTTTAAAATTATAACTTACCATAATTATCCAAACGGTCAAGAAAGGTCAATAAAGGAAATATTGATTTGCCTCAAGTTACTAGCCACTTATATTAATTATTCATAATAACAGACTATCTATCTAATTTACTAATAGTTCACTAAATAGTAGACTATGAATTTATCAATACCATTGGAATAATAATCTTTTTCATTTTTTACTAGTGGTAGCGAAAGAAATAAAGTTCCTAATTCACGGGATAAGTTGGAGACAAATAAATTTGAGCAAAGCCGGGATAACGTCGCCGAGCAGAACATCTGTGACGCAGCATCTTTTAATTAAACGTCTAGATTCATCTAAAGTCTAAACACTAGGTTTAAGTGTTCTACAGTTTATAGCTAAATATCGTAGAGAACAGTTTTCTTTAAAAAATACAAGTCTAATAAACTTGATGCTGAAATTTATTTCACTCTTGGATCGTACAGTTTTTCAAGGAATTTGGCATTTATGTGGCTGTAAGATACATTTTTAATCTATTAGATAGACTGTATGACAAATATATATATATATATATATAACAGGCTTGATATATTCCTACGGGTAATATATCAAGCCTGTTACACACTAACAACCATTAATTATATAGGACTGCTTAATATTTACTCTAGAAACGGTTTCCCAGATGTAAATTATAATATGACTCTTATTTGTGATACAATATTTTCCAATTTCCAAACAAATTCTATTAAAACATAAAACATTTTTTTAGTTCCATAGCCTCATAAATTTAAATAAAGAAGGATTCCACACAAAATATAAATCTTTAGCGATGTGAATTAACGTCTCGCGTTGTCCATTATTTTTTGTTATCAAAAAAAGAAACTATAAATATTGTACCGGTTGGTTTTGCCATACCTTAGTAATATTATACTAACTTTATAATTAGTTTTTAAAGATGTACAAGTTTATAATTACAGTTCAAAAGGTAAGTCGTTTCAGAAAGCAAGAAAGGTGTTTTAATAAAACTTAAAGTAAAATGAAATTGTAATACCTACCTTAAGTCACAAAGTTCAACTTACAACTTTCAGTTTGCATATAAGCACCACGTTCTCTAGAAATCAGAGTACATTTAACTAAGAATAAGTAGCAATTTCGTGGAGTTACTTTGATCTCTATTTTTATTTCAAAAAAATAAGACTTAAAATACTAAGATTGATCAAACACGCTATTGAAACTGTAATCATTTATTTGGATTACAAAAATATATTTTATTGTGTTAATAAGCAGCAACATTAACTACTTCTTTGACAGTAGCACGTGTTTTCTCTATGGCTACCGTAACTCAAATCCGTGTATTAAGCGGCACGTTTTATCGATAAAAAGCGATCCCATCACTAGACGCGTCGTCACGTACGCTTATTGTGGGCCAGTTAATCTTATTACTAGTACTAGTACTTCATCCGGTCAGGAGATTGGGCGAGTTGACCAGCTACTAATGTTTTTTTTCATTTAGAAATGAGGTTTAATTTCTTAAACTTTCCGCCATTTTACCAATATGGCGACATTGGCCGGTACGAAAAAAATAACAAATCTTGCAGTAGGTATTTAAAATTATTACCTATTTAAGATTTTTTAAGCTTCATGAGGATTTTAAAAATGCATAAAATAATTGAAATTACCCAGATAAAAGTTTATTATAATTAGTCTTATCTAGCTTTCACATTTTAGACAGGAGTATCTAGGTATATTGTCACCCAATGTCGGGTATCAATAGATAGCTTATAAGCTAGTAATAAATCTAGCTTAATTATTTACAGACATACAAAGCTACCCATGGTATTAGCACATACACCATAGAAAGCCCATGAGGAGCGCCGTAGGGTAAAGCGACGTAAAAGGGCCATGTTAGATAAAGACGGGTTACCGGTTTTTAGAACTGAAATAATCCAAATTGACTTCTGTTTTAACTGTATTTTGAAAAAAATAAGCACAAAAACCTACGAATTGTAGTGGTTGCAACTCGTTACAAGACAGTTTGTATCTACGAAATGTATTAAATAACATGTAGGAGATGTGACGTATGTGACGACTTAGTTCTAATAATTGTATTCTTTTCTTTTTTAAACTTATACAGCAAATTGAGGCTCTGGTAAAAAAAGAAATCGATCTAGTGTAAGAGATGTAAATATTTAATGTTACTGTTACTGATCTATTTTGGTCTAGAATGTAACGTTAGTCGTTACCACTTAGGTTAAAGTGGAGCATAACAACTAGTTAAAATAGAATTAGTACTGAAAATTATAATGTTTAGACTGTTATGTCCAGTGCGTTTGTTTGCGCTATAGGAAATAGCAACATTATTATTATTATTATTATTAAACAAATTAAAAGAGGAATTACTAATTTCACTATTATTAATACAAAGAAGTATCTATATTCGTCATAGGACCACTTATAAAATATGTATGTTAAAACAATCCATTGCGTAGGTCTAAGATCTCATTTATATATAAAATAAATCACCCAAAAACCAGGCAGATTTACAGAAGTTTTGACAGCAGGCAACCCTGTGAACTCGACATATTGGAAAACAGAAGTCAATTTAAATTCATTTGCAAAATTCGTCGGAGCCGCTGGAGGGTACAGACCCGCTGTTTGCGGGGAGGGGGGGGGGGGTAAGCTGGGTAGTTATGAGATTCAAGCACCGGGTTACCTAGAGACTGGTGGAATTTACACTGTACTGTGTTTATGTAAAGTTTGATTGAAAAGTGTAAAGTACAAGTAAGTATTTAGCAGAAGTGTCTCAGTCATGGTAGTGGTAGAGTTGAAGCAAGTGTAAAAGTCGTATTATGAGTATCATGTCACAGAGTTATAACATGTAAGTAATTAGTGTGAGTACTTACTCGAAAAGTGTAATTACCTAAATAGATTATATTATTGTACATAACGAAAATTATAGCGATCTATTACTTTGGCGATAAATAAGAATAATAAGTATAAAAGTTAAATTAATGTTGTGGATTTATGAATGTACTTAGTTCTTTTGTAGAGAAAACATAGTGTACATAAACGCAGTCTGCAGTGAAATTACACCTCGTTTGCTGTAAATTACAGTTTTACTGTGATGTTAGAAGGCGCATGAAAATGGAAAGACTGTTATGTCAAGTCTTATATTCAGTTAGTACAAGTTACTGATTGTAGTCGAAAATGCAAGATTTGGTTGGTTGATAGTGCACTGGACTGGGTACACTCTGTACGGGTTTTGAATTAAAATAACTTTTTAATTCGGTAAACTATAAGAAAAGCTAAGGTTTTTCTTGTCGGTAGATAGACGATAAAAAAGAGAATATAAATTAAAAAATATTGTAAAAGTATAAGCTGCAAGATTAAGAGTTCAGGTCTTTTAATTAAGAAATTAACTTGTATACTTTGCAGTAATAGTTGGAAGTGTTTTTAAACTTTGTGAAGAGTTCGACGCAGCGAAAAAGTACGTATTTTCATGGTATTTTCGATTAAATTCCCAGATAATAATATCTAAGCATGTAGTTTAAGTTTTACCACTATTATTGTTTTTCTAAAGTGATTTTTTTTTCTTTACAAGAAATGGATATGCATTTTCGACTAGATTATTATTTATTACAATCCGTGCGATTTAACTGTCCACCTTATTTCTACGAGACTCTTATGACCCAAAGTGCACATTTAACTCGCACACATTGTATATCGAGAACAATTTTAGTAGACCCATCACAGCAAGACCCTAATGAACAGCAATATAGGGCAAGCGGGTACTCCGGCGGGGGCGCCCATACCAACTACTCACAAACGCTGAAGATGCCTCAATCTCACAAATAGGCCATCAGACAAGTGTCCCAGGCGATTATTGCTCAGTTTCCTGAAATAAACACAAAACTTGTACGACACTGCAAAGTCACCGCGTCGCATTTAGCTGTCATCGCACGGACGACGTAACTTTTGCCTGGCGTTACTTACAAGCGCTCCAACGAGTTGAGCTCGAGGAACGCGTCTCTTTCGATGGTGTGAATCTGATTTTCCGATAGTTGTCTGAAACAAAAGCAAGAATTAATACCTATCTAAACAATCTTCGCGTCTTGTTGGGAATCAAAACCAAGTATACCGAATTGAGAAACAAAACAACAATACCACTTGTGGGTTTATAAATACATATTAAAAATCTACAACGTTTCATTACTCTATCGAATAACTCTATACTAATATAGGTACTAAGCCCCAACTTCACAAACGAGTCAAACCAACGTTTAATGCTGAGCTACGATTTTAGATCTGTCTATCCCGGTTCTAACATTGAGCGAGAGAGGGGGATAGAATCTGTGTTTTGTGCAAAGCGCGTTTCAAGAAGTTTAGTGAAATCGGGACTAAAACATTTAAAACTTACAATATTTTCAAATCCTTTAAATTTTGAAAGTCGCTTTGGAAGACGATGCTTATGTTGTTCCCTTGCAGGTCTCTGAAACAAAGAATATCATTTTATTATTACAATTCTGTATTTACTTAAAAGCAATCGGAAAACATGATATTGAGTAAATTTGCACTTCGAAGTTTCGTAAGAGGTTTCATAATAGCGCCTAAAGTGTTTGAGTGATCGCCACCGACATGCTAATTGCTTAAAAGGACCCATTACTTGAAATAGTTTGAAGTGTGAGCCGCCGCCAACTAGGAACTAGTTCGATTGAAGTTAAATTTGCCTCAGGGTGTTTCTGTTTGGTGGTGTATGTATAGATTGGATACCAACTACAATAAGAGAAAACTCACAACTGCTAGTAACAGGATTTATACACAGAATACCTTTGACTATGGAAAATAGAGAGCAGAATAAAAATACATGCATATAATCACTGTTTGAGATTTTTTTTTATTGCAACTACTGACTACTCTTTGACGATAATTTTGCTAGTATTGAACGATAGAGAACTATTGGACAGTTCCAGTTTTCAAAGTTAAGTAATATGTAATGTATGTTTATGTAATTTTTTCAGTCCGTTAGGGTCAATTATTAGCACCGGTACGAAACGAAAGGATAGCTATTAAAAATTAAACTTTTTCATTACACAAGAAGATACACATTTATTTCTAAGAGTTCGAATGTCCTGTTGCACCGCGTTGCACAGCGCATGTGCAGTGTATGACTGATGTCACATGAAACAAATAAATGTTTTATTATTATTATTATTATTATTATTAAACGTGTATCTTTTTGTGTAGGGAATAAAGTTCATTTTTAACTAGCTGTCATAAAAATGCAGAGCCGCGTCACGTATCGTCGCGGTGTGACCTGACCCTTAGAGTTTGTGATTGACTGTGAATGAGTTAATGAGTTTAGTACACATCGATCGGTAATAAAATGCAAAGCGAGTGCGAGCCGTAAAGTTGTGTGCACTAATTAGTTCCAGGTTGTCGCGTGGGAAACCGTTTGATAAGCACGGACTCAAGTAGTAGTAATACCACCGCTTTACCCTGCAACAATCAAAGTTCTATCAGCGACAGTCGAGAACCTTACCATTTTAACATTAAAACACAGTTTCAAATAATTAAGAAATGATAAAAAGAAGTAGATATACTTTTAAAAGTATTTACAATGTTATAAACACACACGAAAATAAAAATATATCGATCAGGAACATCCCTATTCATATTCGGCAATCAATGTTTGTTTATAGCTGTTAATTATTGTCGGATGTCGATAGATCAATATAATATTATTGCGTTGATTAATTCAATTACGTTCTCACAATATGAATATTGGATGTATATTGACTTAATTGCACTCGTAATTATTGGATCAACGTAGTAGAGTTGGGACTGTATCGATAGACTCCCGATAAAAAGTCGATGGTAATAATAATAGCTCCACACATTGATTTCGGTGACGGTGGTTGGTTTCATTGAAACCATACTAGCTACGTAGGAGTCATTTATAATGCCCAAGTGTGTGCGCAATACATAAGAGCATTTTCTCTTTCTTTACTCTCGTAACTCAGTAGGACGGATGGCCAACACGACTGGCGATCAGACGCAGGACCGACTTTTTACATGCTCATCCCACTCATAGATCATCTTTCTTGTCAGACAATTAGGTGATCAGCCAGCATTGCCCTAAGCAGACTTGAAAGCATGTTTATTGTTGTTCCAACGCGGGATCGAACCCACGACCTCCGAGAGCGAGAGCCAAGTTCTAAGCCACTGGACTACGAGGTGCCTAAGTCGATACTATCGACTATCGATAAAGGTACGTGTGAAAATATATAGAATGATTGCTTTAAATGTTTTATATTTGCCTTTTCGTCAGTCCTCTAAATTCATAAAGGGTTTTAAATATCTATATCTATCCTTACTTAATATTATAAATGTGAAAGCGTGGATGTTTGTTACGCTTTCACGCAAAAACTACTGAACGGATGTCGATGAAATTCGGTATGGTAGTAGTTTAGACTCTGGATTAAAACATAGGCTACTTTTTATCCCGAAAAAGTAGTGTTCCCGAGGGATACTATACTTACGCGGGCGGAGCCGCGAGCAAAAGCTAGTACTAATATAAAATATTATAAAGAGGAAAGGTTTGTTTGTTTGAATGTTTGCATTGAATAGACTCCGAAACTACTGGACCGATTTGATGAAATTTGGCACAAATATAGAGTAGACCACGGGGAACATATTCCACTTTTTATCGCAGAAAAATGTACGGTTCCCGTGGGATTTCTTTTTGCGCGCACGTTTTCGTGGGCAAAACCTAGTATTATATAAGTATAAAAGAGAATGTAGGCGCAGAATCTATTGTCAAATAATTCTAGCGAGAAAATAAAACTATATCGATATTAGATTTTGTTTTTGACATCACTATTTCTGGGTAGGTTGCGTAATCACCAGTAATTCGGCTCGATGGCCAATAACTGATAATAAACTGATTTATTTCAATCGCCACGACAAATTTCACGCTGTAATCCACATTTTAATTAAAAATCAAAAGCAAATTAAACTATCCCACTAATTTTATAAACGTGTAGGATTGTAAGGATTTTTTACGCTTTTGGCTTTCGCAGCTAAACGAATTGAAATATAACACATATTTTTTATGCTTGATAACATAATTTATAAGCTACTTTTAATCCAATTAACATAGTACAATTTTTTATGCTTGATAACATAATTTATAAGCTACTTTTAATCCAATTAACATAGTACAGTTTCTGCAGAAAAGATATAGGAAAGATAGATACATTCGTATTAGATATTAGCTGGTGCCCGCAGTTTCGTTTGCGTAGAACTAACGGAAACGGAACCCTATTGTTTTAAACGGAACCCTGAGATAAAAGTAGCCTGAGTTACACCTAATATCCTCAGCTATCTGCTAGTGAAAGTCCCGTGAAAATCTGTCCAGATTCCAGCCTCTTCAGATATTAGTCTGAACAAATAGACAGACGGGCATAAAGACAGGCAGACAGACAAACGGACAGACACCAATTTTTAAAATTGAATTTTAATACGGAAGAACCGTATAACACATATGAAAGTATATACGGTACTTCCGATCAAAAATCATATGCATTAAGTGAAAAGCTGTTAATTTAAAATTACAATCAGACATTTAAATTTTATTTATTTGTATAGATATTGATATTCACAAAGTTTCACAGTTATGAGTAGGTAAGTGTGGGTAAGGTAAGGTAAGTTTCTATTTAATTTCTCCACTCTATGACTTAGATTTAACGAGTTAATAACCTTCTTATTTCGTAGCTGTCGGTTAAATAATTAGTCTGGTAAGGTCCCGAAACTCTCGTTTCATTAAAAGTTCAGGACGAGTACTGTCGCGCTCACAACTCATTCATTAATTTCATTCAAGATAAATTGTTTTTTAAACAGCCGCCTGTTTTTATAATTAATTAGCTTCCGTACTTAAGCTGACTCAATTATAATTAATTTTGCTTTTTTTTATATTATGCTTTGTGGAATTTTCTGCTTTGAGCGAAAAATATTTTGATATGATATTTATAGGTATTATTGTAATGACCAACTTTAACTAGAGAATAGGCTACTAATTGTAATTTGTCTGAACACTGTTACAGGACCTTATTTGAATTACCTTTATTCCTGGGTACAGACTACAGATTATGTAAACCACTGTCCGCCCATTTCCGTCTTTCGGATTAATTTCTTATAATTATTATTGCATGTGACAATGCGTTCTACAAAATTGTTATTTTTATCGAACACAACATATTATATTTTTAATTATAAATAAAATAACTTTATGTATCCATTTTTTTTTTGTAAGTACTAAGTACCTACATAGTTTAATCGACACTAAAAATGTATTAAGTATTTTGGCCGCTGTTCTCAGACTCTCCCAAATGCTTCCATTCTTCTCTACTTAGTGCTACTCTACTAAATATAGTATAAAAATATATATAATATAAAATACTAAATACTGAATAATATTATTATTATCTTTTAATTTCTAGGAGTACATACCTAAAACAATTAATATTAAATTAATTTATAGCACTTATATGCGCGTCTGTATTTTGTATCTATACTCCTCTCTGAGTTAGGAATTTGCGAGCGTTTAAATAGTTTCAGTTTCTCCTCTGAGGGCTGAGGAGTTTTGGGGAGGACCGGGGAGTTCCGAGGAGGGAGGCTCCACTAGACGGTATCCAGCTAATGGTATTAAGCTTTCAATTATCACGAGCCGCGTGAGTGATACCTCCGGGAGTATCTGAAACTCATCGTTAGATATTAACACTGAAGTTGATTGACAGTGTCTGTTTAATAACTGAACTTTAGTTTATTATTCGAGGATCGATGGATTGTAAATCTTAACGCTTTTAAAAAGGAAGTCTAAGCAAAGTTTGTAAAAATGTAACTGCAGTCTTTAAAAATTGTCAATAATCAAAATTGTTTTATTACGTATTGTTAATAATCAAAAGTTAAAAACGATTACCCGACTACGTAAATTATATACCCTATGTTACCCGGGCCATTATTACGAATCTTTTGAGACTTCATTCATTAAAATATTAAAATCAGCGTAGCATCTAAAGTACTAATCTGATTAATTAATATCAAATTAGTAGCTGAGACGCTACGGTGGAACAAATATTCATGTAACATACATCCATACGTTGACTGCCAAAATCTTTGCCCACGGGTAAAGTCGGGAAAAATGTTTCATTACCTAATGCCGATAAAATGGGTGATAAACCGAAATTCCTTTATCTTGCAAGCTGCAACGATTTTAGTAACTTTATGTATCAACTTATAATACCTCGTTACTCCTTAAGGACGAGTTCCAAATAATAATTCTCATCATGGGTAAGAGACAGTGCACGTGGCGTACATATCTTTTTCAATTTGCTGAATGGCGGGCGTGTGGATATAAATTAATAACTTTGACCAACGAGCCGCATTGCGCTAGCTGGAGCGCTTCCAAAAATCAGCTGCAGACGGGGTGTCCATACGTATGGATTTTTAGAGAATGGTATTTATATTAAATTGTCTACATAGAAATTACTAACTATACCAATAGACCTAGTCAATACAATCATTAAGACATACAAATAACTCCAGATGTTGTGCTTGAGAAAATTTAAGTTTATGTAAGATGTAAATTACGGCCAAAACGGCTCATGTTCGTAATTTTAATCTTTAGTATGCACAATTTATTTTAATGAATTTTTAAAACATAAAAACAAAGTATATGATAGCTAAAAAAGATAGAGATAGAGATAGCTAAAGAAGATATTTTAAATTCAACACGTGCTTACTGAAATAATAACGGTACTCATGTCCTCTATTTTCCAGTAACATAGTCACCCTAGTAGGTCCTGCGAATACAAAAGCCGTTGGTATTCTGTGTATCCCGGGCACGTTTCTGCCGCGCATTTCAAATTGTTTGGACTGAAAAATACTCTGCCAGGTGGCTACATGCCATCCTAGGCCCTAGCTGGAATAGACGCAAAGGATATTATCATTATTCCTGTATCATCAAAATTTATGGACGCCTTTCCGGATTGTTCCTAGATTCTAGAAGTAAATTTTATTTAGTTAATCCTAGAACTTAATTTATTAAAAGCTTGCTTATGGTAATGCATTGATTTAACCTATGGATGACCTTGGGAAACCTTGCATTGATTTAAAAGAGGGTAGTTATAAGTTTGACGTGCCTTTCTGTCTGTGTGTCTCTCCATGGCATCGTAGCTCCTAAACGAAAGGTCCGATTAAGATGCGGTTTTTTTGCCTGAATGCTTGGCATGATCGAGAGTGTTCTTATGCATAATTCATAATCATGTGCTCGCTCACTGCTCGACATTTCGGGGGTTACTTAATTTTTTAAATATTGTTTTGTTACTTTCAAACACTTTTGTTACTTTTAAATCACTTTTATTCATACAAGCTACTTTTTATTTGTTTGTGTTAGTTAATGCATCCTCTTCTTAGTTTTAACGACGATGACGGTTTATGTTAGGAACATAAGGAAAGTACGATCGCCTACCGATCCAGTATACCACTTTTCGACATTATAGTAATAAGGTTCAAAAGTGGTACACCGGATCTGTCCGCAACTGTACAATGTACATACATATTATTGTCATAAAAATGTATTGTTTTCTATTGACGTCTTCGGCATCTAAAACTGCCCCGGGGCAGGGCAGTCGAATGTATACGGAAATAGCCGAATATCAATGTCTAAATATGTGCTAATAGTATCTATATTGTCAAATATACCTAAGTATATGAAATATGGGACTGTAGTGCTTCGTGAATTGGTTCCCGATGACTATTTCCGTAGCTATTCAACTGCCGTGCCCCATGGCGGTTTTAGATGCCGAAAACGCTATAATATGTTTTACTCGTGGCTGTTCAATTCATTATGAATTAGGCACCTATTGTTACTGCAAAAACAAAACTCATTGACGGCAAGGGGTAACATATTCACCTGAAGAGATTCCGCTCTGTTCACCAAATCTGTTCCGTTAACCAGCTTAAATAGGGGACTTTAAAAAATTAAATCAATAAGAGCATCCGGAAACGACGGAAATGGGAAAACAGTGGGATTCTCACCCCATTTCAATTAAACGCGCCCGTTTGTCGGACTTAGTCATCCGGAAAATAAGCGGTTTTTATTTACCGTTAAATCTGTTCTTTTTTTTTCGGGTGATATTGCTGAGGTCGGCTGTGATTTTAGGATTGCCATTTGGGGCTTTTTGCATTTTCGCATTTTCCTTGTTATTTTCTTGGTCGGATAATAAAGCAATTTGTAGCATTTAATGGAGAATTGCCAGGATTTTATAATTTTTTTATGTAAATTCTTTGATTTAGATAAAAACTTCCAGAAGCTAGTAGTATACAGGGTGCATTTTGTTTCCGATTGAAACATAATTTAACCCAACATTAGATCTACAATATTACGTAGGAAATAACAGCATCGCAAAAAAAATACGTAATTTACAGAAAAATAATATGATTAACATTTCCTGACAACTCTCACTACCCCTCGTCAAGCGCCCGCTATTATATTTTATATTTTATAGGATAGTCTGGTCAAAACGTCTAAGGCGAAATGTTATATATTATTGTAACGAGAATGGAATACTGATTACGCTCCTTGAATATGTATATATTTTTGTTTTGAAGACTTCCTATATATTTTATTATTCACGAAATAATCTGAAAGTTTTGTTTACATACTTTTTGTTATTAACTTTGATTGATAATATTAATTATTTCAAAAGTTTTTGGTTTTTGAAGGCCTATAAGTAACGCACGAGTAAAGCATGTCCAGGCCTGATAATCGTCATTGACCTTTCACATGAAAGCTTAAACCATAAAAATCTTTTATATTAAGCGCATTTCCCTATGTAGTCGGTTAAGCTTTTAGCGCGGGCTGGGGGGCGCGGCAAGTTGAACCCGTCCAGAAAGAGTTGCCGCGGGACACAGCCTTATATTACCAGTGTGACCTTGATAACTGTATTTTAGAAGACTTACGGTTAGCCATTGCCATCCAATGAGGCAATGCTATCAGTTCGCTAGGTACTCTGCCAGGTGGAGACGACCTGGGAAAGTTTTTCTATTTATAGATATTTTTAGAGATAGTCATAGTTGTAGATAAGTCTTCTTTTTTAGTATAAATTTTTGGTTTATTTTAGATTACTATTTGGCTGTATATAGTATTTTAATAATAGAAAAGCAAATTTTAAAAAATATTAATAAGAAAAGAAAGACCAAGCCGTTAGAAAAGAGACATAACCTGCATTTACCCGTTTTCCTATAATTAGAATAGATATCAACATAATGTACAGCGATCCATTTCAATCAAAGTGTTCTAGTTGCCGTTAATGATGAGGGTAAAGAAATCTATAATATCGATATAAAGTATTAGTTATGGAGAAGATAATTTATTATTAGACCCCACGTGAAGTGTTGAACTACCGTTGAAATACGCCTACTACTCGTTACACTCACACAAAAACAAACAAACTAGTCTTGTTTTTTTTTTTTGTTTTTTTTTTTTTTGTATTCACAGGGAGAGTTTACCCTATTAAAATGCAAGAAATAAGCAACTTTTTGCCAGCTACGTCAGCATTTACATTAACAGTTATCTCATTATTGAAGATTAACCTGTATGTATGTATGTGTCGACGATTGAGGCTAAAATCAACAAATCCTAATGGTCTAATGAAAAATAAAATATAAACAAAGCAACAAAAAAACAAAATACGTTTCAAAATAAGTCTATGACTTATTTACTTATTTACTTTACTGGTAAAAAAATCGATTATTTTACCCTTTTCATAATAATAATGCTTATCGGTCAATATCATATGCAGGATAATATGGGTATGCAAATTCCTTCAAACGTAGTCACCCTACAGTAAGGAGTTTACGCCGATCTAGTATCACATCGCCTTGAGGTACTCCCTATTTCTCTCTACAGACATACCGCTGTCTATATCTCCCTATACCGCTGTTTATATCTCCCTACATCTAACCTATCTATAGAGATACTGTCTGTTTGTTCACTCGCATTTTAATGGACTTCTTGCATGGAATATTAAATATTAACCTCCTTTCATGATAAAGGCGAATTGTTTTTGAGGGTTCCGTTTCTTATTGTGGGAGGGTAACATTATGAACTTGTGAATGTGTGAATTTGTGTTTGTGCATTTTTCAGTTTAGGGATTGAAGATGTTGTTGCAAAATCTTTCTTAAATCTAATGAAAAGAAGGTCTAAAAAAACTATATTATAGTGAATTCATTGAAGAAAATAGTGTTTTTTACAAAAAAAAACTTTAGTTTATACGATAAAATAAAATAGTGTTTTTGCTACTTAGATTAGGTTGAAGTAAATTATGAATTATATAGAACTAGCTGTTGCTCGCGGCGTAAGTATAGTATCCCTCGGGAACACTACTTTTTCGGGATAAAAAGTAGCCTATGTTTTAATACAGAGTCTAAACTACTACCATACCGAATTTCATCGAAATCCGTTCAGTAGTTTTTGCGTCAAAGCGTAACAAACATCCACGCTTTCACATTTATAATATTAGTAAGGATTTACAGTTCGTAGAATTTACAGTTCGTAACAAAGCACAAACTTATGTACACATTACAACATAAACGATGCGTGTATGTTGATGAAAGTACTTAAGTAGGTACTTTTTTGCTACACAATAAAGTCAACTCCAATTCAAATGTCATAGATACTCAAAGGGAAGAAGATTACGAATTAATATTCCGCTCAATAAGCCTATCTGAGGAAAGAGTGAGTAAATAATTAATGAACGAATGACTGAACAAAAGGAACAAAATAAAATCTCATATTTTACTAAGTGCGCAATAGTAAGGTAATCGCGTGTAAGTCGAGACAAAGAGGATTGATGTACCATAGCGAATTCCATTCAACATCCGTACGCACAGCGCAGATCACTTTCGTGTAGAGACATTAACCAGACTAATAATAAAGAAGAAACATTTATTTGTTTGCATTGAATATGCTTGAAAACTACTAGACCGGTTTTGATTCAATTTGGCACAGATATAGTGTAGACCACGGAATAGGACTTAGGCTACTTTTTAGGCACTGTATGACTGTAGGCACTTCTTCGGGAGAAGAAGTGCCTACAGTCATACAGTGTTCTTGTGGGATACTGTGTTTACGCGGAGCCTTTTATAGAGTTCATTAAAATATTACTGGAAAAACTTTCTATTCTGAATTTAAATAATCTGTTTTTGGTTTATTTAAAGTTATTTCCGCCTGAGTCTTCCAGGATGTCAGATCTTGCTATACTAATATATTCACGGGCAGCTTTTAATACTGTAGCTATCTAGTTTTAATATGTAAGCTTCTTTATCCGCCCGCATGTGTCACATCAACAATTAATTTTCAATAATTTAATCAACATCTAGGTACATTTTCACGTTATAAGGCATGGCGGTAAGCCCTCGTACCCAGGAGAGTATTTTTGTGGTCGCGACAGAAAAAACTATACAAATAGAACTCTATTTACAGTAGAGGTTTTTCTATCGCGACCACAAAAAAACGCTCGTGGGATCGTAGCCTAAACGAGCAGACGGATCGTCAGACGGAAAGTGAGAACGGACTGAACATTGGACACCCGCAATTCTGTCTCGAGTTTGTCCCATTGAACTATTGAATGAATCGTTCACTCATTCACAATAGTTTGTAATCTCTGTATTCGTTTACACTGTACAAGACAGGCGGCGGTATGTAAAGCGCCCACCCCCTCCCCCTCTCCGCCCCGCCCCGCCCCCGCCCTGCGATGTTACAGTTTGTATAAAATGTACAACAACCCGCAGAACACGAGGGAAAATTTGTGAACAAGAGGTGAATGAAATATCTAATCAGTCATAGGTAAGTAACTAGTAAGTTTATTTTTGTCAAACCAATTGATTTCTAAATTCCCAACAGTTAATTCAAAACTCATAAAGTCGAGACTAGAGGCTAGAGAGTAGAGGAAAATATAGTGTAAAACCAATTGTTCTATAGTAAATTTAAAAAATTAAGTAACCCTTTGATTTACCTTCGAATTTTCAAGCAGTGAGCGAGCTGAAGTCAAAGACAAATTTAATTTTTTTTATTAAAATTTGGTATTAGTATATTTTTATACACTTTCTGAACGTCGGTCTGCATGATGCCTACCACCGCGCCGGTTCGGGAACTGGCCCGGCGATAAGAACCGGCGTAACAAACTCGCGCGGGGCTATCTTTTATCAAAAAGATGGAAAATTGTTCTTTTAAAAATATAAAAAAGGCATATATAACAATGTTATGACTAAAAATACATAACAAGAGTACAATAATATATGAAAATTTAGATGTATCCTTGCAGCTGGCTACCTCATTCCCAAGGTGTGCTATCATTCATAAAATCATTAACTTTAGAATAGGCTTTAGCACACAAACGTTCTTTAACTATTTTTTTTTTATTTATTGATTGATGATGAATTATACCTAAGAAGCTTTAAACAGAAAATACTAGATTAAAATCAATTCATCCATTTGATAGCTACGGGAGCTACGATGCCACGAACAGACAGACACAGACAGACAGACACGTCAAACATATAACACCCCACTGTTTTGGTCGGGAATTAAAAAAGAAATAGAAGAGCTGTTCAACAGAAGTCGAGTGTAATTGACACAAAGGCCTATTTTAAATAGTAGAAAAATCTTGTAAAAGATATCTTTAGTTTTATGAAATGAAATACTTGTCAAGGTGCGTGGAGTCATTTCTCAATAATAAATATGGACACACATTATTCGACAAAATATGAAAAAGTTTATTAATAATCTATACCCAAGCTAATGGATGTAGGTAATTCATTTATCTAGACTCTAGAGGTCGCCCACAATAATTTATAATATTACAGTTTTAAGCATGAATTTAATAAGGGTTATTTTGCCTCTTAGACTAGAAAAAATATTTTAATGTTGTGACAGATTGACAAACATTCTAGCTGTCAAACGCACGGTTGTATGTTAATAGTCGGAGGTAGTGTGTGTTGTTATTATTTTTGTTAATTTTATGTATCTCTAAGCATTATTATTTTAAAAATATTAGCTTTCTAGTGTGGCTTTTTCTTAGCCAAATATCATACTCGCTCAGTTCGCACAATTCTCGTAAAACTCTAGTGAAAGTTTTTGCTTATTCTTCCCAGCCAGTTCAAATAAAATCTCCGGTTAATAAGATTGTAGCGAGTTCATAGCCCGCGAGGAACCACAAGTCTCTCGACACAGTAATTATAAGCAATTAATAATAAATTCAACTATGCTCATAATGTAGGGCCATAATGTGGTTCATGGTACAGGCGAGTCAACAAGTGTTACAAAACAATTTGTTAAATTTAAAAAACACATTTTTAATGTTTTTTACATCATCATGTATTTTTTAAATACTGTGTAGATGTAAAAAGATTATTTTTTTACCTTTAACTTAATAAGCAGTCTGACTGCTGTTTTATAAAAATACTTATAAATTAAAATTTAATATTGTACAGAACCGCGTAACTGAACATGTAAATGTACTGAAACGCAAAAATCAAAAGTAAGTACGTAATCTTTCATTTTTTTTAATAAAGATAAAAGGAACGTACTTCATATTAGTTATTCTAAGTCTGTACTCTGTAGCTAGTGATCCACTCTGAAAATATATAAAATTCTGTCACAAAAATTGCTATTTTGTACAGTTCACTCTTGCATAATATAACGCGCACGCAGCACATTAAAATTTAAAAATACAGCTATTTTAGCTAAGTGAAATACAGCTGTATTTATAAAATTTAAATATATATTTTTACTTGTCATCCTTTATTTGAAGCAATGATCCTAAATATATACTTATTTAGGATCATTGCTTCCAATAAATGATGACAAGTAAAATTACAACGGAAAACCTTTACGCTACTTAGTACTTATCCAATTATAAGGATTATTTTATTTGAGTACCTAATTGTCGTGAAATGTATGTGCGTAATATCATAATCTGCGTATTTAGGAAAGAAAAAAGAAAGAACAGAAGTTACGATAAATTCGTCAGAGAATTTACCTACGCTTCGAGTAAATGAAAAAAATACAGCTGTCAATGCAAAAGTTACGCTAAAATACATTCAGCTGTCATTTAAAAACGAATTTGCAAACGCAGTATGCCAACTAGTTTTATTTTGTTGTGATAAGGATATCTTGAGAGTGAGCACATTGAAAATGTGTGTTAATCGACTTCAATATAAAACAAGTTAACAAAGTGAGACCAGTTGTAATCGAGTCATTAATGTTTAAGTGCAGTTAAAGGTAAGGCAGTTAAATAATTTCAGATAAAGAATTGAGATAAAATGGTTATTGAGCACTTGTAATTATAGTTGAGTGTTCAATATTTTTGCGGAATGGTAATATCCCTCTATATCAACTGATATTTACAATTTTTTATGCATTGTTTATTTAAGGCATAGACAGATAACTTTATTTACTGTGGACTTTTTATAGTCTTACGTTGGAATTCTAAAGTTATAAAATACAATTTCACAAGGAAACCCCTATAGGTATAGAATTGAACAGCTGCTAAGAGGCTACGAGCTCGACTTCTCTTGGTTAAATTAACTATCTTCACAAATTGTCACGCACTTCTTCTAACCCCAAGCTTTTACACACCTAAACGCAAGCACTTTTAGAATAAATTTTAAACACTTTTCGTGTCGAGTGTACTCGGTCCGCCCCCGAATCTATTGAAGTATAAAATATAGAGTAACTAAGCAGCAGATACATTTGATTTCTGACGTCGTATGTTTTGATATTTTAATTGGAAAGTATATAATAAAATAGTTTCTATAATTTAACAAGCCTGGTTTTGATTAAGTATTAAATATTTATGTAAATTTATATGCATATTCAGAGGTTTTTGTAGTTTACTCCATACGAAACGATTTTCATATATAAGCCTATATTTCATATATTTATATGAAAATAACTATGGGAATATAAATAAAATCGAATTAACGATGTCACGCGGTCACACGATACGGTGTCACACGATGTTAGCCGAAGATGCGTCGGTCGCTGTACATTGGACACGAAATTTTACTTTTTAGAGCAAACTCCAGTCGTGCGCGGAGCTGACACACACACTTTTATTTACTACAATTTTAGTTCATCTCTACTCTAACATAGTATGGTAGTGTGTTAAGAAAAGAAGAAAGTTACCGTCTTGTTCAGTTTTACAAGTTTTAGAAAATATTTTACATTCTTAATTAAATAAGTTAATTGCTACAAATATGAAGACCTATTTCACTTCTAATATATATATATATTATTATTATATTATACATTATTATATTAATACGTGAAGAAAAAACTTTCAGTACAGTTTTACGAAAATTGTGCAACCGGAGGATTATAAAGTTTAGCCAGTAAATTAAAGTTAATGTGGCGGAAGGTGTGCAGAAAGTTAATATACTTATTTTTTACTAGCTGACCCGGCAAACTTCGTACCGCCATATTTTTTTGCCGTCAATTTGCTATCGTTTTTTTTTTTTCATACTATGTACGTTCTCCTGACAATAACGAACACATAAAAGAAAGTTTTACCTAATTTAGTGCAGTCGTTTGAAAGTTATGCGCGTACAAACATTTCGGTAATTCGTTTTTATTGATATAGCTATTGCTTCGAAATACATAAAGTTATTAAACAAAACAACAACACTACTGGTAAATAAAGGGTTAAAAAACATGTTAAAAATATTTTATTTCATTTAGAGCCCGTTTCACTATTTTCTTATAAGTGTTGGATAGCATATTGGGAAGTTTTCTCACTGCAACAGGGCCTCAACTTTTCGAGGCAAATTAATGTTTTCAGCGTTAATGAAATAAGTAATTTTCTCTGCACTTTCCTTAATCTCTGTCAAGGAACATTATATTACAGAGTCCAGAAAATTCCTCCCCTTGCGGAACTTATGGGATTTCGCACGTTCCAGTGAGAGGGAGGGGGATATTGTGCGAGCAAGAGGAAAAGTCGCGCGACCAGCTTTTGGTCCGTATTCGCATAGTAATAAGATCGAAATGTGGTACAATGGGTCTGTCGGCAACCATACATTCGATTGGCATTCCTATCGGCTGATAGTGATAGTTGATAGACGTGTTGATGGCATCGTATGTGGAAATTGCTAGTGGATATTACTTGATCTGTTCTATTGTATGTTAAATATTTGTCCGTCATTCTGTTAAAAGTAAATCGACGGGTTCTTTAAAGTTAATGCAATCCTTATATCGCTTTACCATCGTAAGTTTGTACGCTCGCAGGGCTAACACACAATTCAACCTAGCAATAATTTGCAGGAACAGAGATTCGAGATTTGTTTTTGAACATTTTTGTTTAAACATCGACCGTACATACCTATTATGTACTTTACAATAAGAGTAAGGACTCTGGTTGACATAAGCTGTCCAACGCCTAGTAGTCATGAGTCCTAGGGGTTAGTAAAAAACAACATGGGTAACAAAAGCATACACAGAGACGTAGACAGTAGTGGCGAAGGCTGGTTCAATAGGTAGGGATTTGGACAAGGGTCTTAAAAAGGTAAGTGAAGCCGATAAGAATGGAATTATAGGAACCCCACGCCTCTAGTAGATCGTGGTGTACTCACAGGTCAAGGGCGTAGACGGGCAGCCGCCGTGAAGTGTACAGCAGCGCCCGGGGTGGCAGGAGCAGGCTCGGGTATGTCACTACACTAGTAGTCAGTGTTGTACTCACAGGCGATGGGCGTCAACAGGCAGCCGGCGCGGCGTGTGCAGCAGCGCCCGGTGCGCGCAGTCTGCGGCCCCGGGGCGGCAGGAGCAGGCCCAGGGGCAGCCCAGCGCGGCGGTCAACAACGCCGCCGCCGCCACCAGCAGCACGAGCACTCGCATCGTACCCACGAACTTTAAGTCATCTGGAACAATGACGTACAGCTTAGAAAATAGAAGGACTTTTAGCCGGAAGAAAATGTTATAGGTCGGAAACATTTTTCGTCGCACACATATGCATTCTTAAGATTTGGAAGTATCTATGTGTGGAAATTGACAAAGCTTACCATCAGACATGTGTATACCTATTTGTTTGTCCCTATATAACGTCCCTATACCACAGAGTAATAAATAGTTACTACGTAACAGATACACCACTCCCATACAAAAGCGAAAATCCTACGCTATAATTGCCTACAAAATATTAATAATAATATCTTCTTTTCGCAGCGAGAAAAAATGTACCATAAGTACGCGCACAAAGAGTCGAGATTGTGTTTCCGGCCGTGCGACTCACGTTACACGTGAATCACGCGTGCCATCGCACGATAGCGCCAGAGTTGTACCTATGAGGATTATTGTAATTTATTTGTCAATCAAATATGTTATAAAAGTATTTATTACATTTTTAACCTTTATTGAATTCTCGATTATTAAATTTTATAGTTAAAAATATCCTAAATCGCTTAAATAATTTTTATAGGTATATAATAATAAGGAAAACAGCAAAGCAGATAAAAATCAATAAATTCTGAAATAAGTAAGTATTCTAATTTTTAATTATAAATTATTATTATTTTATAATAATTAATAATTTTAAGATCGCTCTTGCTATTTTTTTCTGACTGGAGGCGGTTTCCTATAAGAAAATCTTAAGCAAGAACTAAATGCCTACTAAAGAAGTCAAAAACTACTAAATTTAGTTATTAAACTACTACACTACAAAATAATTACATGGCATTTCGATGCGAGTGCGAGTGTTCTGGCGGGCGTGCGGCGGCCCTTTGTCGATTGTCTCGTAAGTGACACGCCGAGCGGTAGGCAAATAACGCGTGTTCTTGAACGAGTGAGGAACCCACAAAGAAGCAGCTAAAGACTTAGAATGCGAAAAGGATTAAAAACGTAGTATACTAGCATATGCCCGCAGCTCCGTCCGCATAAATCAAGTATACCACGGGAACACTGTACTTTTTCGGGATACAAAGTAGCCTATGTGTTAATCCAGGGCTTAAACTACTACCATACCGAATTTAGATAAGCATCCATCCATCCATACATCCATCCATCCTCACAAACTTTCAGATTTATAATAGTAGTAGGATGAGCCGAAGAGTTTTTTTTTTGTAATTTGAGGATTTGTCAGCCATAAGGGTATACAAATAAGGAGATTGACCATAACAGGTCCTGTGTAGTGTGTAAATATTAAAGCGTTCATAGTTGCAATGCAAGTTGTACCCACGCGCGAAGGTCGTTCTGGAACATTCGTGAAGGACAAAAGCATATGAATTCCTGAGAAACTCTGACCTTATATTTAGTTCAAACACAATTTAATTTAAACGTAACAAAGAGACAATATCGTACTATTATGCTACCAAATTAAATGTTATATTTAAGTACCAGTATTAAGAAATGCAATGACAATTCAATTTGCTCGAATTTAATATTTTTATTTACGTTTGGTTTAAATTTTATCTGAACAGAGAATACCAATACCTATAAAGTTAACCATCCCTTCGAAATAAATTTAAGGGCATTTTTCATAATCTACTGTTAACTGTCAGATATCTTATTTGCATATTTGTCTCTATCGCTCGACATAAAGTGAGCAGCGACAAAACTTTAGAATAAGTCATCCGACACTTATTACAAGATTATGAAACAGGCTCATAATATAACGAATTTGTCAGATCTATAATGATGTATTAAAATTGCATCTTCAGTAGAACACTGCAGTAGGGTAAGTTGGGTAATATCGGGCAATATCCATTAAACTCGATAAACCATAAGTGCGGGTTCGATGCCGGATTATCTTGAGTGGTTTCTGCGTTTTATCATAATGACTATTACCGGCCGGTGTTGCTAGCAATAAACTTACAGTTCCACGAAAATCGAATACAAGCTTTTTATGACGAAGACGGATATCTGAAATTATATTAAACTATTATTAAAGACATACATTTTTAAATATGCCGCAATTTTAAACATGCATATTATATTTTATTGTAGTGAAACTACTTTATCGAGGAATGAGAGAACGCATCATGTTGTTTTCTTTCATCGTGTAATACAAATAGGAGTAATTTCGAATTCTAATATCAGATACGCGTAGCGCAGTTACGTAGGCACTTGGATTTTTGATCAATTGGTATCGGGTTCGAATCTTGGTTAGACGAAATATTTTTAATATTTTTTTATCTTTTTCTTTTATAATTTTTATTTTTTTCTCGCACTACTAAAACTCCGAGCAATGCTTGGTCTCCCAGATACTCTAATATAATATGGTTGAAAGCGGTATACCTAGATATTGTTTCACTTCTATCGGCAGTTCATTTTTTATTAGATACAAATGTAAATAACATAAAAAGTAAAATAGTACATAAAATTCCAACTATGAAACAAACAGTTGTCCTAATCTTTTGTCAGTGTCAAAATTCATATCCACTGTATGGCAACACTGAAGCTCAAAATTCAAATATAGAACGGAAATGCGCGCTACATAAAGGTACGTAATGCGTTTGAAAAAACTTACACTTACAGTGATTAATGTTTTACAATTAAAGCCATTTAGCTAAATTATTCATAATGGAGTTCTTCAAACCTTCGGATACTTTTGCCATAGGACCAATTTAAGAATTTAATTATTTAAGACATTAGACACATTTTAACTACGTTTAACTATTTTAAACAATGATTTCAAAACTAAGGATGGGATATGGCCTATGACGTACATTTGACAGAAAAAATCTTCACACAAAAAAAAAGTTACGCCATTTTGATTTCACCATATCTCAAATGTCAAAATGGCCCCAAGCAATCCCAAAAGTGATTATTTCTATTTTGCCACATTTCGCGAGTTACAAACTCTTTACGCATCATAGCTGCATTTTAGCTAAATATTTTCAAAGGAATCAAACTTGGGAAACCAAACGTAGCATGCTGCACGACCCCAGCCACATAGCAGGTCATGCTACGCTTGCAATCATTGTAGGCATATTATAGTAGGAGTTATATACATACTGTACACGGTAGTACAATGTACATAAGTATGTTAAGTATTTTAAAAAGGATCCGCCTTTCTGACAATACTTCAATAAAACACCAATGCTGTTATTGAGGTCAAGTGATGTCACTTGGTTGAGTTATTGAAATCAGATTTACGGGTTCAGTACTCGGAGATAATTGATAATGTACTTTTGTCTGTGTGCGTGTGTTTATGTGTATGTGTGTCACTTGTTACACATGCACACACAGGTATTATTATATGTGTGTAGATCCCTGCATTCCAATTACGACGTCCCGTATGCATAAGTAGGGGTTTATTAAATCGTTAAATTAATAGCCATAATAAATTATTTGTATCTGAATATTAAATAAATATTATTTAGCGGGGCCTTAATAAAGGCAACTTAAGTATAAATCGTTCGTATGGTTTCACAGTTCAAAACATCTTTCTTTTTTTAATGCTTAAGTTTTAAGCTTTAAGTTACTATTTTAGATGCTTAGAGAACATATTGTACCATTTCTCACGCTAATTACTCGAACATTAAGTTTCAATTAAGTCATCGTGAGCGCACTCATTCGTAAATCATTTCATCGCACACAAAAAACCGTCAGACTAAATCTCTTGCCAGCTATTGAATTAATAAAAAAAAAGAAAAGCCATTCAGCTGTCAAACGCCATTGTTCGAAATTTGAATTCACACCTCGTTAGGGTGTCCATGAGAATATTGTGATACTGGGATATTTTAGCTACTAGTTTTTGTTTATAGCTGTAAGGAGCTAAATAACTATGTTAGTGATTTTAAACGAATTCGTAAATTTAACTCCGTTTTGAAAATGAAACTAAAAAAAAATTATAGTTTTTAATACGTTTGGACTTTTGGAGTAGGTAATTTACTTAAGTACCTACCTATATTTTTTAAAATTATTTGAACAATGTGGTCTAACCTCCACCCTGGTACTTATAAGATGACTCTACATTCCGATTTTTCCGAACTTCGTGGTTTGAATTATACCGAAATATGTATACCGAGAACTTATTTGTAAAGTCGACTGGCAAAAACGTATTCATAGAAGGCTTTACTTTGATTATTGTACCCATATCAAAACTACAAAACATTGAACAAGTCATACTAATCTCTATTATGATATAAATAAGATTAAATTTCATTCAACACCTGTATTTCTTTATAATTTGACGAGGAAAGCTGACGTTTTAATTACATAAACAGCATTGATTTCTCTTAAGATATAGACTAACAAGCTATATTCGGCAGGTAATCTTAATTACCTACAGGGTTCAAGTTTTAAAATTAGGGCTGAATAAAAAAAATACCGTCGTATGAAGTCAGCTTTTAATTAGCTCTCTTATTAATTTTTTTTTTTTACAAAACAATACATTACACACTTACTTATTATTATTATTACTACTTATGCTTAGTACTCTTATATGCGAATATCTCTGCTCTACTGCGTGGTTTATGCTGTCTTGCTGTGATAAGTCCGGGTAGATTTTCTTGTTTTAATCTACTTTAAAAAACATGTAGGTGCCGTTAATGCGCGATGGTAGTTGAACTTTCTATATTATTTTCTCGCATGTAACGGTATATTCTTTTGAGTTTAGACCTATATTTTTATTGTCTATTATTTTCAATTCTATCTAAATACATATATGATATCGATGGCGTGCGTAGCTACGTTTTCGTGGAACGTTTTGTTTGACACCGCATTTACGGTGGCTCTCGACTTATTGTTGGCAAGTGACAATGGCGTGGTGAAATCGTATGAAACTTCATTAAAATATCAATCTTTTTTAATTTTGTTTCATATGAAAGGCTTTTGGGCCAAATCAATCTAAGAATTTTGAGTAAATAAATAGTTGTTACTTAATGGGGATATGCGATGAATGTCCAATTCTTTAATGTTGATTTTGTTATATTTAGTACCTGAGTTCTGCCTAATCTGTACCTGCATTTTGTCGGAATAAATGGTTGTGTAATAGGCGATCCCTACATACATGCTACTTACATTTTTGGCCTATGAAATAGAAATTAAATTACCCATAAAGCTGACGCCAAACCGGGACACATTTTGGGACTGCCGCGGCCGACGCCGCAGCCGAAACATCTTTCGCATTCCTTTTGACAGACGTCAATGTCAACATGTTTGCGAAAATTCGAAGCGCTCCCTCTTGAAATATGACCATCGTTATTTTACCTTTTATAAATCTGAGATTTTTACTAAGTTTGATACACATCTCTCCTACGAAGAACTATACCAGATGTCAAAATGTCGTTCTCTTCTTGAATGTGACCGTCATTTTTTCTTACTTAGCTACACGTACAATGTACGGACTTCGGTGTATCAGATGTAAATGAGATACATCACTCCACGCAAATTGAGAACCGAGGGAGAGTAAGTGAGATGGACGGCCGACACGCGCGAGTACTCTGTATCTGTACCGACGGTAAAAAAGATGCCCTTCCATAATGGTAGTAAACAAAACTATAAGTTTTAATTAGTGACAATATGAATAAACTGACGTGCAATATTTTCTTTTTAGCATTATTTTTTCTGAGCCATAATGCCTGTTTTTTTCTAATATAATAAGTCCATCGGATTTACTTTTAGGGAAAAGACTCACTCATGAAAAACTAAAGATGTGTTTGGAGTTTTAAAGGGACCTCGAAAAGATTTACCAGTTATATGTACTAGAGTTTACCGGCCGTTACGTATGTAAGCAATGCTTATGTCAATTTCCATACATTTTTGTTCTCGAACTTCGCCGTCGTAATTAACGATAGCAACTTGGCTAAAGGCTCTGTAGTCTGTACATAATGTTTTTGCAGACCCTACACAATAGGAAATTAACTCTCTGTCCTAGACTAATTGCAGATTTGAACTGATCTAGGTCTCGTTAATGTTATTATTGGCCAATTCGTATATCCTCAGTTGAGCGACAGAACCGAGCAATCTATGGACTATTAGTCAAATGGCCAAGATGTATTTGAATAAGGCTAGTTGGGGCAAGAGGATCGTCATTCTTTACCTATGGGACATCTTGCCCAATCTGACAATAATAAACATCACAATTGGAAATATCTACAATTTTTTTTATAAAATTCTATAACCCGACTACCTAAATTACCCTACGCTACCCGGGTTATTAACACAAATCTATTGACACTTCATTTACTTAAATATGTATAGGTAGCCTGGATTAGTACATAGGCTACTTTGTTTGTTTCATTTCATTTTCTTGTACAAAGTCGCGGTTAACAAGTAGTAGCAACTTAAGAACATACACAACCATTGATTTTTATTGTTTACGTTTGTTTTGTTCTAAGCTTAAGAAATCGATAAAGTTTAAAGGAAAATTATTTCCCTCCGAAATGTATAATGTATGCCATCACGATAACCTTTGACTTAGTTTTACAATGGAGCTTTAATGTTAATTACAAACTAAATTGTGTACCTACTTGTTACAACTACACCTTTCCGCGACATGCGCTTAAAATTTCAATGCCATGTTAACCATTAAGTTTATTTTTCTTTATTAAGATTCCGTACGGCCACGAGTCACGACTACTAACATAACAATAGTTTTCACGATTGCTACAATATAACATAAGGGAACCGCGAAACACCTTTGCAAATGAGACCGTCACAGACAAGATGCAGTAAAAAATGCTCAGATTGAACTCCACAAACCTTTCCAATGTTATTCGTTGGCCGGTACTTTGAGTTTTGGGCCTAAAACGGATGGTCTCCTTTACCACTTCTATTGTATGTAGCATATTGTGTGAAAAGGCCTCAAACGAGTCACCAAGTCATAAGTTACGCGATGTCGCAACAATGAGCATCCTACCATCCATCAGGGCGTGTCACATCTTATCTGGTTGAGATTTATCTGCCGTATTACCATCAAATACTTTCATTACATCCTTCACTGATGCTCGAACCTCCAGATTATAGATTGTTTGATTTATGTTCTAACTTGAAGTACAATAGTAACTCGCCACGAGACCAAATTTAAAAAATACGTCTTTCGGTGCGGTTTTGCTATTTTACAGTAATCATGGTCTTTAAGCTCCAACTTCTGTATAACAATAGACGAGACAAAGACTACTTTTTATTCAGGAAAGATGTTAGATTCCCTTGGAGAAGTTTATTCATTTTGCTACAGAAAAATATACATCATATTAGTTTTGAGTTATCGCTGATATAAATTAAGAATAGGAGAGGCGCCATAATCGATCCCTAGGGGACTCCTACCTTTATAATGTACGAGTTATAACGAAGTCAGGTTTTGATTGATGGGGAAACGCAATGTAACACGATTCGATACGGTGAACTCGTGAACTTTCTTTTAGATGTTGGAATAAATAGAGTGATTGGTTTATTTACTCTAGAGTAAATAATAGGGTTAGTTATTGGAAAAAAGTAGTTAAAGAATTTAAATAAGAAATAAAAACGGGCAGGTGCTTTGCTAAGCCTGCAGAAGGCGAGACACTGTCCACATTTACGTTTTTCGGGCCTCCTCGTATCTTTTTATCCTCTCTCCTCCCTCCTCGGAAGGGCCTTTCAAAAATCTCACCATACGAGCAATGATTATCACATAGATCCCACATAATCAATACTAATATTAACAAAGAGATCATGGGAACGGACTTCAGCAAACACCAGACGTAGCATGTTTGTGTTAATTCCGTGTAAATATTGATCTGCATGAAATCATATACGGGCAAGTAATTGCAATATTTGGGACTGAAGAAAGAGAGGACGATATTCCTTGTCGTAGAACACTTTTTTGCAGTACGGCTGCGTTATAATATGAATCAACGAACCGGCCAAGTGCGAGTCGGACTCGCGTACACCCTACGTACACCCGTACCATTATAACAATATTTTACATTTATTTAGATATGTTATTGATTGAACTTATTATTTAGATATGATATTGATTGTACTGTAGGCTCTTGATGGAAAATATCAGTAAATATCAACCATCATTTCGACGAAGCAAGGATCTCTGAAAACATCAGCAATCAATAAAAACTAATATTTTTGATGAACTTATCTAAATCTTTTACCTTTATTAAAATTGTATAAATCTTTTCAAAACATCTGTACAAATAATCTTATTGAAACTTTATTTTCTTTGTAGTAGGATTTATATTTATATGTACGGTAGATGGAAATTCTTCAGAACCTGCATTCAAATTAAAATGAACCATATTCTTTTGTGTTAAGGTTCGTTTTGGTATTGTTGATTAACAAAGTTCGGTGACCACATTAGGTGCTGGGGTCAAATCCACGGCTATCGTAGCGCATGCCTTCATCTGATCCGTTCGTGACAGGGGTTGTCAACATTTCTTTTACATGTTATCTGAACTGTCAATAAAATGACTGATAGGTGTGGTAAATCTAATTAAAGGGCAGGGTTGAAGGCTTTAAGCGTTCAGAATTTGTTGTTTATTTTATCTCGTTTCATAACGTCAAAAATATAGTTAAACTGCTTTAGTCAGATTATTGTTGCTGCCTTCTACATATCAAATGATGAAGTAGCTAGTAGCTACAAGATAATTTTATAACAATACAATATTGGATTAAGCAGCTAAATAAAAGTTATAATTATCGTCGCCTAAAACTTCTCCTATTATATTATGTTGTATTCAAATGTACAGTATCAAGTAAAATACGATTTGCCAATATCTCGTCATCTTTTGCTTTTATCTAGCTTATGTAGGTACCTATTTATCTTTAGAAAGAAAACTGCAATGAGCTTAAAATTTAGTTATTATAATTTGTAGCCACCAGTTGGCGGCCGCTGCTGTAACGTAACCCGCAGCAGATAGGATCAAGCTGCTTGTTAAGTCTTTCAACTATATTTACACATTAACTTCCAATGGAATTATTGTTGAGATGATCCAATATAACAAGACAGAACAGAGTGTCGACCAGATCGCGGAACAAAAAGCGACTATAATAAATTGTAAAAATACCTTACAAATGGATATTGGAAAGCAAACAATATTATACCGTATTATATAATTTTCAGCGATTATTCTGAAAAAATGATAGGGCATATAAGTACCACTTGTGAACCTTATCGCCATAGTAATAAGGGCGATAAGTGTAACGCAAGCTTGTCGGCGACCGTACAATTGTCTTAGGGTCAGATCAGACCGCAACGCGCGTCGCGGGGATGCAATTTTAAAATATCCATTCAAAATTAAACTTTATTTACTACACGAAAAGATACATTTGTCATTGTGACAATTCAGAATACATTGCATCATGTTCCACGTAGCGCTGCACCTCTTGGTGTAGACCTCTACACCAAGAGGTGCAGCGCTACGTGGAACAACATGGTGGTGTAGTAGGTGCATGGCGACGCAGCGGAATATGCGCGCCGTCGCCCGCGTGACGAGCGGCGCGACATAGCTCGACGCCGCGAGACGCAGCCTGAGGTCGCCGTCCGCCGTCAAAGAAACGTCATAACGAAACAAAAGAGGAGGTTTTTTATGTCGCCACATAGATAATGCTGTCAAGTTGCGGCTATGCGCTGCGCAGCGAACAGTCACTGGTTTGAAAGAAAGACACAAGAAAAAGAAAAAGAAAAACACAAGAAATTGGTGCCCACTCAGCATATGTTGCAAACATAGGTCGTGATTTTCACCGAAGTACAAAACTTAATATAATAAAAATGAAAACAAAAAAAAACTTTAATTGCAATTTTTAAAACTAAACGTACAAAAGATTGAGATCAATTAACATCAAGAATAAATAATTTAAAAAAAATTCAAGATAGTAGACATAAATACAGTTTCTTCGAGTATCATTGCGTCGCGTCGCGCCGCGCCGCGTTGCGGTCTGAGCTGACCCTTAAGTGACTGTACAATATGTTAATAGTGCAAACAATCAGCTCTTTCCCGCTGATGAGTAATCCGGATACAGTGACAGACTAATGAGTATTTAAATCTGTCACACTTTTGTCCCGCACCGAACGATCAACGGGTCGCGCTTGGAAAACGAGCTGTTAGCTGTCAAAAACACTTCTACCCTCACTGCGGCGCTGAATTCGGTTTGATGATAAATTTTTTCTAAATATAGGCTGCCAAATAATCGTAACTGTAGGTACCTACTTTAGGCCATTTTTCATTATGAAAAAGAAAAAATGCTGGCTAGAAAAGGTGTAGTTTCCTACAGGCTTTCCCAGGCTGTACACTGTACAGTCAGGAAAAAATTTTGTATGTAGTTATAATATTTAAAACCATTTATCTTTTTATCATTTGAACTAAATTATCATGAAATAAATTACGAACGCAAGTAACGAGAATATAAAACAATTTCTCTTCAGGTTCGAAAGTAGAAAATGATTTAACATCTATTCCGTAACAATTTCAAGGCACATTAAAATGCAGTGGTCATTATATTAAAAAAAAACTAAGCTTTTAAGCTCTGACGTGACAAGATAAATAGAGCTTTCGTGTAAGCCTCAAAGCTTTTGAATGCCATCGGGTTAAGTTGTTTGATGCTAAATCGTTAAGGACTCTTTGAGTAAAACCTCTTTCGTCGAGCTGGGCAATAAAACAAGATAAAAATACCACCTGTACAATAACTTTGTACCTTTGCTTTAGACAACTGTATGACCACCTTCCTGTAGTTAAGTAGTAGTTTGTATTAGCTAGCGAAACGCCCGCGACGCGATGTAATCATAGACGTATATGTTATACACGAGGCATGTTGAGGTGAAAATTGTCCCCACTTTTGGAGATTTTGGGGCCATTTTGACATTTCAGATATGGTGAAAACAATATGGCTGACATGGTGAAAACCAAGATGGCGTAACTTTTTCTTGTATGAAGATTTGTTCTGTCAAATGTACGTCATAGCCTATCTTTAGTTTTGAAATCTTTGGATGTAACAATTTGCTTATTGCACCAGAGCGCCCTGAGGTTAAGCGTTATTTTTGCTTTAGTATTAATTTACAAACTTATATTGCAAATTTTAAACTAAAACTGGAAGGTTTTTTTTTTTTATATTTAATCAATGCTCCACAGTCCACACTGCATTTATGTGTAGGAATCAAACAGTTTCTACAGAAAATAAGATGTTTTAAAAATCGGTCCACAAACGTTGAAGTCTGTTTAAAAGTAATAAAACCATACCAATAACAAAGACCATCGAATTCACTACAAAATAGAGCAATTATTGGTCAAACGCATTTACCAATAACTACCAATTGAGTTGCACTATTTGAGGCGAAAGCCGCAGGTCGTTGACCCTCCCCCCTCCAGAGGGGAGACAATGAGGTCCCAGGAGACGGAACCTTAATCTATTTATAAGGGAGAAGGGTGTTCTTGACTTCATGAAACTTATATTACGTCTTAATAAACGCTATTCATATACGGATGAATAGAATTTAGATATGAGATTTTGATCAAAAAGGCAGAATGTATAATATTATTTTTACCCGACTACGGTGAAGGAAGTGTAATGATTTCGGCAGTCTATGTATGTATGTTTGTTCCACCGTAGCGCCTAAACTACTGGTCTGATTTTAATGAATGAGGTGTCATAATAATAGCCCGGGTAACATGGGCTATATATAATTTTACGTAGTCGGGTTATAGTTTTTTATATATTTTTTGTTATTTTCAGGCTAGAACTAGCTAAGGTTACGGTAGCAGTAGGACTAGGCAAAAGCTATGTTCAGCTGCTCTGTGGTTTTTATTACGCTTGCAATCAAAGATTTCAAAAGTAAAGATAGGTTGTGACGTACATCTTCATACAAGAAATATTTACGCCATCTTGGTTTTCACCATACTTCAAATGTCAGCCATATTGATTTCAGCATACCTGAAATGTCAAAATGGCCCTAAAATCTCCAAAAGTGGGGCCATTTAAGTGGGAACAGTTTTCACCTCAACATGCCTCATCTATAACATAGTTATACGTCTATGCTTGCAATATGAAAAATTCCGAAAGGAAACATAAATATGGACTTGAATATGGATGGAAAAAGCACAGTAATCAGTAGCTAAATTAAAAAGTTACAGGACTAAAGAGAACTATTAAAATGACGATATTTTTGTTATAATTGAAAAACGAAAATTACCGTTATTTGAACGGCAGTTTTCGTTTTTCAATTATAACAATATTTTTGTTTTTGTGCCATTTTTTCTTAAAACATAAACCCAGTAGTTAAGTTAATGAAATCAATATCTAACGTATTAATCTCCATACATTTTCAACTGCGGTTGTGACGTCGTTTGTAATTTTTTGCATTGGGCGTTTAATGTTCGCCAACGCTCTCACTTTTATGATGACTGTATTTCGTCAACGGTTGATCGTACATATGCTATTGCAATGACAATATTTCCCAGCATAATACGTACTTTTCGAAGAGCTAATAAAATACGAGCTAATAAATAATATTACCTAATAATTATTGTAATACAATAATTATGTATTTGACTTTAAGTTACTCGAGGTAGATAGAGGCCTTAGGACACCTATATTTTACCTAGTCCGTCAGAAAAATAGAGCATATTAACTAAATTATTGATTATGAAAGCATAAAATATAGAATAAAGTTAAACTGCATCATCGACATATGAAAATTTAAAAAAAAACAATAACCCGACTACGTAAAAAGGGGTCTAAAAAGGCCGAAACAAGAAAATAATTCAGATAGAAATCCAGAAATGCATACGTAAAAAAATGGTCAAGTTAGAGCCGTGGTCGCACATCGAGATGCATCGCGTCTATGTATGAGCTGAGCTGAAGGCCTAGAGAAGTTTCTAGAATTATACCGCAAGAATTATACCTTATAACCTAATGGTCGCAAACCGTGCGACCACGGCTCTACCTTGACCATTTTTTTACCTATGCATTTCTGTATTTCTATCTGAATTATTTTCTTGTTTCGGCCTTTTTAGACCCCTTTTTACGTAGTCGGGTTAAAGTTTTTTAAAATTTTTTTTAAATTTGGAACACATTATCCTTAAATCGATACTGCGATTCAGAAATATGTAAGACCCGTATAGTGACATCTATCGAACGAATAAGTAATAATAACGCTAATAATTTATTTCATCTGCATTATCTATTTAAAAACGGATGAACTGATTATCATCTAGTTTTTTGTTTGAAAGCTGACATGATCGAGAGTATTCTTAGCTATAAGTCACCATCATCAGCTCGTTTACTGCTTGACAATTCAGGGGTTATATTTTATTATATACACACACCGGCATATTTAGCGGAACATAAAATAAAGGTTTGATATCAGTATCATATAAGGTTGCTGGCTGGTTTATACGTCATTTAATTTAAAAAGAAATATTTTCTAATTAAGAAAACAACTGAACATCACATTTTATGCAATTGTTTTAATTTTATTCAAATACACCTTATCTGGAGCGAACTTCGAGTATTTCTTCCTTCTGAGTTTGATTTAAAGTTTCATTGAAATACTGTTTTTTGTTAGTTTTTTTTAATGACGTATCTTTTTGGAGTTGATGACTGAATTATGCCTGACTTAGCCCCAACGGAGATTGCCAGGGCACTTGAAATGCGGAGAAATGGTCAAACCTACAGAGTGATATCCAGAGATCTTCGTCGACCAGTTTCAACGACCCATCGCAGTATCCAACGGTTCAGGGAGCCCGGTACTTATGTGAGAAGAGCAGGACAAGGCAGAAAAAGACGCACTTCGAGTAGGGATGATCGTTTCATTCGGCTTCGTGTACGTAGGAACCCCCGTTTGACGATCGTCCAAGCCCAACATGAGTTAGAAGCAGTGCGGGGTGTAACCGTAAGTGAGCGTACGGTACGAAGAAGGTTCGAATAAGCTGGTTTGGATTCATTTGTGCCCGCCAAGGCTCCAAGGCTCGAGGTAAATCATCGTAGAAACAGGTTAACTTTTGCTCAGGAACATCGACTTTGGAACGCGGACCAATGGAGTAAGGTATTATTTAGTGATGAGTGCAGAATTCTCTTAAATCGAATTGACGGCAGGCAAAGAATATACAGACGCAAAGGAGCACGATACATTCAGACAAATTTTGAAACTACAGTTGCATACAGTGGTGGATCAATAATGGTTTGGGCGGGCATTTGTTTGGGAGCTCGCATACTTAGTAGTGATTGACAGAGGGAGTCTGACTGCAGACCGCTATATCAGAGAAGTTTTAGAAGAAAATGTCGTACCGTTTGCCCCATATATCGGTGACGATTTTGTTTTTATGCAGGATAATGCTCGGCCACATACCGCTCGGGTAACTCAAGCTTATCTTAATGATATGAATATCACTGTTATGGAGTGGCCGGCGAGTTCACCGGATATGAACCCAATAAAGCACGTTTGGGACTTGCTGAAAAGAAAAGTTAAGTCCAGAATTCCAGCTCCTGCCAACGTGGGTGAACTGCGAATCGCCGTAGTTGAGGAATGGCGGAGACTATCCCAGGAGACCATCGATAACATCATTCTCAGTATGCCTAGACGGGTAGAAACTTTAATAAGAGCACGTGGAGGAAATACGCGATATTAATCACCATTTTTCTAATTTAATTAATTGTTATTTTAATATTAATTTTCACTTTTCCCGGTTACGTGAAAAGTTCAAAAATGTACCATTTTTCACAAATAGCCTTTACTCGCAAAATCTGTTCTTAATGTGATCTCATTTTAAGTAAAACAAATGAAACTTTAAATAACAAAAGAAGTGTAGTAAGTAGATTTTAAAATAAAACCATATTTTTTTTAATTATGGACCTTTTTTTTGTGTTCCGCTAAATATATGCCGGTGTGTTTATATTTATATTTTTATTTTTGTATGTATAGCCTATAATAAATTATATACTTATAGTCTTATATTACGTAATGTTCGAAAATTGGACAACTGGGTTAGTACGAATTGCACGACCGCATTTTAGACGTGTATTTTGACATATATGTGTGAGTATACGACAAATATGTATAACATTTATACATATATGTGGTGCGCTCGCCAAGACCTTTCTTCTGATACCAAACTCGTGATGATTATCTAGGTTAAATTTTTTTACATGTTAGATTCTGAGGTTCAATTTTCAAAACACAAATTTTGAAAAAAATATATATAGACTATGTTACCCGCGGCATCATTATGAATCTATTGACACCTTTATTAAAATCGGAAAAGTATTTTAGAAGCTATGAGGGAACAAACATACATAAATACATACATAGACTGTCCAAATCATTACCCTACCTTTTGGCTTCGCCGTAGTCGGGTAATCATACAGCGATGAAGCGTTTCAACTTTCTTCTTTTGCCAAAAACCAGAAAAAAGAAAGGTATCTTCTGTCCTTGTCACATTTAGGCGCGAAATTTATGGAAGTGATTCATTATTATTTCAAAATGGAGAACAATCTTTCGTCATAAATTAAAGATTTTTATTGCAGAGGAAAAAGTCGAATACTGATATTATTATTCCAGCAAGCGATTGTCGCTTGAGGTTTAGTGGGCTTTTTACAAAAAAGCAAAGTTGTAAGCTTTATAACATTCTAATTAGAAATATTCGTACTTTTTGAGTTTAATGAAATAGGTAATTGCAGCTCTACATAATAAACAATAACAGGCAAATAATGACTATAAAATACGAGATTTACAATATCAACTTTCAGGATTCGTACCCATGAGCGTCCACATGTAATTCTTGACTACACACTCGGGGTACAAAAGGCCGTGCGGACCTTTCATTTGTCTTTCACACTTAAAAAGAGATAAGTGTATTTTGTCTCAGTTTTTGTGGTTTTATCCATTTTTTGTGGTGTATGAAATCTGACATGGGTCAGGCTGGGATGATATTTGAGCTTTCGGGGCAAAAACTAATATATTTTGTATTTAAATACCTTCGGCTTTTTATTTTTATCTTGCTCGAGAATTTATTTTTGTTTAGTCATTATTTTTGTTATTTACCAGTAGTTACGGATTCTACTAATCATTACAAGCAGCTTAATATTTTTTTTTGTTATAAGGAAGTTTGTATTTTTAAAAATAAGAATATTATCTATTTTAAACAATACTTTGATTATAAATTGAATAAAGGGATAGAAAGCAATATTCAATAAGAACGTGCTATTTACTTTGATATTTCAGTAAAATCGTGCGTATGGCACATGAAATATTGCATCAATTTAGCGGGATTTATTTGTCGTAAGGACATGTTTAGCGTGTTACTCGCGATAGCCCGCCATTATCCGGTGATTAACGGGATAATTGATATGTGATGTTTCATCTTGCTCAGTCACCGGGGCAAAATAATCCCGGGCTGCGGACGTGGGGTTGTCCTGCAGCGAGGGGTTAAATGTATAGTCGCGGACACTTGCGTACTACTTTTGTGCCTTATTGCCATAGTAACGAGGTCGAAATGTACTCCGGGTTAATCGACGACTGTACAGTGTACATATACCTATGTCTTTGTTCAACGAAGTACATGTAGGTACTAACTACTAAGTATATGCGATGAGAGATTTTGACAATACTATTATAAATGTGTAAGTTTAATTTGTAAGTAAGGATGGATGGATTAATGTTTGCGAATATTTAACGCAAAAAGTACTGAACGAATTTTGATAAAATGTTGTATGGGATACTGTATTTACGCGGGCGGAGCCGCGGGCAAAAGCTAGTTTGACAATATGGAGGAACTAATGAGCTGCATTAATAATTCCCATGTTTAAAGTAATGAACCCATTTGACTCCATAATATGAATATATGTGTAGGTCACTAGATACAATAAAACAATTTTCTGGTGTCCCATTAAGTAGAAAAGCTGAACCAAGCTACTAATTTACTATAACACGCAGCCGTGGCGCCGTCTGGACGCACCTTAAATTCAATTTTGAATTGCTGTAAGTGTTCATAATAACGTTATTCACAGGTGTATATTGCATCTCTATTGCTTTATAACAATTTATTCTTAGTTTATTCTTAGCTCATTCACAGTATAAATGCTAATGAGCAACTGTCGCGGGAACTCTAACATATTTCTACAGGAATATGTAACACGATTCCATGTAGCTTTAATATATTGTAAACAAATTGTATAAATTTCATTTCTTTCAAAATATAGTGCGTGTGAAACATTTCACCTTCCAAATATCATAAAATATTAATTTGTAGACACATTTTCTGCAGACATTTTTAATTCAATTATTTTTTGAGAAAATTTTTTCGTTCTTAACCCTAAAATACATGGTGCAACAGTAATCAATAACTGTATTAATTGTCCCGTACATGCGTACGTTGTATGGGATTAAAAACTAAATGCAGTTTTAAATTCCGGTAGTAAACCGGTCAGGGCCCAGCACGCACCCCTGTTGGGGGCGCACGAGGGTGTCTTTTGATTCTACAATTACGTGCTGCCGGCGGGGACGAAACATTACACTATTTGAATATATAAATACATGATTGCAGTATAAAAATAATCATACAGAGGAGAGTCTAAAAATTTGTTACTTTTTAATCGGTTTTAGTAGTTGCTAAACTTTTAGCAACCACGACAGAAGTTCTCTCAAAAGAAGACACTTCTCTTGTGTTGACTTAAAATATGTTTGCTGTGGAATTGATTAGTAGGCATTGAAATGGTAACACGAAGTCTGTTTTATACTTTAGCTAGCTGGTGCCCGCAACTTTGATTGCGTAGAACTAACGAAGACCGAAGCCTAAGCAACTCCTTATAACATCAGCTACCTTCCAGTAAAAGTCCCGTGAAATTCGGTCCAGCCGTTTCAGAGATTAGCCGGAACAAACAGACTGACAGACAGAGGCAGAAAAAAAATAATTGTAAGTACCGTATTAATTTTTATAATAATTTAGTGAAAAGCTGTTAATTTAAAATTATAATCAGACACTTCAAATTTATTTATCAGGTAAGTATAGATTTGTTTGTGAACTATATTTTTTTTAAAATTTCATTTGTACAATATTGAAAATAAGGTAATCAACCGTGTACAAAACGTGAATTACTTAAGGAATTTTACAACCTAAAATAAAATTAGGGGCGAAACGGAACCTACAGTAGATTTTATCTTCGTGTTATGCAATTAATGTCTACCTGTGTTGTGGTCAGTGGGGTCCAACAGACCCCTGCGGTATAGCTGAGGGGTTGAGTGCGAATATCATAAAACAAAACACACCACTTTATAGTTCCGTTGTAATTTTAAAGAAAATGTAACGCATTTTGGGGTTTTAATTATTGTTGTTACGTATTGTGATTTGTGCTTATAAGAATTTATAGTATGTAGAGTCTAAGCTTCAAAGTTGATGGCAAAATACCTACTCCTCTGCCTATTTTAAACTCATAAGTTAACATTACTTACAGTAGTACTAAAACTCGTTTATAGCGTTTAGGACCAACCCATAGTAAAGGGTGTTGACTACATGTAAAACATTTTTAAGGTTTTACCTATGAAATTGTCGTTCTGCAGTACTGCCATTTCAAATCAAAATATATATTTTTTTACTAAGAGTGGCTAAGAATTCTAATTTCAAATTAATTTTATTTTAAAAACATGGAATTCTTCTTCCAAAAGTAGTCATTTGTTTATTGATTAGTGTTACATTTTCATCGCATTTCAATCTTTTTCAGCTAACACTACAAACCAACGCACCGCCGGTTATTGGTTTGCTCGCTTCCGTTCTGGAAATTTCGACCTGAAAAATGAACCTCGCGGTGTTGATATGGCGGAAGTGATGATACACAATCTACGGTTGAATTAGCAGCAGCTTTCGACGTTTGCGTTTGCGTCAAATTGGCAAGGTAAAAAAGCTTGACAAATGGGTGCCCCACGAACTCAATGATCGCCAGCGCGAAGTACGCGTCGAGACGTGCCTTGCACTGCTCAACAGACACACAAATGAAGGAATTTTGAACCGCATTGTTACCTGCGATGAAAAATGGATTCTGTTTGATAACCGCAAGCGCTCAGCAAGTTGGATGGATCCTGGTTTATCACCTAAACAGTGCCCTAAACGAAAACTTATCCCTAGAAAAGTGATGGTCACTGTTTGGTGGGCTAGCGCCGGTGTGATTCATCACAGCTTCTTACCAAACGGGGTGAGCATTACTGCAGATGTGTACTGTGAAGAACTGAACACAATGATGGAGAAGCTGGCACATCTCCAATCAGTGTTGGTCAATCGCTCGTCTCCGCTGCTCCTGCACGACAACGCGCGACCTCATACTGCACAGCAGACGGTCTCCAAGTTGCAAGCACCGGGGTTGGAAGCTCTCCGTCATTCGCCCTACTCACCAGACCTTGCGCCTACCTACAGACTACTACTTTTTCCAGAATTTGGATAACTTCTTGGCGGGAAAAAAATTCAATACCCGAGAGACAGTACAAAATGTATTTGAAGAATTTGTTGCCAGCTGATTTCTTTAAGAAGGGCATCAATAAACCAAAATTTTCCTTGTCCAAACACTCATTTTCCCTATCCTCGACTATGCTGACTCCTGCTACTTAGATGTTACCGAAGAGCTGTTTACAAAACTAGAACGCTTGCAGAATCTCTGTATCCGTTTTGTTTTTGGTTTAAGAAAGTTCGACCACATATCAGCTTTTCGATTAAAACTCAAGTGGCTCCCTATTCGTTTCCGTCGCAACTCCCATATCCTTTGTTTATTATATAATATCTTATATAATCCCCTGTCTCCTTCCTATCTTCTCGAACGATTTAACTTCTCTCGACCCCTCGATACCCCTAGTAGGTCCAATGTTAGAACTAATCTTTCCCTTCCATCCCATCGCTCCAACTTCTACTCCTACTCCTTCACCGTTCACGCAGTCAGATTGTGGAACTCGCTCCCCCACACCGTACGAGACAGTCCCACCGTTACTATTTTTAAAAGACGTTTGAAAGAGCACTACCTCGAATCTCTATCCATGTAAATACTGTTATTATATATACATATAGTATTTATATATTATAGGCATATTATTATATTACTCATAGTATTTAGGTATTGTATTTTATATTAATTATTTTGATAGTGTATATATTATTACATATTATAATATTTTATTTATGTTTTAGTATAGACATAATATGTAAATGTATTTGTAATTGTAATTGTGCACGTTCTATCTGCTTTCTTTTATCCCTTTTCTCTCCGTAGGGCTGCTGGAAGAAATTTCTTTTTAGAAATAAGCAGAACCTTTGTGTCATTTTTCCATGTAAAGTGTAATGTTTTAAATGTTTCTTGTGTACAATAAATTGTTAAATAAAAAATAAAAAAAATAAATAAAATAAACTGCCACTGCGTTGGCAAAGATGCATTGATTGTATGGGTGATTACTTCGATTAATACAAATAAAAAATACATGAAAAAAATTCGTTTAATTTTTTCCATACGAAACGGCAATTTCACACTACATCGTTAGTTTACTAACATCATATAAAAACATTCAGTACCTATAGTAAGTATGAACCTAGTCGCACAAATCGTTTTCACGAATCGCGAGACTTCTGACGAGGCGAAATTCTATAAACAAATCGCTGTTCCTTTGAAAATATTGTTTTTTCTATATTATACTTCTTTTGAGAACTTACTTATATTTTAGAGTACCTATGCATTTAAGCAATATAAAATCAAACAACAAACCTATTGTTCAAGTTCTCGGAACTCCGGTCCGGAACCAACTATAATGTAAATTAATTCCTTAAAAATTTACCTACCATTTGGTAGTGAAAATATTTTGCTAAGTCAATCTAATAAATAACCGCTTTAAAAAATCATAATTGTCGCTTCTTTCCCTCCATGTAATCAAAATACGTAGTAATACGTAGTAATTAAAATAAGCAAACCCTGTAGAATCAAATAATTAACGAGTAAATATTTCCATTGTTTGTCTGTTTCAGTTCAAAAAGGTTAGCGCTCTCACCCGGTTTCGGTCATAATCCAATATGGAGGGCGACGCGATGCGACGGGGCGGAAAAATTAACGAAATTTTCGCTCCAATGGTTCAATATTTTTGGTTGTTTCGTTTTTTGTGAGTTATTTGGATTATGCCCTTTTTGATGAAGAATTTTATATAATTTTACTTTTAAAGATTTTTATATAATTTTACTCTGCGATATAGTTGAGGATCAAGAAAGGAGAAGAAAGCACGGATGTTATGGGGCTCCGTAGCCGTAACTGACACTATCGGATATCCGGAATAAATTACTATCCGTAACCTTAGCTACTAGTAACATGATATAAAAATCAGAGAAACTTTTAACAAAATTAACTAAAATCTATTTAAAATATTTACAAACTATAAAAGTAGGTACGTACTACTCCAAAACTTAAAATGCTACAAAACAAAGAAATCTCCCAGGTCGTCCCCACCAGGCAGAGTACCTAGAAGACTCAAAGAGTTTCCTCGCTGGATTACGATACTTATTCTCTGGGCCAGGTAGGTGCCGGCTCTGTGGTCTCGGGTGGCCTCAATGAATTTTTGGAGATTTCTCTGAAAAGTTTGTGCGCACCCAGACCCCATGTACCTAAGGTTTCAACCCCAAACGGTTCAAATATGAGATCCCCACTAAGGTTCTCATATTTGCGCCGCTTGAGGTTTTCCGCCTGATTGGCGGCCGCACCTGCAGAACTCGAGGTGCCCTGGACATGGGACGGAGCAAGTGTATCGACGCAAGTAGCGTCCCATATAAGAGCCCCTCCCACTCTCCAAGGGACCAGGGTCATACCGTCTGGTCTCTTGCTATCGTCGCGCGCTTAACCAGAGGGTTCCAGCACACCTGGCACTCCGGCGGTGACAAGAGCCCGACGGATGAGATCGTTCAGGCAGTGATGTCGGGAGATGCGGCCGGCGCTTCGTTGACAGTTGACACAACCTTAGCTTAATCCGATATAAAAGCTTCGGATGATTTCGGATATAGGCGAGCATAAATAAGACTTGTTACAACGTGTTTAATTAATTTTCCGACCGAACCGGCTCACTTTTTAAGCCAAATGATTACCTAAAATTGTGAATTGGAAATCGTAAAAATCGGAAAAAGTATCCGAAATAATCCGTAACCGAGAGTATAAAAAAAGTGGATAATCCGAAATAATTTATTTTCCGTACCCGAAGCCGATATAATTTTATTCCTATATTCGCATCCGTATCCAGATCCGAAATGTCATATCCTTAACATCTCTGGTCACTATAAATACAGTAACTATACAGTAATTATTATTATTATAACTATTCAGTATTTTTTTAAATACATTATAGTCAGGTGATCTCTACACTCTAGTCTAATCTATATCTAGTCTCTACGATTTGTCCGTTTTACCTACACGGGTTAATTAATTAGGTATTGTATTGCGTATGAATGTTTCTATAAATTTAAAAGTAGGTAATATTACCTGTATTTGTCTTTTCATTACTATACTGTGGCAGTAATTATAGTAAGGTAGTAACAAAGTAACTTTTTGTGAAAAAAAGCTTGTAAAATGAAATTTTTTACTAGCAGAGGTGGAAATTCTTGATAGGCACAACTCACAAGATGATCAAATATAGATCGAAATAATATAAGCTTTTTACCTGATTGTCAACGTTCTACCTTTGACAGATTATCAGCACAGATAGGTTTTTTAGGGTTAGTTGACACCTAAATCCGATGCGGACAGCGGCGGACTCAATTACTAATAATTATGTTCGCTGGACTACTCTACACACGGTCGGATTTGGTACGGACCTGACCAAATCCATGGTCCGCTCCGTACCGAATCCGTACGTGTGTTAGCACTTTTAGGGACTAACCGTTAGACAATTACTAGCTTTTTCCCGTGGCGCCGCACTTGTAATCACAGTATCGGGTGTCCCACGGGAATACTATACTATTTCGAGATAAAAAGTAGTTATTTTAATTCAGAGCCTTAACTACTACTATACCAATTTTATAGAAATATTAAAAAGAGTAACAAATATCCATCCATCCATCCTCACAAACTTTAGCATCTATAATAGTAGTAGGATTTCGAATGTTTTTTATTTCATACTTACTATACGAGTATGAATTACATCATATGTATATTCTATAATATGTAATAATATAAAGGTCTCAATACTTTTGACCCTGTTAGGTGGTTATTTTAATTCTATATATATTATAAAAATATATGTAATTTTTTATTTATTTATGGCGGTATAGCATAAAGTCATTGCCAGTGTCAAGTTAAAAAGGCGGGAAATAGAATTTTCGTTGAAGTTATCAACACCGTTTTTTTTTTTTAAATCATCAAATCCAAAGTCTAGTCACAGTCCTAGTAAATCGTCAGTGCAGTCAATGAGTCAAGACAGTATGTAGATTCAGTGACTTCACTGAACCACCACTTGGTCTACCACTTCGCTTTACTGAAATTTCCTCGGCAGTTTTGGAGAGAACAAAAAATAGCGCGCTTTTTTGCAGTTCAGGTTAACGATTATTTAATAGTTATTATTCGACCAATTTAAGGTACACATTAAGAACCGAAATAACACAATTTTAAGGAAGAAACACAAAAACAACAACTTTCACATCCCCTACAAAACTCTGGATATTATTGATAGCTGTCAAAAACAGCTCTGCAACTTGATCCGAGAAGTGTTTGTCGTTGAATTCTCATGTCTTGCTCGAGTACATAAGATACAAAGTCCAATGCGGTTGGTCCGACTCGACTGGGTTGCGTAGGCGTCGACTGCAAAGCCTAGCGTAAGTGCAATAACAAAAGTTTAATGTTGGTACCACTGATATGTAAAGCCGAGGGAATTTCATGTTTAGCAAGATACTTGTGAAATCGGTGAATGATACTAATTTTTGACGGTATGTACAATCTTAGTAGTTTTCAGCAATTGATAGGCTGATTTAAGAGGAATTTTATATATTATTGTATAATAATGGTCCATTACACGGGTGAAATGTATAAGTATATAATACATTGCACCCGTGCAGTGGACCTAGACAACACACTATGTATACGAGTATTATAAGCCTATATACAAATTATAAACAAAACAGGGCGGGTCGCTTGTATAATATAGAATGTACATTTTCTTAAAACTTGGGGTCTCCTTAAGTTCGGTCGCGAAGCACGTAGAATTTCGTACGTAACGCTATCATGTTAAACCCATTTATTATTAACAAGGTATTAAACAGCAGCCCAACATAGCTATAGCCCGTTTATTAACCAACAGTTAGCGGCTGCTGAAGCTGCGAGTTACATTAATTATCACTTAACCAGCTGTTAGCGATTAAGTTTACTTTATAGTCTTCTCGGTTATTAGTTAAATTTCAAAGCTCATTACTACTAATTTAAAGCCACACCAGCTTTTGCTCGCAGCTCCGCCCGCGTTAATACAGTATCCCACGGGAACACTGTAGCCTGTGTGAATCCAGAGCCTAAACTACTACCGTACCAAATTTAATCAAAATTCGTTTTGTAGTTCTTGCGTGAAAAACCACAAACATTAATCCATCCATCCACTTTAGCGGATGTCGTTAAGATGGGTACTTAAGTTCGAGTTAGACTACTATTGACATAAAAGTAGGTCTTTAACCCTAAAATATCTAATTAACTATCAGTTGATTTACAACTTTCTATTTGTAAAAAGGGTGTATCAACCTCCATTCAAAAAAGTCTCCCATTACAGATATACAAAAAGGTCGTAATTTTAACATACAGTCAATAATGAGTTAACTAGTACAACAAATATGCTCGCTGGGTGGCGCCACCGTTTTTTTTTTATTTTGAGCCGTGGGTGGCATGAGCTGGCCACATGCACACAAGGGACTGGCCGTAGGGACTGGCGGACTGGTCGAAGGGATTGGGGGACTGTTGAAGGGACTGACACAGGGCACGCTGCGAGGCCGGGGGCTCGCGTGAGGCGTTTTATAGCCACTTGCGAATGTTCATTTTGCAAGTTGCAAGGTTTCTTAGAAATTATATAATGCACTAGCAGCTGTCCCTTACAATGCAACACTTTTTTGTCATTATAAATGCATTGTAATCAATTGTCATATTATAAATTAAAACATTTAATTACATTCTGTCTTGTAGTCATAAAAAAAAAAAAAAATGTTATTCCCGTGGTGCTTCCCCTTTAATTCTGACTTTTTGTCATCACAATTTTTGCTGTCTCCCGCTTTGCTTGGGGAGGGAAACTGGAATACTTCCTACTCCTCCTACAATCTTGTGATTAATTTCGTTGCGGGTTCCAAGACAGATTTAGCATGTCCCCCGGGCACCCCTGAGATCATATCAAAGGGTTTTTGCGGTTGGTTACCACTGTCGATCCTAACAGGAGTTGCAGTGGTGGGTAAGTGTGGTGGGCCAATTGCCCGTCTAAAAATAGCAGCTGTCCCTGGAATAAATAAATAACTACACCTACAACCAACACCTACATCTACACCTACCTACCTACCGGGACCAGCCGTTTTTCGGTAAACTGAACGCACCTTTAAACATTTGACAGTCAAGTGACAAATTGAACCCAGTGAACAGTTACTATGGGAAAATTCAACTGTCGTTTCTAGCATTTTCCCGCAAAATTTCCAATATTTCTCACCGTTTAAACCTTTCCTGAACTCTTACACAATTACAATTAATCAACTTGATTCTTCTTCTTGAGATTCTTGAGATGAAGTTGATCTTCTTCTCGAGTTTTAGCAAAACATTGGAATTGCAATCCATTTTTATATATGGGAAGATTATACAAGTCCATGCGAGTGTATAAAAAAAAACTCAACCAATGTAATTTAAGACAGAAATATTGATATGTAATTCAAGTAAAAAATAAGCGGCTAATAAATATAGTATGTACAGTGTACAGTGTACAGTGTATGTAACCGAAACTAAGGACACGAGTACTTACAATAATAACTCTATATCCAATTTCAATAATTACACAGCATTCCCGATTTTGAGATTGACTTGGTTGAGTTGTTGTAACCGGGATAGGTCTCAATTATATCCCGTGGTATTCGTTCGTAATTTTATTTCATTATTATTTTAGAAAACCAACATCTTAAAAATATTACAAATATAGCCTAGGCATAGAAAAAGCCAAATAGGTATAGGTTTTCACAATTAGTGACTATGGAAATGTACAAACAGGCAAACAATTACGGTGTTAGCAACATAACATTCTAACATAATTCGTATAAAAGTAATGGCCGTATACTCAAACGCTTCTTTAGTTGTGAGGCGCTCATGTCACTTGATATCCTTCAGTGGCGAAGGCTGGCTCTCCTTCATAGGGAAGTTCAACCTGTATAATAGGCTATATTACTGTATATAGGTTATAGGTAGGGATTTGGATGATGCTCTTCAAAAGTTAAGTGGAAGTGAAGCCGATAGGAATGTAGTTATAGGAACCCCACGCCACTGCCATCCTTTTCATTCTCATAAGCAGAGACTGTGTGATTTAAGAATCCCTTATATTAAATATATTTGTTATTTTAGATTAAATGTATTAACAGAGCACTGAAAATAAAACTGTTGACTAATACAATAGAGTTTAAAATCTTACACATGATATTTATATTCACGTGTTAGATTTTAAACTCTATTGTGAGTCAGATGTCAATGTCAGATTTGATATTGACTATTGTATTATCGCGGAGTTCTATTTTCAACGCTCTGAATTTTCCCGGGTCCGCCGAATTCCGGATGTCCATCTCTGCCTAAAGTAGCGTTTGAGAATTCGGTCTTTAAATTTCAGAGTTGAATACAATGATTTCAAAACTAAGGATGCACTATTAGTTATCGTACATTTGACAGAAAAAATCTTCATACAAGAAAATGTTACGCCATCTTGATTTCAGAAGATTTTGTCATTTAAATGCGGTCTGAATAAACTGCGGAAAACAAATGTCAAAATACCAAGATGACAAATCTTAAACCTAGACTGCCCCAAGGAACCCCAAAATGGGGCAGTGTAGACACTTTTTCCCTCGACTTGCCTCGTCTTTAAATAGGTCTATGGCTGAATAAGTAAAAACCATTACATCACTACTTACTGTAGAAGGGTAGTTTTAGCACAAAGCGTGTCACAAAACACACAGTACGCCTAAAAGTAGCTAACTAAATATGTTAGGAGCTTTTAAATAATAATCAACGGATACAATTATGACAACATTGATAAAGGCGATGAAAATAAATCAAAAGATAAAGTCAATAATCACAAAATATGATGATCCGTACGGGCGTAGCGCGGTAGTCCGTATTACACAACATCAAGTGTTAAGTTCAGATAATATCAAAGTTGTTTCATAATCGGCTTAGCTTTAAAGATGGCGGCGTCGGGTATTGTTTACAAGTTTAATTACTTTTACAAATTCGATACAAATACAACAAGAATTCGAAACAGCTTTTGTTCCAAGAGAACCTGTTTTATAAAACTTTAGGGTTCCACAGTCAATTGTGAAATTTTGTGGGTACTGGCCACTTCTTGGTGCGTTATTCGGATACCTTTCTTTAAGAAACTTCCCATATTTTAATGAGTGATAGGTATAATATATATTATATTTATCTTATACTTTAAACGTGACAATCTTGTATATATATAATTGGTTTCTGGCAAAAGGCTACAAGTATTACGATGTAATTTAGTTTTGGGGGAGAAAAATTGATCGAGCTAGGTCTTATCCCTGGGAAGTTGCGATATGTTTTTTCTTTCGTCGTGCAACAATATATCAATAATTTCGACTCATTATGTCAGTCCGATTGGTAGTTTGGTATGCGCTCAGATTAAATAAATAATTGCGGGATGCGTATAATTTGCTTTGTTCTAAATATTTTTGTGATTTTTTTTTTTAATTTATCAGAACTCCGACCAAAGCTCGGTTACCTAGGTACTTATATTAAAACGAGCAAAAACTTCTTACCCCTTTTTACGAAAATTATGCAAACCGAGTAGTAAGAAATTTGGTACTATACCTATAGCTGTTTATGTGGAGGAAGGTGTGCAGAAAGCTATTTTTTAAATAATGCTAAAAAATTAATAAAAGCGATGTTACACACTACCTCAAATTAATAACTCACACTACCATGCGTTTTGATACCAACAGGAGGTGTTTTTTTTTATTTATATATGGCATCGGCTTATAACCATTTGCCAGTGTCAAGTTAAAAAGGCGGAAAATAGAACTTTCGTTTCAATTTCTAGTCAAAGTCCAAATAAATAGTCAGTGCAGTCCATGAGTCATGTCAGTCGATTCAGTAAAGTAGTAGAAGCTTTACAGAAAGTTCCTAGGGAGTTTTGGAGGGAACTCAAAATAGCACGTTTTTAGAAGTTGTACCACTTGCCCACACTTGTGCACGTTAACGAATATTTAATGGGTAATATTCTATCAATATTACACATTAAGAACCGAAATAACACAAATTTATGAAAGAAATGCAAAATCCACAACGTCACCCATTGAATTCCCCGGCAAAACTCCCCAGTAGGTGTTTGACACAATTGTCAATCATTTTTTCACATTCCATAGCATAACATTTAAATATTTTTATTACGTATCTAAGAGGCAAAAGAAACCTAATAAAGTTGAAACTTAAAATTTCAAATATGAATTATGGTCTTATTTCGACCACTAGGCGACGATTATATAACGACTGATATCTAATATTATATATTTTTAATATCAGAACTCTAAATATGCGTGTCCCTATTCGCAATTGACCAATTTATTGATGTTGAAAAATAAAGTATTGATTTAAAAAATATATTACATTTGTATTATTTTATATCATAAAAAAGGTTTCAAAGTATGTATTAAAACTTAATACATACTTTGAAACAAAATGTAAAACGATTTTTTTACAAAATACTTAAATAATATAATAAATATATTGTGTAGTATGTACTAACTTTAATATAATCAAAAGGATTTACTTAATTGAAAAAATCAGAACTCTTTTAGGACATCAAAAACCGAACTGGTAGCAATAACGTATATTTTATCTGTGATAAAACCATCGTCAAATACCTACAATAAAAGTACCTATTAATTTACATTACACTTACACTGATAATCCTTACAGATTTATTAAAAAAACACTGAAAAACAGGTAGTGAGTTCCTCAGATTCTTAAGTAGTTAATCTGTCTGTATGGAAAAAAAATATTGTTCTTAAGGCTGGGACTATATTATGATCCGAAATCCGACGGGCACGGGAAAATTCAGAGCACTCAAAATAGAACTCTGCGCTAATGAAAATAGAGTGTCGATTGTCAAGCTGTCATATATTATGACATTGAAATATTTTGACTCGACACTTGTGTGTTCGATTTTCAGCTCTATTGTATTTATTTATTTATTTATTCTTCATGTACACAACAAAATAAAACGAAATATTACAAAATACACAAAAGAGATGGTACAAAGGCGTGCTTATCTCTAAAAAGAGATCTCTGCCTGCTGGCAGTGCTGCAGTGTCTGCTGACCTTACACAGAGTTTAGGAAAAATAAAATAAGAAGGACATAGGTAGTACAGCAAAGAATAATATCAGATTGGAAAAGAGACAATTACTTACAAATAATGATAATAAACTCATAAATACAATACTCTAATACATATTACAAATATTATGATACCTACATAAAAGAATAATAAACAAAAATTAATTAACCTAATGAATAATAATATTATGATTTAATAAACCTACATAGACTATTTTGTTGCTGATGACAATAAGAAATGATTCTTCAGCCTAGTCTTGAACGTGTCCACTGGTGGACTCTGCCGCACATGTTCAGGCAAAGCATTCCACAGCTGGGCAGCTCGGACCGTGTACGAGTTGGCGTAGAAATTTGAGTTACACCAAGGGTATCGAGTACCTTTTTTGGGTTACAAGTACGCAGAGGCCTGTCGCTCGGGGCAGTATATGAAAATCGTTCAAATAGGTAAAAAGGAGAGTTGGACAATTTTAGAATTTTAAGCAACAGGGTTAAAATATGAAAATTCCGACGAAGGCTGATGGGAAGCTATTGTAATTTGTTGCGAAACTCGGTAATATGATCGAATTTGCGCAGTCCAAAAATAAAACGTATGCACAAATTCTGAATACGTTCAAGTTCACACAAGAGCTCCTCAGTTACATCCGAATAACAGGAGTCAGCGTAATCTATCAGTGGCAATAACAAGGATTGTGCTAGAAGAATTTTAGTGGATAGAGAAAGGAAATTTTGTAGTCTTTTTAATGTATGCAAAGAATGATGTAACTTTTTACTTATACCAATAATATGAGCAGACCACGACCGGTTGCAATCAATAATTAGGCCTAAATTTTTGGCACTGTCGCTAAACTCCAATACATCACTACAGCAAATTATTTTGCTAATAGATTCAAAATCAACCCTGGAGCGCAACTGATTGCTGTCAATGAGAAGAGCTGGCGACTTTTTTGGATTAACCAGAAGCCCAAAAGTGTTCGCCCACTTAAATATATTTAAAAAGATCTTGGTTGACAGCAATTATAGCAAGATCAATTTCCTCAATACTAGTGTGCCTGTAAATTTGCAGGTCATCTGCATATAAATGGTAGGCAGAAGAGATGAACCTTGTTATTTCGTTTATGAAGACCGCGAAAAGAATTTATAAATTTTAAATTGTAACATATTTAATAACATGTTTTATGCGAATAAAGATATTGATTGATTGATTAATTGAGTGAAAGTAATGGGGACAACACCCCCCCTGTGGGATACCAGCAGTAATGCTGGTCCAGTCAGGGCTATCGTCAGGAGTAAATATACGTTGCTTTCGTCCTCTCAGGTAGGAGTCAAACTATGCTGTCGTAGAAGAAGATACACATAAGGACCTAAGTATGGCTAGCAAAATATCGTAGTCCACCGAATTGAACGCGCAACTAAAATCTAATAAAACTAAAATTGTTAGCAGTCTGTTGTCCATTGCATACCGTATATCGTCCGTTACTTTCAGCAATGCAGTGGTGCTATGCCCAGGACGAAACCCAGACTGGTATGGACTTAAAATAGTTGGTGTTTAGGAAATCACTGAATTGTTTGGTAACTGCTTGCTCAAGAATTTTAGAAAGGATTGGTAAAATGGAAATGGGTCGATAAGGATCGATATTGAGGTTTCAGGAAGAGGTATTATATAGGCATGTTTCCACATGGAAGGAAAATTGCTTGAACTAACGGAAAAGTTAAGGATATGGGCTATGACTGGAGACAACAAATCAGCAATTGGGGATAACATATCCTTACTCAGGCCATCACTACTAATGGCTTTAGAGGAGATTGAACGAAGAATTGTGAGTACCTGTTCTTCCGAGATATTTTTCAAGACAAATGGCGCAGAATTCTTATTTCAATCCTCTAAATTTCCCCGGCCTAACGGATTGCGGATAATATAGCCCCAGCTTAACAAAGATACGCAGAAAGCTAAGAAAACTATCAATATTAGTGTAAGTGAGATAGCAGTTTATGACGGACCCCACATAGAAGTACGGTCAGCGTATTTTCCCTTAAGTGCTCTACACTGTGTGGAACTTGCTGACCGTACGCATTGGTGAAAGTATTTTTATAGGATTTATGAAAACACATAAAACTTACGGAAAGTGTATAACCCTGTATTCTCTGTGCGATCATTATGAAAAATAAAAGATATTATGATCAGTCATGCCCTTATAAGATTTAAAGTAAATATTAAAACAGATAGTTTTCACAGTTAAATTTTATAACATATAGACCGACCAGGAAAATGAACAACTAAACATTGTAGGTCCAAAGTTTGCATACATTTTACGAATACCATTTAAAAAAAACCGGCCAAGAGTTTGTTGTATGGGAGCCCCACTTAAATATATTTTATTATATTATGTTTTTAGTATTTGTTGTTGTAGCTTTCTCATCTATAGAAATTTTAACTGTACAGCTATCACGGTTCATGAGATACAGCCTGGTGACAGACAGACGGATCAGGTCTCAGTAATTTTGACCCTTTGGGTACGGAGCCCTAATAAACTAAAACAACTGCCTGCAGCCATGGCATTGCATTTACTCATATTATAATACTAACTGTCATCCGCGGCTCCACCCGCGTAAATATACTATCGAGTATCCCGCGGTAATACTGTACCATTCCGGGAAAAGAAGCCAGTGTTTTAATCCAGAGCGTAAGCTACTACCATACCAAATTTCGTCAAAATCCGTTTAGTAGTTTTCGCACGAAAGATTAACAAACATCCGTCCGTCCATCCATCCGTCCGTCCTCACAAACTTTCACATTTATAATATTAGTAGGATTTTTTTTACATAAAACGACTATTTAGTAAAAGCTAAACTAAATCCCACGACGATTCTGTCGTAAAGCAAGCTTGTTATTAAAACATAAAAGGAAGCCATAGCTTTACTAAGCCGGCGATAAAATATGGACTTAATATGATTACCACGCGCACGTAAACTTATACTGCTTGTACATGATACTAAAGTCAAGGAATTGACGAACATGAGCTCCTTTCAAAGATTTCAAAACTCGAGATAGGATATGACGTATATTCGACAGATCAAATCTTCATACAAGAAAAAGTTGGGCCATCTTGGTTTTCACCATACTTCAAATATCAAAACGGCCCCAAAAATCGCAAAAGTGGGGCTATTTAACTGGATACACTTTTAGCCTCAACATGCCTCGTCTATGAGCCCTTTAACATGACTGAAACAATATTGTTGTAACGTTGAAAATTCTGTTTCTTCGTCATTTTTTACCCCTACTACGGCGAAGTCAAAAGGAAGGGTAATGATTTTGACAGTCTATGTATTTATGTATGTATGTTTGTCCATCGTATCGCCTAAACTACCGATCCGATTTTAATAATGAGGTGTCAATAGATTCGTAATAATAGCCCGGGTCACAAAGGCTTTATAATTTACGTAGTCGGGTTATATATATTTTTTTAAATTGTAGTGTTTATTTAAGGTAAAGGTTAGATGGGAAAAGACTGAGAATCAGCTAACATATACGAAACGAGACGATACGACGAAACTGCAAATGTCAAAATGTCAAGATGACACATTATATCAAACCTCGATTGCCCCAAACGACCCCAAAATGGGGCAGTTTAAGTGTCTACACTTTTTGCCTCGACATGCCTCGTATATAAAAAATAGGTCTATGAGTTACGACTAAGTATTTCACTATATTACAATAATTATTAGGTAACATTTCTATGAATCATGACAAATTACTTAACCAAACCTACATATAATATTTCATACTGAACATTAAAAAGCCATTTCACAATCCTATTAAACGACTATTAATCTTTGATCTAAAGTTACTTATTAATTATGGCATATAATCATTTTTATCTCGAGATATCATTTCACAATTAGTAAAAAACCATTTAGTTTCGAATTTACGATATATATGGAGTATATAATATGGAGTCACGATAATTTAACCTTTTAGATGAAATATGGGGTTCACCAAGGTAGCGTTTTCGGACCTCTGTTATTTATTGTGTACGGCGCTTAGGTTATAAATGGGTGAGCGGGTCACCTGATGTTTATCTTAATGAGTGTTGTAAGGTGACTTTTGAACTCGTATTAAAAGATAAGATTTGTGAAAAATTTGTTCTTATTCTTAAACAAGCGAAAAACTTATTGAAGATTTATATTTCATTCACAATCATGATGTTATGTAGTTTTTAAACCTATTATATTTCAAATAAATAATAATCCTACTTTCTTTAACGTAGCTAATCATGTTGAGACCAGGGAAGATGTTCATTCATCACGTACAGTTTGGAGCAAACGTCTTGACATTTTTAGTCAGTGTGTAAAGTATGTTATACAGGTTATTATTGTATTCACACTAGACATTTTTGACGTTTGCCGTTTGGTCGTAACTTAGATTGGTCTTAATAATTACAGTCCAGTGACGCGCTGATGTGAGGTCAGAGGTAAGGGGGGTGACATACGACAGAACATAGTAGTACGTGTGGTTATTACAACTGAGTACAATCGCCCTTAGCCTCATAAGCGGCGACGTGGTCCGACACCTCACCCGTCACGTAAGAGGTTTCCTGCGTAGTCGAGAAGTCGGCTACAGATTTGTTATGTGGTCTCTGTCTACCCCTATTGGGCTCGGTGGTCTCTGCCTACCACTATCGGGCTCGGTGGTCTCTGTCTACTCCTATTGGGCTGGGTGGTCTCTGCCTATCCCTATTGGGCTCGGTGTTTCTTACCTGCCTACCTACCCCTAATACATAATGAGAAACACGTGTGTGTGTGTGTTTGTTTACGTTTATCGTGAGATATATCAATAGCTGTAACCTCTCTATGTACATATACTTAAATTAACAGGCAAATACCAATTGACACGTTTTTTTCTCTCTAATAATTAAATATTTGCTAAGTACATAACTTTTAATGATAAAGCAGTGTTGTAAGATTTCTATGCTTGCAAGGTTGGATATAAATATTCGAAGGACATTAGACAATAATTAGTACACTATTTTGCTATCAATTTAAATGTCACTTTAAAAATTTAATTTACTGTTCAATTAAATACAACGACATATTGATTTGGTCATCTAATATAAAAGGCAAAGCTGATTGACTGATGTATCAACGTGTGCGTTTGGGCCAAACCCTTAAGGCTAGAAATTTGAAATTTTGCACACATATTTCTCATATAACGTAGACATCTACTAAGGAAGGATTTTACAACAAATTCAACCGCCGAGGGGGTAAAATAGGTGATAATACTTTGTATGTAACTTTTTATTCCTTAGACATATGTGCATGATAGGATTTAGAATAAATTGAGTACGAAAAAAATAATCAATTACGTAAATCAGGGTTTTCTAAAATTCAGCCCCTAGGAGAGTAAATTATGGGATGAAAGTTCAAAACCTAATATCACGCGATGGAAGCCACGGGAAATTAATGCTAGTATTTAATATTTTTGTTTACAAAAAGATAAAAGTCCGAATCTCTGAAGAGAGTAGGTACCTACCCGTGCTCGTGACTGAACCTAATTTCGAACAAAGTGCGAATCAAAATGTCAGAACGAACAATGTTTAATATGCAAATGTCAAATCAATTGAACGAAGCTGCTGCGAACACGGAGGACTTCAAAGCGATCACTTATTACCTTTAATTTAAGCATCTGCGTGTGTTGTAGTATTGCAGATGTTCGCTATGTAACGATAGGTAAACAATGCGCTCTAATTTCATGTTTTCCGTAAAAAATGATCTACTGCAACATTACCTATCTATATTATATTGTTGTTACTTTTATATAATTTAATCAATTCTTAAAAGCTTCTTAAAAGTTAAAGTTAAGAGGCCCTTGATATTCTGCCAAGCAGAGACAGTGTGTAAACGTGGTATTTACGAAGCATTTAACTTTTAAGAAAGGTTTGAAAATACAGCCGTACAAATTGAAAGCATATTTTATAATAATTGTACATACATTTTACATGATATTAAAATACAAAATAATTGGTGTAAATATCTAATTAACCAATAATATGCAACCAGCTTTACAGATAGTGATGTGACAAGTTAATTAGCTTACTATCGGCGAGACAAATTCATTTCATATATTTCTCACCTCCGTTTGATAAATAGCAAGTGTCGTTTCACTGACAGTCACAAATGAGGAAGTTGTGTCACTGTTGTAATTATTAAATAATACTGACGACATTTTAGGTTAACACGATACGCATATTATGTAGGGATTAATAATAACTATGTAGCTAGGTATATACCTAGTTAATATCGACGTATTACACCTAAACTAAAAATCAGCAGATTAGAAACTAATAAAATATGTAATGTTATTATCGACAACCTCTGTTGTTCTGGCTCAGTTGTTAGCGCGTCGGCGCTTAGGCCGGAGGGTTCGAATCCCGCCAAGGGACAAAAAGTTTTTCTGTGTTCTTTGGTCTTGGATGTGTATTAAATATATGCTAATATAATAAAATTCTTAGATATGTGTATTAAATATATTTCCGGTGTCTGGTACCTGGGTTACAAATTCTCCAGATACTTAGTACCCAGATTAACGTGGTGTGGAAGCGTCCATAGATATTACTATTTAAAAAATTACGTGAATGAAACCACTTGTGTAACTGTTCAATTACATTTCTCCATATTTGTTAATGTCAATAGCATAGATAAGTATTGACATTGTCATGTCACAGCCGTGAACTGTCGATGTCGGTAAACACCGTTATCGCACTTCACTATTGCTGTCATCTGTCACTTGTCAATGGATTATGGAAGTGAAAATTAATCTCCAAATTGTAATCTCTGAACCTGCTCTTTATAAAATTAAAGAGCAGACTATGTCATAATATTTCTCGAGCGTTTTCACATTACGCGATGACGGTATCCGATATCGCGCGATAATGTGAGAGGCAGCTATAAGCTTTATATTATGGTCAACATACCTGTCTTTGTCGTAATGACATTGGAGCGATATCGGATATCGGACCTAATCAATATGAAAATGGGAAAATTCTGTTACAACAAAAATAGTACTTAGCTCATAGACGTATATAATATGGACGAGGCATGTTGAGGCAAAAACTGTCTCCACTTAAATGTCCCCACTTTTGGAGTTTTTGGGGCCATTATGACATTTGAAGTATGGTGAAATCAAGAGGGCTGACATTTGAAGTATGTTGAAAACCATACAAGATGGCGTGACTTTTTCTTGTACTAATACATAGTTCTGTCAAATGTACGTCATAGCCTATCTTTAGTTTTTAAATCTTTGGCTTAGCTTGTGACATAAGCTTCTTAAAATTAAAATTTGTATTTATAAAGTTTGTTCCGAACTGCGATCACAAGTATCGAGCAAAATATTATTAGTAACATCATTTTTCCACGGCACTTTATTATTTATTGCAAAACTTGTAACTACGTATACTTATTAATGGTTCCTAAATTAGTTCGAATCGAATTAAGAAATATCCGGTGTTGGAATGGTTAAATAGAATGTTAGATCGCACCTTTAGACATTATATCAAATCAATCAGAAAGTTCAGAAGTTACGGAATATTACATCAAATTTGTACAATGCCAGCGGACGTAGCATGGCGATCCGTGGAAATAATTTTAAAGAAGAAAAATTCTATCCAAAACAGTTCGTTGCAAAATAGTTCTTAATCTATGGTAACAAGGTCGTCAATAGACGTCAACGTTAAATAAATAGTCATATTTTTAAAATGGCTGGCGGGAAATCTTCTGTCAAAAATGATCAAAATTTCAAGTAAATGACTGAAGGTAAAGAAACTATTTGTCTTGGACCGCCATGATGTGGGGTAGTTGACATTACTGTATGACTATTTGACATTGAAATAAGAAATAGTTTCTACTTAAGCTGTCAAAAGAGACTATTTTGTGAGCTCATGCTCGGGAAGAAAAGAAATGTTTCTCATAACGACGATGCATCGAACTAGCTGCCTTACAATAAGTATTTTGCTCTGAATAGTATTAATGTTTTGTAAATCTGCCATTTTGTCGATTCTATGTTTCTAGAGTTCGCATGCTAAGGAGGTAAAGTTTTCTCGAGCTCATCTAAGTTATATCTTTGCCAATAACAACTATGATACTTATTACATACTTGCATACCTATTACGTATTACGTTTGAGCGAAATAATTCATATATAATTAGTTATAAGATATAGAGGGCGCCAACATGCCATGGTTAATTATATTGACAATCTTCGAAAGTGGAAAAAAATTATACTGCCCGCACTCTAGGGGTTGTTTGGGGCAGTCGAGGACATATTTCATCTTGACATTCAGACATTTGCTTTCCGCAGTATAGTTAGTGCGCATCTAATTCATCAAAGACAGATTCAGACAAAATCTTCTTGAATCAAGATGGCGTCACATTTTCTTGACTGAAGATTTTTCCCGTCAAATGTAGGTAGGCTCAAAGATTTCTAAACTAAGGATGGGCTATAACGTACATTTGACAGAACAATTCTTCATACAAGAAAAAGTTACACGACCTTGGTTTCACCATACCTCAAATGTCAGCCATCTTGATTTCACCGTACCTCAAAAGTCAAAATGGCCCTGAAACCTCAAAAGGGGGGCCATTTAAGTGGGGACCGTTTGTGCCTCGACATGCCTCGTCTATACCTAATATATATATACGTCTATGGGTAGGATAGGTAACTTACGTCATAGCCCATCCTTAGTTTTGAAATCATTGGAGATTTTAACTGTCACGTAACAATTTTTTAAAAGACTTTGTTTCTCGGATTTAAAAGGGATTATTGTAGCCCAATTTGCTTACGCCATTATTTACTAATTCCATGCTGTATTTTGACAGAGAACAGAACAATGGCCTTTTTAATCATACATATACACATTTTAATAAAGAGATATTTCCGTAACGCTCATGACACGAATCCCTCTGAACCAGGAATCTGCTTCATTGGACAGATGAGAATTTACGTCAGCGGGAGCCGACGAGTCAGCGCAGATTAATTTATGTGATGAGGTCGCGGCTTCAATTCCCGGTGCAACAGGCTGCTTTAAATATTTTATTAATGATATTAAATATTTGTAAGAGAATAATATATTTCTGATAAGATATGTTATTAAACTTTGCGGTCTCGTATTGTCGTGTGACCAGCGAGAGGGCGAAAGAATGCATTGTGTACCTGCGTGTAGAAGATTAACATACTTCTAAGGGTCTGTTACACAATCATATAATACTAGATGTCACCCGCGGCTCCTCGCGCGTAAATACAGTATCCCACGGGAACACTGTACTTTTTTGGAATAAAAAGCATCCTATAATTAATCCAGAGCCTAAACTACTACCATACCAAATTTCATCGAAATCAGTTCAGTAGTTTTTACGTGAAAGAGTAACAAACATCTATCCATCCACCCTCACAAATTTTCACATTTATAATAGTAGTAAGAAGTGTCGGATAGCCTGTTCGGAAGTTTTGTCGCTGCATAGGTACTTTATATCGAGTGACAGAAACAAAACATGCAAATGGACTATCTGACACTTATTAGTAGATTGTGAAACAGACCCTCAGCTCAGTCTCCCAATCCGCAGGGTAGCGATGGTGGTACCGAGGTGGACTATAGCATAGTTCTCCTTACATCGGGAAAACGAGCTCCAGCGGCGGCAGTAACAACGACAGGAGTCGGTAATAATGATGATATCCGTTAAATTCTTCAAAGAGCGTTGGGCAGATGTAACGAAACAGTGATGAAAACAAAAATACTGTCACACGACGTAAGAAGTTTCCCGATTTTAATGAGATTTTAATGACAGGATCCCACGCAGCTGTAAATAATGGTCAAATAAAGGGAGAGATTATGTTATCCTGTAAGAGATGAAAGTTCCCAAAATTAATTGGAAGGGGGCCCGTAGGCCTTGCTCTTGGTGTGTTACAATCCGCAGCTTTGACACAGAGTATAAAATATATATACAAATTTGAAAATGTTGTGGAGGGGGCTTCAACGGCCCACATTTTTTCCACACAATCGTGGATACACTGTATGCTTATAGTAGTGCAATCAAATCTAAAGCTAGCTATGTAGCTGTAAATCTGTTCATCTTATCTTCATTTGTGACTTTGATCCGTTTTTTTAAATTCTTAATGATCCACGGCCAGTTTCGAAGACGGAACAGTTGGTGGCTACTATAATCATTTGATGATGATGTTAGATAATCAACTGATAGAATTTATTTTCTATACTAAACTTTCATCGCTTGGTAACTGAAACACTCTTACCTAATGGATAGACACAATATTTCACACGAATTATAACTTGCATTATAATTCGTGCTCATTATATGCATATAAGCTCATTGTACCCAGATTTATTACGTGAAAACCGGTTGAATATCTTATCTTGGCGATAAATCAAAGAAACCAGGTGGTGGATGTCCATACATCATCAGAACGCACTCTGTGGACACAGGGGGGTGAAGCTTTCTACACAAACTAGTGACGTGGACAACGATCGATACGTCAACATTTGTCTTCTAGTGGGGGACATACTTATCGATACAGTGAAATAAATATTGGTTAAATTAGTATTTTAACAGGACATTGTTGGCTGTTTGTTTAAAATATATCAACTCAGAACTTAAGCTGATATGTATCCGTTAGAGCCCCTGGACCAATAAAGATATTAGATTTTTATAAAATATAACAAAATTCAATACCTTTTTGCTACTTTAGCCAAATACAATATTACCGTCATAAAAAATATCACTAACAAACTTCCAACCTAAGCCCATTGCTTGCTTTACAAAGCAGTTTCTAGAATTGCTTTAATCCTAAAAAAATGTGCTTTGTTCAATTAAAGCTACATTTATTTGTTGTGCGAACCCATAAATAGGTGTGGTGACTCATTAGTCATTACGCTCCACCACCGACTAGTAACTACCTCCAGCCACGGTCTCATATTTTTCACATCAAAAAATATGCGAACGGAAATCTGCATAATATTTATCGATATCGATACTAGTTTTCCCATCACTAGAGCCGCGAAGAGCCAATAAGCCGGTACGTGAGAGGCGCGTTAACACCGCGCGACATCTCGACACGTTTTTTTATCATTTAGAGTGGTCTCTGTTTGACGAAACTGGAGTTGTGACCACGTATTGGTGTTTGGGGAGGACAGGTTGTGGTCCTGATATTTCCCTTAAATGTGGTTTCCGTTTTTTTTTCAAACGTCATTACGCTTACGCATAAAAGATTTTCGGTATAGAGTGAAAATTGTTTATAACACTGCCTCTGGATACCTTTGGGTTGTGGGTTTTTTTAAACAACCGAAGCATTAACCAGAAACCATATTTTGAAATCATTGAGGCTTCCTACTGCAGCCATAGACGTATATATTATAGACGAGGCATGAGGTTGAGCCAAAATCTGCCTCAAATGCAGTTATTACTATGTATGAAAAAATAATTTGCATACATAGTAATTACAGCGCTGAACATAGAACTCCGCGCTAATGCCTAATACAATAATGCTGAAAATCGAACACATGACAGTAATTAAAAAACTTGACGCTTGTAAGTTCGATTTTCAGCTCTATTGTATTCCCCAATAGAGCTGAAAATCAATTGTATTACTCAACAGCAAATAGAGCTGAAAATCAATTGTATTACTCAATAGCAATAGAGCGGAAAATCAAACACACGAGCGTCGAGTTTCTAAATTGCTGCCGCGATTTTCAGCTCTATTGCTTTACTCCCACCTGAAAAGCTAAAACTCAATTTCACCACGTCTAATCTTAATTCTTTACTGAAATTTATAATTTACATTTTATATTTATATGGCATTCAAAATTATTTATTAGAAAGGAAGTTATTTAATTCGCAGTTTTCCTTGTCGATAAATTTTTTAATCTATCGAGTAGGTTAACACGTTCTGAATACAATACTAGTCCTGATTCCGCTTGTCTTCAAAGTTTTTAAGGCCTTGAAAGTTGAAACGAAGGAGACAAAAAAAATCCTGTAAAATCTATTGTTGGCAGTTATGTTTAAAGTACTCATTTAGGTCAAAAAAACATTTATTGCCTGAATAACATTATTAAAATTTTGTTTCAACTTTTTACGGTTCATCTGTAATAATATAATCATAATTAATCTATGGACGTTTTCACACCACGTCAACCTAGTCCCTAAGGGCTAAGTCCCTGGTAACTAAGTTCTCGAGGAACTTGTGTTACGGGCCAAACAAAGGAAATAATATTTAAATATTCAATAATATTTTACGTGTCGTAAGTAGTTAAGGTTTTTATTTTCAGTCTTGCAGATTTAAAGTTGAACAGATTTTTATCTCGAAGGTAGGAAAAATTTTTGCTCGCTCGCTTTTTTACATAAACAACATATTATTTTATACCGACGTTCATTTTCAGGCTATTGATTTAAATGTTTTTTTCTAAAGTTCACAATCTTTCAGGGTGTAAAGTTTAGTTCAGGTAGTAAAATAGAAAGAAAAATTTGCTCGCTCGCTACGCTAGGTCGCATTTAACATAAATATCATATTATATTACTTACACACGTACTCGTGTAAACAGTTTTTTTTTTGCGAAATGTGAATTGTATTAAGTATTCTATATTCTATATGATTATATTCTATATTCCAGATAATTTAAAAATATATTACGAAATAGAAGTCAAGATCGCACATTTTTTTTACCTTTATACAGTTTATATAAAAATTTGCTGTGTGACATTGTGTGATAAATTTATATAGAAATAAAAGGTTTTCATTTTCATTTTATACCCTAAACTGGAGAATCGAAAGCAAACCAGAGAGTTTGCTACGTGCCCCGCGCTGGCTTAATCCGACACTGCTTAGATGACCCCACTTTTGAAGTTTTTGTGGCCTTTTTGACATTTGAAGTATGGTAAAATCAAGATAGCTGACATTTAAGGTATGATGAAAACCTAGATGGCGTAACTTTTTCATGTATGAAGATCTGTCAAATGGTCGTTGAGAAAAAAAACGTCTTTGACGTATATCGACGACTTTGTATCTTTAGTTTTGAAATCTTTGACTGCAGCACCTAAACTACAGATTTCGATAAAAAGTACTTTTTATTGTCCTTGCATTAGTATCAAAGCATATTTTGTAAGGTTACGTGAATGATAAAAAGTGGTAAAACAATTGAATTATCTAAAGGATAATCAGGAATCCTTTCTTAGAACCGCTCTCCTCTTAAAACAGCATGACATGCAATAAAATGGTTCGGTTCAAAATATTTATTATTTGATTATTTTTTTTATTGGGTGTTTACATAATATCTGACCCCTGTGGATACAAGATAACTATTTAGTCATCAACTGTGGGTTTTAGGATTGAACCCATAACCATAAACAGACATAATCAGAACGATATAGATAATTTAGATTTTTTATGAAGTTGAATTCCTGAATTAGTATTAGATACAGATATAACTTCTTTTTTATTTTAGACTAGCTTTTACCCGCGCCTCCGCCCGAATAAATACAGGTGAAAGAGTAAGAAACATCCATCCATCCATACATACATTCTCTCAAACTGAAACATTTGTAACAGTAGTAGAATATTTTGTAATCAAGAATAACTTTCATACAAATCACAAACCAACATTTTTTCTTTGAAACTTACAAAGTATGCAACTGAAATTTAAAAAAAATCTGCTCTAGGCTCCCGTGCAAAGCCTAAGCGTAGACACTCAGGGCATACAATAGGTCTTTTCTTAAGCCCTAAGTCAATAGGGCTATCGTCTCAATAGGCTATTCAAGAAGCAGATTGGAAAACGTTTAACCGACTGCGTGTGAAAAGGTGGTTGTTTTACGATTCCTTATTAAGTCCACTAGCCCCGGTCACGTTGCTACCGTAAAATGTTTACGACCGTCCGCGTCACGGGAATGTATCGTAATCGGCAAATTGCAACTGAGTAAATAAATATATAAGCGGGAAAACACATCAAAATGTAGGTAAATTTTATTTTCCATTTAACCAAAGCATCTAACGATCAGTCTTGCTCCTTTGCAAGATCCGTTGTAATTTCTCGCCCCATAAATTGTCCCTTTCGAAAAACTTTCACAGTAATAATTCTACAGTCACTATAGTCGGTAGGTTTTAGTACAACAAACGGTACGTTGATGTCATAAGTAGCCTGTCTCCCCTAAAATGAAAAGTTTGCCCTCCTTCCCTTTGCCCTTCCCGTCTAGGCAATAGAAACAAATTAGTACTCTGTCATTAGCGCTGAGTCAACTGCGCGGCTGCTGCACGGCGAGATAGCGGATCGCGTAGTGTTGTGCCGCGACGATAGAATTATATCGATGTTACTTGTGGTCAACATAAATTGCACGATAGTTTTGTGTTAAGTTTCGTTTTTTAAGTATGTTTCAATTTATTTGCAAATTTCAAAATAAATACAATCCTTAACTTTTAAATTGTTTCTGACACGAAGGGAAATAATGTATTATTTTTTTGCGCAATACAACCTCATTTCACTAACTTTTGAACTAGTTTCGTTCTAATATCTGACAAACTATCAAGCAGAACGTTATGCAGTGAATATTGCAAACAATATAGGTGTAAATGTACTTCCCAGCATCCAAAGTCAATACATTTATTGTGTCTCCATTGTCAACTACACACAACAGCTATTGAGCGCAAAACCTAACTTTCTCCACGGTTATTCAGCCTTTATCAGTCTAATGTCAATATTATTGTCATTTTGTAGTACTGTCGAGTAAATGAAATTGTCAAAACGTGTCCAAAATGTTCGGAAGCCACCTCACACCGTGCCTAACAAAGATCGCCCGCGGTACGAACAACGGGACAAACAATTGAACAAAAAATTATAATAGGCGGTGAAATCAAGGGTGGAATAAAGAATTTATTGGCTTTTTTGTCCATTTTTTGTATGCATTTTTGATTCGGTTGTAAGTTATAACATCTCGCGGTATTTAAAAAAATATGAGAATGAGTTGGAGGTATCATAAAATTTTGTTACATAAACCGATGTCGTTATTTAAAACATTATTACCATAAAGCATTTTTTTTTTTGTTTGATAAAAAAACTTCAGTACTTATTTTTTATATTTTGGACACGGTACTTCTAAAATAATATATAAGTAATTGTTGTGTTTAAATCTTGTCAACTAAATGAAAGGTGTTAAAAGTCGACACCCAATTTCCCAGCCGTAATTTGTAAATACCGCGTTCTGCGGCTTGGAGATAACTTATACAAATAGAGATGGGCTCGCATACGATTTGAATACATTATCGATTCTCCGCCAGGTCCGAGGGCTGAACTAAACATGTAGAATACATTATGATCTATTCATCATTATCAGCCTGTATGTTAATATAAATCCGTCTTGATGAACATCAATATACTAACAGCCTCCGTGGTCTAGTGGTTAGAGCTTGACTCTCGACTCGGAGGTCGTGGGTTCGATTCCCGCATTGGAACAACAAAAAATGTTGTTTTCAAGATTGGTTAGGACAATGCAGGCTGATCACCTGATTGTCTGAAGATGATCCATGTCCCCTGTCCCCCTGAGGTTTCGAGAGTAAAGTAAGAGAGAGCGCTCTTGTGTACTGCGCACACACTTGGGCACTGTAAAATTACTCCTGCGTAGCTGGCCTAGTTTCAATGAAACCGGCCACTTGCACCGTCACCGATATCGGTGTGGGGAGTTATTATTGCCCGACAGTCGGATAATAATTAGTTACGTTTAAATTGGTAGCATTATAGTGCGTTATTTGTTGACTTTAAGATGAATCCTTACTAATATTATAAATGTGAAAGCGTGGATGTTTGTTACGCTTTCACGCAAAAACTACTGAACGGATTTCGATGAAATTTGGTATGGTAGTAGTTTAGACTCTGGATTAAAACATAGGCTACTTTTTATCCCGAAAAAGTAGTGTTCCCGAGGGATACTATACTGACGCGGGCGGAGCCGCGAGCAACGGCTAGTAATAGCAATTGTGATGAGGTATAGAATTAAGCAGTAACTACAGAAACGGACAAACGGACGTGGTATATAAAAATGGACCATATTTATAAGCGTTGATAGATTGTTTTAAATTTAAAGCACTGGGATAGACACGCTCTTCTTCAAATAAATGTAAAGACAAAATCCACAAATATTAATCAAACGGCAACCACGCTTAAAGCAACATAACAAGTTTAAACTGATTTTCGTAGTCAAGCGCAATTAGTTTTCGTCTTGTATTGGCATTTCGATTTTATCTTTTGATAGAAGTTTCCAACACAACACCTTCGCTGATAGGCAAATACGATTCGGTCTAGATTATTTCCGGTCTAGACGTGGTGAAGAGAAAATGCGGGAAATAACTTAGGAAAATTCTTCACATAAATATATCATTTACTTTTAAACAAAAGAAAACTGGAGTCTTTGAGTCTTTATAAATAAAATAAATAAATAAAAATTGTTTACTATTATTAACTATTTACTTTTAAAAATTATTTTATTATATAGTGTTACCATGTGTATTTTATTTTGTGCTTACAAAGTCACAGGCAACATATTTTAAATCTAATTCATTTCAAAAAGGCAATTTAAGTGGAACTAAAGAAAAATTTAAATAATATTCTTTACAACTAATACTAGACCTTTGTGGCTCGGCGATTAGCGCGGCGGTGCTCAAGCCGGTGGTCGCTGGTTCGAATTCCGCCGAAAGAACAAAAAGTTTTCTGTGTTCCTGGATGTGCAATAAATATGGGTATAATAGAAGAAAATCTTAATTATATATAGTATAAAAGCATTAAATGTGTGTGTACCATGTGTTACATAGTGTGCGGATCTCCTTTTAAGTTTAAAGAATGATGTGTGTTAGGAGAATCCCGCTGCTTTTTTCAGACAAATTTACTGTTTTATTAATAGGTACATAATACTGTAATTATTTATATTTAGGTATGTTTTAGCTAGTAGATTTTCTACATCAAACTACAAAGAAGCTTAAAAACAAGGTTTCACAACACTATTACTTTTGCAAGGAAAAGAGTTGGCAACGAAATTACACCATAAAAGGCAGAAGCTAGGAAGCCAGAAAGCTGCCATTTGGAATACATCAATCGCGACCTCACAAAACAAAATCACTTGCCATCAGGTAAGGCTAAGGTAAGCTCATTTGTACCTCTGGAAGTCTCAACTCTCACGGTAGGCAGATGTAAAAGGGTCAGCTCACACTGAAACGAGATGCGGTGCTGCATTTTTAAGATAGCTAATTATATATATTAGATAATTATTCAAAATGTAAATCTATTCACTACACAAGAAGATACACGTTTCATTGCGAGAGCGGCGCCGCGCTACGCATCCCGGTGCAGCTCAAAATAAGAACTCTTGCAATGAAACGTATGTCTTCTTGGGTAATGATTAAAGTTCAATTTTGAATAGCTATCTGAAAATGAAACGCCGCGTTGAGTCACGTCGCGTCTCGGTGTGAACTGACGCTAATAAGGTCGATATCGGGCGATACAGCCAATGTCAAATAACAGTGTTTACTTTCCCACCAAATTATCAGAAATATGTATTTGGGTAAGTGTAGAGGTGAAATAATTTTACCGGTTGTTATTCAAATTCCACGAAATAGTTAAATATGAGTATGAGTCAGGCTCAGGTAAATAAAACAATTAAATATTATGTGAGGGTGAGTTATGTATGATGAATTGTATCTAGATCGAATACCAGGAATCATATTTTAAGAAAAAAACATTACTTAAGTAAAGTAACTCATATCGACGTATACAAACTAAAATACTTTTGTACAGAGGTATAATAATTCAATTTCTCAGTATTTCCTGATACTTTCAAATATAATAAACTCAGCCTCGTAAAGTTTTTGGAGATAAATGTTATGGAACGATACTTACAGACACTTATATATTTTTGACGTAACGTCTTGGGAAAATATCAAATTATATTCGACAAAAGAGCTTAAAAATAAATCGAAGCTTCGTAAACAATTCGTGACAGAAATAAGACTTTTGTTAACGTAACGAACGTCACCCTGGCAGTTTTTCACATTTCAATTTTCATATTTTTACACCAATCTGCGAATTGCGTATAAACGTAAAGAGTTAGAGACTAAAGTCGATTTTTTAAAACATAATATATTTATTTATTCAAAGTATATACATTGCATATATGCACTTTTGCCATCTCATAGGTGATTGATTCCTTTACTAAAAAAACGATTCGGACAGGAATCAATAAAATCTTTGAAGGCGCTTTGGACTGCCCCATCGGAGTTGAATTTTTTCCCTTGCAAGAAGTTATCCAAATTTCGAAAAAAGTAATCTGTTGGAGCAAGGTCCGGGGAGTACGGTGGATGTCTTAGACATTCCAATTGAAGCTACTCTAATTTGGTAGCCGTCTGTTGTGCAGTGTGTGGTCTAGCGTTGTCCTGAAGCAGCAGTGGCCTGGAGGGAATGACCAATTTCGGTTATTTAGCAGCTAGCTTTCCATCATGATTTGCAGTTGCTGGCAATAGATATCTGCCGTAATCGTCTGGTCAGATTTAATAAAGTTGTAGTGAACGACACCGGCACTAGTCCACCAAACGCTCACAAGTAACTTTTTTTGAGTCAATTTTCGCTTGAGGCAGGCTTTGGCTGGCTCAGCCATTGCGATGAGCGTTTCCAATTATCGTACAGGATCCACTTTTCATCACAGGTAATGATTCGATTTAAAATCCCTTCATTATTGTGCCGGTTGAGTAAAGTAACGCAGCAGTCGACGCGCGTTTGTCGGTTTGCTGCACTCAATTCATGAGGTTTCCATTACCCACTTTTCAAGCTTTTTCACCTTCCCAATTTGCTTTAAGTGGATTAAAACAGTTTTATCACTAACACCGCAGTCTTCAACTAACTCGAACGTGATTTGCGATGGATCCACTTCCACAATATCCTTCAATTCTTCATTATCAACTTTGGTCTCCGGCCGTCCACGGGGCTTGTTCTGCAGATCAAAATTTCTAGAACGAAAACGTTGGAACCAAAAGTGTTTTCTTTTGTGACACCGCTGCCATACACATCACTAATCCTTCGAGCCGTTTCTCCAGCACTGGTGCCACGGTGGAACTCGTACTCGAAAATAATACGATATTTCAAGTTTTTCATTTTGTAAACAAAGTGATGCGAAGAAAAAACCAAAAGAGGAAAAAACAAATGAATTACGGTTTTCGAAACACAAATGCATGAGTAAATAGCGTCATAAATTTGAAATTGGAATTCCTAACCAAAGAAGATATATTTGAGATCAAAGTAGCCAGTACGACAAAACGCCAATTTCATATGTAAGGACCTAATATATGTGATAAATGTTTATAAGCTAATTTAAGTTGTATTTACGAAATTGAATTAAATTGTTCTATGGAAATTGATAGTGGTCGTTAATGACCTTCATAGTTCATGTTGAAGCGACCTTAAATAAATTAATTAAAAAAACACAGTAGGAGATATGAAAACATACAAACATACAAAAGCACACAAGTAATACAAAAAGAATAATAATATTTAAAAATATATTATAGATGATAAATCAATAAAATATATGTACTTACTAAAACTATAAATACATTTAATTGTGAAACTCAACAGATAGGATCTCATTTCAGATTGACGAGTGGGCGGAAGCTTAGATTAAATTAATATCCATTGTATCCTAGGCTCTGCTCGTTAAATCTGGAGGCAAGTCTATTATTTCTTTACTCTGACACAATAGTTAGTATTCGATTATAATTGTCTAGATTTTCTTTTCCCGCAACTTCGTGAGCGCAAAAGGAAACCGTACATTTGCGAAAAAAGTAGCCTATGTCCTTAACAGTGGTGTACTTTCTATTTATGTCAAATTTCATCAAAATCGGGCTAGTAGTTTCGGAACCTATTCAATGCAAAAAAAAGAAACAAATTTTTCCTCTTTATAATATTAGTATAGATTATCATAATTAATTAATATTATAAAAGTAAATAAATACATTTTGTTCAGATCCAATTTATTATTTTTGTAAAGTGTAAGTAAACTAAAATGCCTACAGCCATAGACGTATATATTGTAGACGAGGCATGTTGAGGCAAAATATATATCCAGTTAAGAGCCCCACTTTTGAGATTTTTGGGGCCATTTTGACATTTGAAATAAGGTGAAAACAATATGGCTGATAATTGAGGTATGGTGAAAACCAAGATGGCGTAACTTTTTATTTGTATGAAGATTTGTACTGTCAAATGTACGTCAAGTTTTGAAATCTTTGCCTACAATGCTTTAACGCAACCAATTTAAATTACACTTACCGTGCAATAAAGAAATACAATAAAATGTAAATGAAATGCAATAAAGAAACATTAATTTGATCGAATTTAGTATTTTTGTTTACAAAAATATTAAATTGGCTCTAAACGGTATAATTATTTATGATTACTAGATTTCTGAACTCTACAATGGCCGACAAGCAAGCAACAAGCACGCCAAACATATTGTGAATAAAACTTATACTTTGTCAAACCAACATGAACATTTGTTTAAAAATATCTGACCATCTATTTGCCTCTACACACAACGGGCGTGGAGTAGTAACGCGTTGCCACGCCATTGTTTTGATGCTACATCTAATAAAGCAAACAGGTTTTTGCCTTAAAATCATAAAATCGATTTTTTAGTATCAGACTTCTATAGAATGCGGGCATAACAGCTGTTTCCAATTAGTAGCTATTAGTGTGGCAGTTCATTAATTGTTACTTAATTTAAATAGTGGTGTACCGAGTTATCGATATTCGATAGTCATGAATAAGATATTGAAAATCTATAAATAACTCGTAGATACGTTTGGTGTCTTACAAGAATAAATAATATTATCATTACAGTACGAGTGTGCGATTCTATAAAAGGTTTACATAATATCCATAATATTAATCCTATAAATTAAACGACAGCAAATTAGGCCAAACGAATGCTTAAATATCACAATATTTATATGAATTAAACGTATGAATTATGTAAGAAATTGTGATCAAAAACTCTCTCTGTATCTTCCAAACAATACCTACTGTACAAATAGAAAATGTTATTTATTATGAGAATGCGACGTCCATTAAATACAACATGCTCTAGGAAAATATTAAACACAGAAACGACTTAATTATATGGCCAATAAAAGTGGCGCCAACATAATAAGTATAATAATTAATGCCTACATAAAATATTACTTTATCGATAAACGGTTTACATAACTAGCTTTACAATTTACGTGTAACAATTTAATTACGAAATTTGATTGATTCAGAGGCTAGGAATTTATTTTTACTAGCTTACCTACTAGTTAACTATAGTTAACATTTTGTCATATAGTAGAACTTGTTGTGAAGCTCAATTCGCCGCGATAAGCGTGAGCCGGAAGGTGTCAATGACTTCAAGCACCTTAAAACTCTACTCAACACCGCTCTAAGGATTGGCAACGCACCTATAACTACTTTGGTGAGTGGTGTTGTTCACCACAGGCGACGCGACGGTAATAGTTTACCATCGGGTGATCTGTCTGATCATTCGCCGGTCTTCTTTGGAGACTGGAGTGTAATGGCAAATCGAAAGTTCTTGTACAATGGGGAACACACATAGTTATTTTATTGGCTTTTCGAGAGTACATAATAAGCCAGGTAATATTGTCTATGCAATGGCATATCTACGATCGACCGTTGGCGAATTACAGTCATCACATATGTGAGATCGTTGGGGGGCATTAAAAACGCTCTATACAAAAAATTATGCTCGAGTGACGTAACAGCAGTTGAAAATGTATGAAGAAAAATACAAAATTGATTTTAATAAACTTAAATACTGCGTTTATGTATATTGTCATTGTTTTAGAAAAATGTCACAAAAAAGGGAAAACATACGGTACCTACATCAAAACATCATTTTTTTAAATTTTGTCTGTCTGTTTCTTCGGGCCAATCTCTGGAACGGCTGGACCAATTTTGCCCGGACTTTAATTGGCAGATAGCTGATGTTATAAGGTTTAACTCAGGCTACTTTTATCTTGGAGTTCCGTTTAAAGAAGGTTTCCATTTGCACTAGTTCCACGCAAACGAAGTTGAGGGCACAGCTATTAGGTACTAGGTAATTCTAATACCCATTTACCTGTACCAGGTACCTACTATATACAGTATATTAGTAATTAGTAATACACATATAGTAGGATATGGATGGATGTATGGATGGATGGATGGATGAAAAACTACATAACGGATTTCGATGAAATTTGGTAAGGTAGTAGTTTAGGCTCTGGATTAACATACGCTACTTTTTATCCCAAAAAAGTACAGTGTTCCTTTGGGATACTGTATTTACGCGGGCGGTGCCGCGGGCAACAGCTAGTTATAAAATAAGTTCCTTTTTGAACCTGACGCGAACTAGTAGCGGGCTGTTATTGATTTCATAATTAGGTATAATTTATGACTTATAATAGTCCTAGCGCTGGCGTTGAAAAGTTTAATAATATGACTAATGACTATTAAGTTGTAGACAGTTCCTAGATCAGTTTATTTAGCAGATAGACCTTCAAAAAATTAAAATGGCTGTTAACCTTTTGTGTTGAGGGTGAGACGTGAGAGGGGGAGACGTGTCAAGGGGAAATCAGTTTAATGATAATGTTTTATCAAAATATGCCATGAAGACTGCTTTGTAATGTTATTCTTTTTCTTGCAAGTATTGACTTTTTGTTTTCTATTTCGACCAACAGTGCGATACAACTGTTGGACCGAGTACCTATTGAATTCGAGGGTGTGTGTCGGGTGGAAATGATTATTCTAGCAGTAGTAGTAGTAACACTTTAGAAGCGTAATTGACTCTATATGACTTTAATTTTAAGTAGAGGTCGCCCTGTAGTCGAAATTAGGTCATAATAAGTTTGAACTTTATTTTGGTACTTTAGCCTCTTAGATACAAAAATAAAATTAAAATGTGTCAGATTGACAAACGTCAACGTGTATCAAAATTGTACCTATCAAATGCACGGTAGTGTGTGTTATATAATCTGAGGTAGTGATATTGTTATATTTTGTCATTAATTTTAGGATAAGTATTTCTAAGCAATATTTTAAAAAAATTCTTTCTGCACACTTGTCTCCACCTAAACATTAACTGTGCCAAATATCATACTCCTCCATCGCACAGTTCTCATAAAACTCTACTGAACATTTTTGTTTCACGTGTTATTAATAATATAAGTATCGTACGAGTAAGAGCGAGCGTTCACTTGGGACTCGACAGTCTTAAGACAGTTTTGCCTCACATAGACAAATGTGAGACAAAACTGTCAAATAATTAATTTGTCTGACTGAAAAAACTGTCAAAAATAATGCAAACATTATTATTTCACAAAATATATGAAATAAGAATGTTCGCAATAAAATTGCATCACCAAATGAATATTATTATTATTTGTTTTCAAGTATCAGGTGAGGTATTGAATATCTTGCAGAAGCGGTATGCATGAATTTTTACACATTTGCCGCTCTTCCGCACCAAAAGTACTAAATCTTGATTACATTCGTTTTCTCCAGTTCGCCTCTTAGCCTATAGCCGTTTAAGACCTGTTTTTATAAATATTCAAGTTCATGTCCATAGTAAATAAAAGTTCAGTAAGTATACAGTTTCTTTAACTTTTTTACGTTTCAATATTACTATGTACCTAATTAAATATTTTAAATTAAAAATACAAAAATGAAAAAATATACTCCAGCTGTATAGTACTGGTGATTTTACGATTTTATGTGAAAGTACCAGTTTGGTACTTACCTATAATTATATAAAATTACATTACTCAAAACCTAACAAACATAAAAAACAAGACGAACGAGCTTAAAAGTCCATACTATAGAAAGTGAAATACACTATAGATGTGTCTTACGATATTTCTTGAGCTTTACTAACGTGAAGCTTTCGTAGCATTGAATCCCTATCTATATTCAATAAACTTCTTCGCTACTATAAAATGTAGGAATTTTCGTATCAAACTTGCGTAGCTGGCGAGTACGGATTTTCACAAAACAGCTTTTCGTTAGGACGCAAAAGTTCTTGAAAGCTCAATATTATAAGTCGATCAATTAATATAATTTGACAACATAGAGCAATATATATTGTAGTTTATAATATAATGTATATTTACCGTATTTGAAGTAGTAGTAGAGGTTTTCCTTGCGCGTTATAGTCACAACACGACACAACACACGAGACACGTGGACGCGGCGGTGCCCAAACGCGGACTGGGGGCAATCATTTTGTTTTGTCAAGTCCTCGGGAGCCGGTGTTGCTCGGGTATAATTTATTTCACCCCTGAACAAACTTACCCCGGGAGCTTTTTAAAGGAAGCTTAAATCTAGCGACGACACGAAATTTCTATAGATATAGAAGCAAATATTTTACAAGTGCAGGTAACATAACAACCTCCTATTTGGAAGTCTATTAACATGGACGCAATACAAATTACTGTCGTAAAAGTGAACAAGATACCACGACCATTACGTCAACACACAACATGTTGAACAAAATTTAACAAACCGTTGTGTTATAAATTATGGGTAGAAGGAAAAAAAATTAGGTAATAATAATATCAGGAATCTAGATTAAATATATAAATATAATCTTAAGGCATTGTAGCCTTAAGCACCCCTCTTTTGGGGGTCGTTGAATAAACCTAAATAAATAATTTTATTTATGACCCACACACATCAAAAGGGTTTCATTTCATTTAAAATATTTTTTTAAAATCTCAAGTATGTAAATTATTCAATAACCAAAAAAATAAATGAATTACTAAGTTCGACTCAACGTTTCTACTAGTTTGTACGTTGTGACCTAGTCGTTAAATCTCAGTTTCTATGAATGAAAACAGGTGCTCGGCCTTCATACAGTCATATGGTCAGGTCTCACGCAGCCCCGGCTCTTCAATTTTTTTTGAGCGGGGCAAAAACTGAAAAATGTCGCCCTCGCCTACTTATATATTTTTTTACCTTTACCATCTTTATAATTTCAGCTATCAGATGTCCACTAATTGATTGACATTTGGACATAGGCCTTCCGGAAATAATGCATCCAGTGGATTAAGCCAGCGTGGGGCCCGTAGCAAATTCTGCTACGACGTCCCCGAACGAAAAGCGGGCGAGCGGAGAGAGCGAGCATAATACGCTCTTTATATAAAACGCAAGCGAGCGTAGCGAGCGAACAAATTTTTATTATATTATACTACTTATTGTGGTAAATATAAATTAATTAAATTCTAGGCTGATGAAATAAAGTTATTGCCTTCTAAAATTAAAAGGATTAAAAATCAATACCTTTGACTACTCCAAAACTTAAAATGCTACAAAAAAAAGAAATCTCCCAGGTCATCCCCACCAGGCAGAGTACCTAGAAGGCTCAAAGAGTTTCCTCGCTGGATTGCGATACTTATTCTCTGGGCCAGGTAGGTGCCGGTATAGTTGGTTAAATTTTACGGAATGCAAATGTTTGAGTTGGTAATTTTCTACGAGTTTCACTGGCAATGGAAAATTGATATAGAGGTTCTTTTTTATACTACTTGAACCAAACTTTTCACGCTGAAAGACTGTGTACTTTAGAAAATATAATTTTAAATTGAATTACAAAGCCGACTGACGGTACTAAGTAACATAATATGCGTTCTGTATCTTAAAAGCTAGCAAGCGGAGCGAGTGAGCAGAAAATTTTTCGTATTTTTTACATTAAAATCTGTTCATCTTTAAAACCTGAAAGACTATTCTCATCCACATGAAATGAGAAACTGTTACGTTTTTTCATAAAGAACGAACTGTTAAGTTTTAGAAAAAATAAGTTAATAAATGAAAAAAAAATATGGTCACAGTAAAACATGAGTGAAATTTCTGTACTTATACTATTATTTATTCTGTATCTGTGGTCAAAGTTAAGTAAATGATGAGTATTGAGTTGTCTATTCGTCTGTAAAGTGTGAATTTTGCCACCCTCTGAACTTGCCGACCGAGGCATGGGCCCCAGCTAGCCCGCGCGGTCATATAAACGCGCCCTAAGGAGTGGCGACTCCATAAATTAAGCTAAAGCCTCAAAATAAAACACCATGCATTCAGTATTATATATTTTTGATTTTGCTCTGAAAAGATCAAAACGTAAATTATTTTCATAATATAATAAGACATTTTCAATCACCAACATTTGTGTCAGAATATTTGCGTTGGCCACCCCTATCATTGATACCTGTGCACACAAACGCGGGTCGGGTCTCGCTCGTAGGGACAGGGCTCGCACACACGAGCCCTAATTGTCGCTGTCCAACTGGTTTGCCAGCCCTCCGCGCATACATTTGTGATTACAATTGTTTTCTATCTAGTTGATAGTAATAATTATAATAATAAAAGGTGAATGTATGCATTATAACTCGACCGAAACTGCAACCAACAGCTTTTATGTGTTAAGTAAGTACCAAGTACAGGTTTTTGGTTATTTGACTGATATGATATGTAAAAAGACCCGCAATGAGCAGAGGGATCACCCGACGGTAAGCGATTATTCTCGCTTACCGTCCCATCGACACTTGCAACCTCATTTAGAAGTTTCAAGTTACAAGTGCGTTTTCGGTTTTAGAAACAGTTAAACTTAGTAAATTTTTATCTTTTTATTAATGGTTAATTTGGCTAATTGCTTTAGTAAATAAAACAAACTGTGTACCTACCTTGTAACTGGTTAAAAAAAGTGCAAAAAACGGCGCATAAAACATGATTACGAAAGAAATAAAATTTAAATGTGCAATATTTAAAACAAGCTAGAGAAAAAAGAACCTCTATATCAATTTTCCATTGCCAGTGAAACTCGTAGAAAATTACCAACTCAAACATTTGCATTCCGTAAAATTTAACCAACATTAATCTTTTTTTGCGGAAGAACTAAATGGCAAAGGCCAATTGGCTTTAACAATATTATAATAAATAGCTTTTGCTCGCGATAATTTTTAAAAATGTAAAATAATTAGGTATTATTAGTGAATGTATAAATTTTTAAGTTTCATATTTTTAATTATTTAAAAAAGAGACTTCGTGTAAATTACGATAAAGTACCACTACCTTCCTACTTCGTAACTGAATCAGTCCCTCTTATTAATAAAAAAATGTACACCACGGATACGCTAATCATGGAACCGCATAATACCAGGCACTGTGGTGTTACGGCATTACACTACCTACCTTCCTATCCATAATAGTATCTCTTGCGTACCTACTCCTACTCATGGTACGTTATTTTATGTTTGAGTTAATTTCTTTTTTATTTTTATTTATCTATGTTATGTTAATTATTCAGTCCTGTTTTTATGATTTTTGTATGTAAGTCTTGGTTTTATTTGTGGTGTAATGTCTCATTGTATCAAATAAATGTTTATTTATTTATTTTATCCATGTCTTTGTCTGATACGAGTACGTTAGAAAACGCCACTTGACAGACAAAGACAGCAACATGGATGGCGAATCCGTGGCGTAAATATTTTTATTAGGGTATGTATTAGCATAGGTATTAGCAATTGAAATACTATTTGCCATCCACTTTTTTGCTGACTATTCTACAAGGGAACATTACACTGCTTTTAAAATGCATTGTCTAAAAGCTAATCAAATTTTAATATAAACACCGAAGTCGGTTTATACACCAGGCTCTACAGCGCTTCGTCGAACAACGAACTTTACAGGTCTTTAGTTAACTAAAACTGCAAAACTAAAAGTTTGCAGATGATTTAAGAATAAATTTAAAGCAGGTAAACACATGAACAGCACGCGTATTATGACAACCATGATAGAAATGGTTTCTTTCTATGGACGAATAGCAATATGACAGATTGAAGGAAATCTGACATTTGACAACCTCTGTGGCTCAGTGGTTATCGCATTGGCGCTGAAGCCGGAGGTCGCGGGTTCGAATCCCACCAGGGAACAAAAAGTTTCCTGTGTTCCTGGGTCATAGATATTGGATGTGTATTAAATATGTGCATTATACAATAAAAAAATCTTAAATATAAGTATAATATAAAAAGTATTAAATATATTTCCGTTGTCTGGTAGGTACTCGTAACATAAGTTCTTCGAGAACTTACCACGGGACCAGATTGATGTGGTGTGAGAGCATCCATAGACATTGTTATTATATTATTTTGTCTACACAATCAATATGTCTATTCTTGTGTAGCAAAACGTATTTCTATGGTGGTCATTATTTGATTCCTGTGGTTCTAGAAGCCCCACATATTCATGAACTAGAATATAGAGAGTCTCTTAAGCACATCAACTCTTTTAAACACATTAACGCAACTAGAAACGCGACGACACAAAATTCTAAGATTTATAAGTGAATTAGAGACAAGTAGCTATAAGTCAATGCACGAAATTATACGCGCTCTGCGACCGCACTTTAATAGTTCTATAGATGATGGTACGGAACACTTCGTTCGCGTCTTTGACTCGCACTTGTCCGTTTTTTCGTTGGCTCGGATGCATTTTCAACCTGGTGAACATTTTCGAAAAAACCTAAAATCTTTAGACGCTTAAAATGTGCCAACCATGATAGGTAACTACCATCACCGTTATTAACGAAATGGACTATAGAGTAGAGATTACCTCCTTACACCACATCGCGTCGTAGAGAGCACAACAACGCCCGTTTGTAGGATAGGAGTGGGTAACAGTAACACTGCTCGACTGCTGTGTAACAGTCTAACAGCCTCCGTGGTCTAGTGGTTTAGAGCTTGGCTCTCGACTCGGAGGTCGTGGGTTCGATTCCCGCATTGGAACAACAAAAAATCTTGTTTCCAAGTTTGGTTAGGACAATGCAGGCTGATCACCTGATTGTCTGACAAGAAAGATGATCCATGCGTCGGATGGGCATGTAAAAAGTCGGACCTGCGCCTGATATCTCACCAGTCGTGTCGGTTATTCGTCCCACTGAGTTACGAGAGTAAAGGAAGAGAGAGTGCTCTTGTGTACTGCGCACACACTTGGGCACTATAAAGTAACTCCTGCGTAGCTGGCCTGTTTTCAATTAAACCGGCCACCGTCACTGAAATCAGTGTGGGGAGCTATTATAACAGTCTAACAGATCCACTCGCTCGGCGGTCGATATTGAAATGGTCGTGGGTGGTTGAGCTCCACGCCTAGTGCATACCAGTTACCACCACTCCATCACCGTACCAGGCCCCACGAGTGCGCGTGTTTATATAAGGTTTGGTAAAATCAATTACGGATATTGATTCTCATTCCACCATTGATTCTGATCGTCCTGTCTCCACTAGTGCGCGCGCGTTCTCAGTCGCTCCGTAGCGTGTACGTCGAGCTGTTTTGTTCCGTATTCGCTACGTCGTAGCCCTACCAACGCGCCCCTTCGTGCCGATCCCGCCTTCAGTGCAGCAGTGCATACAATCTCCTTATAGCGATCGTCAATTCATTCCTTATTCATTAGAATAAGGTGTGGATTTGCGCCTTGCTGGGGAGTTGCCCTGCTCCTGGCCTCCCGTTGAGTTTCGGCTCAACGTTGGGTCACGAGGAGACAGCCCCCCTAAGTGTGTGTACCGTCTTCGTGTGCGTACACTTAGTGTTCCGTTCGTCCACGTTAGTCTCATACTCTTTGTTTGTGATACGTACACTTGTTACTTGTTTGTGACTTGTGTGTTTTTACGTTGTGTTACCTGTAAGTGTTAACATGACGGACTATGATCCGTGGCTACCACGCCACGACCACCTGAACTCTCGTGCGGACTCTGAGACGACGTACAGCCCGGCCTCATCGAGGTCCAGCTAGCGCTCGATCCCGGACCGCACGCACCACCTTATGCTCGACGAGCCTAGCTTGTGCGGACAGGACACCGCCGCGATAAAAATTTGTAATTTAAAAGGAGATATCAAATTAATAAGGAAAGATTTGAAAGAAAAACATGAGGAAAATAGTAACAAAATATTCGAATTGATAAGTGGGGTAAAAGAGTTAATTCAGGAAGTAAGAGAGGAGACAAGTAATAAGTTTAAAGAGATAAATAAGTTAAATCGAGATGTTGTAAAGGAATGTAAGGATATAAAACGGGAGATAAACAATAAGGTAGAAAATATGAGACAGGTAAACCAGGAATTGGCAAAGGATAGTACGGTCAACTTAAATAGGGCAATTGAATTGACAAGTATCATAAAAGAGTTAATTAAGGAAATAATGGAGGATAAGAATGCTAAGTTTAAAGAGAAAAATAAGTTGAATCAAGGGATTATAAAGGAATGTAAGGGCATAAAAGAGGAAATTAACAGCAAGGTAGAGAAAATAAGACAGATAAACCAGGAACTGGCAAAGGAAAGTAAAGAAAACTTAAATATGGCAGTCGAAATGATAAGTGGGGTAAAAGATAACTCTTTCTTATGTCCTGACCTAACGGTCAGGACATAAGAAAGGAGACAAGTAATAAACTGAAAGAGATAAACAAACTAAATCAGGATGTTATAAACGAATGTAAGGATATAAAAGGGGAGATAAATAGTAGGGTAGAGGAAATTAGAAAGATAAATCAGGATTTGGCAAAAGAAAATAAGGAAAACTTAAGTAGGGCCGTCGAAGAGTAGGGGGCCAGGGCCCCGGCAGGACCACGACCCGCAACATATACGGCGGTGGTCGGTGGTGGAGGGGAAACCACGCCACTGGAGTGCCCGGTCCGGCAGAAGTGGGACGCTATGGCGCGTGCGACAGTTGCATATAGTCCAGAAGAACAATAGTGCCAGTGCTGTCAGGATCAAATTGGATGTATATTAAATTGCATTTAATGACACCAATAGACATAAAAAACAAGTGGACAGCACGACACTGTTGGAGGGACCTAGGCATATATATGATTATGGTAAGCATAAGATAGCATATATAGCTATAGTAAACCGAAACTGGCACTTTGAGCATACGCGCGCGCCATGGAGTCTCACAAAGGATGCAAAGGATTTATATGATGTATAAATCCTGAGCATACGTATTGTCGGGGCGGACACCTCGACCTGAATGAGTGGATAAGAAAGGAGATTGAAATTGAAATTGTAACTGTAATAGAATTGTAATTGAAACTAAATAAAACATAGAAATAATGTAAAAAAGTGTGGAAGAAAAATGTAAAATATGATACAAATAGGAAAATGAATGAAATAGCAAAACATATAAAATGTATACAAATAAAAGTGAAACAAATAAGACATGTAATATGTAAGGATGTAGTAAAAAGAAATGTTAAAAATATGGAATAGACTTAAAAAAGTGAAGGTGTAAAAGCAAGAATGTTAAATTAAGGTAGGGAAAAAACAAAAAGAAAAAAGATAATAAAATTAATTTTTAATTAGAAGATAAAGTTAATGTAGTAAAGCAAAATGTGAGAAGCGACAAGTAAATATAAAAATAAGTAGAAGAAATAAGACAGTAGAATAAAAAACTGTAATAGTAGATGTGTAGAATAGAATGTGAAATTGCGGGATTAAGATAAATGTAAGTAAGTAATATAGAAAAAATGTAATTAAGCACGAGGGAGGAATGTAAAATATGATAGAAATAAGGAAATGAATGTAAACATATAATAATGGGTACATAATAATATAAAGGAAATGTTAAAAATACAAAATAGATTTCAGAAAGTGAAGGTGTAAAGAAAGCAAAGAAAGAATGTTACATTAGGATTTTAGAATGTTAGAACGTTAGATCAAGATTGGCATTGTAAAATAGAATTAAGATAAGCTGAAAAATGTAAAACTGATAAGTAAAACCTAGGCGCGCATCACGCCGTACTGCGCATGCGAACGATCCTCGCCAGCCTGCCGCACACCCTGGACCTGACAGTGTCCTGCTAGCGGACACACCCCGCACCACCGCGGGCTCAGCCCGCCCCTCGCCGGCTCCCCAGCCACGACAACACCACGCCGCGCTGGCTGCTCAGCCGCGCGGCCCACACCAGCCCACCACGCGCTCACCTGACGTCTCGCCGGCCCCACAGCCGTGCGACAACCGCCGAGCCGCACCCACTGCGGCCACAGAAATCCGCTCTAGCCCGCCGCGTGAGTACCGTTACCGCGCGCCCACCTTCCCGCCTCCACTCATCAACCTACCTACACCTCAGACGGCCAGATACACCAACCGCCAGCTGACCTATGCCGAGGTGAGTGCCACCTCACCTACCAGTTCTCAGGTAGACACCTACCGACCCCCCGCTCCGGCGTCGGTGACAACAAAAATGTCGCCACCCCCAACACGTCTCGCTACCCGCCTCTGGTCGCCGAGAAACTCGACGACTGGGTGCGCCACTTTCGTCGTCTCCGCGACATCCTGGAGCATGCACCTTTTGCCAAACAAAGCGGTCCTGGTATTCGCTTTATGCCCCGAAGCGAACACGAATACAGGACCGTTAAGAGTTACCTTACTGATCTGGAGAGGCAGGGACAAGCCTCCTGGTTCACGTTCTCGTTACCACAAGATAGGGCAATTAAGGTAGGTATTAGGGGCCTACCTTCTTCCACATACACCGAGGAAATCAAGGCTGGACTCGCCGAACTGGGATACGTGGCGGAATACGTGTCCGAACCTCACTGGCCATGGATCTTGTTCAGAAGGTCCAGGCCGGGGAAGAAATTCTCTCGAGTATCATACAGGCCCTCCTAAAAGGCACCATCGCAGCCCTAGTAAAAATTTGGCTCCCGAGACCCTAGCTCGGACCCGCGCCTAGATATCTCCGGCATCCAGAAGCTCCTATCAGAGGAGCCGACTGTGATTGCCGGAGATCTACGACGCGCGTCCCGGACTCGGGACGGGACACTCGCGTGCTATGCACCGCCCCCCCCCCCCACGTTTGAATGTGAATTATTTTATTTTAGTTTTAGATCACCTGTTTCTCCGAGCGAGCGGAAGCCACGTGCCCGGTCAATATGCCGACCCGCTGCCGTGGCATGCCCGCTCGCCAAACGGCACCCGAACAGCTGACACCAGACGCAGAGAGCATCCCGGAGCCACGCTGCCGAGACGCCCCCAAGCGCGGTGCGCCCCCCGTTTAGCACCGTTGAACCGTGAACCATGACTCACTAAAACTTAACTTATTTTATAAAAAAAAAATGGGGGATCAGTGGTGGGGACGAGCTGGGAGGTTTCTTTGTTTTGTAGCATTTTAAGTTTTGGAGTAGTTATTATTTTTTTAGTACTTACCTACTTTTATGGTATACTTATTTTATTAAATTAACAATGTTTTTTGCATTAATTCGTAGTTGCGATTAAAAGCATAAATATAATGAAGGTCTCGAAATTAAAAAAATCACAGCGAAATTGTGACATTGGTGATCACAGGACTTGAAAATGCGACCAAGGGTTTCGAATTTCGACTTTTTTACAAAATTGTCTATTATCGCTGAACTGAATGATATGGAATTTTTATTTTATTTTTCCCGGAACTGGTGTAAATTGGCCATTCATCTGGTCCCAGATTATCGTTGAGTTTTGGGACACCTTTATATATATACCATTGCTATCTATGCACTTTTGCCATCTCACAGGTAGTTCATTGATTCCTTTACTAAAATAACCATTCGGACAGGAATCAATAAAATCTTTGAAGGCGCTTTGGACTGCCCCTTCGGAGTTGAGTTTTTTCCCTTACAAGAAGTTATCCAAATTTCGAAAAACATGGTAATCTGTTCTGTTAGAGCAAGGTCAGTGGATGTCTTAGACATTCCAATTGAAGCTCCTCTAATTTGGTAGCCATCTCATAGTTGTGCAGTGTGTGGTCTAGCGTTGTCCCGAAGAAGGAGTGGCCTAGAGCGAATGACCAACCTCGGTTGCTTAGCAGCTAGATTTTCCATCATGATTTGTATCATCTGTAGTCACGACACCGGCACTAGTCCACCAAACGCTCACAAGTAACTTTTGTGAGTGAATTTTTTTAGTTTTGGCTGGTTCGCCAGGGTTCAGCCACTGCGATGAGCGTTTCCGATTATCACACAGGATCCACTGTTCATCACAGGTGATGAATAATTCGATTTAAAATCCCTTCATTATTGTGCCGGTTGAGTAATGTAACGCAGCAGTCGACGCGCGTTTTTCGGTTTGCTGGACTCAATTCATGACGGACCCAGCTTTTAAGCTTTTTCACCTTCCCAATTTGCTTCAAGTGGATTAAAACAGTTTTACTCCACTTGAAGCAAATTGATTGCAAAAAACACCTCACCACAATATATGAAATTGTTTTTCTATCAATAGCATGTTTCTCCGCACAGCCACCAGCAATGGCCGCTATAAATTCGCCCACAGACTATAAATTTCGACAAAATGACGGCCACACATCATCTGTCACGGGCACGCGCCAAAACTACCCGCTTTACATATTTAACGGCTTTGTACGAATACGGGCTTAAAATTTATTTTAAAAGTAGTATATTTCATTTTTTTGACCTCACAATTAATAATATAGATTCTATGTCATGATTGACGGTGTAGTATTAGGTCCTTACATATGAAATTGGCGTTTTGTCGTACTGACCACTTTGATCTCAAATATATTATATTCTTTGGTTAGGTTAGGTAGTTGGAATCAATTTCATATTTACACCGCTATTTACTCATGCATTTGTGTTTCGAAAACCGTAATTCATTTGTTTTTTCCTATTTTGGTTTTTTCTTTGCGTCACTCTGTTTACAAAATGGAAAACTTGAAATATCGTATTATTTTCGAATATGAGTTCCACCGTGGCACCAGTGCTGCAGAAACGGCTCGAAGGATTAATGATGTGTATGGCGGCGGTGTCCCAAAAAAAACACAGTGTGTTTTTGGTTCCAACGTTTTCGTTCTGGAAATTTCGACCTGCAGAACAAGCCCCGTGGACGGCCGGGGACCAAAGTTGATAATGAAGAATTGAAGGTGGAAGCGGATCCATCGCAAACCACGTCCGAGTAAGCTGCAGGCTGAGGTGTTAGTGATAAAACTGTTCACTTGAAGGAAGCAAATTGGGAAGGTGAAAAAGCTTGAAAGGTGGGTACCTCATTGAGTGCAGCAAACCGGAAAAACGCGCGTCGACTGCTGCGTTACATTACTCAACCGGCACAATAATGAAAGGATTTTAAATCGAATCATTACCTGTGATGAAAAGTGGATCCTGTATGATCGTGAATCGGAAACGCTCGTCGCATTGACTGAACTGCTCTTAAGAGCTCATATTATAACTCTGATTTGGGCACAAATTAAACAGCTGTTAGCTGAATAACTGTAACATTTGCTGTATTGATGTATTAATCGCAAATACTGTTTTAGGGTAAACTCTTGCTTTTACTGCAATATATATGAAAATTTTCACGCGCTCTCAAAATATCACCGTTTACTTAAAAATTATAGTATAAAATATGTTGATCATAAATGGATAAAGGTTTTTTTATTATTTTGCATTTATAATTTGTCCTTATGCTGTTTGCGTTTAGAATCAGAACAATTATTATTTAAATCAATTCAAACTTTCGTTAAAAAACAAAGATAATTTTTTCACTCAATAAGTTACATAGAATTATAACCTGAAAATGGCGGACAAGCAATGTGATCACAATTACCGCTATGGGCTGTTTAAGTATGCACTCGTGGTAGGAACATAAATCAGTAATGAGGTGACCTGTACTTATTTTGTAAAACAAGTCAGCCACAGATTCATGTACAGCTTTATAGCGGGTAACATGTACGCAAATATTACAAACTAATCAGTTAACCGCACTAATGTGGATTCAACATTAATTTTTCAGCGTGTTCCGCCAGTTCTTCGATTATCTTTCCACATTATGGACAATACAATTCAAAGTATATATCACAATATCCGTACTATATATGCTAATATATGGCGGACGAATTAACTGGATATTTAAATACCTACCTACACGGTGCTGAATAAATAAGTCTTGAAAGTCCCATATAACTGCAATAGCATGCAACGAGTACATGTTTTCAGCTGTAATATGAATAATGAGTGACATGTGAGCTAATTTATAGCTGTATGCTGTAATATAGCATCATAAGAGTACACCCATAGTGGTCATGTGGGCTTTTTAAGCGCTGTTAAACGATTGTGTGTAACAAGCTGATTAACACTGCTAAAGTTCTACTTTATGCAGCAAGACGCATTAATCGACGTTACAGGAGAACTGATTGCATTATAGTAGCTCACATGTTTTCTTAAAATGCAAGTGGTCTGGGGGTACACTTGTGGCCTTCAATTCAGAATAGAGCTGAGTTAAAGTCCACGAAAATGCTTTATTGCAGCTTACACTTCTATTTATTGCTAATAGCTCTACGCTGCGCTTGCAGCTTTACAGTATGGTATCTGTGACGCGTAATAGCGTTAATATACAGGCGGAAGAGTAATTTTCAGCTATTTCAGTTAAAGTGTACTGTTATACCTATTTATAAACGCTAAAAAAACTAAAAAAAAACGCTTACCGATGTTACTCTTTGTGTCATCTTATACAGCAGTTGTGTGCTACTTGGGCGGTTATACGTTCATCTGTATATATATATATATATATATATAGGAATATATTAATTTATTTATTTTTTGTATGTTCAACGATTACCCTGGATACAAAAGTACTGAACAGAACTCCTGACTCCTTATAAAAACGCATATACCACTATATCAATTACAGTAATAATCATCATCACCACCATCATCACACCATACATCATCACATTATGATGATATAATAGGTAGGTATTTCTCGTAGTATTTTACGCCGACACGGAAATCTTTGAACATTACTTTACCGTTTGTGAACATATTTGCAAAATTCTTTTGTTGTTGTAAAGGTTATAAATTATAATTCGAAATTTGTCCCTTGGTCACCAAAGTGGTAACCTGATGATGGGATCCATGATGAATCGAGGGGACTCTTCGAAATTTATATAGACACATATAGTGATTTCGACTTTTTCTGAAGTAGCTCAAGCATATGCTATCAAAAAGTAAGCTGTTGCACCAAGGTATACCCTGGATCCAAAAGTACTGAACAGACCTCATAAGTCCTTATGTTTGGGGATTCCGGGGTTGTTTAAAGAACTGCGAGCATATGCTATCATACCTCTTACAGTAATCAACATCATCATTTTTTGTGCATTTTTACTTTGGAAGTCGGTTTATTTTTTTAAGATTTACAAAAATAGGTGTTTGATTGTTTATCATCATGCAAAAATGCTTTTATAGTCAACATGCCTATTTAAAGGAATAGAAGGATGCGAAAGAAATAAAACCTTTCGTAAATAAATAGAACATTTATTGTTTGGAATATTTTAACATTGTTTCGTTTTATTCGACTGGTGTAGGGCAAGATCAGTCGCATACAATTTGCAATATAATTTAGTATATTTATTTTTATTTTAGCAAGCTAGGAAATAAGCATTTCTTTTATAATTGGTTGGCCAACGAGATAATTCGTTTGAAGTGGCCGAACTAATATACTATGTGACCAATATCAAAATACTAGCTCGCTAAAATAAGTACACTGCAACATTATATAGTATCATAATATCATGATTGTGGGTTTAATGTATTTGCCATATAATTTCTTCTTTTGGGAGGTATCTTCAATGGGTTATAATTTCAGTTAAAGCCGTAGCATACAGTGTGCTTCCAAATAATAAAACATTTTAAATATAATATGTAAAACTGTTACTTTTTTAAGACTTCAATAATGGAGGACTGTCACAGATTCATAATATTATTTTATTTTAATTGAATTTTTTCGTTCAAATCCTACTAATCCTATATACAATCATATTTATTATTATTATTCTAAGGGCATGTTACAATGATGTGTTAAGTATTAGATAGCTTGTTCACCAGGTGTGTCTGTCACTTGACATAAAGTAAAAGAGTAGTAGCGCTGTCAAAACGGAACAAAAGTACGCAAGTGTCGCGCTACTTTTGAATAAGCTATCCGACACTTATTGAAAGACGGTAGGTTTGAAACAGGCCTTATAGCGTCTAAACTACGTACGTAAGGTACGCCGAAAATTTCTCGCTATTTATTTTACCTACGTTCTGTCGTATTCAGATCATAATTTTGAAAGATGTGTTGCTACTAATTAAAATACGAATGCTGTCGTAATCCTACTAAATTTCGATTATCTCTGGCGTACTGCTCAGGGTCAGCTCACACCGAGACGCGACGCGGCGTGGCATTTTCAAGATAGCGATTCAAAATTGAGCTTTATTCACTACACAAGAAGATACACGTTTCATTGCGAGAGCGGCGATTTTCGGGCGACCAAAATCGAACTCTTCGAACGTCGCGTTCGGTGTGCGCTGACGCTAGTGTGTTTTGACACTAAAAACTCACGGTGGGCAAACTATCCAAAGAGTAGTGAAATTTTACCACGGTAAGGTTTCGATATGGTTAATGTTTGACACTTCCTTGTTTATTTTATTATGTATTCAACTATTACTGACCGAATTAAATGTCTCGTCTTTTTGTAAGAAAATTTGTATAAGGTAAACAAAACTCTTGAAGAAAAACTAGCATTTCTATGCATTTATTTTGCATTCAGGATATTTAAAAAGTATGCACACGTACTATACTTTTGGTCAATACTACTATCATTAGGCCATCTATATTAATTTTGCACTAGGAAATTTATTATTTTTTGATAGATAATAAATAAAATAATATCTTAAAACGTAGTGGACGTACAAACGCACAAACACACTTAACTTGAAAATAGCTTTTTGTATAGTGATAAAGTCATCGTGATCTACAAACCACGTCAAAGGTGTAGTAAAATATTTCTACTTTTCTAAGTTATGTCAAAATGTAAAATTATAATTAGTTTTAAAGTAGGTGTGTGTTTTTTCATAATATGTTATTGATTTCCTGTAGGTAATGCCAGATATTGTACTGGAAGGAAATTCATGTTTCACAGTAATATTGGGGGAGACCGGGGATAGTTGACTATAGGGGTAGGTAGATAAGCGGCAATAACTCGCTACTGTCACGTGTTTTTCGTCAACCAATCACGAACGAAGACGCGGCCCGCGACACGCCAACTTGTGTGAAGTGCGCTGGCGCAGTCGCGTGGCGTTCGGGAGTGGCACTACATGTTTTGTTTTTGCTCTTGGTAAGTAAATATTTTTGCTCATACTTTATTTGTTTTTGTGTCTGTCTATCTATTTAAAACACAGTTGTTACTATGCCAAATGTAAATTTGATAGTCTTTTTCTATTTTACACTGAATTGATTTCATACTAGCACCAAGGTGTAGTCAAGCCACGGGGCTAAAATTTAAACTGGGTGACGAAGTTTGTTCGGGGTAGGTAGACTAATTAATTTACTACAATAATTAACCAAGTAAGTTTACTAATTTACACCAAATTTGTATTTTTACAGAAAACGAGGACGTATAAAAGAAAGACAGAGAAAAAAGAAAAAAAAAAGATTTGTAGTTTATATTATTTATTAAGTTCGTTTTCTAAAAGAAGAATGTTTTCGTTTATAGAAGGTCAAGTGTGTTAATTAATCTTTATATATAAAAGCAAGTATTGAATATTGATCTCTGATGTTGATTGAAAGAGTTATTACCATTTTTAAATTATAATGTTTTATTTTCATTTAATCCTCTTTATTAACGTGAGTTACTGCCTAGGTCGACCTACCCCGTACTTATAGTCAACCAACCCCGGACATGGGGTAGGTTGACCAAGAGTCAGAGGTTTAGAAAATCGAATAAATAAGTATCGTAATGATAAAAATATGTTATCCTTACTAATATTATAAATGTGAAAGCGTGGATGTTTGTTACGCTTTCACGCAAAAACTACTGAACGGATTTCGATGAAATTCGGTATGGTAGTAGTTTAGACTCTGGATTAAAAACTGACGTACGCCCTGTAAATTCCGCTAAAATGTTTAGGTATTACAACAATCTTTTTCTACAATTAAACTTGGATTTTCTGATTACATAATATTGTAATGGTCTATATTTAAACATATTTTAGCAATTACAACCATTATATTGATTTTTTCACCGAATTATATTGATATTACGACATCTGACATAAGAAATTTTACCCGATCTAAAAGTTAGATATTTTTTTCAATATCTTCTGTTAAAATATTTTATTATCTAACAATTTAATCAGAATCTTCGTTTTAAAAACAGTAATTTCATATAATAATCATAAAATATTACGCACCTTAAAACACGAGAAAACTTTTTTAAAACATAGGCTACTTTTTATCCCGAAAAAGTAGTGTTCCCGAGGGATACTATACTTACGCGGGCGGAGCCGCGAGCAACAGCTAGTAATTATATATATGTGATATAATTACTACTACATGGCTAGTTCTTCTATCTGTAACAACCGTTATTTTCTTTATATTCATTAAAACATCGAAGTTATATGAGCTGAAGTCAAAAGTTAGTCAACCATCCCCAGTCTCCCCTACACATAACTGCTTTAACTTTTTCCACTTTAGTAGGTATTTTACACTATTTTAATATATTACACGACCGATTTCGACAAAGTCATCACCAGGGGGCCTAGCAGGAACATTTGACAGCGGCGCAAACGTACCGTTATCGAATGAGAATTGTATGAAAATCTGTCAAAATTATGAAGCGCCCATACTTTCATTCGATAACGTTACGTATATTATATTAAAGTTAATGTCAAATACCTATTACAGTGGAAAACGTGCAAGAAGTTCTGTGTATTATTACTATGTGTTTTTTCCACTAAAAAACGACAAAACAAATGATTCATAAATAAATGACTAAAGAACCAAACCGCGTAGGTTCGTGTGGTACAGCTTCGTCACAGTAGGGACATGATGATAATGATGCTAACTACAGTTTGCAGTGCGCGCCCTTCCTGGGTATGTTCGTGAAAGGCACGGGTAGGGGATGAAGCCTTCTCCTGGATTTGAACTCCACGAGATCTCTTATTTTCACCGCCTGTAAAAAACATTATTTTGAATTATGTGGTTAACGAAAAAAATGTACAATTATTTTTATACAAAATTAGTGTGTCTAAATATGTTGCACTAAATAAAATGCGTCTTACCACGGTAAATAACTTTTACCGTGGAATAGATTTACTTCGACACGAAATTCATGGCTTAACCGGCCACGCGGAAGACCGGCACGGCGGCGGCGTTAGTCAGGTTTCGCCAAGTAAGTAAGGCCTATCGGAGAAATTGGGAACAAATTCCGAAAACTTGGGATCAGTTCACACCGCGACGACACACGGCGCTGTATTTTTAAGATAGCTATTCAAAATTAAACTTTATTCACTACCCAAAAAGATACACGTTTCATATGACATCAGTCGTACACATTACACTGCACATGCGCTGTGCAATCTGACATTCGGACTCTTACAATGAAACGTGTATCTTATTGTGTAATTAATAAAGTTCAATTTGAAATAGCTATCTTAAAAACGCAGCGCCATGTCGCGTATCGTTTCGTTTCGGTTTGAATTGACCCTTACAAACCAAAGAGGATAGCGGTACTCATTTTTTAGTGTCTGCCATAAAAACATAGCACAATCTGACCTTATTATCTTCCTCCTGCTCGTTTTCCGAGAGACCGGCGCCGCCCTCCGCCGTGGACACCACGTACACCGACAGCTTCTGCCGGTCGGGCGACTCCTCGCATATGTGCTTCTGTATACATTATTTATACGTAAATAAAAGGAATAACATTTGTTTGAAAATGTGTGTGTGGGCAATGTTTATTTTATTTAAAAATTTAATGCATGTTCATTTGTAAATAAACATATTTATTGGTTGTTCAATATTAACGTTGTAAAGATATGGCAATTTCTATATTGCTTAAGTATTTTTTAATAACACACAAATATATTTCATTACAGGTATCCTAATACACTAGATAAATAAAACTTACAATAATAATTATTTAAACACGATATAAACTTACAAACTCAAACATTAAACTCTGAGTACAAAACTCTAGGACAAAAAAACAAAATGCGGTTCTTGTGAATTCACTCAGTGTACATGAAAATACATGAATATGAACAGACTAGCTTTTTCCCGCGGCTCCGCCCGCGTAAATACAATATCCCACAGGAATACTGTATTTGTTCGGGATAAAAAGTAGCCTATGTGTTAATCCAGAGCTTTTAAGCTACTACTACTAGTAGTAGTTTACTACTACCATACTAAATTTCATCAAAATCCGTTTTTGCGTAAAAGAGTAACAAACATCCATACATCCATCCTTTCATCCTCATAAACTTTCACATCTACAATAGTAGTAGGAAAATATGTTGAGCGCTCGCAGCCCGCGTGTCAGCGGCGCTCGCTGAAGCAGATTGGTGCGCGCGCGAACACACAACAAAATCACTGCCTCGAGAACGGCAGGATTGTTATTTGAGGGTTTTTTTTTGTTTTCAACTCGCCTTATAAAATTGCAGCAGTTCCTCCTTGGTGATGGTGTTCAGTTCCTCGACCTCGACGCGTGACCGGTCGAAGTTGTACACCTGTGGTTTTACGAAACTCAATAACTCGGTTATCGCAATTAGAAGGAGAGCGACATACTGAACTACGACTTTAATTAATTATAGGAACTTGACACTTTGTCACTCTGATATATTTTTCCTCAGTTGAGACTTGAGCATTATAAAATGGCGATACTGTCGTGCACGTAACGAGTGTTTTATTCGATTCAACTCCACAGTTGATGTAGACGCGACGGGAGATAGTTAGCGGGATGTAGACAAAGCTATCAGAGGCCGAATGCTCTTAACTAACTATATTCTATATTATAATCTCGGTTCGGCCCGTTGGGCTGACTCATTCGCGTACGAGTCATCTCGTGCGCACGCGTGCGGGACGGCCTGAAAATCCAAACGAGATTAAACTAATAATATTCACAAGAATAGTCTTGCGGCCGCAGTCAGTTAATGCTTACTTAAGTAGCTATTTAGCAGAGATTTGATTAGTAGAGATTATGTCGAAATCTTTACTAAGTAGATCCTTAAGTAAGCGTTAAATATCTCTGGCTGCGGCCGTTAAGCACTTGTGCAGAGGCAAGCTACATAGCAGTGGCGTGGGGTTCCTAAAACTCCTTTTCTATCGGCTTCACTTACCACTTACCTTTTGAAAACCCTCATCCAAATCCCTACCTATTATACAGGCTAGGGCTTCCTTGTGAAGGAGAACCAGCCTTCGCCACTGCTACATAGGTGTAGTGGTGGGCGTGCGTGCGGGTTACCTGCGCGGTGATCTCGCTCCAGGCGCGTGAGGCCTTCGCAGCCATGCGCTTGGGCCGCTCGAGCCGCTGCGCCGCCAGCGCCGCTCGGTGCTTCAGGAACTCCTCCGCGCTCATGTTCTCCAAATATTCCTGTAAACCAATTCATATATTATAGATCAAACTCAATTTCGTAGTTCGAAATAGAGACAATTAAAATATACTCATCAATATGAACAGATAAGCTTGCCCGCGGCTCCGCCCGCGTAAATACAGTATCCCACAGGAAAACTGTATTTTTTCGAGATAAGAAGTAGCCTATGTGTTAAACCAAGAGCTCAAACTACTACCATACGAAATTTCATCAAAATCCGCTCAGTAGCTTTTGCGTGAAAGAGTAACAAACATCCATCCATCCCTCACCATTTATAATATCAGTAGGATTTCAATACACGCCGCAAGTAAATATAGTCATCAATAATCAACAGTTAAAAACTATAACTCGACTACGCAAAATATATAAAGTAAGGCCAACGAGACGAGATAAAAAACGTAAATAAACGGACCGCTACTGAGTTGCATTATGAAAGTGAGTTAATATTATATCTGTCCTTATCACTCGTATGCAATAATGACGTCAGTTGGTCGACGACAGCTGTCGTAGCGTGTTTCGTGGTACAGGAAAGCGGCCAGTGCCGCAGTTGTCAACATTTGGTCCGCCAAACAATTGTGAACAAGTTCATTCCTGTTTGGATTGCGTTCGAAGTGATACATATTTTTTATGATATGATAAATGTATGCTCCTTACCACTCAAGACGCCAAGAAAAAACACCCACCAGAGCATGGAGAAAAGCAAGTATTCAAGAATGGCTGCGTAATAAAGAACTAAGCTATGATGAAAAAGACGTAAAGGCAGAACTTTTAAAGAAAGTGAATGACGTAAAGGCGAACTACCAAAGATACGCTGTGGATGAGATATTGACAACATGATTGATAATACAATAGATAGTTTTATCATAAACACAGCTGACTCGGACTCTTCCGACGAATCATCTTTGTCTAGTACAGACGACAGCGATTAAAATTCGAACTTTATAATAATTTATTCAAATAAAAATGTTTTGAACCCCTGAAAATTTGTTTACATTCTTTATCTCGTCTGGTTGGCCTTACTTTAGTCCATGTTACCCGGGCCATTATTATGAATCTAATTGACACCTCATTCATTAAAATTGGATCAGTAGATTAGCCGCTACAGCGGAACCGCCAGCGACTCCGCCTGCGTAAACACATTATGCATGTGTTAATCCAGTGCTTAAACTACTACCATACCAAATTTCATCAAAATCCGCTCAGTAGCTTTTGCGTGAAAGAGTAACAAACATCCATCCATCCTCACAAGCTTTCACATTAATAATAGTAGTAGGACATACTTGGAATGTAAAATTATTAACCTTCCTTTTGGCTTTGCCGTAGTCAGGTAAAAATGTCTATGGCCACTTTTTTCAAAAGCGAAAATGCAACCTTTTTCAAGAGACTTACTTTGCTAAGCACATTGCGTGTTTATCTCGTATATCGATGCCTGTAATTATGGCTGGTGAAAACTTTTAATTTGCCGGGTGTGAAGACTCACTAGCTTTTTGGGCCAAATTATTACCTTTACTTCAGTTCTTTGCATTTTACTTACAATCGTCATAAACTTAATATCCATAACCGAAATTAACCGAAACAAACGGATAATTCGAAATAAGTTTGTATCCGAAAAGGTAAGATCGCACTATGCGGCAGCGGAGCGACGTGACACTACGCGACCCTACTAGTTATACCGCAATGGAGTGCCGCGTCGCGTAGTTCCGCTGCGGCGTGGTTAACGTGGGACGGCACTAGGCGTCTAGTGCGGTAACCGAAATTTTAACCGAAACCGATATAATTTTACTCCTATATCCGTATCTGTATCCAGATCCGAAATGTCATTCGTAACATCACTGGTTCACCTACCTGCTGGCTCCTAATGAATGCTTCTATTCGCTGCTCGAGGTACGCGGGGTGCCTGTCGCTCTGCACGATGAACCGCAGACCCTGCACGCCGTTCGAGATGCGCATACCGCTGAACACGATGTAGCCCAGCTGCTCCTAAACAATGTAAGGGAGAAGATAAATAAGGCCGTTTGTAAAGGGTTCGGAAAACGTTTACTATAAATTATTAAAAATATATTGTACGTACAGCTTGGCAAAAAAGAGTATGATGCAGTGACAGCAGGAACTAAAAACAATTTCGATTGTATCATATTTTAACCTTATTAGAATGGAATGAAATCTTTTATAATTATGTAACCTCATTGCTCCTGCTACAAAACAAAATAAAGGTCTCACCTTTATTTTGTATTTAAATTCATACGAATATCTCGTGCCAAATAATAGTACTTATATTGTGAAATATTAGCAATAAATGTAGTTTCTTTCATTGTAAAGAAATACATTATCTTTTATTTCAGTGTAGCTTAAATATCTTATTATATTTATTTGTTATATTATAATCTATTTTAATTAAATATGTCATTGCAATTAATAGTTTTAGTTCCCACTATCACCGCATCATACTCTTTTTTGCCAAGCTGTACATGAATATTTTTAGAGTCAATGTAATAGGTAAACAAATAAATTTTATTTGTTCCCACGAAATCAAGATACGCAACAAAATTACTTAAAGGCGGCAGCACTTCCCCCTCCACCACGGCGTTGAGACTTAAATGACGTAATCACATCAAAATTGGATCACTTCACATGATAACACACACTTTAACATGATCAGAAAACGCAGTTTAGGGGAAAGGGGGGTAAAATATACCTTAGTCCGCAGCACGTTAAAACAGGGCTCGCTCAGCGCTTGCGCGAGTAACTCGAGTGTCACGTTGGCGCGGGTCTCGCGCGCGCCGCACGCGTAGTACAGCGACGCGCACGACGACTTGTGCACGCTGTTCTCTATGGAGCGCAGGTACCATGCCCCTGTAAACATAATATTGACCATAATCCTACTACTATTATTATAAATGGGAAAGTTTGTGACGATAGATGGATGGATGTTTGTTACTCTTTTACGCAGAAACTACAAAACGGATTACGATGAAATTTGGTATAATAATAATTAACACATAGGCTGCTTTTTATTCCGAAAAAGTGCAGTGTTCCTGTGGGATACTGTATTTACGCGGGCAAAGCTGTGGACAGAGCCGCGGGCAAAAGCTAGTAATACGAATAAACGATATAAGAGATATTTTTATGTTGAGGGATTACTCTGGTGTTTCCAGCAACATCAATGAAGTCACAAAAATAATACGGATTTTTTACACATCTGGGTAGGTAAAAATGTATTTTTGTATTGTGATAGTAGTATTGATTTATATTGGTGATTACCTTTTTCAATTTCAACTTCGCGGCACAGTAATAATTGTTGAGCCAACAGCGGTGTTGCGTCCTTCGGTAATCTATAATAAAAATTATATTGTAATAATAGATATTGTGATATTAATAATAGATATTGTTTATAATTATATTTTAACACTTTTTGCCAAGAAATAAAAATTGTGTAAGACTGTACAGAAATAATAATTTGCATACTCTTCTGTGATGTTTCCCACACGATCCGCCAGGTTGTATACGACCAGACCGTAGGTGCGAGCGAGAGATATTTGCGATGTGAATTCGCAATATGTGTGAGAGCCTTAAGGCCGCCGACTCAAATTTCGCGGTGAGCGGCGCAGCGACGGGCAGTGACAGCAGCGGAAACGCGCGCAGGCGGGCGTAGTCACCGCTTGACAGCAGTGCGCGCCACTTTTATTTATTTATTCAGAACGCATACAGTATTTTCTTAAATATTATATATATATATATATATATATATATATATATATATATATATATATATATATATATATATATATATATATATATATATATATAATATTAGACCTAAAGGTTCATACCGAAGTTAATATGTAACCAACTAAATATGTATCTACATATTTAGGATCCCAGTTAGGTGTGTAGTGTATAGTGTTTGTGTGCGGTGTGTAGTGTGTGTGTGTCTGTTTAGAACCCTACGACAAGTCTTGGATTCAGAAACTAGTTCCACTAGGGTTCGTGTTTATGAATATGAGGTGAGTAAGTGTTTGTGATGTGTGCGCCCGTGTTGTAAGTTAGTTGTTACAAATTCTTTTATATGTACTATAATATAAAATATATTTATCAAAATATTTTGTTACATAACAATATTATGTGTATGTGTAATAAATAATCACAAAATTAAGCACACAAAAATTAATGAAGTACTTTTAACATTTTTGATTTAAACAAGTTTTCTTTATCTTAAATATAGAATAGCAAAAGGGGTCAAGATCAGATTAATTTCTATTGTAATATTTAGGTACTCGTCTGAAAAAGCTGTGTTTGGTATAGTTGGAGTGCATACTGCATCGTTAATATGGAAGAACAGATTATGAGAATGTAACACTTACCACTACATTCAAGGTAGCGGCTAATTCCGCGATTGTATAATCTATATTTTTAAATATTCTTCTCTGTCAAATTTTGATGGTCTAGCAAATTCCAGTCAATGTTTAATTAGAGCTTATCTATTCATCACACGAGAATGCTATGTCATTCTATATATTTAAATAACCAAGGCATTACCTACTTGCTCTCAACAGTGTCGGCAATCTTAAGCGCGCGCTCGCGCGTGATGTTGCCGAACATGAGCCCCTCCACATGCACACTGCGCATCAGGCGCGAGGCGAACTCGTTCAGATCCTCAGGGGTTAGGTCTGACGTAGAACAAAGTGAATTAATACATCTTATCGATTAAAAAGGTTGAATATTTACTTTTGCGAATTGTACGTACAGTTGTAAATAGAAACATTTAACATACAAAACATTGAAACATTTTTTTTTTTAATGCGTCACAAATCTTGCTAGATTCTGTTTTGGTCATGAGTTTATGTAAATAGTTACCCTCGAAAAAAACTTAGAGAGTAAGTTAATATTGAATGCTCTATTATAAAACTTACTAAATAATTTATTTATTTACCTTTAGCAGATTCAGCAAGTTGGCTTCTGGTCCAGACAATGTCTGACATACACAGCGCTTGTTGATATACAGCATGCTGGAAAATAATGTATATTTGTAATATTCAAACAACATGTTCAAAAGTACGGTATTTGCCTGTATGTTTTTTTTATTACATAAATGAATAGTGCTCTGAAAAATATGACAGTTTACTAAAAATCAATATTTTCAAAGATATTGCGGATTGTTTGAAGCACTTTTGTGTGCCTCGTGATAACGCCCCATACGACATCACACGCTGTAAGTTGCTACGAAATGTATGGCCATGTGCACAAAATTTCTGATATCTCGTAATTTTTCGCGTTTACGTTGATACATACCATAGTAAATCTTTTCGTATTTATGTAAGTAAACTTATGTAGGTTTTATACACTAATGTTTTAAAAAAATATTTCAACTTTTTTGTGACCTCGAAATGCATATAATTACAAAACTACACATAAAATCCTAAATCTTTTTACTTTCTATCTGGTTGTAATACCTAATTATTTCTTAATTAATTTAAAAAAAAAAACAATTTTTTTACATGTAGGAAAATACCTAATTCAAATTTTTTTAATAAACATAAATATTAATATACAATAGAATAAACATGTAATATACCACATCACACATGAGCGCTTTTAACAACAGATAAAGTAGGTTTTATTTTATCGACACAACATCTCCCCTAACCCGGTCGCAACTCGCAACAGGAGGGTTAATTTTATACAAATATTACACTTCCACTGACCTTATACGGCTGTTCGGCGTCGAAGTTCTTGATGGATCTGATGTGGTTCTCCTTCATGATATCGAACCGCTTGGGGTCGGCGGTGAAGCTCACGATGTGGTCTATTATCTTCTCCAGCAGCACGTGTTGCTTGTCGTCGTAGCCGTCTATTGTAATCTGTGACGGAGAAAACCGTAGTGTAAGCTGAACTGTCATATTATATTCATGACAATCTGTTCACAAAACACACATTCCGTATTAACTATGAACTGGAATAAATAAATAACTACACTACTACTGCGCCTACACAAACATCTACACCTACAACTACTGCCTACACTTTTTTTAAATAAACCAAACAGGTAAACTGAACGCACCTATAAATATTTGACTGTCAAGTGACAAATCGAACACAGCGAACAGTTGATGTGAGAAAATTCAATCGTCGTTTTTAGTTCTTTTTTCTCCGCAATTTTTCCAATATTTCTCACCATTTAAACCTTCCTAGAACTTCTACAATTATTTCAAGAACAAAATCAGCCAAAACGGACGAGCCGTTCTCGACTTTCAGCGAGACATTCGAATTGCAATCCACTTATATTATATGAGAAGATGAAGATCATGACTTTAAATTCTTAAAAAATTTTACATGCAAACGTGAAAGTTGATGTACAACCGTGAAAGAGTTGTGCGCCGGCATCCAGTGCGCTAGGGGACTGTAAGCCAGTAGAGATACTTACACTGAGCCCGAACTTGCCGTTGGAGATGTTCCACCGTATGCCGGCGAGCTCCGCGGCGTACACGAACTGCTGCAGCTGGTCCCGCAGCAGCAGCACCCACAGCGAACAAAGGTTGCAGTGCGCGGGCGAGGAGTATGCCAGCGGACTGTGAAATATCAAAATTGGTACAGTCATTGGTCAAATCAAAAGAGCCACGTTTTCAGACCTCGTCTATAGGTCAATGGTTTTATATGTAATCGTTATTCGATTAGCTTTTGGTTCAAGGGTAATAGGCAAAGTTTAATTTAGTTACGGTCGCCAACAGTCCGGTGTCCCACTTTTCTAACTTAATATACTCTACAATCTACATCCTACTACTATTTTAAATGTGAAAGTTTGTGAGGTTGGATGGATTAATAGATGGACTCTTTCAAGCAAATACTACTAAACGGATTTTGATGAAATTTGGTATGTTAGTAATTTAAGCTCTGGATTAACATATAGGATACTTTTTATCTTGAAAAGGTAGTGTTCCCGTATTTACGCGGTAACGGAGCCGCAGGTAAAAGCTAGTTCTAGTTCAAAGGTGGCACGCCGGATATATGTGCTGTAAATTAATTCAATTTATTACATTTGTTAAATGTTATTTACGGTTTACCTGACCAGATCCAAAGTGATAGATGCTTTAGGCAGTGAGAATTCGTTATCTCTTTTATACCACAGTCTAATAAGCGGCGTGTCCTGAAAACAATTCACGTCATTAATATATGCGAACAAACCGCAAAATATTATTGAAAAAACACGACTCAATGAGTCACATCTTTTAGAATAATAACTATATTTATCTATAAAACTTATAACCCGACTACGTAAATAGCCCGGCTATTAGGATACGTTCCCCAAAAACTTAGTGGGTAGAGGCCCTTAATACGAATCTATTGACACCTAATTTATTAAAATCGGATCAGTAGTTTAGGCGCTACGGTGAAACAAACATACATACAAAAATACATACAGAGACTTCGCCGTAGTCGGATAAAAAGCACCTATATTAGTTTACGCGACCATGCACAATATTACCTTAATTATGGCGGGTGCAATAGCGTCCGTGGTGGGGTCGAAGCTGGTCTCCAGGTCCAGCCTGGTGGGGATAAACTGGTTGGGCAGCGGCAAGTGCAGCTCCTCTGTTGGCTTCGTCGCCTTCCATTGCTGTAAGAATCGCAATTATGCGATTATCATCAAATATTGCTAAAATGCCCGGGCAAAAAGAGTGCACATCGTCATTTAAAACGAGGTATTTTGCATTGTAGAGATGTTCTCTCTTAGAAATGTCGTATTTGTTTGAACGATTTGCGAGTAGTTTACTTACTTTAATTGTGCTTTCCTCAATATCCTCCTGCAGATACTTCGTTCCGTACCATGGCTCGACTTGCGTACATTTCTCTTCGAAACATCTGAAAAGAAAAAAAATATGTTTTTTTTTGTTGGCAATTACCGTCGCCACCGTTGAATATTCTAGCAAAGAATCGGCACACTATACAAATGACAGCTTGAGCACTGGCGAATGTCCTGCCCTTATATAACCTGGTCTTATTAAGATTTCAAAAATATATATTTTTTTTAATTTCGATTAGAACATTTTTAATTTAGGTACACGGTGTATCTAATACTAGTTTTCTACTCGTCTAAGACAGATTCAAAAAATTGTCCCCAAATGCACGCGAATAATAAAGCGATGCATAGGCTGCCCCGCCGTACGTGCAATGCGCAGTTGGGTGCTTGGCACCGGAGTCAAGCACGTGGATTCATTCTTTATTTGAAGCCATGTAAAGTTAAAGATTATATCAAAGCACGAATCAACACCATGTAGTCCTGTCTTGGATGAATCCACGTCCCGCTCGCGCCATAACACCCTGCACAGTGTAGCCGCGCTCACATAGCCGCGAGCTACTTTTCGTGTAAGTCCGATTAAATGGCGATGCTTTACGTTAGTAATATACATATTCTTTGGTACTAGTAAAGCAGTACTTGCTAATATTTTCATACTCGACCTTTCGGTACTTTTATTTTTGCAAGAAAGAGTGAGAAAACTATATTCACACTCACAAACAACACACGACATTCGGATTTCGAAAGAAACATCAGCACTCACTTGGCGACCACGCCGACTCTGACGTTTTCGGGCGTCAACAGCGACAGTAGCTCCTCCACCAAATCCGGCCGCCACTCCGACACCAGGTAGTACGCGCTGAGAACGTCCACCGTCGGGTACTCCTGCAATCGTCAGACAAATGTCAACACAGTTTTTTATTTAGTGAAGGAGATACACGCTACACAGTATATATTTTTTAAATTGATCCCCCTAATCTATGATTATGATGACAGTCGCAGATTTGGCCTTACTAGGCAGAAAACGAAAATTATTTATTTTGAAAAGATAAGTAATTGTAGGCACTCAGAAAACATTTGTTTAAAATTGATTCTGAATAAATTACTTAACATTTCTCCCAATCCACAGAAGGATGGATCAGATAACAATTTAGTGCTATCTCATTCTTCCTATATCTTACTCTCACAAAAAGTATGTGTATGTATCTCTCGCCATGTACAGCTCTTTCTATTCCTTTATCTATTCATCTCTCTCCCTCACCTGCAGCGCGTGCACGTGTCCCGTGGCGAAGCAACGCGGGTCCTGCTCGTCCTTGAAGCGGAACTCCATGGCAAGGAGATCGCGCTGCTCCTCCCACACCCAGCGCTGCGGTCCCCCGCATTTGAGCATCTCGATGTACTGTAAATACAGGGAAAGTTAGCTTCTGCTGTCATTCAAACGAATCAACGGGTTATTATTTAAACCTTCCACATTTTGGCATGGGAGATTGCTTGAGCACGAATGTACCGGGCGGAAAAAACAGGGCCGCACAGATAACTTAGGCTGGGACTATATAATCCGGAATCCGGCGGGCCCGGTGTTTCCGGACCGTTACATTCACAATATTACACACCTGAAACACGAGCTGCACAATTTCGTCGATGTGTTCGACGCCGGTCTCTGTCAGGTCCACTTGCACGCCAAAGAAGCCGAAACCTCGGGCGCCGAGACGTGTTCCTCCTACCAGACTGAAAATATTCACATGATAATTTTTTTTATTAACTAACAATATATATATATTCTGAAAAATATAATATTAAATGTGATAAAAAATAAAATATTACGAGTAGTTTTGTAATTAGGTGCGTTTTGAAACTCACAAAAAAGTTGGAAATATTTTATATACAATAAGTGTATAAAACCAAATGTTCTTGCGACCAATATTCATTATACATATTACATAAAATTGCAGGAACACGTGACGTCAGACTTTTGTATGGAGCGTTTTCACGGGACTTGCAAAATTCTGTGTTAAAAATAGCTGTACCTTTGAAAATATTGATTTTTAATTTACTGTTTCTTATAAGAAGTTTTAAAATTAATAATTCATTTATGCGATAAAAAATCATTTAACCAGCATATTACATAAACTTACACTTTACAAGCTGAACTGACAAACTTGGCAGAAAACAGACTCAAATGCCGTGACGGCAGACAGTGTCATGGCGTGTCTCGAGGTAGGGGATAGGTATGATCCTTCCAACCCGGAGTAAATTAAGTTCTTAGTTTTCAATAGTGAAATTAGACGCTCCTCGACAATTATTTTTTAAACGAAACTAACGTATTTGAGAGCGAAATTACAAGGTCGCGTCACGTGTCACGACACGATTTTGTATATTACACCATCTGTCGGAAGGTACTTATCCACCTTACATAACAACTTAACTTTCTAAAGTATGGCTCAACAGATGGCCCTAGGTGTACAAGTTTTAACTTTTCTGTTTATTTTGCGAAGTGACGAGAGTATTTTTGGATTTTAAATGATGTATGAAGTTTCACTTCTGCCACGAGTGTTCTGTACACGTCATGTTTTTTTTTCTAAACATTAGTCCACCATTGTTCACTTACTTGTTGCACCAGCCGCGTGCCTTGAGCGCTGATAGAAGACTGCCCTGTCCTTCGTGACCCAATAGATGAGACAGGTAGGAGCCTGGCTGAAATTAATGGTTCGTTTTATATACAGTGGCAATAATATAATCTTGCTTCTAGATAAAGGGCAGACATTTATTTACTTGAACGATTACATTTATTGACTTTCGAAAAAGCAAACTCGTACCGTAAAGTTTTACCATAAGCGTAACAACGTACAAATGGGAACAAAATATTAAGCTATTTTTGGTAGAGAATAATTTTTTTTAATTTGCAATACTGATAAACACCACCAGAGGAGTAGTTAATAGAATTAGGCGTTACCTTGCGGAAATCCATAGCATACAATTTAATTAATATTATATCTAGCAATATCCCGCGAAAAAATACCCACAACCTGCAATCAAATGTGTGAGTGCACGCATAAGCATGCACCTCCCTCCTCCCACACTGCTTATGCGTACACTCAGAAACAAGATCGTGCTAACACCACCACGACACAAGCAACAATGTCAGCAAGATCGTGCAAGGCCCCACACCACCATGCAGATTGCAAAACTCGACGCGCGTTTCGCCCCGAACCCGGAGCATTCTCAGGAATCATCAAGAAAACCACCAGAGGAGTTGTAACTGCTCTGGTGTTTTCCTGGTCCTTAAAATCCCCAACCCCCCGGCATTTGGGTACCCGTCTACGTATCCCGGTACCCTGCTCACTCGGCAACAACACAACGCAAGCGTTATTTCACGCTGCTTTTCTGTAACGCCGTGGTATTTATCCGGTCGAACCGGCCTAATCGTGCCGAAGTATGTATCTCCCACAGTTATGAGACAATAGAATATCGTACAAGTATCATTATCATGTGACATGGACTGAGATCCCAGCCCCGCCAGACACCCCTTATATTCTTACTGATAAAATGTATGTCATATTGTAGTACGAGGGCTGCACTAAAAGTATCGGGAATGGAATATTTCCACTGTTCCTGTCATATTAAAATCTTTTTAATTTAAAACTCCTTGGTTTTAAAAATCGAATACCGTTTATTTATTTAAAAAAAGATTCTCGGTCTTGTCACAAGGTCTTGTCAAACTTGTTTAGTCGTTGAGAAAATGGAATTGACTCGAGAAAATTCTAGAGCGATGATTTATTATGACTTTCGAAGTGGTTTAACACAAAAACAGTGTATTGACCGGATGATTTCTGCATTTGGTGATGAAGCCCCATCCAAAACCACAATTTATCGCTGGTTTGCTGAATTTCAACGTGGACGTGTCAAGCTCAGTGATGATCCCCGTCAAGGTCGTCTAAAAACTGCAGTCACCCAAGAAAACGTTGATGCTGTGCGTAAGCTGATTGAAGAAGATCGACATGTGACATACCGCGAAATTCAGGCAACTTTAGACATTGGCATGAGTCAAATACAAATAATCTTGCATAAACAATTAGGTGTAAAAAAGTTGTTTTCCCGATGGATACCGCATTTGCTCTGTGAAGAGCAAAAAGCGGCTCGCGTTACTTGGTGCGTCAGAACTCTCGAAAGATTCCACGCAGGATCCTCAAATGCTGTATACAACATCGTATCAGGTGACGAATCCTGGATATACGCGTACGAACCCGAAACAAAAAACCAGTCACTAGTTTGGGTGTTCGAAAATGAGTTAAAGCCAACAAAAATTGTTCGTTCACGGAGTGTTGCAAAAAAATGGTGGCCACGTTTGTCTCCAAAACCGGCCATGTTGCGACTATTCCTCTTGAGGGACAAAGAACGGTTAATGCAGAATGGTATGCTAACATTTGTTTGCCACAGGTCGTTTCTGAACTCCGTAAAGAGAACTGCAACCGCCGCATCATCCTCCATCACGACAATGCGAGTTCTCACACCGCGCACAGAACAAAAGAGTTTTTAGAGCAAGAAATCATAGAATTATTAGACCATCCGCCGTACAGCCCCGACTTAAGCCCTAATGATTTCTATAATTTCCCTAAAATAAATAATAAATTGCGTGGTCAGAGATTTTCATCACCTGAAGAAGCTGTGGACGCCTACAAAACGGCCATTTTGGAGACCCCAACTTCCGAATGGAATGGTTGCTTCAATGATTGGTTCCATCGTATGGAAAAATGTGTCAAATTTCGCGGAGAATACTTCGAAAAGCAATAAATACATTTTTAAATAGTAATGTTGTGTCACTCCCTTGATTCCCGAAATTTTCAGTGCCGCCCTGGTATTAGTTGTGTACAATGAACGTTTGTATACCCGCCAGATTGTGCGGTGGGCCAATTCTCAGGTACAAGGCGCCAAAGGTACAAAAAAAAATGTACTAACTTTGCTTACAGCCTTTGAAATTACTCTAACGTATATTATGGTAGAATTTTTTTTAATATTATAAAGTGAAATTAACACGGAATGCTTATTTTTATATTGTAGTTTACATGAAAATAAAAAAATGGAAAATCATAGAAGAAATAAAAATCATTAAACTTCTAACCTTCATATCTCTGTTCATACTAAGTTTGAAAAAAAAAAGAAAAATGAGTTCTATAAGTTTTGTTCTTTACGTTATTCTGAATCCAAAACATAAGATTGATACTTTATCAGAATCTAAGTAAAGTGAGTACAATTTTTTCGCAACTATAGCGACTTGTACCTAAAAATTGGCCCACGGCACAATCTGGTCGGTATACATACGTTCATTGTACACACTAAGGCTATAATATGAAATACATTTTATCTGTAAGAATATAAGGGGAGTCTGGCGGGGCTAAGATCTCAGTCCTGCAGTTAAATGTGGTCAAACGTTGCAACATTCTTATCTATGTACAACATTTTAGGCATAACGCAATATAAGATCGAAGTAGTTCTTAAGCGAAGCAGGGACAATTCGAGAAAGGCCAACAGCGTGTAAGCCCAATAGCTATTTGAAAATGACGTTTAGGCATAACGCGAGTTAGTCGTTCTCTGAATTAGTTATAGGTACCTACCAGCCATAAAGGGCGCCGATACATCTTGGTAACGCCTACATAGTAATATGTAGAAAATATTATTACGTTTAAACTTAGCCGTCCCTATTTGTTAATTATTTTTGAAGTTATCAGCTTTTGTCGCGTTGGGAAAAATATGACCGTAATATTTTTACGATGTATGCGCAAACCGATAGCCAAAAAACGACATGATGAAGTTAGCTAATAATCTTCTCAAGTATTCATAAACATTCGTCACTAACTTCGAAGTAGTATAACTTGACTTTTATTGTGAAATACTCACTGAGCTCTTATAATGTTTCCTAATGTCTGGAATAGGGAAGTCGATGGACAGCGATCGGAGATCCTTCACAGGGTAGCAGTATGCTCGTTTTCTTCTCAACTCGGGCGGGAAGGGATGGTCGGGCCAAGACGGAGCGGTGACAGATTTATCCTCCACCGGTGAGAACAGTTTGACTACCATCTCTTCTAATTCGTCGAGAGATTCTGGAAGAGTATATAAATTGTAAAAATATATAAATTAATCTATACAGCTGCCATCAATTCATAAAATATTGAAACTACTGATTAGCAAATCAATGTCAAATAATATATTATATTACTAACGTAAAGAACCGTCATTCCACCGATTTACACGAATGACAGCTCGCGGCTATATGTGGGTGGCTGGGCGAATGCGAAGGCGGGCGGAAGGAACTTTTTCCCTGCCTGCACTATGGCTTTACGTGGCTGGCCGCTGGTCGTTTCGTGTGGTCGCTTTGACATAATTGACAGTATAATTTCATCACATTTATGATAGATTTGTGTGACGCGACGTTTAAAAATATTTCGGTGTCAACCTTAGGCTTACTGACACCCAGGCTGACATTCGCTGGTGCTCGAGCTGTCATTTGTAGAGTGTCGCCCCTGTCTACTGAATGAACATTGAAACGTCATTATGACGAGACGAGGACACTGTATTTTAACGTTTTTGACAGTAAATAAATAAAGGGGCTAAATACTGGGCGATTTTTTATTCCGTTTAGAGAAAAACAGGGTATAATAGTTGCATGAAATAGAGTATAATAGTATATTAATTTACTACTTTTTTTCTTTTTTCTAACTTGGTGAAAATTTGTTATACAGCGTACTACTAATTTAAAATCATTATTTATTAATTTATACATTCTAAAAAATTATTTAAGAAAATTATAAAAATATTATAAAATTATAAAAATATTGAAATTACAAATAATTGTCACCCTATTGACCTATGACATATGACTATTGACCGATTGATTGTTGGCACCAATGGCGTTGCACGCGATTGGAGCGTACAACGGCGTATTGTGCGTCCGGCGGCACCCCGTCGCCCAAAATTTTCCAACTTTTAAATACTTGAGCTTTGACACAAAATGCTTTTATATATAAGGTTTGGTAAAATCAATTGTTGCTTATGTTTAGGCAAAAAAATAATTTAAAAATTTTGCCAAAAAATATACTAAATAAAATTACATTACGTTCTTTGCGGCGTTACGGAGGTTATTGACTTCACACAGCGGATAAAATTGATATTATTTAGGTAAAGACTTTACTTTCGCTTTAAAGTCAGCTGTTTCTGTGAGGTTAATGACCTCAGCGCCTTATAGAGTGCAATGTAATTTTATTTAATATAATTATATTATGTTATTCGAAATTTTAAATAATTTTTCTGCCTGTCTTTACATAAACAGTAGATCATATGCCCGAAATCTCCGTAATTGATTTTGACAAAACTTATATTCTATTTTCCATATAAAACATGCCCTGGCCCGGGTGGGTTAGCGGGACCCTACTAGGGTTAATACTCCCGCAGTATGGTGACCTAAATTTATGATCTTTTTATGTTTTTCCAAATTCCAAATACCTACTTGAGTTTTGACACCAATGCTTCTGTCGAAACGGAATAAAAAATCACCCAGTTCATAAAAAAAGTCCCATATACATTAAACAACATATACAGGAAAACATATCTTATTCAGCCATATTGAAACCCAAAATAATAATAAGATACATATTAAAATTAAAGTATTAAGAAAAACTTACCTTTTCCAAAAACAACGAGCGTCATGATATTAGCCGAATACCACTTTTGGTGGAACTTGAGCAGCTCCTTCCTCACGTCGATGCCTTTCTGCTTCGGGATCGTTTCCAGTGTATCTCTATTACCTGCACGACAGATTTAAAAATAAATCATACACCAAACATTCATCCGTTTTAAATAAGTCTAAAATATAAACCTGCTAATTCTTTATCATAAGGAACTGCATTAATAATATGACTATTATTAGTAAAGTAAAGATATACTAACATATGGTGTTTATGTAAAATGTAATTAATATATTTAGAAATATTTATTAATGTTCACGCGAGATTAAATATTATTAATTAATTAAAATAAAACTTCTAAATAAAACACAGCAGTCCGCCATATTCACTCAAACACGAATTAGATTGAATGACGACACTTCTCCTGCGTTGTCTATATTATTTGCTATTGGTGTATTCCATTCACTGGTAATATCCACAATACTACGTTTTGGGGGAAAATATTTTTCTCAAAAATTTTTTGCAAAATAACGAAAATATAACTTTTTTCGATCGATTTCGATTTTCGATAATGCATGTGTAACGTAACAACTGACAATCAAACAGGAATGTGAAAAAAAATAATGAAAATTTCCTTCATACACCCATCTGGAAACAGTAACAGTCGTGACGTTGCAGCGCCATGACACCAGTGGCCGTTATTGCGCTAATTTCGAAACATGTAATTAAAATAGCTGTTTGTTAAAAAAAAAAAACCTTGATTTATTGTAGAAATATTTTTTTTATTTAATGTTTTCAATTGCTTACCATTGCCCTTTTATGACATGCACCCTACACATAACAAAATCTTATTTTTTACCGAATGCATGTCATAGTTGAGCTCTGACGTCACTGCGACGCAAGTGCATTTATTGTGACTACGTCATAGTACCATCCCCAGCCCTATGCTGCTCATTAACTAACTGATATAGTTGGTGTTGGTGCTGCGAATTTCCTCTACGGTGTAGTATTCGTGTTTTTACTTTGTTGAAGTTGTAATTATGAAATCACTAGCTTTTTCCCGCGGCTGCACCCGTAAGTATAGTATCGAGAAACCCACGGGAATACCGTACTTTTTCGGAATAAAAATGTAATCTGTTTTATTTATTCCAGAGCTTAAACTACTATTATACCAAATTTCATCGAAAACCGTTCAGTAGTTTTTCCGTGAAAGAGTAACAAACATCTATCCATCCTCACAAACTTTCACATTTATAATAGTAGGATTATTTCTTTACCGGTGCCAAATTTGTGAAACGGATGGTCTGACGCCGCAGTGCTCTTGTTGAGCTGGTCCAGCCGCCACATGTCGGACGACGCGTTCTTCTCGTGCTCAGAGTTGACCGCGCTCAGCTCCCGCCCCGTAGCTGACTCCGTGAAGAGGGGGGATATGAAGAACTGAGAGAAACTGTAGGGAGAATGTGTTTAGATAAATTTTATCTGTGTCATCAGCCATGATTGGCCTGCACGCATGAATGAACCATTTACCATGGTCTCTCAGAGAGGAACACCAAAAGGTGCAGGGCCATCGGAACCAGCAGAAAAGTTTGGGAATGTTTAAGGATATTGGTGTAGGTGTAGTTATTTATTTATTCCACATCATAGTTGAGACAGAAAAACGAGTGTTGGGAGTTGGGACAGATAGTTATTTAGTTTTTTAAATCAGAGCTACCTAAGCTCGATACTTTTATTTTCTACTTCACATAGTTGCTAATATATAACGTATTATAAACCGTTTATATCGCTAAGACAATACTCAAGAAAGTACTTAAGATGTTGTTTTAATTAATAGATCGTACTTAAGTACAGCTGTAGAGTGTATCAAGTGAGTGCGAACGTATTAATCAACGACACTCATTACTCAAGTACGCTGTTAAACTGTTACTTGAAACGCTATTTCGTGAGTACAATCAAACATTGGCTTGAGTACGGCTTGGGATACAGTACAATATTCAAACCTAACAGGTTTTTGGTTGTGTTCCAATTATGTAAATTGAAATCTAAATACTTACGATTAGAAAAACTCAGAATTTACACTACATACTCAACACAAATGAATAAAATATATGAATAAAAAGACGCTTGTTGATACTTCTTCTTCTTTTTTTTTCAAACGCGGTTGCAAAGGTTTTCGAAGGCCAGTTTCGAGTATAGTAGAGTAGAAATATTTTCGATTTTATTTATTTATTTACATTAAACGAATTACCTATTTGATTTATAATGATACCACTCAATACAAAGATAAAAGTCATAACAAAAGTGACTTGATTTGACACTTCACAGCAGAACTTTTTTCACTGTCCAAAAAACCAATTCTCATTATATGATTCCCTAAAATTTCTCGCCCTATCAACCTTAAATTTGTTCTTATTCTTACTAACAAAAGAAAACTGTGGTACTAACCGCAAATGTTTTTGTTTGTTCTAGGTTTTAGATTATTCAACAGACTTCCTCCAGTACACCGTGCCCTTGTTTATTCATAAATCCCACTCATAAGGCAGAGATTTCGTCAACATAATCTGACATTGGCGAATCACTAAGGAGCCATTTTAAAGAAGAACTTTTTTTTTCGAATGTCAATGATCCGCATTCCGTTTTACGTAGTTGTTATAAAAATATGGATATTAATATGTTAGAGAATAATAAATATTAATATCTACGTGAAAATATATAAAAATTAGTTTTTGTCTATTTAAAATACAGACTAAACTTTTTTTGGTATTTATATTATTAAATATTACATTTTTAAAAAGAAATATTGAAAGAATGTATAATCAATAAAGCCGCTCTTTTTAAAAGTGTAAACGAAACGTTATTTCATTGGTCTTTGTCGTGTAGATGACGCTTAAAAGTCGAGTACGTGATCTCAATCACGTTTTTAACTATAAGGTCTTGAGATCATACTATTAATTAATGACCATCTTAAAAAGCTAATCGTTACTAGAGACCGTCTCAGCCAAGAAAGGTCTTGAAAACGAGTTTGAGAACGGTTTATTAATACGAGTCTTAGTATCATCGATGATAAAATCATACACCTAAATTGCCACCACCTCCCCAGCTATTTCAAGTATACTTACATATCTAAAGCTTTTCCAAGATGTGCAGGTACAACGTCAAAATAGTACATTGTGTGATCTGCAGATGTGGAGGCATTGGACATACCACCATGTTCAGATAGGAACTTGCTGTATTTATTCTCCTACAAATGGTAGCCAACGGAATAAAAATCACCCAGTAATAACTTATGACTGGGTGATTTTTTATTCCGTTTCGAGAGAAACAGGGCATGTTTTGTATGGAAAATACAATATACACAAAAGCATTTTGTGTCAAAGCTCAAGTATTTGAAATTTGGAAAATTTTGGGCGACAGGGCGCCGCCAGACGCACCATGCGCCGTTGTACGCTCCAATCACGTGCAACGTCATTAGGATCAGTCATCAGAAGGGATCGATAATTAGGGTGACAATTATTTGTAATTTCATTATTTTTTTCACTTTTTCTGAAATACTTTTTTAAACCTTTAAATTAGTAAATAATGTATGTTGAATGTTGTATGCCATAGTACTCTATTTCATGTACATATCATGCCCTGTTTGTCTCGAAAGGGAATAAAAAATCACCCAGATGTGCTATATTAGTAATTTTTTTAAATTTAAAATATTAATGTAAATTATTATGTTTTATGAATAATTCTAACTATTTTATTCTGATATTACATGCTTTGATTATTGGAATCATAAATCATATTTAAAATTTAAATCAAAATTAATAACCATAATTTTGAATAAAATAAGCTAGTACAAACCTCTGGATATTTTTCGGTTCCTAGAAACAGCATGTGTTCACAAAAATGTGCCAGCCCAGGCAACTCCTCTGGGTCACTTAGGTATCCTAAAACACAAAATATACTAAATATAATAATCTTGTTACTAAATATACTATAATCTAAATATATAATAAAAGGTTAAAATCAATTTTTTTTTCACACTAGCAATTTTTCAGAGTTTGCATCATGTATTTGTTGCCGTTTGGCAACAAATACATGATGCAAAAGCACAACATAAGAAACAGTGTGCCAAGTACCAACACTACTTGCCCATGGCCTATGTTGAACAAAAGCATAATTTGATGAAAAAAGCTAGTGTAAGCTAGTTTTATCTTTGATATTGAAAATAAGTTTTTTGTAATTAATATCCATATATACATACCAACATTAACATCAATGGCTGCAGCAGACTTGTCTGTAGTAGGGTCACTCACCAACAACACCTTCATACGATTTGCCAGCTGAAGGCCTCTGGAAGATACATTATTATGTTACTTCTTAGACATTCAAATAATATTTTGATGATATAATATATTATACTTAGCCTGGCCATAAATACTGTTACAATCAAAAATAAACAAAATATTACATTTTACTTTGGCAGTGGCGTGCACAGGATTATGACACTGAGTATGCGGCAAAGTACTCGGTCACAAAAACTTTTTCGTTTATAGATTTTTAGCATAGCTACAGCCAAGCGACGGATCTCTAAGTCGAAACCATGCCAACAGAGCAAGTCTTAGATGTACTACTATTCATGTACATCTTCTACGGCAACGCAGACAAAACAGCGATCGATCGTCGCGGCGGAAGAAATTCTAATAAGTAAAATAATAAGCATATTTTAATTTCAATTTTTGCTTCAATTTTCACATATTCAAGTTTCCGGTTACTTGAGATTCCTATATCCCGATGTAAATTACTAAATAATATGCAAGGAAAACAATATAATTTAATCGTGTGTACACAACCACACAGCCAGTTATATGTTTCATAACTTTTAACATGAAATTTTCGAGTTACATTATTTTTTTGCTGGTTTAATTGTTGTAACTCGGGTACACAACTACCTTTAGACAGAATTTGAATCTTTTCACTGAATGACAATTGTGAGAACTTGTTATTTTTAATAAACACATTTTCAACACAAACCTCACAATCAAATAACATTTTAAAAAAATCAACAAACGCACTAGTAAAAGCAAATGACTACAATTATTATAGAAACTCAGTAATAAACTGTTAAATGTACACACTTTCAAATGTTAAAATGAAAAATCTTTTAAGAAAACTATAAATAAACTGGAGCGATTAAATTGTAAACAATGCTTATCACATGAAATATGCAATATGGCCCCCGCGAAACACAAAACTTTTCTTCTATTTAAACAAATAAAACCTTACTAAACAAAAATGCATAATGTGCAAACGTGATTTATTAGATTTCCGTCTATTATTTTTACTCGGATTATAGGCAACGAATAATTTCCGACAAGCCAGTTCGGCGGTTTTCGGAAGCGATCGGATAGCCGAGAGCCATCGCCTGCCGCGGGAGTTTACGCTATATAATCATGTCGATATTCATGGGTGTGTGCGTTTGCGAAGTATGAAAATTACACATACATGCAATGATATGTCGCATGAACGCACGAAACGAACGCAGAACGCAACGGTATGAGATGAGTTGCTATTTATAAAATATTAGGCGTTTTTAAGTTATTATATTTTTTAATTAATTTATTTACTATTAATTAAAGTCATCTAAAACGTACGAACGTTTTATTAAAATATCTGTGAATGACAAGTAAAGCACTGCATTTCTGCCTACTAGGAGCGCACGCCCCTGGAATTTGGAATCTGTAATTTTTATATGATTGTTCATTGCGTCTTCTCATTTTGGCGCCAATTCATTGTAGTTTGTACAATATTTTGCGATATTAAAATGGAGTGGGGTGATAAAGAGAACCGAATCGCTGTGATTGCCTTACACAAAGTAGGAATGGAGCCAAATGCAATTTTTAAAACTCTCCATATGCTTGGTATTAGTAAATTACAACGAGACCTCCTCTGTTTGTGACAGAAAAAGATCTGGCCGTCCACGTAGTGTTCATACGAATAAGGTGGTCACTGCTTTGACCACCTTTTTCGTACGAACAAGGGAAAGAATTCGAAGAAATCCTGTCTAAAAGCAAAAGATTTTATCTCGGCAGATGAAGATAACACCTAGAACCTTGTCGCGTATTTTAAAAGATGACTTAGGACTTGCAGTCTATAAGAGACGTACTGGTCATTTCTTAACTAATATTTTAAAAATGAATAGAGTGGTAAAATCAAAACAACTACTGAAGCGGATATGGATGAGTTTTTTTTTACAATTGAGCAACATTTTAACAAACAAAATGATAGCATTTATACTCAAAGCTCTAAGGAAGCTTCCCAATTAGTTGACAGAGTGCAACTTGGGCACTATCCGACTTCAGTGATGGTTTGGTGGGGTATTAGCTATGAAGGAGATTGTGAAATAGGTATCAAAACATCAGCACAAGTGTATCAAGATACCATTCTTGAGAAGGTAGTGACGCCCCTTAACAACACCATGTTCAATAACCAAGAATGGTCCTTCCAGCAAGACTCGGCGCCGGGTTATAAAGCTCGGTTTACGCAGTCTTGGTTGGAAACGAACGTTTCGGATTTCATCAAAGCTGAAGACTGACCGTCGTCTAGTCCCCATCTTAATCCGCTAGATTATCATTTAAGGACTGTATTGCAGCCATTGGAGACCACTTCGAATAAGCTTTTTATATTTTTAATTGTTTTATATTTATGTATTAAACTAACACACTGTAAAAGTAATAAATGTTATTTGCAATAGAAATTTTTTTTTTCTTTGTTTCAGTATTTATGGCAAGACTAGGTATACTAGCAATAATATCTAACACAGACTGATACAAAAACTTATTAATTTACAAAGCAGGTACTTAAAATTTTAAAGAATATAAACACAACAGTACCTGGAGAACAGAGCTTTGCTTGGAGTTCAAAAAGAATCAAAATAATATTTATCTGACCGGAATTCGAACTCACCACATTCCAATTTTTCGAATGAAACAAAAATTATACATACACATACCCTAATGCCAATCGGACTGACAAATTGGAGTCGAAATTATCGATATAGTTGAACGACGAAATAAAAAGACCTAGCTATATTGATTTTTCTCCCCAAAAACTTGCTGCATACTAAATTTCTTTTTAAAAGCTTAAAAAACTGTTACATATATATAAATACAAGATTGTCTCGTTTAAAGTATTAGATATAAGACAATATTAACTTCCAATGTACTGTACCTGTAGTTTCTTTTATCTTCAAGGCTCTTGACAATGTTGTCATATCTCTTGAGTACGGGCTGGTTGGTAGTGTCAGCTCCTGAGCCAGTATGGGCTATATCAATAGGATTTTGCCCTCGGCCTGGAGACCGCGGAGCACACTGCGGTACAGTCATGCCTGAGTACTGCCTCCTTTGACTTAAATTGTGGCTGTGAATGTTTATTATAATTAGGATGAGATTTAAAAAATATAACTATTGGATTTTTAACCCTGATGGGGCAATGAAATAACTTTATGACAGCTGAAGGCTTAAGATATTTAATTTTAGAAGAAATGATTTCATCATCATATAAGTATGTCTTGAATTACCTTATACTTTCAAAAAGTCAATTTCCTTTAATAAATTTACAATTTTTTTTTAAGAGCCTTATACTTTCACAAAGGCCAATTTCCAAAAGGCCATATTGCATAAAGAAAAACATAAAACATGAGGTCATACTAATACTATGTCCAAAGTATGTAATAGATAGTTATTTGCAATAAAAATTATAATAAAATTACTTTTTAAAATCAGATTTAAAACGAGAGAATACGCTTATTTAAAAACGAGATCATCTAAAACAAGATAATACGCAAATTGAGTAGAAAATACGTAAACTGATCAGCTTATACTTACAATAACAAAAGTCCATAAATGTATACAAATTAATGTTAAACTATATGTTCGTGCACTATTTTCGATAAGGTATAAGTTAATAGCTGAGAGGATAGTTAAACAAGGATCTGTTAACTACAAAATCAATAATCTAAACATCCGATCGTATGAAGTTCTAACCTATGAAAACTGGTGCGATACGTCGTCGGTGAAAAGCTATAAAAGCTCATAAACAGCAACCTCCTTGATGCCAGTTTGAACAAATTAACTTATATTCTTATGTAAATAATTTAAATTGTTTAAATATTGGTTTTAAAAGATTAATAAATTCATTGAAATTTGAATGACATTAAAAATTATTGTTGCGTCATTTTAATTGGTTGACGTTTTAGGTTCCAATTTGACGTTGACAGAGTAATTTTTTTTTATTTTATTTGAATATATGACATCCGCTTAAAACTATTTGCCAGTGTCAAGTTAAAAAGACTACGTAACATAGAAAACCAATGATCTCAAAACGCGCGTTGACGCACGCTGACAACAATCGAGCGCTAGCGCTGCGTTCAACGCGAGCTTTATTAAAACGCGCGTTAGCATGTGTACGGCCCGAATAAAATGTATGTAGTTTTAAACGCACGTTATCAAAACGCGCGTATAATTAAATCAACAATGTCACATTCAATGAGTCAAGTCAGTGGATTCAGTAAAATGGAAGACGCTTTCCACAGATTGCTAAATAGTTACTACGAAACTTTCTGCGAAGTTTTGGAGAACACAAAGTATCAAGAAAAAGGCTACTTTTTATCCCGAAATGATTGTTTGCATAGATGATGTTTGAGTTTCGCTCAGAATTTCGAACGCCAATACGTCTTGCGATTTTGTTCTGTTAGCTCACAAAGTACTTTTTTATATTATGAAATCTTAGCTCTTTCTTTAATCTGTGCCCCTGATGTAGGTAAACTTTCGATTTGCCGCCTAAGGAAAATATTAATTCAAAACAAAATCCTCCAACAAAAGTATAAAGACCAATAAAGACACTTTGAATAATCTAATGACGCTTAATTGGTATACCAAGGATTGAGCAAGGTAAGAAAGTCAATAAATATGAGACAGACTGAAAAGATCCACCCAGTAGGTGCTTGAAAAATTTAAAATACTATAGAAATGAACATGTCAGAACAAACATTTAATATAAACCCCATGTTCCGCGAAAAGGTGAAGTTCCCGCAGTCTTATTAACAACTTTTTATTATAAGCATGTTCATAAAGACTTCCTACGTTCTCCGAACTATCAATAAAGTTCACTCATAAGTTTTTTATAGTTGCACTTAATATGTTCAAATACCTTTACAACTATAGTTTTTGACATCTCCGTGTTCCAGTGGTTTAGAGCTCGTGGTTCGTGGCTCGAGGTAGGTCGTTAGTTCGATCCCCATGCCCCGCTTTGGAACAACAAATATTTTTTATCAATAAAGGCTGATCACCAGATTGTCTGACAACATAGATGATTCATGCATCGGATGGGCATGTAAAAAATCGGTCCAGGGCCTGATCTCTTGCTTGTTGTGTCGGTTATCTGTCCCACTGGGTTATGAGAGTAAAGGAAGTGAGTGTTTTTATATTTTGCGCGCACATTTGGGCACTATGAAAAATAACAATAATCTGGTTTCAACAAAACCGGCCACCAACACCGAAATTGGTGTGGGAGCTATTATTATAATTTATAACTAACTTTTAAGATTACAATGAACTAGTTTTTACCAATACCAGCAGCTTCGCACACAAATACAGTATCCCACATATTAAATTTCATCAATCCATTCAGTGGTTTTTGCACAAATGAGCTACAAACATCCAAATATAATAATAGTAGGACTATAATGAGAGTTTGTTTAATAGACCACACTAATAATAGGAACCGGTTTCGTCAAAGTATGTATAGTAAAAACATCACTCTACAACCTTTCCACAACAACCGTCTTACACAAATGGAGTCACGGGCAACAGATCATTATAGCTATTAATTTGTGTTTTCTAATCAAAGGAAAAGGAACAAATATTTTAAGGTTTTACCAAAATGGAAACATGGGAGAGTCTAATAGAAAATTACCAGCCACCGAGCAATGCTAAGGAGATTTTGAGGATATTAAAGGTCGCAGAATTCACTGTTGATAAAGAGTTAGTTTTATTTGAACAAGGTAATATATATTTAGTTTACTCGGAACTAATTTAACATACAAAATAATATTTCATTAATCTAAAACACTTGTATATTTTTTCTAGATTATGTATTTAAAAGTATATTTAAAGAACCAGTCTCACTTGTTAAATTATTGAAAGAAAAAAATTCTGACCCATCCTGGAGTAAAGTTATCTCTGATTGGTTGAAACTACTAGCCAATATAGTTACAAAGTATAGCCTTAGTTATGTATACTTGGAAATGTTAACTGAAGTAAGTTTTCATTTATATTTATTATTACAATTCAGTTCATAAATTGAATATATACAAATAAATAAAACTGAAGTGTCTCTTTGTAATTTTAAATTAACAGCTTTTGACTAAATGCATATGATAGTATTTTTTTAATTTTTGACTGTCCGTCGGTTTTTCCGGCAACTCTCTGAATTGTCTGAACCAATTATCACGGGACTTTCACGGGCAGATAGCTGATGTTATAAGGACTAAGTTAGGCTACATTTATCTAGAGTTCTTTTAGAAAATTGGCTTCTATATCGGTTGGTTCTACAAAAAGGAAGTTAAGTAAGTGTTACATTTAAAATAAGTAATGATCATTTTTGGCCTTTAAAAGGCCTGCATTTTTAAAAACTAAAAAGATTAACTTGTCCACAGTCCAGAGACAATAACAGTTTTAATTTAGATTCTTAATTAGGGACAACAAACAGTGTTCAGAATAAAAGTTAAAAGTAGTGCTTACATATTATATAATATTATTTATAGTGACTAAGGCCGGGACTATATTACTGGAATATCTCCGGCCGGTGAAAATTCAGAGCATTGAAAATAGAACTCTGGATTAATACAATAGAGCTGAAATTCGGACAATTTGGCAACTGTCACATTTGACATTGACATTTGACTCGGACAATTTTCAACTCTATGTTATGAGTACAAAGCTCTATTTTCAATGCTCTGAATTTTGTTCCGGTCGGAAAGATTCCGATAATATAGTCCCAGCCATAAACACCGTTATTCACAGCAGACATTGTCTCTCCAAATGTGTGTATGAGAGTGTGTGGCATAAGTATGTGTTTGTGTTCTTTTACTATTTTAACTTACATTTTCAGCTTTGCTCTCTGCCATATGATCCACAAACAAACCAACAGGCATTGCACTGCCTGACCTGTATTGTGAGGCGCTCTGATTATGGCGCAGACAACATCAGTAAACACCTGTATGCTCTAGAACTTGGGACCTCCTGTAAAGCACAGCTTGCTGTACTCGTAGGTCTGTATTGGAAATTGCTTTTAACTTTATAAATACATTAATTAATAATGGAGAATGTTACTAGGTATGTAAAATTACTTGAACCTTTGTTACAATAAAGCTATTATGTATACAGAAATACTAGTTTTTGTTTTATTCAAAAATATTGAAATAGTAGTTATGATTTAACACGCGTTCAGTTTTCAAGTCACATCAACAGTAGCGTGACGTCACGCTACAACTCCGCCATACAGCCCGGACTACGCAGCGTCGTACTACGCATCGCTTAGTCGCAAGTTACCGTCTGGGCCACTCTAAATTTATATATACCTTGGAAACTATTGACATACATAAATTTTTTTTTTATTTTTTATGGAGAATACTTACTGGCTTAAATTTAAAATTAGTCAACATTCTCCATTGGCAATACTGACAGTGTATGAAATAATATTACATGTTTTAGGTACAATATGTGAATATCATCCAGATAGAGTAGCTAATAATATAAATACAATATGGAGAGTGTTTCTCAATTTGTTTGATATTGGAAAATATTCGGTAAGTATTCTGAATTCTAAAAACTGTTGCTATACCTAGTATGAAACATGTTAATTTATATATAAAATACCATAATGGCACATGCACGACCTCGTGTTTGCGATCACGACAGTACCTATTCGCTGACCACTTGAGCTATATTGTAAACTAGCTTTGGCGCGTGACTTTATCCGCGCAGATCATCATTACACCCCCGTGGAGTATTTATTTCGAAAAACCCATTACGTAGAGTCTCAATAACTATCTGCGAGAGAAAATTCAATATTGATATTTCACTTGATTGGACACAATCACCCTTTTAAGGGACGAATTTTAAAAAACTATAAAATCCGTACCCAATTTGTATTTACTACCTAGGATATTAAATTTCATGGAAAACGGAACAGATTTATTAAAAAAAAATCTATTTTTCAACCCTTAATTACATACACCCTCCGAGGGTAAATTAGAATGTTAAAAATTAAGAGCATGAATCCCAATTTTCATCGAAATCGATGCAAATTAAAGGATTTTCCGTACAAACTTTCAACCCCTATTTCATTTCTTTAAGGGTGGAATTTTTCAAAATCCCTTTTTAGTGCGCGTCTACAATGTAAATTAAAACTACTGTCCAAATTTCACGTTTCTACTATTAGCGATTACGGCTATGCGAGCGTCTGTATGTCATTTGAGTCAGTCAGTGGGGACATCTCCTTTTATATATTATATAGATTTTACAAAACAATTAGGTGACTTTAGGGGGCCTAGCAGAAACAATTGACAGAAATGTAAACGTAATGAAAATCTAAATATCATGACACCAAAAATAAATTTCATAACGTTAGGATCAATTGTTCCTGCTTGACCCGCAGGTAATATATTACGTAGGCGTATTTTTATTAAATAAATGTATAATATATTCCAAAGTCTGAATGAAGCGTATATCATGAATTTTTTCAGACACCAGTTATTAAGGCAGTGCTCCAAAGCATACAAAGTGTGTTAAAGCATTTTGGCACTGATCTACCTGTAATAGAACTGAACATATTTTACGAAAAGCTGGTCCAGTGTTATGATATAGAGCGGTGTGCTGATGGTATGTGCATGTATTTTGTGCATGGTCAAAACAAATAGTCGTCTAAAGACGATATATATATGATAAATCATGTGTATGTGTAATGTGTATGCAGGTGAATGCGATAGTCCCGGCGTGTGTTGTAGATGGGGACTGAGACAAAAACGACTCTGCTTACTACATTCCGATACAATCTAATTTAAATGTTAACAAAAAAAAAAGAAATTCGACTAAATTCGGTGAATACTTGACATTGAAATTGGAAGCATCAGGCCATTTTAGAGATCGATTACTCGGAAATTATTGACTTTGCAAAAAAGTAATTTATGAAACTGACTATTTAAAAATACCTATTCGATACACGGGGTATCGAAAAATTAATAAAATGATATATTTTTTTTTCATTCCTACTTCATATGTATCTAATAATAATTAAAATTATTATTATTTTATGATGCGAAAAGTCAAAACTGAGATCTAAACATAATCTATAACTATGTCAAATTTCATCCATTCATACTCATAATTACAGAAGCTAGAGGAGCAGACAGACAGACGGACGGACAGAGCGAAACTATAAGGGTTCCTTGAGTATTACGGAACCCTAAAAACCACTCGCTTCGACAGCTCGCCTTACAAGGTAAGGCTTAGTTTCGTTACATGTGTGTGTGTGTGCGTGACACTGTGATTACACGGCGAGGCGTAGTTTAGACTGGCTTCACTGTGGTTTGCAGAACTTCTAGTCTAGTCTTCACTTTTTTATTGTGTCTGAGGACAGTAGGTAATAGTTCCTGCTATTTGTGTATGTGTTTGTAGTGTGCACATCGATATTGGCCCAGTATGCGGGTCTGTTTCGTGAGCGGCTACACGATCCCAGGGTTCATGCCCAACTGTGGGCCAGGATTGACAACCCCGCGGCGAGGGACGCGCTGAAAGTCGTGTATCAAAAAATGGATATAGACAAACCGGAGGTATTTTATGTGGTCTGATTTTGGATAAATATTTTGAATTCGAGGGAACCAGGGATACCAGACGTACCGAATTGCCTGGGTCGTCCCGTATTTTTAGGTATTTTTTAAAGTATCGAAAAATACGGGACAAATAATAATTTTTTTCCGTTGGGACAAGCGCTGTCCCGTAAATTAACCTTAGAGAGCGCAATGTAATTTAATTTGGTATAAATTTTATTATTTTTCTGCGTAAACGTTTCGACATAAGCAGTAGATCATAATATGCCCAAAATATCCGTAATTGATTTTAAAGGACCTACTCTATGTTTGGTACAAAACATGCCCTATTTCTCTCGAAACGGAATAAAAATGACCCATTTGATGATGCTTTTTCACAAAAATGCTGTAGAAAAAAATAATATTTATAGGAAACAAAAAATCTGGTGAAGCACTATGCTTCATCTGACAACACGCAACAGAAGCTGACGGCGCTCTCGATACTAAAGCACATACAGGACAGGGGATGCTTACACCAAGGTCTTGATGAGGTAGCCGACTACCTGGATGTAACGGTGCTCGAGTTTAAGATGCGCAACGGAACTCTCACTTATGACAATTGTGATGCTGTAAGTACTGAATAATTTTTATTCTTATATACATTTTTATATCAATGTTATCGTCGCTATCGTAATTAGTACAATGTTTTTTTATACCCCCGAAGAAAACAAAGGGGTGTTGCAAGTTCCACGTGTCTATCCGGTGACAACCGTAGCTCCCAAATTATCAACAGTGTTCTTAGATATAATTCACCATCACCAGCTCAGCTCGCTCACAGCTTGACAATTTGGGGGTTATTAAATCAGCTCCTTCGATTTCAGGATAGGTATATCCAAAATCTAACTATGCAGTTTTCGTTTGAACTATTGAAATGTAGTTTGAGACCATTTTTATCATTATTTCTATCGCGTCTCATATCGCCTTCCTTGAGAAATTCAATTGCATAATATGCAAACTTCTCAGCTTACTTACTTATAATAGTAACGCTCTACTTTGTATATCAAAAACCCTCATTTACACTAAGGATCGGTTCACACCGAGATGCTATGCGACGCGGCGCTGCATTTTTATTATAGCGATTCACGAATTAACTTTATTCACTATCCAAGAAGATACACGTGTCACGTTTAATTGCAAGAGTTCTAATTTCGAGCAGCACCGAGCTGCGTATCGCGGCGTCGCTCTTGAAATGACACGTATATTCTTGAGTAGTGAATTAAGTTCAATTTTGAATCGCTAAATGCAGCGCCAAGTAGCTTCGGGTGACTTCTCGGTGTTAGCTGACCCTTAGAAAATATTTTTACTATACGTATGTTTTGCAGATATCGTGGTGTATAGAAGAAGATGTGTACCATAGCGATCGGCTGGTGAGGGTAGCCCTGGTGACCTATGACGTCATTCCTGTTGGTAGGAAGCATCAGATCGTACAGAGCATACTGAAGTGCGCTCCGCAGACACGAAAGGTAAGAGAAAATATGTTTTGCATAATTTTTTTAGTTGTGGGAAAATTAAGTTATAGGTGAGCCGTTATTTGCAAAAGTATTTTTTTTAGTAAAAATGAAATTAAAAATTAGCTTGCACAACATTTTAATTTTAATTTTCTTATAGTTACCGACTATAACGTTAAAATATAAATAAAACACTTTTATAATTATTTTTACTTATTTTTAAAGTATATCTTGTGTAGGTACGTAATAAGTTTTTTGAGTGTCATATTCAAGTTTTGCAGGCCAGTGTAGATGAGTCACATAGTAGACAAATAGAAAACATAAAAAATATGTTCTTTTATCTTCAGGAAACAATCGAGTTTCTGATATCGGAAACTTGTAACAACACCGAGCGTTTTATGCCGATTTGGAACGAGATTTTTGCCACCAAAAACTGTGACTCCTTAAACAGCAGTAGGTGGTTTGAGGACATTGTGAAAACTATATACACGATGCTGGAAAATACAGATGTAGATTGGACGGACGTAAGTTATAATTTACTAAGTTTGATATAAGGTTGTTCAAAATGAATTACGGATATCTTGGACTTATGTATAATCTACTGCTTACTGCTTATGCTAAAAAATAAAAAGATAAATAAAATAAATATAATTAAATAGCGCTTTCTAAGGCGCTGAGGTCATTAAACTCACAGAAACAGATGACTTAAAGGGGAAGCGAAGACTTGCCTAAATAACATCAATACAATCAGATGTGTGAGGTTTACGGTTCAATGACCTTAATAGCGCGGTAAAGAGCATACTGTTATTTTAATCATTTTTTTTCGAAACATTGAATTATTTTTCAGCCTGGACGTCTTTCCAGTCTGGTTTCCAGGTAGTATAGATCTCATTCCTAAAAACCTTATAATTATGTAGATTGTAGGGTAAATTATAGTCTTTCTAGTTTACTAGTTAATGGACAGTTAATACTTTAATCGTAAAAAAATTGGATTGTCTTTATATTATAGCTACAAAATGTTAAATATTGCCATTTTAAGGTATTTGTGCTGCTAAATATTGTATTTGTTTTGTCTTAAAAGGTGTAGAAATAAAAATACCAAATCGTTTTGTCGAAACTGTCGTCGAACTTGTAATACATGTAAGAAAAAAATTGTTGCTAATTATATTTAATCTATTTTTTTTTGCTCTTGGCGTTTTCGAGAAACCGCCATTAATGCTAGTTTATATATATATATAAGAAATACGTGTTAGTTACACTATATAAATATAACTTAAGAACCGCTGAACTGATTTGGCTGAAAACTGGTGGATAGCTTAGAACCAGAAGACGGACATAGGATACTTTTTATCTCGTTCCCGTAGGACGTTACATAAATATCAACCATGCTGGTCAAGTGGGTTAAACGCCATACCGTCCAGCCTGCAAATCCAGCACCGATAGGTACCTACTAACGACCGTCATTAGTGTCAATAAATGTGGACGTTTGTTACTCTTTCACGCAAGAACTACTGAACGGATTTCGATTACATTTGGTATGGTAGTAGCTGAGGCTCTGGATTTAAACATAAGCTACTTTACATAGGATAATTCCCGTGGGATACTATATTTACGCGGGGAAGGCTGCGGGAAAAAGCTAGTTATTGTCTAAAATTGTAAGCGGAGTAAATTAGTTGCTATAAGAACGCCTAAATTCGATAAAAAATTGTATCTGCAATGCTTGCCTTGACTCTCAATTTTCACAAAGATGAACTAATATGAAATAAACTCCCTCCCTGCCAAATCTCATCTTTACAGGTCAAGAAGTTTTCGGGATATTTCTACACAATAATTTCTCACCCATTACGATTTTTACGTTGAAAACCTATTAGAGCATTGTTTCTTAACCTGTGGTCCGGGACCGGGGGGTCCGCAAGTATACGTATGGAGGTCCTCAGTTTCGTTTATGGAAAAATGCAAATAAACAAATTGCACCAAGTCTCGCAATCGTTACGCACGTTACGTAATTAACACAGCGATCTTGCGCCAGCGGGCGGCGTGAGGCGTCCGAGACTGAACAGTGAGTGAAGTAAATGGTCCGAAAGAAGAAGGCGTCTTCTAGGCGCGCCGGGCCCTTGAAAGGGGCCTTGGGCGCGAAAACATGATCAGGGGCTATGCCCCTCTGCATGTGGAGTTCCAGAGACACACCCAGTACGAATACTGGGTGCAAAGACGTCAGTTTTTAGGGAAGACCCCCCGCGGCAGAACGCGGGGGAAACCCGAGGTGGCAAGGGAAATGTAGATAGCGAGGGCCGTGGGCGGCCAAGACCTGCGGTCGACTCCGACGACGCGTGGGGTCCTGGTCCGGAGACCAGGAAGCGTGTATGGGTCCACTCCCGCACGCGCCGCTTTTGTCGACCACGGACACAACCGACCAGGGGAATGAAGGGGGGGGGGGGGAAAGGTATTTCCCGAACCCCAGACTTTTTATGTCGGGGGGGAAAGGGGCTGCCACGGGGCTGACGTGTGGACAATAGGGCTGCCCCACGTCACACTCCGGGCGCACAAAAGAAGCATTTGCGCCGGTATGAGCCGGCGCGGGGTGAAGGGGGCGGGGGCATCGATCCAACGGTGCATATTCGGAGGCGCACCGCGCATGGGGGCGTCTCGGCCGCGTGGCTCCGGGATGCTCCCTGCGTCTGGTGTCGACAGGGCGGTGGCTGCAGGCGAGCAGGCATGTCACGCAGCGGGTCAGTTGACCGGGTACGCGGCTACCGCTCGCTCAGAGATAGGTGATCCTGTAACTAAAAGAATACATTAACGCGTTCAAGGAGCGCGGGGGGGGGGGGGGGGTGCATAACACGCGTGAGTCCCGAGTCAGGTACACGCAGCTCGGATCTTCGGCAGTCACAGTCGGCTCCTATGATAGGAGCTTCTGGATGCCGGAGATATCCAGGCGCGGGTCCGAGCTAGGGTCTGGGGAGCCAAACTTTTATTAGGGCTGCGATGGTGGGGGCGCCTTTTAGGAGGGCCTGTATGATTGCTTGGAGGATCTCCTCCCCGGCCTGAACCTTCTGAACTAGGTCCATGACCAGGGAGAGGAGGGTCTGCAGCAGCTCTGCTGTGGATAGGGGGGCCTCGCTTTCCCCCGACCCTGGGGGCAGCAGAGGGAATACCGGAGTCTGTGGATACGGAGCGACCACGTGATTTGCGGGCTCCGGGACGATCCTATCTTCCACGACTGTGATAGCCGAGGAGGTGGCACTGGATGTGCGCGAGGAGCGCTGGAAGCGCGGGGAGCGCGGGGGGCGCGGAGTGCGCGGGGAGCGCAAGGCGCGCGGGGAGCGCTGCGAGTCCCGCGTGAGGTCAGGCTGCGGTGGAGCGAGCTCAAGTGGCTCCAGCTCCGCATTGATGCTGTCTGAGAAAGAAACGGTATCACAGGGGGCGGTCACAGGAGAAGCGGCATCTTTCCTCCTGGTTTTCGGCTTCTTTGCTCTCCGTGCGGGGGAGATAGAGGCCGAGGGGGCAACGACTCTGGGGATGCAGTCGTTCGCCTCCGCCATCAAGGAAGTTGAAGTTGGCGGAGGAGGTGGGGCCTCCCGCACGGGGGAAGGCAGGTCGGGTTTGGCGCAGGGGGGGAGGGGGGAGCGTTTTCTGGTCGCTTCCTTGCCTCCCTGCGGAACATTGGGCAGTCCCTGCTGTTTCCAGGGTGAGCCCCACTGCAGTTTGCGCAGAAGGGCGGCTCGGTGGAGGGGCGGGAGCAATCCCGCGCGGAGTGTTTGCCGGCACACCGTGCACAGACTACCACTCGGTGGCAGTTCTGGCTGGAGTGGCCGAACCGGAGACATCGATGGCACTGGGCCGGGCCGCCGCGGCCCCGCCAGGCTTCGATGTATATACCCGGCATATACAGAAGTTCAGTGACCTTGTATATACCGGGGACGACGTCAGGGGCCCTGACGATGCGGGCGAAATAGATGCATCCGCCGGGTTCGGATCTCGCCGGGACTTCGGACACGTACTCCGCCACGTATCCTAGCTCGGCGAGTCCGGCTTTGATGTGCTCGGTGTTAGTGGCAGAAGGTAGGCCTCTAATTCCTACCTTAATAGCCCTGTCTTGCGGTAGGGAGAAGGAAAACCAGGAGGCCTGTCCCTGCTTTTCCAGGTCCGTGAGGTACGATTTTGTGACCCGGTATTCATGTTCGCTTCGGGGCGAATACCCGAGCCACTTTTTTTGGCATTGGGTGTGTGCCCCAGAATGTCCCGGAGGCGCCGGAAATGGCGCACCCAGTCGTCGATTTTCTCGACGACCAGGGGCGGGTAGCGAGATGTGTTGGAGGGTGGCGACATTTTTGCCGGCACAGGTGTGGGGGCAGAGAGTCGGTAGGTGTCGGTAGGTACTGTAGGTACCTGTAAGATGGTGGCACTCACCTCGGCGTAGGTAGGCTGGCGGCCGGTGTACCTGGCCGTCGGTGGTGAAGGCAGGTCAATGAGTGGTGGCGGGAAAATGGGCGCGCGGTGGCGGTACTCGCGCAGCGTGCATATGCGGGGATCTGTGGCCGCACGGGGTGCAGCACGGCGGTTGTCGCACGGCTGTGGTGCCGGCGAGGCATCAGGCGAGCGCGGGGTGCTCGCAGTGGGCTGGTGTGAGCCGTGCGGCTGAATAGCCAGCGCGGCATGATGGTATCGCGGCTGGGTAGCCAGCGAGAGGCGGGCTGAGTCCGCGGTGTCGCGGAATGTATCCGCTATCGGGACGCTGTGGCGTCCAGGGGGTGCAGCAGGGTAGCGAGAGTCGCTCGTCTGCGCGGAGCGGCGCGATGTGCGCCGGGTTTTGGCCGAACCCTGTTCGGCTGTGCGGGATAGGGGCCCAGACTCGCCGCAGGCCGCCATCGGAAGGCATTGGGGCGGGGGGGTACCAGTACACCCCCGCGAGAATGCCGAGGGCGACCCGGGGCGGGCGGTGTCCTGTCCGCACAAGCTAGGCTCGGCGAGCGGGCGGTAGTGCGTGCGGTCCTGGATCGAGCGTGAGCTAGACCTCGACGAGGCCAGGCTGCACGACGACTCGGAGTCCGCACAGGAGTCTAGGTAGTCGCGGCTATATAGCCGCGGGTCGTGTTTCGTCATGCTCAACACGAGTGGAGCACAACATACAACACACAAGTCACACAAACAGTTACACTGACGGCAACAAGTGTACGTCTTCTAACACAAAGGTATTCACGGGACAAACGAGACACTAAGTGCACGCACACGAGGACGGTACACACACTTAGGGGGGCTGTCTCCTCGTGACCCAACGCTGAGCCGAAACTCAACGGGAGGCCAAGAGCAGGGCAACTCCCCAGCAAGGCGCAAATCCACAGCTTATTCTAATGAATAAGGTGTGAATTTGCGGTCGCTATCAGGAGATTATAGGCACTGCACTAAAAGGGTCGGCACGTTCACGGGGTTAGCGCGACACTCTACGCGTTTCCGAGCGAGACGGCACTACCGCGGAGTGAGCGAATCACTACTACGCGGATAGAGCGGGACGACACGAAAACGCGGAGTGAGCGAGACACTCGACGCGTTTGGAGCGAGACGACACTAACGCGGAGTGAGCGAGTCACTACTACGCAGTTAGAGCGAGACGGCACGAAACGCGGAGCGAGACACTAACACACGCGACTAGGAGACAGGACGATCCTTGGTCCGAAAATTTTTGATGTTTCTTTTTATTAAAAAGGTCCGTGGTCTGAAAAAGGTTAAGAATCACCCCACAATCAATTCATCCTCTAAGGTAGCGTGCCTTAGAGGATGAATTGATTGTGGGGTGATTTGTTACGTTACGAACGGCAAATAAACATATTTTTCTATTTAATAATATTTATTTATTTATTTATTTATTTATTCAATAGATACACCAACAAGGAACAAACATTATTAAAAGGTAAAATTGCACATTCATGTTGTTTACACATCTAAATGCTGCCTTAATTATAGGTGTAATACAACTTGCATCTTTTATAAGTACTAAGCATTATAATTATTATTATTATTATTATAAGTATAATTTCAGGGAGATTAAGTTACTATGAATTAATATAATTTACAAATTAAACATAAATAAATCAATCACTTAAGTAATAAACTAAGAATTTAAATGGTTGAAACTAAACAAAGTTGTTCGACAGTAATTTTTAATTTTATTGCGCTCTTATTATTTTTTTAAATTCGATTAATTTATTTGAGAATATACATATATATTAAATATTTTTATCCTTACATGTCACTTTACAGTAGGTACTTATAAATCTCAATGTTTCATTGGCTCTTTTAAAATCATATAGTTGTAAAATATTTAATAATAATATCTATGGACGCTTCATTGGTCAATCTGGCCCTGTACTAAGTATACGAAGAACTTGTATCACAGGTACCTGACAACGGAAATATATTTAATACTTTTATACTATATACATATTTAATATTTTTATTATACTATACAATATACATATATTTAATACACATCCAAGACTCAGGAACACAGAAAAACTTTTTGTCCTTTCGGCGGGATTCGAATCCGCGTCCTTCGGTTGAGGCTCCGACGCGCTAAGCACTGAGCCACAGAGGTCGTCAAATATGGAGGAAGATTATAAAATACTCAATTGTTAAGCAGTAGGAACAAGTGTGGAGTAATTTCTTGTAACATGACATTTTGTATAAAGTACTATTAATATTTGGCTATCTAATATATGACTAAATATTAATATTTGGCTATCATGTTTTTACTGACTGAAATTAAAGATCTGAGTAAAAGTTTACAGAAGAAAGACGTAGTAAAATAAAACTTAATTTTTCATAAGCATTAGCACCAAACGCATCTTGTAAAGTGTCTAATTTGTCTAATAATATAAATGAAAAAAATAAAAATTATTAGACAACATCTGTGTACATATTTTCAGCCGCTTCCCGAGCACATATCGTTACTTCGCCTGACTTGGTATGTCCTGTTGAAGCCGGTGGACTCCTATGGAAGAGGTGACCGAACTTCGCTCGCCAAATCGCTGCTTCGCTGCGCTCGCTTACACTGCGAAGCGGTGCCCGCAGCGGTGTTAGCTTGCCGCTCCGATAAGGACCAACTTGTAATTAATGTCTTCTTTAATTCTATAGTAATATTATAAAGAGGGAAGATTTGTATCTTGCTACCGATGCTGGTAAGGAATAAGGTAAAAAAAACGATTGACCAATTTAAAAGGTCATTAATTCATCATAAAATTTGTACACTATCCCAGAGCGACTAAGCAAGATTTTTTGTAAACATGCATATTTCGGAAAACCAGAATTAACGCATGTAGGGCGCACGGCAAAAGCCTTGTTTTAAAGAATTTAATAATGAATACCAGACTCTTTCACTGATTACAATACAATGGACTACTACCATTATATATATACATTACCATGAAAGTAATGCATAAGGAACGCTCAGTCCAAGGTTTAATTAAGATGCGACTACAATACAGGAAAGAGATGAGTACTTTTGTACTGCTCACATACTAACGCTACGAATATGTCAATATCTTTATAGATTTTTTTTAATTTATGTGACTTTTTTAACCCAGGACATCAGTATAAATCGCTTCACAAGCGATACGGCGTTGGTAAACTGTGGAATATCACTAGTGCAAGACTACGACTATTATTTAGAAAGATTTTCCCCTGATGATGTATTGAAACATTTACAGGTATGTATGTGTACATTTAAATCAGAAGTTTTAGCTTAATGCTGCAGTTTTAATTTAACTAAGGAAAAGATAAATCAAAGAATCCATTACGCTAAGTGAGCGCCACAATTTTGGGGTAATTAGCTTATCAATCAATAAAATGTATACTTACTTTAATCGTTACAGATAATATTTAGCCACAGGAGCGTCGATGCAGCAACGTTAACGCGTGCACTTAAGATGTTTAAGAATTTGCTATTCCGTAAAATGAATTATTCAGATGATGAATTAATCTTAGATGATAATATCATAGATGATGTAAGTTTTTTTAGAAATAAAACATATTATTTTGTTAACTGGAAAGGTTCAAGCTAAGCTAAGTTCTAGCTAAAGGTTCTTAAGAAAATGTATGTAAACTATATTTTCAGATTTACAGAAAAATCCAGAAGATAGCTAGCAACGAAGTTGAAGACAAAGATGGAAGGATTCTGCGCAGAGATGCAATCGTATTTTTAGGTAAAATTTAACATTGCTACGTATAAATTTAAAACTCGGTTAATTATTGTCTAATAATTTTAATTGAAAGAATAATTGTATATAATATAATGAAATTATGTAGGTATATTGCTTTAATTTCAGCTAAATACCGACGTGTCATGTCAGACGGTATTAGTCCAGATGTGAATTTAATGTCATCCCTAAAAGACAGTCTATTTATCAACGTTCCTGATGACAATGCACATACTAAGGTACTCGCAGATTGGAAGCCTATTATAACGACTTTGTTACATGTTGTGAATTGTGGTATAAAAACGCTAGACTGATCGCGTGATTATAAGCGTTTAACGTTGTCCGAGAATACGCAAGACCGGACGGGTTGTCGGGTGTCGGCCTTTCGAACGCTCTCTTTACTCACTCAGCAAAACGAGCGTTAATTCACGCCGGTTCACTGAGACCTTTTGTTCTGGTAAACGATCGCAAAACGATCAGACTGATAGCGTGATTATAGCGTTTAACGTTTCCCGAGAATACGCAAGACCGGACGAGTTCCAAGTTTGCTGTCGGGCGTCGGCCTTTGGCACGCTCTCCTCATTCACTCGGCATAACGAGCATACTTCACTCCGGTTTACTGAGACCTCTTGTTCTGGTAAACAATCGCAAAACGATCAGACTGATAGCGTGATTATAGCGTTTAACGTTGCCCTAGAATATGCAAGACTGGACGAGTAAAAAGTGTGAAGTGTGCTGTACGGCCTTTCGAAAGCTCTCCTCACTCACGCGGCAAAGCGAGTGTTATTTCACGCAGGTTTACTGAGACCTTTTATTCTGTTAAATCCGACCAATTCGTGCCAAAGCTTGGCTCTCCTAGGTTATTTCAATCCAAAGATTACATCTTATTCCAGATTTATCTCCACAAGATTCTGTGCAAGGCTCTTATTGATGAAAACGAGGACCGTCTTCGTGTTTTTATGATTGTTATATGTCAAAACTGTGAGTATATCTATGTGCGTTCTCCGTTTTGTTTTTTAAAGCAAACCTACAAAATAGGCGCTCAATCCTACTACTATTATAAATGTGCAAGTTTGTGAGGATGGATAGATAGATAGATGTATGGATGGATGTTTGTTACTCTTACACGCAAAAACTACTGAACGGATAAAATTTAGTATGGTAGTAGTTTAAGCTCTGGATTAAGTCACAGGATTTTTTCATCCCAAAAAAGTACAGTGCTCCCTTGGGATAATATATTTACGCGGGTGGAGCCGCGGGCAAAAGCTTGTTTTTAAATAGTTTAGGCCCGTCGTTGATAGTAAATTTGGGCATAAAAGCCCATTATAATTTATAATTACACAGTTTAAAGTTGTAACACAACAGAATACAAAAATTCACAATCTTCACTTAAAATATGATTGCTTAAAGTCGTCATTATATTATTAATATTGATAACCTTTTTTAGTATCGATACGAAAGGAATCGTTACTACAATCTACATTCTATAGAGTGCTAACTGCGCTTTCAAGATTTTCCATAGATTTGGACACGCTGAAGTACTACATGTCTCATTGTGAGCCAAGCAGCGCCTTTGAGCTTGTAAAGGTATTTAAAATATTATCCACTTGAAACTTTGGTATTTCCTAATTCGAATAATGGGTAATTTTAAAAATATTTTAGCTGTGTCATAATAACTATCCTCACTTCAGATTCAATTTAGTCCTAAAGTAAACAAAGAAACAAATACTACCAATTTAAATGTCACATACATTTAAAACGTTATGTAAAATCAATTCGGATATTTTGGGCATCATATGCAAAGGGCAAAATGTGGAAAAAAAAACAATTCATACTGAATAAAATTACATTGCGTTCTCTAAGGCACTGAGGTAATTAACTTCACAGAAACTGCCGCAATCAACAATCAGCTGTTTGCGGTCAATGACGTATATAATAAACGTCTTTACGTAAGTAGTGGATCCATATATACCCAAAATATCCGTAATCGATTTTACATAACATTATATTTACCGTGTAAATTGATCCCGTGTTGATCAAATGACCGTGTTAATCAATAAATACAATGACAAATGAATTTGTCCAAATTTTATCTTCCATCATATTGTGTTTGCAATTTACAAGTTTTCTTGATTTCAGTACATATCGCAAGAAAAATTGCCAGACAGTAGAGAAAAACTCCTCCATGGCTTAGAAATATTATTGAATGGTGATGTAGACGAAGAAACTGTAGGAGAGTTAATAGAGCAAATACTGTTGAGTGAGAGATGTAAGTCCATTTTTCATAAACAAAATAATCATGATATTATTCTTTATTTAAAAATTTATAATGCAGTACCACCGGGTTATTTTTTGGACCAATAATTATTTTTTACAATATTACGTTTCAGTAAGTCACATCGAAGCTGATATTTTGATAGTAATAATAAAAGCAATAACGGACAACAATATACTAATACAAAAATATATGATACAAATTATCAATAAAGGTATAAATTGTAGTGCCGATTTAACAAAGATGGCAACAGAAATGTTTTTAAATAGAATTGGATTATTCGAAAAACAAGTAATTGAAAAATTCATCCTTGATTTGTTTAAAGTGTTACATCATTTTAAATACAACGAAAATATGAATGTTGTTGTAACAATTTTGACATTCATTAATACTTTAATCAAGCATACAGAATGTGATCAACTAAAGATGATAAGGGATTTTATTGAAATGGATACAGCTAACTTGTATGTGTTGTCGTGTATAAGGAGGGCTTTAAATCTGACTAAAGAAGAATGTGATATTGTATATATACAAAATAAGATTAGAATCAATCGTAGCTTTTTCGAAAACGATATACTCAACAATTTAAATGAGAAATTAGAGTTTTTGGTGGAGTTTTCCGACACTTCATTACTAGGAGACGTAAGTTCTTAAGTTTAAAATGTTTTTAAGACATAGAAAGATATCCTTCTAATAATATAAACGTGAAAGTTTGTGAGGATTGACGGATAGATGGATGGATGTTTGTTACTCTTTCACGCAAAAACTACTGAACGGATATTATATAAAATTAAGTATGGTAGTAGTTTGAACTCTGGATTAACACCTAGGCTACATTTTATCCCGAAAAAGTACAGTGTTCCGCGAGTAGTAAGTAAGAGCCGCGGGAAAAAGCTAGTCACATAAGTTTTTTAAATTTCAGGATGCTATTGAGTATATTGTTAAAGTTATCGCTAATTTTTCGCAAATTTCAACAATGTATGTACTCGACAGTCTAGAAAAATGGCTTAAAGTAATAAAAAGTAAGCTAACATCGATATATTTAAAAGCAATAACTAATAGCATAAACGACTGGGTGAAACAACATTTGAAAATTTTTGAAAATATTGGAAAACAATGTATAAACAATAAAGAGAAAAATGTAATATCTATCATGAAAGTTATTTGTAAAATATTTGAAGTTGAAAGTGTAATGGAACATAAGCAAGTTTTGATGAAGACTTTGGACTTTTTAATAAACGAAAGGCTTACACTTAAATTTTATATGGTAGAACCGCATTCGACATACCACGTGAATGATTTCATTGATGTTGTGATGACGGTTGTTGATGCGAAAGAGATCAAAGCGATATTGAAAGGTAAGCTTTTGTTTCCCTAACGAGTAGTAAACATAATCGTTCTCAAAAGAGTAGTTTAAATGTCTTATGATTTGTGTTTGTAAATTTTGTTGAATTGTAGGAAATGATTTATTACTTTTTTAATGTTTCTTACCCAAACCCTTACTGCGACTTCACCGTCTGTCTGTCTGCCTGTCCGTCTGTTACCAGACTATATCACCTTGACCGTGACAGTTAGACAGTCGAAAATTTCACAGAAGGTGTATTTCTGTGGCCGCTACAACAACAAATACTAAAAACAATAAAATAACAAACGTGATTTTTTGCCGTTTTGTACGGAACCCTTCGTGTGCGAGTCCGACTCGCACTTGGCTGGATTTTTCTTCACTCATTTAAACTTCTTCCGACATCACGCAAACTGTCCAACCTGCAAGGATATGTTTATTCCTATGTTTTAAAATTCGTTTTTGTGTTCTATATATACATATAACTACGGTTTTGCATTTATAGTTGTTGGTACTGATTCGTCTCGCGAAAAACATGGAATACGATTCTGTAAAGATTTCATATCATCGACCTATAAACACCTAACACGCAAGCCGTACGCGCTGCTGGATCCTCAGTTGACAATCGCCGCGGTTCTGTTGACTGATATTGTTAAAGAATCAGTAAGGACTGATGATGTCGAAAATATATTGGAAATGGTTAACGAGGTAAGTTATAGTTATACCCCCTAACTCATTCAAATAATTATATTTAATCAGTGTTTTTGTCTCCTTTGTGAAGTGAAGTTTCAAGTATCCAACAAGACATAAACTTTGATTAACTATAAATATTTTATAAATTTGGGTAGTTAATCCAAAGAAGTTGGGGTTCCTATAACTTCATTCCTATCGGCTTCACTTACCACTAACCTTTTGAAGACCCTCATCCAAATCCCTACCTATTATACAGGCTAGGGCTTCCCTATGAGGGAGAACCAGCCTTCGCCACTGGTAGTTAATGTTTTAGATTTTTAGTTGAGATAAGTATAGTGCCATTTAGCGAAAGTCCTACTTATAGTTCACAATTCAAAAAGTAGATTCCGTAAATTCTCATGTATAGTTCCCCAATTTTTTGTACCAACTGACTTGATTGTCGGCATCGTATTGAGTGGTATATAGATTATAGACCACATCCGGTTACCCTGATAAGGGTAGGAGGAGGTCCCATCATTATGGGTAACCTGAGTTAGCATATTAAGTATGATTTATGAATGTAAAGGAAAAATTCACGCTCCGTATGAGTTTGGTCCCAGATAGTAAGGTGCCGGTCCAAAATGAATGGTCTCCTTTTTTGTTTTCTTAATCTGTTTTGGTACATATGTAATTCTTTTTTAGCTATGGCCTACCTATCTCAAAGTTTCAACATTTGACGAAAGATACACTATCCTTCTGTACCTGTCTCGTTCTAACGTCCAACTGCCTTCGAGCTCCAAACCCATGCAGTGGCTGTTCCGGACCCTGGACAGTCCAGACACCAAGACAAGAGAAAGGATAATGCTAATAGACGTTATTCCTGGAGGCGAGGAATACAAGTGTGTATATTTTATTAAAGTTTTAAAACAACATACTCTAACTCTGGTGTTGCATGGACGCTGCTCATTTGTCGATAGTTTAAAAAATAAAACAAAATATAATGACTAAAATATAACTGTTTTATTTTAGCTCGGCATATCTAAGCGTCGTCTCTCGACTCCCGGCGAGATTGGACGAGATCAAAGGAAGCCTGTCTTCGTACTTCAGGGGAATGCTCGAGTCCTTTGCTAGGACCCGCAACACCAAACTCCTAGAGATCATCGTGAATTTTGCTTCGAGTGAATATGTCTTGCTTTATCAATTTTTAAACGAAAAATAGTGGATTTGAAAAAGAAAAAAAGAGCAAACTGCATTTTTAATGGAATCGATTCTTGGTTAATGATATTAATTTATCAAAAATAAAATAAAACAAATAATGCCGTTTTTATATGAACCATCAATTCTAATACATTTGAAATGCTCAGACTTATTACAAAATAATTGTTCCCGGCACTTTAACATTAGGGCCCAACATGTGGGTAGCCTGAATGCTCCTTCATCATTCTAGGTGCGGACGCGCGCGGCTGGTGGGACGACGCGCTGGTAGTGACAGTGTACGCGCTGGCCATCCACGAAGATAATATTATGTATCTGTGCGAGGACATGTATAAGCGCTCGGAGTGCGCCCTGGGCGGCGTTACAAGACTACTTGTGCCGTTGCTGAGGTAGGTAGTTAGGTTGATTTTGAGGTAGGTTGATTTTAATATCAGATAAGTTTAAAAAAAAATTTGGTTCTATAGAAGAAGAGAAAAAAATACATTTCACTAAGGATATTATAAATCACGTGTGTAGTAAACGTATCGACTGCGATTTACGGCCGTTTTTAATAACATATCTAAGATTAAAGAAAGATGGCAATCCCCGTTAAACAGTAAGCTGTTGTTTATATTTAACTTGCGTTTCACATCAAAGATAGGACCTATTTGTTCTTGTCCAACGAAGGATAGCACCCTTCCCTCTATCTATCCAAGCCTCTTGAAATGTTTTTTAATAAAAAAATTCATGTTTTTAATATTTATTTACATTTAATGTATTTATTAGTTAAGAGCGTAAATATTGTACTTAAAATTGAAAATCATAACTCGGGATGTTTTTTTTACTATAGTTATGGTGTTTTTTTATCAAATTCAACAATGAAACATAACAGTTTTAAACGCTAGGAGTCGCGTGAAAAGGAATGTGAAATTTAAAATCAAATCAAACTTCGAAGCAAAGAGAATGTAACTATGAGAATGTACAACTAACTATACGTAATAAGAGGTGGCACTCCAAATAAAAAAAAGTGTTCGAAATTACAAATTCAAAGTGCAATATAAAATAATTAAAAAAATATATAAAACTGTACGTAGGTTATTATTATCGATTTTTATTTAAGACCAATTATTGGTTAAAAATGTAAATAAAACAACAAAACAACTAAATCATTTTTATTGCATTTTAAAGAAAATAAAATACAAAAAGCTACGTTCCTACGAACGTATTACTGTGGTCGCTGCAAAAATTGCACTTTAAATAGAACTCTGCGTGAATGCAAAACAGCTGAAAATCATTTACAGCTGTCAAATCTGACACTTGACACTTTGATTTTCCGCTTATTGTACTAGCGCATAGTTCTATTTACAGTGCAGTTTTTTCTCTGTCGCGACCACAAAGAACCGCTCGTGGGAACGTAGCCATAATGTCAGTTGTCAATTGATAATATTACGATAATCAATACCTAGTAGAAGTCAATACATCCCGCGGTAAATAGTGGAACTAAATTTGGTAAATTGTTATTTTCAATGCCTGAGGTTGTAAAAAGTGCTGCCCGAGAAATTATATCTGAATCTAAATGATGAGCTGCTTCGGTAGGAAATGCCATCTGTCAATAGGTTATTGAAACGCGAGTAAAGGCAAAAGCAAAGATTTGACTATATTTAGTAGCAAGAATTACGGATAGATAGGTTATTGAGAATGGCCGTTAATAATCTTATAAGCGATTACCGCCGCCCTTGGACGGCCACCAAATTAGAGACGTTTAAACTCAAGGGGACAGTTTGGCCATAGCTTATCGTTCTCTGCTAAATTACAACCGTACAGTCTCTCCAACAGTAATTCAAATAAAGATATTTTGATTAATAATGATTTTGAGTGTTTATAAGAACTAATTTTTTGAAGGTCTTGGCGAAACAAAGGAAAGAAAAATTACAAATAAAAAGTTGAACGCCAAACGTACGAGTGCACGTTACTAACGTTTACGTACCGTACGCATTTTTTTACTTTCCTCAGGTGATGTTCTAATGTTCTCTAATCAGGTTCTCACAGGCGTCCTTTTGCGAGGAATTCTTCTCGTCGTGTCTACCGCATCTGTTGTCTACACTGCAGAAGAAACCGCGCGCCGCATCTATGCACTACACCTACCAGAAGTATATACTCGATACCATCAGAGCGTTCACTGTACTAGAGTTTTGTTTCAAAAGGTGTAAATTTTAATCGCTTTCTATTTATTATTTATCTCTTTATAGTATAAAAACTCCTTACTTATTTATTGTATTTACATTCCAAGGTTCCAAGACAAAGTATCGAGTCACAAAATCCCATTTGTACGATAAAATCACGGATAAAGTCGGGGACTCTCTTTATTGGATCGTTAAGACCGCCTGTAAGTTGGGACTCACCCTGAAGGCCGGTGTCAAGTGCCCAGCCGATGCCGATGAGAAGATGAAAAATAGTTACAGGTACCTGTACCTTAATAGCCCCCGGCCATCATCGTATTTCTATGGAAATGACGATGAAAAACGAAGATTCCCGAAAGTCATTATGAAAGTTCATATTAAGTACGGTACATATTTACATTACATAATACCATAAAACTTAGTAATAAGAGATATTGAAATATAATACAAATTTTATTTATTATAATAAAATTTATTTTAAGTACATTTCAATATCTCTTAAACGTCAAATTAAATTTATGGAGATTTTGTTTATGCGTACACGCGCGCACTTGTACACGCACAACATAAAATCTGTAATTTTCCATTAACACAGCCTAATTTTCCCGGATAAAAATTAGGCTGTGTTAATCCAGAGTCATATCAAATTTCAATTAGATCGGTTCAGTCGTTTGAGACTGAAAGACTTTCAAACATACACACAAACTTAACTAATTATTAGTGTGATTATTTACCCAGGATTTTCCACTGTGCCATCTACAACTGTGTAGTGTCAGCGCTCTGCTGCCGCGACCCGAGTATAGAGGTGTACGCCACAGTGTTCGATAAGAAATCTTGGCCTGAACTCATTGGCACGGAGCATTTAAACCTACCCATAAGATATCAATGGGTAAGTGATGGTAGTTATGACAAAAAATATAACGCTTACAAAAATCAAAAACGAATATTTCGAGCACATTTTTTACTGTTTATGTAATGTGCTCCCACACTGCTGTTAGAAAATGCTTACTAACGTTAGTAAACATTTGTTTACAAACATATGATCACAATGTTTAAAAATGTTTTCATGTTAGGTAATGTTATTAAACACCTTTAAACAAAATTGTTAGTTAACAAATTGTAACAAATTAAACATTTGTTATCTTTTGTTTGTAAACATTTTAAACAGATGGCTTTTAGCGTTTGCGTGGCGCATCCAATAAGAAAGCTTTTTCTTTTTTTTTAACATAAAATAAAAGCTATTCCAATGAGAAAATCTTCCATTTTCGTGTAGACGCCTCAGAACGCAAAACCAATCTGCAAGTCAATGTCAGTTTTAAAATGTTATTAAACACTTTCCATCAGTGGAGCGATTATAACATCTAACAGTTCCTAACAAATTGTAACAATTGTTACCATTTGTTAGTAAATGTTTACGGCAGTGTGGCGTAATCAATATACACCAAAAAATCAATTTTTAATATTTTTGACAGCCTGTCTGCCTATCAGTTTGTTCCGGCTGAACTCTAAAATGGCCGGTCTATTTTGACCGGACTTCACTGGCAAATAGCTGAAGTTATCTAAGTTACTCCTTAGGCTACTTAAATCTTAGCGTTCCGGAATATATTTCATTTCCATAATAGTTCCAAGCAAACAAAGTTGCGGACGCCAGCTACATAGTTCTGAATAAAATTATTTTAGACTTTGTGTATGGAATTAAAATTAACTTATTTGTTATTCATTTTTTCATTCATTTACAAAACAATTATTCGTTCACAGAACCGCAATAGCGCGCATTACACGGCGCCTCAGCGTACGCGAACGTCTACGACGCTCACGCGTACGCTCACACGCACACGCACGGAACTCACAAGGGACTTTACGCACACGCTATCCGAAAATCCGTTGCAGTACGACCTACACGAAACTGAGGTATCTATAAACGTTTTAAAGTAAACGTGGCTACTTTATCGAACCCAAATTTTAATTGCCGTTTATTTATTTATTTAATTACGTCATACCAATGTTTCCTTAAATAAGGAATATTAATCTCAATAAATAAAATAAAAACTGAATCATAACTGACACATAAATAAAAAATATATAATTGAACTCTTAATTTACTGATTATTATAAATCAGAGTAGGTGTGTATGTATGGTATTGAATTTGCATATAACTGTCAGTCTAGGTCCAATACAACTTAGAAACAAATTATAGGTCCAAGCACAAGATGTCCCAGTGGCAGACAGTCCGCTGAATCGCCATGAGTGTGCAGCAGCCCTGATGATGCTACTCCGGAAGGTCGCTCCGCACGACCCTAACCGGCCCCTGCAGTTGCTAGCCTCCGTCCTTACGGACGACCTGCACTGTAATGCCAAGTGGCTGTTGGCTCAGGTAGAATTGTTTATGGAATAGACCAGGAAACGAGCAGACGGATCCCCTGGTCTGCGGGCCTATGGACTCCTGTAACACCAGAAGAGTCACAAGCGCGTTCCTGGTCATTAAAGGGCAATTTCCCCATATTCATTAATGATGAGAAATTATGAATATGGTCGATGAATATGGTCTATTTCTTTTTATTATTTCAACAAAAAAAGATATACAAAACAAGAGATAGACAAGTACAATATCGACAACGTACTCTACCAGTTTCTAAACATTTTCCATTGCACTAGGCAAATGCCCCTAAATATTTAAATACAAAGGAAGTGATCGCAGCGACTACTCACGTGATTGAACTACGTATTTACACCTGAGTATGTGTGCACGCACGCGCGTACACGCACGCAGCGCACGATTTAACGGCCGTATAAGCGATTCTCATACTATTCCTGGTCGAGCGACAACTTGTTTGATAGTACGTTTTAAGTTAACGTTATGGGATTTTCAAGGCACAGTCCTTCACCGTCGACAGCACGTGACTTGAGAACCTCTTAACTTTGAAAGCGTTTGAGAATTTGGGCGTTAATTTCTATCAAATCTTCTCGTATTAGCAGGTGGCTTTTTTTATATTTTTCTTTATGCTTACCCACACACCCCCTTATTAATTAAAATATGTACACCACGGACACGCTAATCCATGTTGCTGTCTTTGTCTGATACGTTGGAAAAGCCACTTGACAGACAAACAGCAACATGGATTAGCTGATCCGCGGTGTAAATATCTTTATTAACAAGAGAGATAAAGTGTAAATGTAAAGAGATATAAAGTGTAAATGTGTTTAATGGACACCTTTATAGGCCGTTTGCAATTGCAAGGAAGAGCTCAAGCCGCACGCTGGCGTGTTGCGCCCGGCGCTGCTCGACGTCGCCGCTAACACAGCAAGTAGCATGTTCAATTCTGTACATTTTGATATTGTGAGTACTACTAATAATTCATTCGTCTATACTTTCTTCACAGTTAGTTCTTCTTGGTTAGTCGAAGAACAAAAATTGTCTTCCCGAAAATCATACTCTTATAGAAATATTTTATACTGCTCAGCTATAGTAATATAATTTTACTATTCGCTTGTCTTATTTTTCAATATTTAATGCACACAAACTTAAAATAACATTATATTTTAAAATTTTATAAAATGAAGTTATCTGTTTAAATTAAATTGATTTGATATCAATAACTAAAAATAATCCCTTGTTCTAGCTTGACACTATTATATCTTGGCATAACGAAGAAGAACTGCCATCGTCTAGTATAGATAACTTAAATTCTACTATAAAGCACTTGATAACTACTACGTTGGAATATAGGAGTTTTGGCGTAGTGAGGAGTTTACTAGAAAAGCTGGAAAAGCTGTTAGCCATGTATCCTGACATAGTGACTATTAGCGGACAATTCTTTGAAGATCGGATTGTTGGTGAGTGAAATTTATGTTTGTCGTGTTGTCTTTTCTGAATATCTTAATTAAGTAGTAAAAAAGAAGTCTATTGGTCTAGGGATCTGTATACAGTTACTGTTTGTTCTTTAATATGATATAGCGAATTATACAAAAATGGTAAAAACGTAAAATGTTACCTGTAATTTCTGTAAAAACAATGCTGACAAATTCGACAATTTTTTTAGACTTTCAATCGGAGACGACGAAGCGTTGTATACAAATTTTAAAACGGATTACAAAAGCGAAAATTCAGATACCGGAACTGTTGCCTACTGTCTTCCAAGCCATAGAAGGGAAACGTGTTTCTCCAGAAGTTACAGAATTATTTGGCCTGGCCTTAGCTATTACACCAAATGCAGAAGTACAGAAAAAATTTAAATTCATGCTGGAAAAAACGAGGCGAAGTGATGTGGCCGAGTATATAAAGCTACTGTACTATACACAGAAGGGCTACCCGAAATGCTGCGATGAAGCCAATTTCAGGTTTAAACTTAGCTTTTAGCATGGTTGCGCTAAATAATCAAGTTTGCTTTGCAAATTCTACAATTTATTGGCTTATACAGTGCAAGTGTATGTAATTCAAAATTTAAAGTACCTAAAGATATAAATTATTAGTAAAAATGTATAAATGTATCTTCTTAGTTATAAGTTCTAAATTCTTGGAACGTCTTGAGGAGATGTGGTTTGGAACAAATAATTAAAAACAAAACTGTTTAATTAGGAAATAATTAGTGATTTTAATTTATTTAATGTTTTCAGAGTAGTGTCAGATCTACTGCCGAAAATAGTTGGTCGCGAGAAAGTAAAGTGCCTTCAGATAATAGTAAAATGCGTCAGTGAAGGTACAGGAAATGTCGACAATCTGCCGCTACAAGACGTAGTGAGTGAAGAACCTGGACTCGAACTGGTAATAACCTCCACCACCATTACCATATATTATGTCTTTGGTAATATTTTTATATTAAAAAAATAACGTATCGAGCGGTTGCGCATTTTTCGTGTGCGCGTGCGTGTAAATTAAAGTGCGCTTTTGAAGCGATGGTATAATTTGTTGAAGTGAAATATCTTATGAGGCGTCAGTGTCAGGGTCGCTTCTCCAATCCAATGTTTTAAAAAAACTATTTGCTATTAAACGACCTATTTAGTGCTGTATTCTATTTATTTGCATTAATTTAATACTTAACTGTTGTTCGCAGCTCATACATAGTCTACCACAGATAAACGACCGTGATAGAAGACAGCTCGTCCTGCAAGTAGCAAAACTATGCGATACTCCTAAACAGAAAGGAATCGTTTTCAAGGTCATCCTTAAAGCATTCCAACGTTAGTTGTTTTGTTATTTATAAGTAGCACAGTCGCTTGCCTACCACTTTTTATCTTTGAAGCCTATATTCTGTGAAGTTTATACTTTTCTCATAAGTCCTGACTCAGTGAAAGACTGGATCGGAAGAATATCGTACCGGTTTTTCTGTGAGGCTTCTAGAAGTTGTAACAAATACTTTGGGTATCTTTTTCAGTGTTAATCGATGAACCATCAGAGCCTTCTTCCAAAAGAAGGGCGGAGTCTTCTAAAATCTGCACAATGTTAAGATCTGCTGATGAATATGTGGCAGCCATTATGCCACTAGTTGGGAAAGCGGTGATGAGTGAGATGGAAGATGTTAATGTAGTGCAAGAGTATCTGTCCACAGACTCTAACGTCAGGTAAAGTATCTGTATGTCATTACTTTGACGACCTGAATGGGATTAACCACGTGATTTAGCAACAAAATGTGTCAACACCTTGCATTGTATTGTTTTCTAATTTTACTATCGTTTTTATATTGTTATCTTTAAAGGTTCTGGCTAGAATTTGTTTCTTGACTAGCAACACTGCCGAAATTTAAAATAATACAGTATGTATTTTTTTTTAATCAGCTACTTCGATTCATTCTGCGCAACCAAAAATTAATTGTGCAGATCAAGATAATATAATACTCAAATGTCTGCTTGAGAAATTCATCCCGTATGCTACAGTATATTGTGTACTGTATTACAGGTTCTGTGAGTGTTTTGCATTAGCAGTATACTTTCCTCTGATATATGGAGGAACTGGCAGCATGACAAGAGCACTGGGTACCGTCTTGTTTCTTTACTTCACTCAAAACACACCGACTAAACAATCGGCTGATAACGGCACAAATTCAAGGTAAAAAATCACCTATCAATATTGACGAACAAAAAATATTGAATACTAATTTCGAAATATTAATTCATTATATATATTGTCTCTGGTTTTAGATATAACTTAAAACCTTCATCCAGTATTTCGATGACAAATTTACGTGATGCAGACATACAAGGTATGTTTTTGCTAATATACAATTAGAGTAGATTTAAATGATGTACAGAAAATTAATGTTTAGCAGTTGGACATCCTCATAGTTTGTACATAATATTATGACGTGGTGTCGTCACTCGTCAGTGATAGCCTACCATTGAGAAATAGTAAATTTTTCTTAAGTACAAAATTTAATTTCACTATTTTCACCTACCTGAATGGCTACAATATTTTGTTTATCGTTATAGTTCGCAACACACAAGTATATGAAACTAAATCACCAAAAGAGGTATTGGAGGACCTTGTTAAGTATGCATTGGTAAGTTTCCACACTTAAATATTGTACATGTAACATATTTAAATCGCATACTTGTTAAAAACTAGTTTCTTCTATTTTTGTACAGTACACTCCAAAAACTTTGTAAATAAATCTGTTTACTTACTAAATTAAAATAAACATTATCTAAATCGATTAAGCCGTAGCCAAGCTATGGCACTACAAAAATACGTAATGCGTATGAGCTTTATACAAATTGCTTTTTAATACATATAAGAAAAAGGACCTCTTTCCTGTCATGCGGATTGCCTCAGGCGTGCAGATCACGTCCGCATGCGGACTGCGTAAATCCGTATCATTTCATGCATGTTTATCCTATCACGCGGGTAGCACGCAGAGCAAACCTCTCAAATACACTTGCAAAATGTTTAGGTGCAAATATGACACAATCTTACTGTGACGTCATTACAGATGAACCCCTCAGTCGCAGTGGCAATATGTACGCAGCTGATACAAGCGCACCGTGGCACCAAGCGACCGGGGTTCGACTTCGACGACACGCTGTACGACATGCTCAGCCAGCTTCTGCAACATAGCTGTGACGTCACGTCGCACGTCATGGAGATGATGATGGCGTTGCGTCATTGGGAGCCGAGGTACTGTTTATGATTTTAATTTAATAAAATGGCGGCCAAACATTCTGTCTCCAATAACTGACAAAGGGAAAGAAGAGAAGTGCTTAATAATATCGTTAGTTGACTTATTAAGCTTACACAGCAGAGAACCATTTGCAGTTTAATATGTTGAAATTATGTTATAGTTCTTTTTTTTTTGGCCTTCTTTTAATTATAGATATTCTTAGATATGATATGGTTTAGTTACATAATCGCATATCCTATGGTGCATAAATGTGTTCATTAGTAATAACATTATTTTTTGTTTCTTCAAGCCTGAAAAGAACAGTAGACAAACTAAGTAAATTGACCATAGACTCGGATGCACAAGATCTATGTAAACTGTTTAAAGAAGACTTCCAAATACATACGCTCGGGACTAACCATTTAGTTATGGGGTAAGTTCTTTGTTTGCCTTATAATTGCTCTAGCTTCACAATTATTGAAAAAAAAAAGTAGCGACAAAAAATATTTGACTGTACCTTAATGTCAAATATCTCTAGTCCATGCATTTGACGTAAAGCTACTCCGCAGCTCCGGAGGTGCAGCTGAATTTTGTATGAATGTCGCCACCCCCTCGCGGCGGCTAAAATGTCATACAAATTTTGGTGCAGCAGCCAGCAGCATAATCTGTACATGTGTCTCTCTCGCGCACTCTACCGCCCTCTCTTTCTCTAAAATTAGTAGACAATCGTTTTCCCTGTTAATTTATTTATTCATGTAATAATGTTTTTATTTTAGGCTCCCATACGACGGTGACGTTGAGATGTCAGAAGTTTCAAATTTCTCTGTAGATGGTAATTGTATTTTATTTTTGTCTAAACTTTTCTTTGCCCGTGATCCCCCGCATTAGCTCCTCTCGAGCGGTTCAAGACAAATTTCCCGTTGTCCCTCGATGGTACGGTCGCCAACAGACACGATGGACTACATTTCGGTCTTATTACTATGTCAGTATGGGTCCAAAAGTGGTATACCGGATTTTTCAGCAATCGTGGACCAGGGGACCACGCGCAATAAAGGTTAACTTTTTATATCAAATTACCTACAGGCTACAGTGTCCTATTTCTATCTACCTCTTTCAGATCTCGTATCCACCTTTGATAAACTGTCTAATTGGGACAACATTCCGTTACAAGAGAAGAACATCGTGCGAGCCAATCTGCCTCTATTGTGTGCTGACGTAGGAACGATTAAAGAACAATTACAATATTTCGATGGTAATCATTTTATAATTCTGTAAGTGCTTTTGCAGTAAAAATGTGTGCCAAAGCACAATAAATTATAGAATCAAATCATTGATGTCTTAGAAATAATAAACTTCCTCTGATGTAGAATAAATTTTGTGTATGTACTATCAGGGAATCTAATTCATAAGCAGTCAGAGTTCTCATAATTTATTTGTATTATAATACCATAATACGAACCTGCTTATGAAATATATTCCCTATATTGTACTATACAAGATACAGACCAGATCTTTACCTTTGATAACTGTTCATTAAAATCACCGAATTACTGTCCAACAAAAAAAGAAAAATATACTGAATGCAAACTGTTCGGTTTTGTTACAATTTTATATTATTTGTTGTCCAACTGCCCGCTTACTAAAAAAAATATTAACACAACGGATAACTTATACAACATTGCTGTCTTTGTCTGTCAAGTGACTTAAGTTTTCCACAGACAAAGACAGCAAGCAGCATTATAAGTTATCTACTGTGTAAATATTTTTATTAGTAAGGGGTTTAGTATTTTTCTGATACTCAATATTCGTAATAGTACGCTCGCCGACAGATCCGGTGTACCACTTTTCAGTAAAGCTAAAAAGTGGTACACTAAATATGTCGGCGACTGTACGTTTGATAAATATTCTAAAATTCAAATTGTTGCTGTTTATAGGTTGTGTCGATGGTCGATGGTTCGACAAAATGGTGGACGTGTACAAAGGGCGGGACGTCGATCACATGTGCTTTAGGAGCTACGACAAGTGGCCGAGGAAAATGTTTGAATTGTCTTCCGTAAGTATCGTAATGTACTAACAGACAGCAATACAACTGCACTGGGACTGCAAATGCGCTTTTTTAGTTTCATTAACGGAACTAACAACAAAAGTATAATATGAGGCAAACAGATTTATAGCTTGCTGTCAGCGTTGGAACTGTACGCCCACCGATTACACTGTTAGCAGGATGCTGCACGGTTGTTTTACAGTTTTATTGTAGTCTCACTTTAACTGCATTGAGACTGCGCAGTTGGAGAGCAGTCGAAATGTATTCCGTCTGTGTAAAGGAGCCTGCCTTATTGTATGTAAATCATTGTGTTTTCCTAAATCCTAGCCGAGCTTTGATCGGAGTTCTGATAAAAAAAAAATAACAAAAAAATATCGACCCCACCACATTCAGAATTTTCGAACAAAGCAAAAATTATACATACGCATACCAAACTGCCAATCCGACTGACAGATTAGAGTAAAAAAAAAAGATATATATATATATATATAGCTTAAAATTGCGCAGTTTTAAAGGCATAACCTAAGATCGATATTTCTACCCCAAATCTCCATGCATACTAAATTTCATGGTGATTCTTGCAGCCGTTTTCGAGAAACCGACTACAAGAATGTCTCGTTTAAAGTATAAGATAATAAAGCCTAATACGTAAAAATTAAAAAAAAAACAAATATTTGTTTTCTCTTTATGTTTCTCCGGCAGATGGTAGAACTTTTAGATTGGGAGAAACTAAAAAGAATAAAGGAATTTGAAGAACGAGCTCCGGAACTGCCAGTGTTTGTACACCCCACAGAGTGCATCGCCAAGCAAGCTGCTAGGCTCATGATAAGGTTCTTGTTTTTGTTATTTATACTTTAAAAATTTATTCACATTTATAGTCATTAATATAAGGTCTATTTTTCATCCCTCTCAGCACTCTAACATGAATCCGTAGAATACGTATTCAGTCGTCATAATATCAGGTCCTTACATATGAAATTGGCGTTTTGTCGTACTGGCACTTTGATCTCAAATATATCCTCTTTGGTTAGGAATTCCAGTTTCAAATTTATACCGCTATTTACTCATGCATTTGTGTTTCGAAAACCGTAATTCATTTGTTTTTTTCTTTGCGTCCCTCTGTTTACAAAATGGAAAACTTGAAATATCGTATTATTTTCGAGTACGAGTTCCACCGTGGCACCAGTGCTGGAGAAACGGCTCGAAGGATTAGTGATGTGTATGGCAGCGGTGTCACAAAAGAAAACACAGTGCGTTTTTGGTTTCAACGTTTTGTTTCTGGAAATTTCGACCTGCAGAACAAGCATCATGGATGACCGGAGACCAAAGTTGATAATGAAGAATTGAAGGCTATTGTGGAAGCGGATCCATCGCAAACCACGACCGAGTTAGCTGCAGGCTGCGGTGTTAGTGATAAAACTGTTTTAATACACTTGCAGCAAATTGGGAAGGTGAAAAAGCTTGATAGGTGGGTACCTCATGAATTGAGTGCAAACCGCGCGTTTGTCGACTGCTGCGTTGCATTACGCAACCGGCACAATAATGAAGGGATTTTAAATCGAATCATTACGTGTGATGAAAAGTGGATCCTGTACGATAATCGGAAACGCTCATCGCAATGGCTGAACGCTGGCGAACCAGCCAAAGCCTGCCCCAAGCGAAAATTGACTCAAAAAAGTTACTTGTGAGCGTTCGGTGGACTAGTGCCTTGTGTCGTTCACTACAGCTTTCTTAAATCTGGCCAGACGATTACGGCAGATGTCTATTGCCAGCAACTGCAAATCATGATGGAAAAGCTAGCTGCTAAACAACCGAGGTTGGTCATTCGCTCTAGGTCACTGCTGCTTCAGGACAACGCTAGACCAAACACTGCACAACAGACGGTTACCAAATTAGAGGAGCTTCAATTGGAATGTCTAAGACATCCACCGTACTCTTAAATTTGGATAACTTCTTACAAGGGAAAAAATTCAACTCCGATGGGGCAGTCCAAAGCGCCAAAGATTTTATTAATTCCTGACCGAATGGTTTTTTTAGTAAAGGAATCAATGAACCACCTATGAGATGGCAAAAGTGCATAGATAGCAATGGTATATACTTTGATTAAATAAATATATTATGTTAAAAAAAGTCGACTTTATGTTACTCCTTTACAAAACGCCAATTTCATATGTAATGACCTAATATTATATATTTACATAGTTATTGGGCTTCCGGTCATAGTTCATACTCTGATTATAATTTCAGTCACTAAATTGACATTTTTATGAACTTCACTTCTCTTTTTTCTGGCAAAAAGAGTCAAAATGCGACTAATTAAAAAGTGGAAAATCCAATTTTGCAGGTCTCACAGGCTTGTTACAATAACTTAAAATGATATTCGAAATATTAGTAGTCTTAGTAAAGTAATAAATCAAATTGTTTTTTTTTAAATAAATCAACACATTTATACTCAATATAATTTTTTTTAAATCTCACGTAGATTAGAGAGAGGCGAATTTGAAGGCGAAGCGAATCTCACGATTTCTCACCAAGAGGGGACGAGTAAAAGAAAGACCTCAAACTTCTCACGCAATTTATGGACGCCCCTTTAGTAGAGGCAGAACGAAATTTTACTGAAGATTATAAATCAGAGTCATGTTGCCGATGTGTTTTACCAGTCCGCGACGTGCTGGTAGCGTGGCCGAGCGGTCTAAGGCGCTGGTTTAATTAAGGCACCAGTCTCTTCGGAGGCGTGGGTTCGAATCCCACCGCTGCCATGATACTTTTGGTTTTAACTACATTAAACAAAAGAAATGCTAGGACATAAGCTTATTTTTAAGGACATAGGCAAATTGTCTACCTTGCAGTTAACTTCCCGTGCGATATTCTACTTCCTGCGACTACGAAGTTGCGGGCTACATATAGTATTTTATAGAACTGTGTTCAGGTTCAATTTAATATTTTTGTAAACAAAAAGACTATCCTTCTAAAGACTACCTATGCTACCAATTTAAATATTACATATTTACCGTGCAATGAACAAATACTATAATGGCAAATTAATTGGTCGAATTTAATCTGGAAACAAAATTTCCTAAAAATACAGATTAAACAAAACGGCCTCAATGAGAATCAATCACTTAGTAGCAAATCTGATTTTTACTAAGTACATCGTATGTGTATTAACTTATTGAGCATTTTATTTTTTTAATTTATGAACGGCTAGTTTGAAACGAAGGTTACGATAACGTCATCTGTCGGGCTCCGTGCGACAACGGCTTGATTGTACTCATACTTCATAGGTATTGCTTAAGTATTCATTCTCCGATTCTTGACGCTTGTGCCTCGCGTGCATTGTTTTTGTTTACGTTAATATTTTAGTGGTGTTTAGAGGGGAGGCGACGACGACAGATGACGTCACAGCGCCTCGCTTCATTCTCGGGCGCGTTTTTGGAACTAATGCCCTAAAATTCATGTATCTTTGTCATTTTTGGTCCGATTTAAATAATTTCTTTACAGTATTTACTGTTTTCTTTTGTCGCCATAAGTCTGCATACCCCACAAAAAACATGACTGATCCTCATTGAAAATAAAATACAATTTTATTTTTAACAGACAAGCATTTCTTAGTGAAATAAAAATGGACACGGAGCGGCCATTAACTGGCCATTTCCTGGCGTTTGTGAGCAACCAACAGAAGCGGCTTGTTCAATATCACGCGCTCTTGTACTAAGTTTGTGAAGTGAGTATTTTTATGCTTAAAAATTTATGATTTTAAAATTAAGGATAAGACATTAGGAACTTTTTGCATAGAAATTCTTTATACAACTAAACAGTCATTACTTTGTCTTGTCAATGTTGCGCGCGAATTATTTCTCTAGTCTCGCGGATAGACTCGCGAGTGCCCATTGGGGCAGTTATATCTAAAACATTTTACGCGTAGTCATGGCCTGTTATTATGATAGTAACATAATATATATCAATGGTAAATATAGAAGCTAGTGGAACACTTTTGACGATAGTTTAAACACGTAACCCGTTGTAATCCTTACGTGAACGTAAAAAACTGTGTCCATTATCTATGAAACTGCCATGACATGATGTCAGATAAATCCTATGATTGCAAAAGTGAGGTTTTATTCGTTAAATTATATTTTGGTCATAAGATCAAATTAATGTAAAATTGTTAAATTTTGACAAACATTTTAGTCAATCATTGTGGCGAATCAACCTGGACATGGAGGCTTTGAGGGGGCTGGCCGTACAGACGAATGATTGTAAATATTTAGAGGAAGCTTACATTGATCCTGGTAAGATTTCGAACATTTGTTCACTTCGGTTTACCTTAGCGTTGGCAAATTATAATATAATACATTATACAGTATACAGTATGCGTATGAGTTCAATTTAGAAGGCAATTCAGAATTAAGGAATGCGCTAACAAAATCCCAGGAGGTAAATCTCCGTAAATTATTTTTAAAAGAATATCGCTTAGTTGGCACGTTGTCGCAATTGCACACGCGTTAAAAAGTGCGCGTGCGAGTGCAACAACATGCCAACCCAACTTAAATGTTATCGAAAATAATAACGTGATTATATTTAAGATGTTGAAAATAAGTTTGTATGTCAAAAGAAGAACAATAATGGCTAGACAATTAAATTTTTTATCGCACAAATGAATATTACTCTTAAATTTGAGTCAGTTCTCAGAAGAAACGGTATATTAAACATCAATATTTTTAAAGGTACAGCGATTTGTTTACAGAATCTGACAAGTCTCATGAAAACGCTCCATACAAAAGTAGCATTAATTGTGACGTCATGCTTAGGTAAAGGTATATGAAATATAATGGTCGCAGGAACATATATGCAAATATCTTCGAAATTTGTGCGTTTAAGTTCATACTTGCCATAATAATTAATGTTTTTGTATATGATGTAAGTAAACTAAGTAAATGATGTTCTTTTTTTACTAATGTAGCAAAAAAAATTTTTTTTTTTTTTTGTAATTTTAGGACGTATCTAATTTCTAAACTACACATAACATATTTATGACTTTTAACAAATAGTAATACCTCAATATTTCTGAGTATATAAATTAAATTATACATTTTACATCTAGTCGTCTTTCTTACTGTATACTTAATATTAGACTAAATATAAAACGATAATGTTAAGGCAAATTTAATTTTCAGAAAATCTAAGTCGTATGTTGGCAAATAAGACAAACCCGGACGCCATATTGACGGCCCGTTATCTCGCCTTACTAGTGAGCAGGGATATGAAACGTAAGTTTAAAATTAACCCTCAAAATACATATAACAGGATAATTTATATTATAATCTCAGTCAGTGAAATTACATTTTTTATGTCATCCATCTTCCTTTATTAACCAGTCGGTAGAGTAGAGACAGAGGTTCGTGTTAGCGGTTATTTCTTTTCGAAAAATTGGTCATATTTTTACTATCAGATTTTTGTATTAAACTATTGAATTGATGAGAAAATTAGATTATACAAGTTATAACTAATGCCGGCCTTATTTGCAACTTAATATATAAGGAGCGTTTTCCATTTAGAAAATTAAATCGACACAGTGTAAACTGTGTTGCACTATGAAAAAATGTTTTATGTGTTAAATTGTATGCAGACATTTTTTCACAGTGCAACACAGTCGGACACTGCGTTAGTCTAACTTCGCGTTCCATAAAACTAATTGACACATTGCGACACACTGTCAGACACAGAGGGGGTTTTCTTTAAATGGAAAACACTCAAGGTTTGGTAAAATCAAATACAGCAAAATTTCTGCATATGATCTATTGCTTATGTAATGACGTTTAGGCAGAAAAAGAATTAATAAATTTAAATTTATGATCTCAGCGCCTTTATTCGAAATATATAATATATTATGCCCAATATGCATAATTGATTTTACCAAACCTTATATAGTGTACGCTAAGCTCTACACAGGGGATTACAACTGCGTTGCCATCATAATATATATATATATATATATATATATAGTTGGATTCCTATTTTTTATCACATTTTAGGCCTGACGAGAGATTATGTGGAAGAAGCAATATCTCAGTGTTTGGACATCACAACAAAAGATGGACTCACCACGAGGCCCAATTCTGATGCTCTGTCGTCGATCTCTATTCTGGCCGTCACATATTTCAACAGCATCTGGGACGAAACTGGTAAGCATCGGCGCAAAGGAGCGACCGCTGCACAATTTTCGTTTATTGAGAGTTGCACAGGCTAAACGTGTGACTGATAGCGTCAATTCATCAAAAATGTATGAAAATTATATATAAATTCTGATATGTATATTTGCAAGTATGTAATTTATGTGTATAGGGATATGCTTTTGATATTATTTTTATCACTTAAATAAATTATTCCATAAAAAAGGATGGGCTATGGCCTATGGCGTGACAGAAAAAATCTTCATGCAAGAAAAAGATACGCCATCTTGGTATTAGAAGGTTTTGTCAGACAAATGCGGACTGATTATTCTGTGGAAAGACAAAAATGTCAAAACTCGATTGCTCCAAACAACCCTAAAAGTAGGGCAACTTAAGTGTGGACACTTTTTGCCTCGACATGCCTCGTCTATAATACATAGGTGTTTGATCAAATCAGTGTCCAAACTTTCAGGATGAATATACTCTTGAATACAAGCAACTTTTACTATGGGATCAACTTTCCTACTTGAAAATAAAAATCAGCTGTTTCCTATAAAAGGGCTACGGCATAGATAGCATTTTGTAGAAAACAGCAGTTTTTTTTTTCAAGTACGGAAGTTGACCCCATAGTATTAGTTGCTTATATTCAAGAGTATATTCACTCCTGAAATTTTGGACACTGATTGAAAAAAACACCATATTTGTTTTATTGCAATTTTTTTTCTAGATCCTACTGGAAGGGATGAGTTAATGAAGAAGATGTGTTATAGTCTAAGCGTATACCTGAACCAGAATCTAGGTGATAAGTGGAAACTAATATTGGACATCATTATATGTAGGCTGAATGATTTTAAGATCGTTACTATGAGCGAGGAAACATTCGCATGTTTCTTAAATCAGGTAAAATCTAGATATTAAAAAAATGCTTAGTACTCTTTGTGTTTAACAAGAATTGAATTCAAAGAAATTAAAATTATTATAAAAAAACAAATATTGCCGAGCGCCATTAGCAATTTGGTTTTACTGTACATTTCTTTGCAAATTCGCCACGTATCTACATTACTGCTCGTAGCGCGACATTAGGATTATTCCTACTACGCAATTCGGGATAAACTGATTGCCAATTTCGCTGATCTTCGTATGGGCAGCGTGGCCGAGTGGTCTAAGGCGCTGGTTTTAGGCACCAGTTCGAAAGAGCGTGGGTTCGAATCCCACCGCTGTCAAATAACTTTTTCTTAATTTTATTGTTGGAATTATGGAAATATATCGCATGTTAATAGAATATGATATAAATAAATAAGAAAAAAAAAGTTCTAATTAGTCTATACAAATATCTATACAAATAAATAAAATTGAATTATCTGTTTCTAATTCTAAATTAACAGCTTTTCATATAATGCATATGAAATTATATACGGTACTAACAATAAAAAAACACTTTTTACATTTTTTGTCTGTCCGTCTGTCTGTTTGTTCCGGCTGATCTCTGAAACGGCTGGACCCATTTTCACGGGACTTTCACTGACATATAGCTGATGTTAAAAATGGAATTCGACCAAATTAATTTGTCATTACATTTCTTTATTGCACTGTACATATTGAGTAATATTGAAATTAATAGCATTATAGTTACCTATTGTCTTTTTGTTTACGTTTAGATTAAATGGGATCTGAACAAGAGGAGAAACAGATTAATTGATGGAAACTAATAAAGGCAATAAGAATAAACTGCTTCTAACAGACTGAACCCCAATTCTCGTAACTATATGTGATCATAATCCTGTTTCGATCCGCGCGCTGTCTCACTCGCTCACGCGCGATAGACTCGTGTGTGAATGCGACACCGCGCGGACCGTTATAGGATTGTGATCACAAATAGGTCCGACAATGAGGATAAGTCACTTAGTAGCAAATCTGATTTTTACTAAGTACATCGTATGTGTATTAACTTAAAACAAAAGCGTGGCTAACTTTATTTTCACTTGCAGATAAAATTATCACCGAATTTGGATGACTTTTCAAAGGAACAAATACTGTCAAACATCGATGCGTTCCCATCCCATCTTCGTGGCGAGTTGTCCGATATGCAGGGTGACAGTGAGATGGTGATGAAGTTCAAAAAGTGTTTCCAACTGGTCGCCGATGTTGAACATCTGTTGAAGGACTATTGTAGGTGGCTGGGGGACGCGCTGCGAAATAAAGGTAAATCTGGAGATTGTGTTAATTTTTGTGCACATACCAAGTCTTTATATGTTTTTATATGTCAAATCGATATCACTGACTTACACGTATTCTTAAAAAATTTGTTACAAAATAGGGAATATAAACCATTTTTTAATATAAAATATATATCTTGTTTGATAAACCGTGTAGTAAAATCAGTGTTTGGATATCATTGAAAATAACAAAGATATGAATGTTTAAACTAGTATATTAGACAGAGAGATCCGATGTGTGACGACATGTCATGTCACTAGAATTCACAATACAATTGACAATGATAATATGTCATTTCGACATGTGACTTGCATATAAAGTTCATAATATGTACTAAATTTCGTTTTTTGACAAAGAATTTAAAAATATTGACCGCTCTTATCTTACAAACATCTTTGTTTCATATATTTTTCAGTTTAGTATCGTATATTATATTTTTTACACTAAAACATCTGTTCTATTTACCCTATTGTGACCCCTCTGGTATTTCGGATGTCCATGAGCGATAGTAATCTATAATGTCTTATTATTATTATTATTAATAGTTTACCATAAGACGATACGTATCCTTTTTGTCCCTATCAATTGTTTTAGATTAATAAAATGTCATTGTTACAAATAACCAAATTTTGGTACTAACGTGTATAAAATTTGAAAGGAGAATAGCGTCTCAATGTGGTTATGAATATTTTTAGACAAGACTCTCTGGTGCCAAACATTTAGTAACATGAAGGAGAAAATATTTGAGAATCCGTACGCCGGCGCCGACTACCAGGTTCTGTATAAATACAAGAAGACACTTTACGACATGGAGGAGTTTGGTAAGATTATTGTATTAACAGAATGGCACAGTAGCTATGTTACTTCATATAGTTACAAAGTTGACGGTCAAAAATGGCGTCAGAGTCGACAGCGATGAAATGATTATCATTGAGTAAAATCCAAAATCATACAAGGGATGCACTAAAAGTATCGGGAATGGAGTATTTCCACTGTTCCTGTCATATTAAAATCTTTTTTATTTAAAACTCCTTGGTTTTAAAAATCTCTTCTATCTTTTTTAAATAAATACTGTTTATTTATTTAAAAAAAGATTCTAGGTCTTGTCAAACTTGTTAGTCGTTGAGAAAATGGAATTGACTCGAGAAAATTCTAGAGCGATGATTTATTATGACTTTCGAAGTGGTTTAACACAAAAACAGTGTGTTGACCGGATCACTTCTGCATTTGGTGATGAAGCCCCATCCAAAACCACAATTTATCGCTGGTTTGCTGAATTTCAACGTGGACGTGTCAAGCTCAGTGATGATCCCCGTCAAGGTCGTCCAAAAACTGCAGTCACCCAAGAAAACGTTGATGCTGTGCGTAAGCTGATTGAGGAAGATCGACATGTGACATACCGCGAAATTCAGGCAACTTTAGACATTGGCATGAGTCAAATACAAATAATCTTGCATGAACAATTAGGTGTAAAAAAGTTGTTTTCCCGATAGATACCGCATTTGCTCTGTGAAGAGCAAAAAGCGGCTCGCGTTACTTGGTGCGTCAGAACTCTCGAAAGATTCCACGCAGGATCCTCAAATGCTGTATACAACATCGTATCAGGTGACGAATCCTGGATATACGCGTACGAACCCGAAACAAAAAAACCAGTCACGGGTTTTGGGTGTTCGAAAATGAGTTAAAGCCAACAAAAATTGTTCGTTCACGGAGTGTTGCAAAAAAAATGGTGGCCACGTTTGTCTCCAAAACCGGCCATGTTGCGACTATTCTTCTTGAGGGACAAAGAACGGTTAATGCAGAATGGTATGCTAACATTTGTTTGCCACAGGTCGTTTCTGAACTCCGTAAAGAGAACTGCAACCGCCGCATCATCCTCCATCACGACAATGCGAGTTCTCACACCGCGCACAGAACAAAAGAGTTTTTAGAGCAAGAAATCATAGAATTATTAGACCATCCGCCGTACAGCCCCGACCTAAGCCCTAATGATTTCTATACTTTCCCTAAAATAAAGAATAAATTGCGTGGTCAGAGATTTTCATCACCTGAAGAAGCTGTGGACGCCTACAAAACGGCCATTTTCGAGACCCCAACTTCCGAATGGAATGGTTGCTTCAATGATTGGTTCCATCGTATGGAAAAATGTGTCAAATTTCGCGAAGAATACTTCGAAAAGCAATAAATATATTTTTAAATAGTAATGTTGTGTCACTTCCTTGATTCCCGAAATTTTCAGTGCCGCCCTCGTAGTAGGTGATGCATTTGTTGGTGTAGGAACGTTAGTGTGGATTTTTTACCATATCGTTTCCATATTATATTTATTTACTTTGTAACTAAATATTCTGCTAGCATATCACCAAAAAATGTTTAATTACTTTTGCTTTTAATATTTTCCATAGCTCCTCAAAACGAGGAGAACAAAACGAAGTTGTCTGCGATCGAGCGTGAGCTGAGATCAGGGCGGAGTTCGCTGCTGCTCCCGCAATTATGTCCAGAGCTATGTACCGCGACCGAGCGGCCGTGTTTAGCAGCACTGCTGGGCCTACCCAGAGGACTCACTGTCGTGAAGTTCGACAGGAAGGTAACGTAAAGTGTAGACTATAGTAACTCTCTCTCCGATAACTTCATACATGTGCATAAACAGTAAACACACACGTGTGAAGTTATTTGAAAGTGAACCGGTTCGCGTGCTGCTGCCTCATTGTCTGAATTTTAATATCGTATTATACGTTATATTCCGGCATAATGTATTATCAGGAAATCTAATTCATAGGCAGGTAGTGTTCTCATCATTTATTTCTATTATAATGATGACACGTATTCACAATACAATTGACAATGATAATATGTCATTTTGATATATAATATTATAATAACAAACATATTATGAAATCGATCAACCTGCTTATGAGTTAGATTCACAGATTACAATTGACCAATCAGGTGACAATATTCCCTGGCGCGGTCCGGCGGCCGGCGCTGCTCACGGCGCGCACGCACGACGGCGGCGTGCGGCGCGTCATCATCAAGAGCGGCGAGCGCGCGGCCGCACACGCCGCCGCCGTGCGCATGCTCGCCGCGCTCACCATCCTGTATCCTACCCCCAGTGTACATACAAACTACACGGTGAGTTTATTAAATAATAACTTTTAACGCTTAACATATCGTGACATATGCTGTTGTAGTCACATTCGAAACGAAGCCTCTGTATATTAGCTAATCACTAATTACTATTTAGGTGACGGCCCTGAGTGATGACTGCGCTCTGATAGAGTACTTAGAAGACCGCGTACGTCTTCGGGACTTGATAAAATCAGTTCACCCGATAGACGGTAAGTCTATAAGCTTCTCTGTTAGTTGCTACCGGCTAACTTGTTAAAACACCAAATTGTTAGGCTAGCTGTCACGTCTTCGAATCCCATACACTAATACGCTACACGTATTACTTTTTTTTATTATTTATTCTGAACACATACAGTCTTTTTCTTTTAAGTATTACATCTACAATTCTACTCGTATATAAATTTTCGCATCTGCCGTGTGCTCAACTGTTTATGTATTTCAGATACCCTGAGATCCGTCCAAAGAGTTAAGAACAGTGAATTGATTCTGTCGCCACAGGCTGCCCTCAACAGCTACAACAAAATTTGTAGCGAGATACCGGCCAGAATATTGAGGTAAATTTTATTAAATATTTCATGGTTTATGTTCTATACTCTATAAAACCTTGTTTATACCCGTTTATTTGAGTTAAATTGGGATTAGTGACGTTCAAATATTACTTTTGCCTGCTACACACGTAAAGATAAAACTGCACAGGTTGATTAAATTTAGCGGTGTAAACCACGGGTCGGCCGACCATTTGGCAGAAATGGGCACACGTAGTGACAAAAATTGATAAAGGAAGGGATCAACCTCCCCGTACCACTCCCCCCTCTAGGAGACCCCCGGTTTAGAAGTTATTAATGTTTAAAGTTTTGAGGTTATGTTTGTGTTTTAAGGGTGTTTACGAGACAATGTCAGGGGTGTGGTGGAAGGGGGACGGTTTTTGGGTCAATGTCAGTCTGTCACGTCTCCGGCGCTGCGGGAAACACAGCCCCTTCGCTCTTGCGTAACAAAACGCAGTAACCAACACTCGCCGTGGCGGCGGAGGCTGCGGAGAAAGCCGGAGCTGGCTAAGGCGTTTCGTTACAGCGGGCGGGGGCTGCTCACCCTCCGCGCCTCCGGGCTTAAATATACACTCTAGGGGTTGACAGACAAGTAGTATGTGGAGTCGGGGTTGATACATTCGTTTCTGAGTTATTAATTGATTTTTGAATCACTTTTTACTTTCAGCACCGTAGGTAAGAAGATTATTTATTATAACTATGCAATAAATATCCATAAAACTTATTTTTCAATTAAACTGTAATTTTTACAAAACTCTTGACTATCATTACAAATGTGTAAATGTACATTTTATTTACATTATGTCAAAAACTTATATCTATCCAAAGCTATTTTGCGGGTCGCCGTAATTTACACGCTTATGTATATAACCATGCTCAGGAAGGCAATTATATGCTCTCCAATAATCTGTATGAATTATGGAGCCTTCCTGAACATGTTTTTTTATTAGTGGCACAAGTAGTTCCGACATTCTTTCATTATCGGGACACACTTCAACTCTCATCATTACCGTCTTCTATCATACCCAACACCCAGTGACCTTCTATGTGGCGGCCTCTATTATATTTTCTTTTCTCAAACTTTAATTCATCAATTTGAACTATTCTATTTGGACCGCCGATTTTATTCTGCTACTCTTGGTGTTCCAGCTCATAAACTACGATAGCCCGACAGTAGTTGTACAAATCGCTTATTGTTGCTGGTGAAACACCTGTTCATTCTCTTCTCGGGCTGTTTGCAAACGTGCTTGATGATAACTGCATTTACTTGCAAATGCAAACATGAGCTGGAACACCACCACAAATTGTATTTTAAGATTCTCAAAAAATGTATTTTTGCTGCAGCTTATTGACTTATTTCGGCAAGGTCCTTTTCTGCATCGGAAGGACCCCAACGCCCCTTCACGATTGGAGTCAAATGTCATCGGGCTTCTGTGACGAGGAAATTTTTTTGTAAGGAAGTCGGATCATTCTCCAGCAAAACTCATAAACAGCCAAGTCCAATTGAATTGAAGCCTACAATAACAACTATTAGCACAATGCTGCACTTTTATTATCAAAACTTGCGCAGAACGCGCACGAAAACCAATGACATATAGAAATGTATTCTTCACAATCATTATGATGTCATTATATTTACTGAGACCCAGTGGCGTGCACAGCATTATGACACTGGGTATACGGCAAAGTACTCGGTGACAAAAAAATTTTCGTTTATAGATTTTTAGCATAGCTACAGCCAAGCGACGGATCTCTAAGTAAAATAATAAGCATATTTTAAAATATTATAACTACCAGTCAGTCAGCTTCAATTTTCACTTATTCAAGGTTCCGGTGACTTGAGGTTACTATATCCCGATGTAAATTACTAAATAATATGCAAGGAAAACAATATAATTTAATCGTGTGTACACAACCACACAGCCAGTTATACGAGGGCTGCACTAAAAATATCGGGAATGGAATATTTCCACTGTTCCTGTCATATTAAAATCTTTTTAATTTAAAACTCCTTTGTTTTAAAAATCGAATACCGTTTATTTATTTAAAAAAAGATACAAGACCGAGGTCTTGTCAAACTTGTTTAGTCGTTGAGAAAATGGAATTAACTCGAGAAAATTCTAGAGCGATGATTTATTATGACTTTCGAAGTGGTTTAACACAAAAACAGTGTGTTGACCGGATCATTTCTGCATTTGGTGATGAAGCCCCATCCAAAACCACAATTTATCGCTGGTTTGCTGAATTTCAACGTGGACGTGTCAAGCTCAGTGATGATCCCCGTCAAGGTCGTCCAAAAACTGCAGTCACCCAAGAAAACATTGATGCTGTGCGTAAGCTGATTGAGGAAGATCGACATGTGACATACCGCGAAATTCAGGCAACTTTAGACATTGGCATGAGTCAAATACAAATAATCTTGCATGAACAATTAGGTGTAAAAAGTTGTTTTCCCGATGGATACCGCATTTGCTCTGTGAAGAGCAAAAAGCGGCTCGCGTTACTTGGTGCGTCAGAACTCTCGAAAGATTCCACGCAGGATCCTCAAATGCTGTATACAACATCGTATCAGGTGACGAATCCTGTATATACGCGTACGAACCCGAAACAAGAAACCAGTCACGAGTTTGGGTGTTCGAAAATGAGTTAAAGCCATCAAAAATTGTTCGTTCACGGAGTGTTGCAAAAAAAAAGGGGGCCACGTTTGTCTCCAAAACCGGCCATGTTGCGACTATTCCTCTTGAGGGACAAAGAACGGTTAATGCAGAATGGTATGCTAACATTTGTTTGCCACAGGTCGTTTCTGAACTCCGTAAAGAGAACTGCAACCGCCGCATTATCCTCCATCACGACAATGCGAGTTCTCACACCGCGCACAGAACAAAAGAGTTTTTAGAGCAAGAATTCATAGAATTATTAGACCATCCGCCGTACAGCCCCGACCTAAGCCCTAATGATTTCTATACTTTCCCTAAAATAAAGAGTAAATTGCGTGGTCAGAGATTTTCATCACCTGAAGAAGCTGTAGACGCCTACAAAACGTCCGAATGGAATGGTTGCTTCAATGATTGGTTCCATCGTATGGAAAAATGTGTCAAATTTCGTGGAGAATACTTCGAAAAGCAATAAATACATTTTTAAATAGTAATGTTGTGTCACTTCCTTGATTCCCAAAGTTTTCAGTGCCGCCCTCGTACGTTTCATAACTTTTAACATGAAATTTTCGAGTTACATTATTTTTTTGCTGGTTTAATTGTTGTAACTCGTGTACACACCTACCTTTAGACAGAATTTGAATCTTTTCACTGAATGACAATTGTGAGAACTTGTTATTTTTAATAAACACACATTTTCAACACAAACCTCACAATCAAATAACATAAAAAAAAATTAACAAACGCACTAGTAGAAGCAAATCACTACAATTATTATAGAAACTCAGTAATAAACTGTTAAATGTACACACTTTCAAATGTTAAAATGAAAAATCTTTTAAGAAAACTATAAATAAACTGGAGCGATTAAATTGTAAACAATGCTTATCACATGAAATATGCAATATGGCCCCCGCGAAACACAAAAAGTTTCTTCTATTTAAACAAATAAAACCTTACTAAACAAAAATGCATAATGTGCATACGTGATTTATTAGATTTCCGTCTATTATTTTTACTCGGATTATAGGCAACGAATAATTTCCGACAAGCCAGTTCGGCGGTTTTCGGAAGCGATCGGATAGCCGAGAGCCATCGCCTGCCGCGGGAGTTTACGCTATATAATCATGTCGATATTCATGGGTGTGTGCGTTTGCGAAGTATGAAAATTACACATACATGCGATGATATGTCCTGCAGAACGCAAAGGCATGAGATGAGTTGCTATTTATAAAATATTAGGCGTTTTTAAGTTATTATATTTTTTAAATTAATTTATATTTTACTATTAATTAACTTATCTAAAACGTACGAACGTTTTATTAAAATATCTGTGAATGACATGTAAAGCACTGCATTTCTGCCTACAAGGAACGCACGCACGGTCTGCTGAGACCTGGTTGAATAACAATATACATGACGCTGAATTTAAAGACGAAAGATATACAGTATATCGGCGTGACTGTACCATGTCTCATTTTTATGGTGGGGTACTTATCGCTGTCAAAAGGTCTATTTCTAGTATCAATTAAGTCATAAGGAAAGTGCATGCGAGGACTTATGGGTTTTAATTAATCTGCAGCAAGGTAACAAGGTTAGAAGTGTAGGGTGTTTATGCTGTTTATATGATACTCATTGTTTATCATCTCCGCAAAAATGTAATGAATTTGTAACGTTTTCGATTATACAGTAAATATTAGATCATTACATATGAAATTGACGTTTCGTACAGGAGAAACATAAAATAGATTTTTTTAAAACATAATATATTTATTTAATCAAAGTATATACCATTGCCATCTATGCACTTTTGCCATCTCATAGGTGGTTCATAGATTCCTTTACTTAAAAAACCTTTCGGACAGGAATCAACAAAATCTTTGAAGGCGTTTTGGACTGCCCCATCGGAGTTAAATTTTTGCAAGAAGTTATCCAAATTTCGAAAAAATGGTAATCTGTTGGAGCAAGGTACCGGGGGGTAATCCTCTAATTTGGTAGCCGTCTGTTGTGCGTGTGTGGCTAGCGTTGTCCTGAAGCAGCAGTGGCCTAGAGCGACTAACGACTAACTAACACCGCAGCCTGCAGCCAAATCGGACGTGGTTTGCGATGGATCCGCTAGCCTTCAATTATTCTTCATTAACAACTTTGGTCTCCGGCCGTCCGTATATATATATACATATATAGATACAAGAAAGTCCTGTTAGTTACACTATATATATATATATATATACTATAGGATACTTAAGTGCCCCGCCGAGTCTGTCTGTCTGTATGTTCGCGATAATCTCAAAAACTACTGAAAGGATTTTAATGCCGTTGTAATTTACCGACCGAGTGGTTCCTTCGGAAGGTTTAGGTCGATAATTACTTGTTAAGGTTTTGTGGAAATTGTTTGATTTATGACGATAATTATTGTTGAAGGTGTCGGAAAAACTCAAGCCGTCTGAGAACTTTTGTCGAAAACGCTGTCTAACCGTTGGAGATAAATAACAAAACAATGTATGGTGGGACTGTTTCTTTTTTATAGGTCTACAAAAAAGTCCGCGATGGCATAGATATGTCTATATTTTGATGATAGGTTACTATACCCATTCTAAGTTTTAAAAATTATCACAAATAATGTGGCATTTTCAGAAGCTATTTTGACGGACACAATTTAATTACCCTTATCTAGGAGATTATATCTAGGACATATCTTAAAATTAAAAACGTGTGAAAATTCATTATAAAGTATATATTTTTACTCTGTGCTATTACTATATTGCAGATGTATTTGCTGAATAAGGTTTTTTGCCACGAACATTCTCCCACGCGGGCGAAGCTGCGGGCAAAAGCTAGTATTTAATAAATTAATAAAATCTGGTACTTTTCCAACTGAATGGAAAAGAGCACGTATTGTACGCGTCTTTAAAAAGGGGGACAATAGTAACGTGAAAAACTATCGTCCTATATCAATTATTTCTTCTTTTGCAAGTCTTTGAATCGATTATCTGTCCAATCTTAGTTGACCAAACGAGGTCACTGATTTGTGCTCAACAGCACGGATTTCAAAGCAAAAAATCTGTGTTGTGTGGCGGTGATAAAGTTGGTAGTATTGTGTATTATAATTTTATCATTATCTTCTTTGGTTTTAGGTGGGCAATAGAATCTACCAGCATAAGCGTTGAAGATTTTATAATAAGAAAGAAGAATTTCTTGGAATCGGTCAGCATTATGACTATCGGCACATTTATTTTGGGTGAGTGTTACCAATAGCGAACCAAGGTTTGATTAAAATTATTACACACAAAAATTTGGACTATTTAGATAAAATGGAATACTCACTTAACATACTCCTGTGTTAGAAGTCGGAAAAGATACGTTTTTAGTTCAGATGGTTTCCGTTTATGATGTACAAGCATAAGTTTTAATTAAAAATGATAATTATGGAAAGTCGACACTTTGCTGCACAATCGGCATACCTACGGTAGACCCTCTTTGTAGAATATGAATGCAAAGTATCTGCATGCATACATTAATGCACCATTAATTTTAATTCTTCAAAAAATCAATAGGGTACTTTTATGTAATTTTTTGGGGTTCCACAGTACTCTGGGAACCCTTATAGTTTCGCTCTATCCGTCCGTTTAAAAAAAACATCTCCTATAAGGATGACTCTCCCGCCTCCGCTAAACGCAAACTAACCCATATAGAAATACGACAATTATTTTATTACTTAATCGTCTTTACATAAATTGTAAATTATGTACCCGAAGTAACGTAATTGATTTTTGGAAGCGTTATAGATAAAACGTATACTGCTTATGGGCAGTAAATTCTGAGAGTAATTAGCCCTCGTTCCCACGTTTTTGTGTTGTACACACACACAATTGTATCGGAGCACAGAGTTCTATTTATGTGTGCTGCTGTTTTTTCTATCGCCACCACAAAAAAACTATCGTGGGAATGTAGGCTTACTGTTCTAACGCAGGTGTGGGCGACCGTCACCTCGAGAACGTGCTGTGGAGCGGCGCACACGGCGCGTGCGGCGTGGACTGGGCGGCGCTGCTGCAATACGGCCGCGCCGAGCTGCCGCCGGCGCGCCTCAGCCGCAGCGTGCTAGCCGCGTGCGACATGCCAGGTACCGCCAGAATTACCATCTCCATAGATACCGTCAGCAATACAGTTCGACATCATAGCCTATGGGCCGTATGTACCGCCGGCACCTATCACACAGTCCATCACCACAAGTAGAATCAGTCGAACAATACAGTTACCGTGAGCTAAACAACCGGTCGCTACAGGTGTGATCAAAAGCACAGTCTGTATACTGACTCTACCACAGGTAGAGTCAGTAATACAGTTGATCATCTCATACAAAAGTAAGTATTATATACAATAGTTATATTGCAAAACACCCATCCGGTGATGGGTGTTTTGCACCCATCACCGGATTTACACACACTTAGAAACACAGAGTGACTTCTTGACGGGTACAGTCAGAAAACCTTATATGCTGACTGTACAGTCAGCATAATATAAGGTCCATCACAAGGACAGTCAGCAAGTAAAGTCCCTAAAAATTATTTTTGCAGCGCTAGAGAGTCGTCTGCAGAAACTGATGTCGATACTCCGAGACAACTGTCAGCTACTGCTGCCCTCCATCAGAGTTGGCTTCAAGTGGATGGGAGAGGAATTCGAGGAGAAGGTATGAGTTTTTATAAAACTGAAATGAAAAGAAAATATATCTGTATATAGAGTAGATCACGGGAAAGGACTTTTTACTGTGGAAAAAATTATGTTTAGGCGCACGAAATCGCGGTCAACATCTAGTTTACTATGTAGCGCAATGTGCATTACAATTCCAACCATGTTTTTTGTACATCCATGACTTAACAAAGCGTGAGTCGTTATAATTAATTTGTACTTAGATTTATTAACGGTACGTAGAAAGTTATACCTTTCTTGCCGAACAATATGTTAATTATTTCACACTAATTAATACTTTAACAATTCCAGTACAATTACATGGAGCGTCTAATTCTTGGCACTGCATTGTCCTACCACATTACACAGCAAGTGATCCAGGGGTCTGACAGGCCCTACGCAGACAAATACGTGCAGCTTCTGGATGAGGTGTTCGCCGACTATCCGCGGAGAGAGCAGTATGGAGTCGTGGAACAGGTTAGCTACCAGCTCTCAGCTGTACTATGTATTTTAACCCTATCCGTGCTCAAGTGGTTTAGAGCTTGGCTCTCGACTCAGAGGTCGTGGGTTCGATTCCCGCGTTGGAAGAACAAAAATTTTTGTTTTCAAGTTTCCTAACCAAATTTGCACAATTCACGCTGATCACCTAATTGTCTGAAAGAAATGATCCATGCGTCGGATGGGCATGTAAAAAGTCTGACCTGCGCCTGATCTCTCGCTAGTCGTGTCAGTTATCCGTTCCACTAAGTTTCGAGAGTAAAGGAGGAGAGAGTGCTCTTGTGTACTGCACACACACTTGGGCACTATAAAATTACTCATGCGTAGCTGGCCGGTTTTTCAGTGAAATCGGCGACTGTCACCGAAATCGGTATGGGGTTAAAATATAATAATATTTTAACCTGACAGCCCGTACTAGGCTGCGGTCAACGAACACATGTTGTAAACCCGCCCTTGAAATGACATTTCGTTTTCAATATGTAGATATACACTGATTTTATCTCTATGTGATATGAATCTCATGTCGACTCTCTTTTCTACGTTAATCTGGCACATAATTATTTTTGGCTGTCATTTTACTTATTGAGTTGAAAAATTTGACTACAAAAATGTAAAATACGTTTACTACTCGGTCAACATAAGTTGACACTTGTATTTCAGCCCCCTCTCTCTCACTTGATTCTGTCATGACCGGAGAGTGAGAGAGATGGGGCTAAAATGCAAGTGTCAACTTATGTTGACCGAGTAGTATGTGTTTATAATATTTCAGGTGTCGAGTATTTTGCGACAAAGCACAGACCCTCGCATACTCAGCGTGGTGCGATCTGAGTGGGAGCCCTGGATTTGAAGTTTTGAACCCGCCAAACCCGTGCCATATTACATGCATGCAAGTTGATTTTATTTAATTACGTTTTTCGTTTATTTTTTAACTTTTTATAAATTTTTATTCACACACAATTGTTTTTATTTAGCCATCTATATATAACTTTATCCATGACAGTAGATTTTATAGAAAGAGGATAGAAAGTGGACATTTAAATAACCAGTCTTATATCTTAAGCCTTCTGATAATACGCGATTAAAATTAGAAGCAGGTTGACCATTTTGTTATCAATGCTAGAATTTTCAGGATAGAGCTCGACGCAGATGTAGAAAGAGATGACAATAAAAGAAATATTTATTCGTGTACATATTCCGTCTCACTTCCACACGATGTCCTCTATCCAGGGAACGTAGTGTGCGACGCGCGTGTATATGCCAGGCTCGCCCTTGACGCCGCACGCGCGCCCGAATGACGTCACGCCCGTTACCACGTACATGCAGTCTATTTCTATGCTCTTGAGCTGCAGGGGCCCGCCACTGTCACCCTAAAACATGGTAGAGGGATAATGGAGATAATAATATTATATCTAAGTGTAGGATACGTCAGTTGAAATTGTCCAGATGACGATTTAACTTTATAACTGTGTGTGCGAATCGATAGTTCTTGAAAAATTTATAAGTTTATATATATATACCTGACAAGTATCTTTGGATTTCTCTTTGTCGCCGTAACAGATCTGAGTTTCTGGGTCGAAGCCCTGTTTCATCAGACGATGCGGCGGGAAGTTGATGGCGCATTCTATTGTTGAGAATTCGTTGATTATGACCTGAAAATTACAAAAAAATATTATACTTAATAAAATGTTGTATACACGAGGAGTAATTTTAGGTTTTCATTAATTGTATGTATATAATTTACAACGTCATATTATATTGTGTACGTACGTAAATAATAGCGTACGTACTACGTACGTACCTAAATCATGTACACGTACGTAAGTGCGTGCATGTGTAATTGAGTTCGAGCGTATACAGCGACGTAACATATAACCCTGTATGTATCCTTCTACAAGTGCTTCTCTTTGGGTTACGATAGCCTTACCTTCTGAAGATGATCAGCATTGGATCCCCTATTGAGCGTAGCGCCCCAACCTGTCGCTAGCGCGCTCGTGTAGTTATTGGGCGAGCCCACGTCTAGACACGCCGGAACAACCTGGTCACTCAGCGCTATCCTGGAAAATTATCGTAGTTTCTTACATATACATAATTAGTATGAGGATATGAGACCTGACCACGGAGGTATTATAGAAAGGAGGTGTTGTAAGTAGATTTCAGTATGCAAAAAAGCGTGATATTTTGCGGGATGAGGGGGTGTCTGACTCCGCCCACTCATCTAACGGTCAATAGCAAAACTACGTGCTTCGTTCGTTATCGACCTTACTCAGTAGTTTTGCTATCTCACATTAGATGGCACTAGACGCCAGATTACATCTTGGTCGACTGGGGCGTAAAATGATGAAAAAACTTTATATTGTTTTACGCCTGAAAATTCTTTAGGAAGTACTCCAAAAAAAACTTTAGTACGCATGATGATTAAAATAATATATTATTATGGAGTTAGTGGTTTAGTATATAGTATGGAGTAGTAGTTAGTTATAAATATATATTTAATGCCAGCCTCTGTGACATTTTTAAGTAAAGACAGTGACCACAAACCAAAGTGCTATTAGATTGTGCAATTTTCCATGGAGAAACGGAGATAGTCAATAAATTGTTAATCATATTTAATATGAATATTCGTTGAAATGAGCCAAAATATCACAGTATTTTCCCTCCAAATCCAGATAAAACAAAGCAAAAAAACATCTAACCGAATTTTAACATTGGTCGCCCTGGATAATTAATTGTTCCATAGTAAAATGCCCAATGCCCTCCGTAACGTAAATCGAGTCTATAGTGAATAGGCTATTTTATTAAGTAGGTGCGCATAATTTATTGACACTGACTGTCTTCTTAATGCGAAATGACTATATAATATATTTCATCAGACAAACGGCCAGTATATAGTCAGTGAGACATTCTTCCCAGGCGATCTGCGGCAGCTCTTTTTTATTCATTGACTACCCTTCTTACTAACAAAAATATTTACAGAACAGATAAGCTAAAATATAATGCTGTCTTTGTCTCCCTATTGACTTTTCCAACGCATCAGACGAAAACAGCATAATTGAATGCTTATACGTTGTGTAACTATTTTTATTAGTAATTATGCTCCCACACTGCCGTTAGAAAACGTTTACAAACATTTTCTAACACCTTAACATTTAGTAACAAATGTTATCAATTGTTACATTTTGTTAGGAACTGTAAGATGTTACACAACATTAGCGCCTTGTACCTAATAATTGGCCCACGGCACAATCTGGCGGGTATACATTCATTGTACACACTAATACTATAATATGTAATACATTTCATCATTAAGAGTATTAAAAGGGGAGTCTGGCGGGGCTGGGATTACATTACCTAACATGAAAACATTTTTTAACATTTTGATCAAAAGTTTATCAACGTTAGTAAACAATTTCTAACAGAAGTATGGGAGCACCATTAAAAGTCAGTGTACAACACGCTTACATACTATCTTTAAAATACCTACTGGCGATAGAAAGATATAGATAGATATACTCACTCTTTCTCCGTCTCGAGTAGCGCGATGTCGTGGTATCTGTTAGGAGAGTTGTACTGTGGATGCTTAATAATGTTCTTGATCGCGTAGATTTTGCCGTCGTCCGGGTCCGTACGCTTTAGTATACCGACTTTAGCGTATTTCACTGGTCCACTATATTGAAATGATGTGATTAATTAGTAATAGGTAATATGCAATTGTTTTAAATCAGCAAAATTCGTATATTTTCTGAAAGGCAACATAAATATGGACCAAAAAATGCTAAAGGTGCAGTAATCAGTTGCCAAATTAAAAAGTTACAGGACTAAAAAAATCGTCGTTTTTTTGCTATGATTGAAAAACGATAATTACTGTTCAAATCCTTTATATGTTATTTGTTTTTTTTTCTTAAAACAATGATATACATAAACATAGTATTTTAGTTAATAAAATCAATTTTATATTTATCTTCATACATTGCAACTGCAGTGACGTTATTCGTGCATATTTTTTTTGTATAGAGCGTTTTTAATGCTCTCCAACGATCTCACTTTTGTGATGACTGTATTTCGTCAACGGTTGATCGTAGATATGCCATCGCAAAGACAATATTTCCTTGCTTATAACGTATATTTGAAAAGCCAATTTAAAAAAAAAATGCTTGTTCACCATTGTGTTTATTTATTAGGTCATTACATATGAAGTTGGCGTTTTGTAAAGGAGAAACATAAAGTCGATTTTTTAAACATAATATATTTATTTAATCAAAGTATATACCATTGCTATTGCCTTTTGTGCTTATTTATGTTTAGTTTTTCTATGTTCTGTGTGTCCTATTTGTTTTTGGTGCAATAAAGAGTTTTTCATTAATTCATTCTATCTTTGCACTTTTGCCATCTCATATGTGAACTACACATTGATTCCTTTACTAAAAAAAACCATTCGGACAGGAATCAATAAAATATTTGAAGGCGCTTTGGACTGCCCCCTCGTAGTGGAATTATTTCCTTTGCAAGAAGTTATCCAAATTTCGAAAAAAAAATGTAATCTGTTGGTTGGTCCGGGGAGTACGGTGGATGTCTTAGACATTCCAATTGAAGCTCCTCTAATTTGGTAGCCGTCTGTTGTGCAGTGTGTGATCTAGCGTTGTCCTGAAGCAGCAGTGGCCTTGAGCGTATGATCAACCTCGGTTGTTTAGCAGCTAGCTTTTCCATCATGATTTGAAGTTGCTGGCAATAGACATCTGCCGTAATCGTCTGGCTAGATTTAAGAAAGCTGTAGTGAACGACAGCGGCATTAGTCTACCAAACGCTCACAAGTAACTGTTTTTGAGTCAATTTTCGCTTGAGGCAGGCTTTGATTGGTTCGCCAGGGTTCAATCATGTCGATGAGCGTTTCCGATTATTGTACAGGATCCACTTTTCATCACAGGTAATTTTCGATTTAAAATCCCTTCATTATTGTGCCAGTTGAGTAATGTAACGCAGCAGTCGACGCGCGTTTGTCGGTTTGCTGCACTCAATTTATGAGGTACCCACCTTTCAAGATTTTTCACCTTCCCAATTTGCTTCAAGTGGATTAAAACAGTTTTATCACTAACACCGCAGCCTGCAGCTAACTCGGACGTGGTTTGCGATGGATCCGCTTCCACAATAGCCTTCAATTCTTCATTATCAACTTTGGTCTCCGGCCGTCCACGGGGCTTGTTCTGCAGGTCGAAATTTCCAGAACGAAAACGTTGGAACCAAAAACGCACATTGTTTTCTTTTGCGATACCGCCGCCATACACATCATTAATCCTTCGAGCCGTTTCAGCAGCAATGGTGCCACGGTGGAACTCGTACTCGAAAATAATACGATATTTCAAGTTTTCCATTTTGTAAACAGAGTGACGTAAAGAAAAAACCAAAAGAGGAAAAAACAAATAAATTACGGTTTTCGAAACACAAATGCATGAGTAAATAGCGGTATAAATTTGAAATTGAAATTCCTAACCAAAGAAGATATATTTCAGAACAAAGTGGCCAGTACGACAAAACGCCAATTTCATATGTAAGGACCTAATATAAAGTGAAAAAAGAAAATCTATTTTTTTTTTCTAGGTAAACAATCAATATTATGCTGTCGAGCTTATAATTATTGTATAAACCGTGTTTTAGCCGATTTAAATTATCATGTAACATAATATTATGTGATAAGTTTTACCTCTAGGACAAAACTTAGTACTTAGTTAGGTAGTAGTAACGTAGTTGAATAAGATATAATTATGTATCTCCCTAGCACAGTTTAAAAAGAAACGTGCGACGCGATATACTGTCGTTCTGCGTGTCACTTAGCTGAATATCAAATATCTCGCGGCTCGTCTTTATTTTCCAATCGTGCTAGAAGCCGTCGTATTATTGTGAAACAGGCTCACATGCGACTCGCCCAAGTACAGTGTCCGGCGGTGAGGATGAACCGCTCGCTGATGATGGTGCCGGCGCACAGCCACTGAATATCCTTGATCGCCTCTCCGAAACCGAGCAGAGCCTGGAATAGTATGAACGATTTTAAGCCCGGTTTCTGAAGATTTTACATAGATAAATTAAGTTTACTTGGCGCAGAGTCCAAAAAGATCCATCTAGTGTTCACTAGATGAATCTTTTTAAAAATCGATGATTAAGTATTTTGTTTTGCTATTCGGCAATGTAACTAGTTTTATGAAAAACATTTGTTACTTTGTGAATAAAATGGAGCTTTAAACTATATTAAGAATAATCAATTTGTATTTTTGTATTCATTTCTGTGCTGGCTTCCGCTGGCAGCGCCATCTATCAGTAGCAGGGTCAATCACGAGTTACGGAGTCGATAAACAGACCTCATTGATCAGTTAAGTTAAAATTATATTGTCACTTTTTTGTACAGAAACAAGTTTTCGAAACAAAAGCGCTAATTAATAGATAAACTATCGAAAAAAACATCTCAGAAACCGGGTATGCTCGTCTTGCAAAATAGCGGGAATAATTGGAATACAAAATAGCTTGAAATTTTATAGCCTACTTGAGCGACCAAAAGTAAATGTAAGACTTAGGAATGTGTTAAGTTCCAATACAGATTTTCCTCGCAACTTATCCGATATAATTCTATTTGTATACCAAAGCTATGTGTAGACGTGACAGAAATATACAAAACAGTACTTGTCTCGTCCACAGGGGTGGTTCTCGACAAGCCGGTATCTGCCTTTTGTAAGAATGTCGACATTTTTCTCTTCCTTCCATCCGTCCATCCATTAGGCACTATCCGGAATCCGTAAGAGTTGAAAATCGAAGTGTCGAGCTGTCAAATATGACATTGACATTTGACTCGACACTTGTGTGTTTGATTTCCAGCTCTGTTGTATTAGCGCAGAGTTCTATTTTCAGTGCTCTGAATTTTCCCCGGTCTAACGGATTCCGGGCAATATAGTCCCGGCCAAATACCATGTGCGGGAACTCGGTTTCGGCCGCGTCCACTCCGCCGACCACGAGGTCGTTGGCATTGTGGTGACACTTGTTCTTGCGCCCGTCGTCGCCCGCCAGCGCCTCCGTCCGCTCGCACGGGTAGATGTACTTCAGTTGCCACTCGATACACTCTGAAAAAAAAAAAAATTGACACTTAAACAGTCCGTTCATAGTTATTTTACCTCGGAGTTTTTTTATGAGAGTGATCCTTATGTCCTTGGCATAAAGATCCTGTCAGAGGCAAAATAATTCTGAACGGTCTGTACACTATGCTATAATATATCTAATCGCGATTGCGAGTGGCAGATGTGAGACAACGAATAATTTGTAATAATAATAATAATAATCATCCGTCATAGTTGAAGACTCGTTACTCGTAAGTCACGCGTGAAACGATATTTGAAGAAGGAAATTTTACAAAACGTCCGGAGATATGTAAGTAATCATAATTTCTAGCGACATGTAACTGAAAAAGTAAATAAGCTAACCAAGAGCACGTCAGAACACTAAGGAGGGTAATAGTTAATCAGAGAGTGACAGTGAGAAATAAAAATAAAAGTATATTCAAAACCATCCGAGTTTATTATAAAGAAAATACATAAAAATATATTAAGGGATAGTACCAAAACAATTGTTGCTTACTATTCCATGATTTGCTGTTAGTCTTTGCCGGGGTCATGTTCTCAGGGAGCGTTTCGCAGCCGCTCTCTTCGCCTGACGCCGAGTTGATGCTGGGATCCACCAACGGTATACTTCTAGGGGTCGTTGTTGTTCTGAACAAGGTATGATGAGTTTAATATAATTTAGCAAATTTCAAATTTTTTAATATGATCTTATACCATACCTAAGTAGTTCCAGTAAGGGCTACCACGAGTGAATTCGCCGCCACAGGGCGATGGTGGAGCGTGACGTCTCCGAAATATCACAAAAATTACATTGTTTTTACAATTGTACAATGAAATATGGAAAATACTAGTTACGGCTCAATGAATGTCTGTGCTTTCAAAGCGGAGCTGAGAAAAACACGCAGTCTTATCATTCAGAAACTTATGTCCTCCTTTTTTTTTCCCAACAAAACGGGACTGGGCAACACTGCGGCTGCTTGTTACTGAACGCGTACCGTTTTATGGACATTCGCCGGTGCTCGAGCTGTCATTTGTAAAGAGTGTCGCCCCTGTGCTAATACCCTAGTTTCGGTAATAAGATAAGAAAATTACATAGACATGATCGTCATTAATCTCTACTATCCCCAATAGCGGAGTCTATCGGGAATAGAAGAGATATATTAAATCTAATATAATCTAAACGTGAACAAAGAAACAATAGCGCGCTAGATTCCTACCGAACGTGCCGTGCAATAATCAAATGCAATGCAACAATCAAATAGATGTGGTCGAATTTAAACTTTTTTTACAAATATTAAATTGGATGTGAACATAGTATCTGCGTGGTGTGATTGTCAGTGGCGTACTCACGTGGTAGTGGTCGTGGTGGTGGTGGAGTCGGCGGGCTGTCCCGGGATCTCGCAGCATACCACCGGGTCCGTCGATTGGAACGAACACACCTGAAATGTATACACTTTATGATAATCAATTTCTCGAAAATCTCGAATTTTTCGGGGTGAAAAATCTATTTAGCTAGGTCTTATCCCTGAATAACTTTGCATTTTTAAGCTATATATGTTTTTTTTTTCTTTCGTCGCGCAACAATATACTTATCAATAATTTCACTCTATTACGTCAGTCCGGTATCCGTATGTATAATTATTGCTTTGTTCGAAAATTCAGAATGCGGTGAGTTCGTTTCGAATCCCGGTCAAATAAATATTTTTGTGGCACTTTATATTTAGTTTTTAAATTTATCAGAACTTCTTTAAACAAACTGAACTTTATAAGATGTTATAGTTTTATTAATAAAATTGGCGTGGAGATTTCGCTGATAAATCTTTCAGTGATACAGAAAATTGTACTTCTAGCTCTCAGCGTAATGATGTTCATCCACTAGTACACCAAGATGGAGCCACCAGCACCTGACAGCCATCGGGCCACCACACATTCCCACCTCTACAACTCGTGTGAGCCAGGATCGGCAGCGGCAGCGGCATAGATGTAAGATCAGTTGCGGAACTTATTTTAATGTCTATCTTAAGAAATTTAGTTAGAAAAAATGTCTTGTTCGTAAATTAATACAAACAGGTATTCAATATTCATGATCTACAATAGTCTTAAATGAACGTGAAGCCGGTGTGAATCGTGTTATATGTACTCGTCGGTACTGCTAGCCATACACGTAACGGTATACCTGACAGGATTGCCTGCACAGGCACACGCCGGTACACCTGAACGGGTAAACCGGAGCGTGTATGTACTCTTTCTCGCAATCATCGCTTCAATGTTAGAACGGGACAGACGTATCGAAAACCGTAGCTCAGATATCGTAGCGTAGATTAATACGTTGTTGAAATATTGTTAAAAATACATTCAAACTTAGCTATAAATCTGAGATGAGTCAGCCAAGTATCAACAAAAATACACGGAAAATCCCAATATGCTCCTTATTAGTAATTAAATCAATGGTTGGTGAGGTAATCCAGCACAGTGCATAGTTAGGTATTTAATATTTATCTTACGGGAAATACGTTGTCTTGTGGTATTGTTGATATTATTTCCCTTTAATATCTCAGTAGGCGTAAATAAGTACCAATCAGAGTTAACAGAGCAACTATTGAATTTGTAAATAAATATTTGCTTAAAAAACTATTAGGGTGACACACCTAATTGTAACACTGCACCAAATTATCAGCATCCTGAACAAATAGTAGAATTTTATGCTTCTCACTGATTATTTTTTGTTTCCACTTAATAAAAACAAAAATTTAATGTTTCTGGAATCTTCTGCCGGCGACACCACTATTTTCGATTTAAAAACAACGACATTTACGTAAACGAGTGTTTGTGTCCTACAGTTAGATTTTTTTTGTCAGGTTCCTTGTGATCGATTATAAGCTCACGTGTTTTCATAGTATGCTATTTTGGACCATTTACATATTTTTACTGAAACTTTTGGTTTGTCTCATATCTGAGATGTTTCATGAGGCTTATCTTATAAAAGGGAGTTAATGTTAGTAGTGTAGTTCTGAAGTTATGGTGCTGACATCTGGGTCCAATGTTTTGCAAATTCAAATTTATTAGCACTAATGGTCTAATGTGGAATAAATGAAGGTTACATCAACGTTTTAAAAACTCTTTAAGTTGTATATAGTATTATAGTATTATACATTACATATACATTATAGTATTTATACATTTATACAGGGAATCATGAAGTCTACCTTATTATGGGGACACTTGGTACAAATCCGTGTATTTAGTTTTAGCAGGTAAATTACTACTTATTTTGAATGATATTCTATTAGTTGTTGCAGATTCTTGAAGCTAGATAAACTCCACGTCTTTCAGTACCAATTTTTTTAAATAGGTTCCATATGTAGGAAATAAGGTGAAAAAACAAAAGGGGGATCAAGTGTCCAGCTTCCCGTACTATAAACTATAACTCAATAGTATTTTTATCATAGTCATTTTCTTTGATGCTTCATTAAGAAGACAAAGAATATTAGTGGAATTAAAAATTAATTTAAAATACTACACTTGGAATACCTGTATGCTAAGCATAATGAGACGGACTTGGCTGCTTAATAAGAACTAAGGTTATTTTAAATACTGATATTATGAAACTTTGATTATTATCAGCCAAGGTACAGAAAAGATATTATTTCATATTAACTACCTAATTTCATTACTACTATCACAGTGCAGATAATTGGGTAGCCCGGTGCTAATTACTGGTGATGAGGGTGCTGATAAATGGTGACAGGGAAATTTTTAGTTTTCCCCACGTCGCTGACAATACGTGTTCAATGTTAGTGTAGTAATGTAGCCTATGCAGCCTGAAATAAACGGTATTATTATAATATATTTTTTTAGTTATGGTTATTTTTATAAAATGTGGACGAACATAAACTATTTTATGAAATAAAAATCAGGCGTTTATTAAATAATGGACCTAGAAAACTCGTCATTGTGGGTATAAAAGCATTTTCCTCTGTAATAATCGAGTTTAAATCAGGACTATCTCTTAAAGTGCTGATAATTGGTACTTTCACCCTATATGTGACAAAATAAAATAAAACAAAAAACCCCCAAATTGTCACTGAGTGAGCTGGTGATGATGACTTACATAAAGAACTATATCGAAATCGGTTCATCCGTTTGAAAGCTACGATGCAACGGACAGACACACACACACACACAGGCAGACACGTCGAAACTTATAACACTTAACTAAACACTAAACCCTCTGTTTTCGACGGGGCGGGGGCTAATTAATTAGATACATATATCCTCCGTATACCTATATATTAACAAGGAACACTGCATTTAGGTAGCTCTACGCCGATCAGTTTTTTTATACATACCTAAAATAGGGGGCAAACAAGCAAACGGATCGCCTAATGAAAAGCCATAATCGTCGCCCATGGACACCTCGCTATGTCACTTAGCGATACATAAGGCAAATCGCATACATTTTTGTTTTCAAACTTCGTCGTAATTAGTAATGGCAACTTGGCTAAGCGCTCTTAGAAGTATTCGCCGGAAAATTAGGAAAATAGTTACAGTCCAAAATCGATCGTTACTTACCGGAGGGAACACCTTGTATTTCTGTATAGACAACAGCGCAGAAACACAGTTTTTCATATTCTTGCACACTCCCCGCGTGCCCGTCTTGAATGTGCACGTGTCCCCTGGACAAAACATAACAATACAACACATATTAACAAATTACATAAGTCTCTTAACCCCCGGAAAATTAGTGACATGTCGACTGGGACTTTATCCAGCATCGGGGGATAACGGGAATAAAGGCGTAACTCTCACAACTAACTACTTGAAAGTCTTATAAGACAAGGCTGAGCCTTTAGCCAAGTTGCAATCGCTAATTACGACGACGAAGTTCGAAACAGAACGTTAGGAGACTTGACTTATATGGCACTTAACCATCGCATATGTCAAATCATATACTTGCATTTTTGTTTCCGTAAATCGTCGTCGTAACTAGCGATGGCGCCTTGGCTTAAGGCTTTGGTGTTGCGGGTGTCCATGGGTGACGGTAAATTTTTTTTACATTTTTGTTTTCGAATATCGGTTCATCCGACGATAGACGGACACACAGATATGTCAAACATATAATACTTTTTCATCGGGGGTTAATAAAAAAGTGTATATTGAGTTTGTTTCGCCTATCATGCCCTATGGAGACTGTACAGTCTACAGAGGGTCTAAAAATGCAACTTAGGTGTTTCATATATTTTTTTCCATACAAGTATCGTGAAACGGTAAAATGGCTACATGATTCATCTGATTTCTTCATATTAGAAAACATCAATTTTGACAGTTTTCAATAGAAATGCGTAAAATGGCGCACATAATATGAGTTGAAAAAATATATGAAACACCTAAAGTGGCCTTTTTAGACCCCCTCATATCGTAAGTCATTCTATGGTTTAACATTCTTAGCGAGATTTTGACCTCGATCGTACGTGTTAGGGATTTCCCAGGTTACGCGTATTTATATTGCGGTTTGCGACTTGAGTGTGTATGACAATGTTTAGTCATTGGCCAGTGCTAACACAGTAAGAAAAAATTAGGCACGGCACAATGCCATCCCAAGAAGAAAAAATATACAGAACAAATTTAGAATTCTTTAATATACTTACACATTAACCAAAAACATTCATAGAAGAACTTAGTAATAATAGTCTCTTATGTTAAATGTTTACAAGAGAGACCTACATAAAAAGGTAATAAAAAACTTTTAACAAGACTCTGCTGACTTCTCGTTTCTAAAGCTAGATAAAAAACAGCATCATTTATCTTGTCTTACACGATTAAAAAATAGATATAGGTATTTTTAGATTGGATTTTTACTTGAAAATTATAAATCGACTTTACCTTTATCAAGGAAGTCATAAGGTTAATGTCAAGTTAATATTAAAATAACATTTTTAACGTTATTCATAAAAAATATTTTCTTTACTTAGTTATGTTTAGATATATTTCGATTACTTCCAAGTTCCACACTATAAAGTAAATAAGGATACAAAAATGTAGGTATCTACTAATATTTTTAATCGGTATAGTTACTTAGGTATTAATTAATGAGAAAATAAACTGTTGAAACTTACCTTCATAAAGAGTTTGAGAATGCACACCACTCAAGAGTAATATAATACTTAACAAAAATAACATTATAATGACTGTCTTATGGCCTTAGTGACGCACGTAGCTTGGCTAGCTTACTGCGAGCGACTGAGTAAGGTAATCGTTTAAAATATGTGACGTCGTTTTCACAGCCAGTTTTTCATCTTTATTATAAAATAATAACTGGTGTGAACTTCTTTTGTAAGTATAAAAGAGAGCCGATACTAACTAAACTATCATCACACAACCCAAACCACTGAAAGGCATGCGCTAATGGGTATATTATCATTTTTTTTAAATGTATCCCTTAGAAATAAGGGCTATAACGGCCTCATGCCTCTAACGGCCGGTTTCAATAACCTATCTGCCAATAGCTATTTGGTAAAAACGTCACATTTGGTATGTAATAGAATCAAACTCTCCAGTAGTACATTAATTTTTATTTGCACTTCTTCAATTCATTCACTACACTTTTATTTTAAACACTTTTAGATTATAATACAATTCAGTATAATTATTCTAGATAGACATCTAGTCCTTACTGCTGTTCTAAGAAGAATGCCCCATGAATGCCCCTTCCAAAATGAAGATCAATGATTTATAGATCATAAACCGAAAACACGATAGTTTAATAATTTAGAAAACGCGTTTCCGGCCTATGATAGACCGGAAACACGCCCTCCAAGACAATCCTCAGATATTTTATAAATTGGCATTCTTCTTAGTCGATTAATTTAGAATTAATACATTGAACAATAAAATAAAAATGTGAAATAGATTTGAGTTGCTAAATATAATTCATTAAAATAAATATTAAATAGTAAAATCACAACTTATTGTAAATGTTATTTAAAATTGCATAAAATAATTTAAAATATTTCAAAATCATTACATTCGGCCGTCCTACTATGTGCAATCTCCTGACGCACGTAAATTACACTTTTTTTTGTATCACATTTAATAACAAAAACGAAATAATAAATGAATCTGTATTGATTTAACATAATCAACAGTTCTATAAATATCAATATTACAATCATTACATTCGGTCATTATTTGGACTCACGATTGATTTTCTGATAGTTCACAGTCACTTTTATCGTTTTCACTCTCCGATGAATTGCTAATACTATTTGAAATAACATTTTTATTACTGCTTTGATCTGAAGCAGTCACATTAATCCATGGTCGTATTCGGTCATTTGCTACTACACTATGAAATTTATTCTTTCGCTGACTAAAGTCGGGTATTTCAATTATTTTATACCGGTCATTGCCTAAAGCCTTTTCTATCCTAAATGGACCTATGAATCTGGACATAAGTTTAGTGCTGTTGCCTTTATTATTAAAATTAGTTTTGGTTATTTTTACCAAGTCTCCTTCCTTATAAACTGGAGCAGGGATTCTATTTTTGTTATAGGTTTCTTTTTGTTTAATTTGACTAGACTGTATATTCGTAGTTGCTTCATCTCTTACTTCTGTAATATTAGGACTGGACTCACTATTAATATCTAACATATTAGTTAAACTGTCACGCAATCTGGTTCCAAATAATACTTCTGTTGCTGTTTTTTGCGTGGTGGAGTTAATAGCATTATTAACTCCCCACTGAACTTTGCCTAAATACATATCCCAGTTCAGTTCGTCCTCACCGTCAGTATATTTTGCAAGTGAATCTAGAATTGTCTTATTATACCTTTCAGCTTGGCCGTTAGCTCTAGAACATGCAACGGCATTTAGTATATGTTTAATGCCGTGGGATTCACAAAAATTCTTGAAAGCCATCGAAGTGAACGAGGTACCTCGATCCGACATTATTCTAGAGGGTATTCCGAAGTCATAAAATATGCTTAATATTTTTTTTACTGTAGTTTTAGTCTTTGTGTCTTTAACGGCTCTCACAAATAAATATTTTGTGAATCCATCGACTATAGTTAGAATATAAGCATTGCCATTTTTACTCTTGACAAACGGACCTAAGTGGTCAATATGAATAGTGTGGAATGGAATGCTTATCTTCTCAATTGGATACAATTGGCCGTTTTTACGTGATACATCGTCTTTATTATAAGCACATTTAATACAGGATTTTACATATTTCCTAACGAACTTTCGCAATTTTGGGAACCAATAGTCAGATTGAATTCTCTCAGTTGTTTTGGAAACACCTAAGTGACCGGCGTCATCGTGATTGGACCTACATAGTTGCCAACGCGCAACGTGAGGTACTACTAAACAAAGTTTTTCGCCTACTCTCCTATATACTCTACTATTTTTAACAACGTAATTTTTATTTATATCTTTAGTTTCTTCGTCAGACTCAGGTTTAAGTATTTTAAATATGCGTAAAATGTCGGGGTCAGTGATTTGCAAGGTTAAAAACCAATTACTAGTTTCAATACTGTACACAGTTAATGCAGAGTCATCAATTACTTCAGGCGATTGCTTCGTATTGCGACTTTCGAGTACCTGGGCGATATTCTATACTAAAATTAGATTCGCTAATCAAAAGCCACCACCTCGCTATCCGGGGAATGAGATCGCGCTTGGTTAGAGTAGTCCTAGGAGCGTTACAATCTGGCATTACCTTGAATTCTAACCCTAATAAATAAACTCTAAATTTCTTTAACGAGCACACGATTGCTAGAGTTTCTAACTCGTAAGAGTGTAAATGGCGTTCTTCAGGAGTGGTCTGTCTACTAAAGTAAGCCACCGGATTAAGAACCCCAGAACCGGGTTGCCACTGCATTAGTATTCCTCCTACGCCCAAAAAGCTTGCGTCCGTATGTAACTCGGTTTTAAATTTTGGGTTATATAAAGCAAGAATAGGTCTGTCAGTTTTTCTTTTAAAATCTTGAAAGCGTTAATTTCGTTGTCTGTCCACTTAAAAGAACTGCCCTTCTTTAATAGGTTTGTTAGAGGCCTAGCGATCTCCCCGAAACCTTTAATGAATTTCCTAAAATATCCTGCTAATCCTAAGAATTTCCGAACTTCGTGTATGTTCTGAGGGGCAGGAAATTCCTTAACAGCTAAAATTTTATGTTTATTAGGTCGTATGCCATTAGCGGAAATCTCATACCCCAAATAGTCCAGAGAATTATCAAAGAAATAACACTTGGATAATTTTAGAGTAAGCCCATTTAACCGTAACAACTTTAACATATCATTAAGTTTTTTAAATCCTTCCTCTAAAGTAATTTACGGCACAAGAATGTCGTCCAAATAAGTTAAAGCTGTATCATGTCGCTTATCACCAAGCATGGAATTCATGAAACTTTGGAAAACAGCTGGGGCATTTGCAAGTCCAAAGGGCATCCTTTTGAATTCATAGTGCCCGTCGGGCGTTACAAATGCTGTTAATGGGCGACTGTCTTTTGCCATGGGTACCTGATAATACCCGGAGGCTAAATCTAGGGAGGTGAAAAACTTATTACCACTTAGATTCGTTAGTTGATCGTCAATAATTGGCAAAGGGAAACAATCTTTTCTAGTTTTATTATTAAGGATAGAATAATCAACGCATAAGCGTTGTTCGCCAGTTTTTTTCTTAACCATAAGAATAGGGCTCGCGTAATTGGAACTAGACTCTTGTATTATATCGTTTTCTAATAATTCATTAACTATCTCACGGACTTGACTTCTTTCTGAAAATGGTAGTCTGTATGGTCTATAAACAACAGGTCTATCATCTAATAAATCTATTTTCATTTCAGTAGAGTTAATACAGCCTATTTCGCTGAGATTAAATGCAAAATAGTCGCGGCAATTAAGTAAAAGAGTGTGAAGCTTAGTTAAATTTTTCTCTTCAACACCGGGACCGACTTTAATATCTGAAATCAACAAAGGCTCTAATTTTGAGTCGTCTTTGGTTATGTTATTAGTATGAGTAACTTTCTTTTCGATAAAGGGAAACGCTCTAGCTATATGAAATTTTAGTGGTAGTTTCAATAATTGATTACATAAATTGGTTACTGCTAAAAAACATTTACCACTATTGACTTTGTAAGCACCTTGCTGCACTTGAAATTCTCTCCTAGGCTCTTTACTACAGTAGCCCTCAACATAAATATCCCCACTATATGTCGGGTCAGATGTCACTACTTCAACTAAACCTGACTTTATAATTCTATTTTCATCAACTAACATTAATTTTAAGCAATTTACAGACTGATAATTATCATTAACTTCGGGACTTTGGTAAAATAATAATAGATTATTATCTTTGAATACAGTTACACAAGGAAGCTCAGTGACATTTTGACCAATCAACATGGGTGATTGCAGGAATTCATCATTTACTACTAGTATTTCTATTCTAGCCTCCACTTCATCTTACTTTAATTCAACATTACTCTTAAATATAGGAAAAACTTTACAATTACCAAATCCTTTGATCACAGGTAAATTTGTAAAATATTTAACTAGACTAAGACTTTTAGCATCAGATTCACGTATAAGACTACACTCACTTCCAAAATCTATAAAAGCTACTAAATTCATATTGTTAACTTTTTTATAAAATTTATCACCGCCTTTATTTGAGGTTAAAATAGTTAAAGTTTTTTCGGTCTTGATTATTATCAGTCTGTTTGGGTTCAATTCGTGGGGTTAACGGTTCAAGTTTGCAGTTTTCGTTATTATAACCTACTCTATGACACTTTAAGCATTTCACAAGGGGTTTGGGGCACCTAAAATACAGGTGTGTCCCTTTGAGTGGCAATTGAATATAGCTCCCCACACTGATTTCAGTGACGGTGGCCGGTTTAATTGAAAACAGGCCAGCTACGCAGGAGTTATTTTATAGTGCCCAAGTGTGTGCGCAGTACACAAGAGCACTCTCTCTTCCTTTACTCTCGTAACCCAGTGGGACGAATAACCGACACGACTGGTGAGATATCAGGCGCAGGTCCGACTTTTTACATGCCCATCCGACGCATGGATCATCTTTCTTGTCAGACAATCAGGTGATCAGCCTGCATTGTCCTAACCAAACTTGGAAACAAGATTTTTTTGTTGTTCCAATGCGGGAATCGAACCCACGACCTCCGAGTCGAGAGCCAAGCTCTAAGCCACTAGACCACGGAGGCTGTTTGTACAAAACAGTTGAAACAAGTAAGAGACATGTTATCATTTGAAGTTGACGCAACGCTACATTCGATTTGTTGTGATGTTTTCGCTACTTACGAATACACCGTTGTCTAAAACAGGACGTTGAGAACTTAGAAAATTCAATAAGTCTTCCGGTTCATCACACGTTAGAGCTTGGGCACTATTTCTAATAGACTTATATAAAATACCATGAATCACAAAATCTACGCCCCTTTTCCCGCTAATTTCACATCTATTTAACAAAGTTAATTTGTCATAGAAATATTCGCGTAAATTCTCATTATTTCTAGTGGTTTGGGCGTCATTTCTTCATGAAGTCGACCATAGTTTTGCTCATTCGGAAACGCCCTTTTTAGTTTCGATTGCCAATCTTGCCAACTAAACACAACACTTGTAAGAGCTTCAAACCATCTCTTTGCCAGGCCAGAAAGTTTTTGTAGAGCAAAATGCACAGTCTGCTTCTCGTCCCATTCGCATATTACAGTACATTCATTAACTTTCCTTATCCAGCTATCTATACTTTGAGATTTACTAGCCGGATCAAATTCCGGTATAACATTGTTATACTGATTGTTATTAAGATTTTGTGTCTTGTTTTTATTCTCTTGTAAGGAATTAAATAAATCCAGTACCTCTTTTGTGGACCAGCTGTCAGCTTCCCTTCGTCTGACCGTCTTTCGTCGTCGCGAAGTATTATTCGACGACTCGCTACTGGAAGAGGACAGGCTGCATGATCGTCTGCGTCTCCTCTTCGATTTTTTTTAGACCGCTTTGTCTTATCGGTCTTTCTTCCAGGAAAACGCTATCTCTGATGACCTTTCGACCTTGGAGGTTCATCCTCAGGAGTCATTGCTTGGTCAGAGTTCATATTCTCAAAATAAAGATAAAATATTAGTTTCATGTCATTATAAATAATTGAAATATAACAGGATTAACTTAAATTATGAAAAATGATTTAAAAAAACTTATTTACTTATTGGGCATACTTGGCATCAATATAAATTAGAAACATTGGCTAAATAGGTACACATGACTTCTAATAACAAGCACACTTGGCTTATTACACCAAATTATTCTATTTTATCCTAATAAGCTGGAGCACACTTGGCTCGGTAGGTACACATGACCTCTAATAACAAGCACACTTGGCTTATTACACCAAATCATTCTATATTATCCTAATAAGCTGGAATACACTTGGTTCTGTAGGTACACATGACCTCTAATAAAAGCACACTTGGCTTGCTATTTATAGCTAGTAACTTTACCAAAAGCTTTTACCAGAGCACACTTGGCTCGGTAGATCAATTTAATCAATACTTAAAATCTTATTTTAAAAGTAAAAAATTCATAATGTACAATACTTAGGATTCATGTTTCAAAATTAATTTACACATTTTGTACATACCTTAACTTGGGTTCTTATCGCACTTCTGATTTGTAATATAATCAAACTCTCCAGTAGTACATTAATTTTTATTTGCACTTCTTCAATTCATTCACTACACTTTTATTTTAAACACTTTTAGATTATAATACAATTCAGTATAATTATTCTAGATAGACATCTAGTCCTTACTGCTGTTCTAAGAAGAATGCCCCATGAATGCCCCTTCCAAAATGAAGATCAATGATTTATAGATCATAAACCGGAAACACGATAGTTTAATAATTTAGAAAACACGTTTCCGGCCTATGACAGACCGGAAACACGCCCTCCCAAGACAATCTTCAGATATTTTATAAATTGGCATTCTTCTTAGTCGATTAATTTAGAATTAATACATTGAACAATAAAATAAAAATGTGAAATAGATTTGAGTTGCTAAATATAATTCATTAAAATAAATATTAAATAGTAAAATCACAACTTATTGTAAATGTTATTTAAAATTGCATAAAATAATTTAAAATATTTCAAAATCATTACAGGTATAATTTGCGATACAAATGTGACGTTTTTAACAAATAGTTATTGGTAGATAGGTTATTGAAACGGGCCGTAAACCAACTTCAATTTCATCGATAGTTATGACCTACATCATTTATGTTTCTAAAATTGTCTAAGTATATGACAAAATATAGACAAATATAGAGAAATATAAATTATGTGCAATTTGTAAATTTTTTGTAATAATGGGACCTAGAGCCTTAGACCATTAAGAGGACATTAAACGTAAATAATAACGATGGCTAGTTAATAAAAAGCGTCAGAGCAAGATAGACGCGTTAAGCGTTTTGCTTACACATAATAAAAATTATTTACTAAATTGTGCGTGTGTATGATAACATAACATTAAGTTGTATGAGTGTAAGACCTATGTGTCTCTTAATAGGTAAGTACTTTTTACTCAGAAAATTATATTTTCCTTGTGACTGTAATAATCCATTACTAGAAATATACTTAGTGTTGTCTTTATCTAACCCTCTTTATATATGAGACGGCGAAAGAGCTGTTTAATCTTTGCCATTTGCTCTCAAAGTGCAAAAAGATTAGAAGTGCTTGTTTATTTATAGCAATTTTTATACTATCTAAATACGGTATTTTCCTGTATTTTTTATTACATAAATTAATAGTGCTCTGATTTACTTTTATCAAGTTATAATACCTAATTATTTCTTCATTTATTTAAAAAAACTAAATTTTGTTGTTTTGTTGTCAAATAATTCTGATCGTTATGGATTTAACTGGTTTTGTAGCTTGCTGACAAACAGGCTTTTACGTTGATGCTTGTTTCATGCCCCTTAGGTACATATATTTCTTTATAAATATTTGCTTCTAACCGTACAGACGTTATGATATTAGTCGGAGATTCTAAACATTTTAGCCAACCATTTTGACCATCAAAATCGACATTATTATTTTGCGTAAATGGGTTTAAATTTTTACTTTTATCAATATTGTGAAACCCAGAGAGTAAAACAGCATTAAGTAGGTAAGTATATATTCTTTTCTCAAAGAAGACATTACAGATAACTTGTTTCTCTGAGGTCACTCATTGTATTTTATACGATAAGGAAAAACAGAGCCAGTTTGGTCGAGACGATGCAATTCGCTCGCACTTGGCAAACAAGTTTTGAACTGCGAAGACTATATTTTTGGCGTTTTATATTTAATCTTAGAATTTTTTAACTAAAGCCGTCCATGGACACCTGCCTGACAAATACCCAGATGAGTTACATGTGCGTTTCCGATCTCAAAAACCCCAACCCATATTGACCCAAATAGGTATTTTTTTTAAAGAGATACTCTTCATTACCATGCCTTGTCTGCTAAGACGATGCGTTGGTTCCTCCATTATAATCAGTTTCAATAAGCATACTATTAACTTACCCCCTTGGTATAAAAAAATATATTTAAACGAGTAACGACTGATTAGAAGATCAATGTTCCTGTTTTTGTTGGATACCTTTTCAAACCTCACCAATTTTATCACTCAGCTATGAATAAAGATATAGCGGTTTCGGTATCTCAAACTTCCCTGGAGTGGGGCAGCCGAACAGACGGAAATAGTCGAACGAAACCGATGATTCACGAAGCACTTCATACATTTTTATCTTCTTCTATATAAAGGTATAATTGACAATGTTATAGCACTGATTTAGACATTGACATTCGGCAATTTCCGTACACATGCGATTGCCCTGGGGCAGTTTTAGATGCCGGAAACGCTATTATTAACTTCAGATCAGTGGTTTTTGTAAATAAGGTAGGTTTACCCTACTGCCGAGAAAGGGAGGGTTACTGAATAATCGATCAAAATGCTGCCAACCTACCTTTTTTTCAGGTTCTGCAGAATGTCACGTCAAAGCAACAATATGTGGATGTAAGAAAGTTAATGGAATTTAATAAGCGTGAGATATTGTACATAGTTGTGTGGTTGAAGTGTGGCCGCTCAATTTTTTCAGGTTTATCGTGATATTATCGACGTTGCTGGTAGCAGCGGAATGTCAGTCGGATACGATGCTGGTAACTACATACAACGACGACACCAGTAAGTATCACCTGCCTACCCTTAAATTATTCTCCACCCGTAGAATGCCTAATAACTACCTAAATTAACTGTATCCATCGTCACTGGAGGTTAAATAAATGTCGAATAGCTTGATTGCACCAATATATACACCAATATGTACAATGTGTCCACTACTGTGTGGAAAAATTGTGGGCCGTTGAAGAGGACGTCGACATTTTCAAATTATATATGTATATGTTATACTCTGTGCCCTAGAACCTGTAGCGATGCCCTTGACGCTTATATTTCAGACATGTACATAATACATTTGTAGGAATAGTGGAAGCCTCGATGGGAGATCTCCGGCCGAGCGAGGCGGTAGTAATTATTATTGTCAGATGTTGTATAAATAGCGCCGAACAGTGAAAACTTCGATAGCACGATTCTGATTTAACGCTCTAAGGTTTTACCACAAGTTATTATATAATAGATTTACTATTTAATGACTATGAATTTTATTTTATTTCATAAATATCTGTCAAATTCAGAATTTGTTTAAAAAAATAATCGCAGTGCCTCTCCTATATGGTGCGCTCGCTCTTTTTTCTCTCTCTCTCTCTCTCGTGGCAGTTCTAATTAATGCACTTTCAAAAGGCAACGAAGGAGATACGCCGGAGAAGAACAAATGTCTGGACATCCAGGCGGACATCACGGGCTGCTACAGCTGCTACTACTGTGAGGACGAGCGGATCATCAAAAAGTCCAAGAATGACGTTGACATCGCCAGGCTCAAGTACGCCAGCCCACTTAGCACAATTCAAAAGTGAAAAAACCGACGTTTATCAAGCACCGTCTGGTGGCAAAGGAAGTATCGAAGACAGGCGATGCAAGTTTTCTATACTTTCTCTGCCGCCAGGCGGCGCTTAGTGTGTGTCAGGTGCAAACAGCTTTCAGACAGCGCAGAATCAATAACAGTTCTACTGATGACTAATCATAGCTCTTATGATTTAACTCTGTCTAGCTATGTGCCATCTCGTCTATGCGAGTTTTCAAGGTCGTGCTAAGTAACATCTGTTGGACTAGACGCGTGAGAGTGCCGTCTGGTGGCAGAAGGAATTTCTACCACCAGGCGGCGCTTTGTGTGCATCGGGTCCAAACAGAGCTGACAGATAGCACATAATCGAAAACCCTCATTGTGCATATAGACACGACTCGACATAGATATAAGACTATAAGTAATGAATTAATGACCTTCCTCTGTCTAGCTTTGTTGCGTCGCGGAAGGAACTAACTCGCGTCCAAGCGTAGTTTTTTTTTTGTATTTTTTTTATTTATGAACTGGTGTTTGTTTGCAGCATGACTGATAGCACGTGTACTGCTAAGGGGTTCTGCTGCATAGCGCAGGCCTCGTTCACTGTCAGGTAAATAATTAACTATAATGCTTACCTTTGATTTTAGATAGCCCCTGTGGCTCAGTGGTTAGTGCGTTGGCGCTCAAGCCGCAGGTCGCGGGTTCGAATCCCGCCGAGGGAACGAAAGCTTTCAATGTTCCTGGGTCATGATTGGATGTGTATTAAATATCAGTATATATATAAAAATCTTAAATATATGTAGGTATAGTATAAAAGTATTAAATATACTTCCCGTTGTCTGGTCCCCGTAACACAAGTTCTTGGGATACTAACCACTAGGCCAGACTGACGTGGTGTGAAGCGTCCATAGATATTATTATTTCTTTTATTTTATTTGATTTTTTATACTTTATGAAGTCTTGAAAATATTACTTAATTTTATAATATCACTTTCAAATCTCAATGCCATTCCTAGGTGTTATAGACGTTACAGTGGAACCTCTTTCGCAGGAACAAAGCCAAGTGCGGAGACTTCTACCCGGAGGGGAACCCCCGCAGCGTGCGCAGCAGCCTGCGGGGCGTGTTGCCCGGGGAATACCCGTGGCGGGCCTGGCTTTACAAGTATAACGCGAACGGGATTGAGACAAATAAAGTCTACATACGATACCACTCAATACTCATCATACACTTAATTTGTCTGTCTCTCTTTTTAGCGTTCCGTACCCAAAGTATAAAAACGGGATTATGACTAAGATTCCGCTGCCCGTCTGTCTGTCTGCTGTCTCCAGGTCTCGTATCTTTTGATCTGTGATAGCTAGACACATGAAATTGATGATGTATTTCGCTTTAACAAGAAAAATATACAAATACTACATATAATAAAATAAATGTTTAAGTGGGTCTTCCATACAACAACTGTAATTTTTTTAGCCGTTTTGTACGGATTACTTCGTGCGCGAGTCCGACTCGCACTTGGCCGGTTTTTATCAACTTGTAATAAGTTACATATACTGAATGCTATCTTTTCATAGGAAAATCTGGAAATAATGAGGGCTCGCCTAGACAAGCCAAGCGAAGCGCAAACCAGACTGACTACCTATTCTCGAAGCATTTCCTCTATGCAATATACGGAAAATTAATAGGTTTTCACACGCACGCGTCATTTTTGACAATAATTTTAACACGAATTAATATCTAATTTCCAGCTCTTCACATCTGCTATGCCCTGCGACGTACATCCGTGAGGAGACCAAGGTGTTGATCACCTCTGCCTCGTGCATTAAGGACAATTTGTCCGGGCCCCTGTTCGTCCGATTCGACAAAAACGGAACGCCTTCCGAGGTGACAGAAAAAATACGACACCCGGGTAAGTTTATGATGCCGCGATGCTCCCGTTAATTCAGTACATATAAACTATATATTAGTACTATATTACTATTATACTAATACATAATTACATGCAACTTCTAAAGAAAAATATTTCTTCAGGGCACTTTCAATTCAATTCGTTTATTTGCTCTAAAAGTGGTAAGTAACAATAGTTGCTAACAAAATTGATAGGATCTGTCAATTTTAGCTATATACCTAATTATAAATAGCATGCAGATATTCTACATTCATTTAAGTTCTAATAATTTTAAATTATTAATATTATTATATATTTTATTCTATTTATTTTATTTTACATTACATTAATAACTTTGCTTAATAAATTTAGCAATGAGACACAGGCGTTTTTCAAAAAAGATAAGCCAACACTACCAAAATGTGGTGTCCACTCACATAAAGATTTTTTTTCTTAGCAACCGCTGAACATATTATTCGAAAAGTTAACAATTGTATAAAAGGTAAAACAAACAAATAAGATATAATCAATAAATCAGTAAAAACATTGCAAATATTTTAAATATTCGCATAAATACATACAAAAAAGGCGTAATTTAGGATGTCCACCTTACACCTTGTTAACTTTACAGTGTATTACTGATACCCGCAGATTACATTTATTAATATTGATTGTTTGCAATGGAACCAACTATTAAGCAGTTCTCTAATCATAACAAAGATATTCATGTAATTATGGGAAATAAATTTATAAAATGACTTTTAAGTGTGTCCTCTAAATGTGGCGGAATTTCCGACTATGTAACGACGAAAACTAGTATTACGAAATAAAAAAACTACTATTATTTTGTTCCATCTTTTAGTTCTTACAACATTATTCTATTTCAAATAGCCAACCTGTCCCCTTCCCGCTTAGTTTGTTAGGTACTTTATGTCGTGACTTATGAGGGTGCTAAAAATTGTTCCACTAAGAGCGTCTTATTAACTGGTAAGTAATTAATATATTACTATTTATTATTATGTCAGTTATTTTTAATTATTCCTAAATACTTTTCAATACACAAATCAAAACTATTTATCATATTTCACATAAATTCATTGACTTAAATATTTTAAGGTGATTCGTCACATCCACTAAGTAATCTTATGTACAATCGGAAAGAAAACGTTACTTAATGGAATCATAATGCAGTGTCTTACATGTAATTATTTTTTATTTATTTATCATACCTATACTATATATTTTTGTTGTTATAAAAAATTGTAAAAACAGTTTAATCATTTTTTCCTTTAGAGGTAGGAAACCCTTAACAGTTAAGGGTTTCCTACTTATAAAGGAAAAAATAAATCCTTGTAGGATCACTTTGCTGTCCGTTTGTCTGCCTGTCCGTATGTCAATAACTTTTTTCTTAGAAATACGTGTAAATACATCAGAAAATAACTAGGTTTTTGTACGGAACCCTTGGTCTGCAAATCTGCTAGTTTGCGTTGAGGTAAGAGTTACCCATACATGAGATGATTTTTTACTTTGAGTATGATACTATTTTTGCCTAAACTTCTTTATAATAAGCAGTAGATTATATACCCAAAATATCCGTAATTGTTTTTACCAAACATTGTACCTATATCGTTATATTTTCATAATTACATAATTTATTTAAATAGGTATTTAAAAAGAATATAGCTCTAGTTTCTTAGCTTAGCTTAGACCTTATGAATTTGTTTCCCTGATAATATATTGGCTAGAAAAATACGATTGCCAGGGCATGTCCACTTATTATCTTAGACAATTATTGTAAGTTTCCGTAGAGTGCATTTTGTCAAAGGGTATTTGTACTTTGTAAGCCAGTTTTCAAATTCTCATCAGATTATCCCTATTAAGTTACATGGCCACAATAAACGAAGGTTCTAGCAACAAAAAAACAAAGTTAAAATAAACAACAGAAACTTCGCGTTCGCCTTGGGTTATCTAGTATCTACATCGGAACGCAAAAGGCAACGTTGTGTTTTGGAACCTCAACTCTGATATTATGCATCGCGTAGGATTCGCAAATAGGTTTCATAGACCTAAAACCTTTTTACCTTAGACTTAAAATATTGTTTAACTTTTTTAAAAATTATTTTATCATATCATAATACTGTACTGCGTTTATTATGTTAATACGTATAATACGATATTTTAGTACGTGTAATGTTCACGAAAGTGACTTAACGGATGTTTTTTTAAAGAAATAATTGCGAATTTATGATTATTTTTTTAGTTTCGTGTTGTTTTCTTAATTATTAAATTCTATTATAGTTTAATAATTAAAACAGCAATCATACAAGAATGTTTTATTTGTTTAAATTCTAAATTAAATAGTTACTTAACGGAACGAATTGCGGATTATTTTTGAAAAGAAATTCGTTTTTCTCTGTTTCTTTTATACTTTTTCATAATATATTTTTACGAATTTTATTAAATATATGTAATTTAGTTAGTTATCTATAGATTTATCGTCGGTTTTACGTAGATTCCGTTGACCGTTCTTAAGAAAAAATGTTTCCACTTAAGTAGGTAACTGCCCATTTTTTTTTGGAAAACGCCCACACCTATACATTTTATTTGAGTATGGCAATTATTTTTCTGCCTAAACGTCTTTACATATAACGGCTTTAAATCATGTGCCCGAAATATCAATAATAGATTTTGCCAAACCTTTTATACATAGGCTAATGGCCATTTTGTAATTTTTAGAGATATTTCATTGCAAAACTACACATAAAATGTTGTATTTATTTTTATATTTATCAAATAGTAATACCCAATATTTTACATGTAGTAGTCATCTTTAACCTATTGTCACATTGCAGATCCGGGCACCGACATCGTGGTGCTACAGGTGAACGAGCTGCCGGCCATCTCGTGGATCCTGCCATGCTGCATGCCCGACGCGCCGCCGCACTTCGGGACCACCTGCATCGCAATCTCCGACGACGATCACTTCGTAAGTCATCGCCCGTGCCTCGAGTGGGGCACGTGTTGTTCGTAGTCATCCTCGAGTGGGGCACGCGTGTTTGCGGTCTTGCTCGAACGGGGCTCAGGGTTGAGCGTGGTCCTCCTTGAGTGGGGCACGGGTTTGCGTGGTTTTCCTCGAGTGGGGCAAAGGTTGGGCGTGGTTCTTCTCAAGTGTGGCACGGACAATGCGAGCACTAAAACGACGTTCACACGACGTGAACTTATTGAACCTAATGTTGATTTGTACAAAATTAAAACTCTGTGAAGAAAGTGTGACTGAGAAGACCATAGAAGATATTAGGTACTTATATAAGATAACTTAATATTCTTCTGTCACATATGAAGTCTGCCAACCTTGAAGCCGATTATCATTATGATGAGCCTAGCCTTTAGGTATTAGTGCCTTACACGCGTGCCGCAGCGCCGGCAGTTGAAAGCTGCGGCAAGTGTGTAAAACCCAAAAAATAATAACTGACGTATTTTCAGATATACACGGTGATTCCAAAGCCGAGCGTGTGCGCGACCGCAATGGCGGCGGGCGGCGATGGGGTGCTGTGTGCGGTCGCGCCCAGCACTGACTACCACCCCGCGCCCGGCAGCGCGCTCATCTGCCCCGACCACGTAAGATCACTTGTTGTAACATCACATCTTTGACACAACAATACTGCCAACTTCGCCACCGCTCGCTCGCATCACCACACAGATTGCAAAAAAAACCGGACAAGTGTGAGTCGGACAGCACTTCCCCTGCCACTTTCGTAACTAACTGTTTGATAACCAGCTACGAAAAAGGAATTTTCTTCTCCGTTCTGTTACCAATAAACACTTGTTATCAATTATATTACAAAATAATTAAAAATATTTTTTTTTATATATTTTTATTATGAAATATTTTAAAAACACTCAACGTTGTCGCTTAAACTATAAAAGATTATATTTTAAAAAGCGAAAGGGGCAATCATTTCTATACAATGGCCTACACTAATCCTGTTTCCCTTCAACTCTTCAATTGCCGAAATTATTTCTACATCAATATCTACATACTTGCTCTGTTTTCGGCTTTTAGCTTTCCCGGTAGTATATTTTTTTATCTTAATTTATTTTTCTAAAATGTCAAGCACTTTAGCAATAGACGGATTTTTAACCGGTTTAATCGAGAATGCCATCCTTCTATGTAATTTGTATTGCGCATTTCCTCTTCTTGGCAACACCACATTTTGATAAACTTTATGTCGTGGAACCAAAAACGATCAAAATAGGAATTTAATTTTTTTAATGCTTCAGTTTTTGGTGATTTTTTTTATAATGTATCGATAACCAGTCATAATATATTTTAAGGGCAAACGAGCCAGACCCGCACATCTTGCCACATGACGCCTCTGTCCTCTTGAATTTAATCCCAAAGTTTTAGCTTTGTTAAAAAGGCTACGACAAAAATGATAGAAACAGCCTTTTACTGTGGAATTCGGTTTTTTTTTCGAATGGCACAATTGCTGCTTTTCCGTAATCGAGTAACAGCTTGGCTGGACTCCATTTTGGAAATCTTGTCTTGATTATTTCAAATAATATTTCGTAAGTTTTTGGTTTTTTATTTTCGAGGAAAGACAAAAAGAACAAACGAATTACTTTTTTTGTGTGAACATTGTAACCATGAATACTAAAAAAAAAAACTTTTAAAACTTGTCCGTCTTTCAAGCAGACATAAAGGCGATGGACATAGCTTTAAAAGTTCCGTCCAGTGTGTATATGTCAATTGTGGTCAATTTCTTTTGGTATTTCATAGCGTAATTTGGGAACTTGTAGATGTTTATTTCTCGTTTTGTACAAGCCACTTTTAATATTTTCAAATTTAGGCAACTAAACAAAAAAATTAAGTAAATCCACACCGTCGTCCGTGAAGTTGGCATATTACCTCCTCGAATTGTTTTTGGAATGGATCATAATTTTCACAAACTTTTTTTTTTTTTTTTAGTTGTAACATCTTCTCATTAATTATACATTTTGCCATATTCGGCAAGCAATCTGAACTGTGAATTTTTTTTTTTCATTTCAACATTTTAACAAGTACTTACTGTTAAATTTCCTTTACATTTCTTGCTGTTAATACATTGCCAAAATGTATTGCCATTAACATATATTTTCCTTTTATGGTATTCATGGCCTTCAAATATTAATATTGTGCCTGCTCGTTTACTCGGAAAGTATTCCATAGTATCATTGCAATTAAACACAAAAGTTATTTATTATAGAAATTATATGCAATGTTAATTGCAAAACAGTGCAAACAATCGACACTTGATTTGCATTTGTTTATATATCTGTCACTCATCCGAGATAAGAACGAAAACATCCAGCATTTAGAAAAGAAATTTTAGTTACTGGTTACATACAGAGACATAACAGTGTTATTTTATAACTGGTTACGAAAAATTACGAAAACTGAAAAAGGAGTGTTTATTTAACTGGTCACAGAGCAGTGAAGAAAGTTCTGGTTAGTAGTTGGTAGCTGGTTATCAAACAGTTAGTTACGAAAGTGGCTGAAGGGAGTCGGACTCGTGCAAGAAGGGTTCCGTACTAATCGGAAAAAAATCACACTTGCTGTGTAGGAGCCCCATTTAAATATTGATTCTATTATGTTTCGAAATCTGTAAAAATTTCAAATGTTTAGCTATCACGGTTCATGAGATACAGCCCGGTGACAGACAGACGGACGGACATCAAAGTATTAGTAATAGGGTCTCGTTTTTACCGTTTAGGTTCGGAATCCTAGAAAAACTAGAGAAAACGCTACACATGAATAAGGTTTAATAACGATTGTAAACTCATATAATTATTTTCAGAACGCCAAGACCATGAAATACATGGTATATGGCATAGCGCTCGAGACCACTACCGACGGGTTCACGAAATACACCAACGTCCATCGCTACACCGACTGGGTGGAATCTCAGATAGAGAACTTGCAACAGCCCTCCAGCTCTTTCGTATACCGCACCCCTAACCGCGGTTACCATGGATAGAGTCTATCACTGAACACTAGAGAGAGGACGACTCGCCGCCGTGCGAACACTTTATGCTCAAATAACCTAACCAAGAGCATGTCAGGACATGTCCAAAGAGGGTTCCGTAGCTACCAACGCACCGTAGGTTTACTTTAAATTACTTGAAAAATTATTGTCCGATTCCATAAATTTTCCTAGAGAGTTTTTAACATAACCTTTTAGCATGGAAATTGGATACTTACAAGTTTCCATATCTAATAGTTCAGAAATACCAGGGGACCAACTTATAAAACACTTTGGAGGGCAATAGGCTACTTGACTCATATTTAATTTCATACATTGAAGGAGTATTTCCTTTAGTACTTGGCTTAGGAAAACGTATTCTATCGATATCATAAATTAAAAACTAAAGATTGATAAATAAAGTTGATTTAAAAATAGGTTTTTTTGTTTTATAATTTTTACTGATAAAAACACCTCGAAGTAGTACCACCGGCAAGGATATGACGACACGAACACACTAAACACATAATATGTAGTAGTGAAACGGAACGTAACACCGCCATTTTACTACTACGGACACGAAGTATAGATATAAGGAGTCCGAACGAAATGTTGAACAAATGGTCTCAATTTAGGGGGCAGATCTTTTTGCCGGTAGAGCGCGCCACTTTTGAAGAAGTACTCGTTAAATATACTTGGTGGAAAAGAAATAATAAATAAGTTTTTGTTAAACATATTATTTATTAAAATAGTATAAATTACAAATAAGTAAGTAAGTTTATAAGTATAAATTACATTTACGTGTAATAATCAGTAATAATAATAATAGTATCGGTATGTCCTGAATAGTTGCGCAGCTAGTGGCATAAAAGAGAACTATGATCTGGGTTTATTATTGGGTAGGGTAGACTGGGTACGGTTGTAACAATTTTTATTTGATCACCCTCAGCATACTCACTATGGGTGTCACATTTACCTTTACACTGATATCGAAACCAGAGGCGCAAGTAAATTAGTTTGACATATATGAGTAGTTTTGTAAACTGTGTACCACTGTTACAATCGACCCCATGCCAGGGCCGGTTGTAACAGTGCTGGGGGGTAGTTGTAACATCCAGAAATATTAAACAATTTACGTATTTAAATCAGCTTTATTATTATTTTGCGCTTTTAACAAATAATTATATAATATCACAAAACTTTAGGCAAATGTTACTTTAGTCTTTTTATTTATTTTAAGAGTTAAACTTATATTAATCAACAAAAACAATGTTTCTTCTATAGTCTCTTAATCAAAACGACCAAACAAAAATAATCATTAAGTAACAAATAATCATTAATCAACAAGATCTGAGTCTAAACTAAAAAAAACTTCTTCTTATAATTAATCAGACTCACTGCAATTATGGCAAATATAATATCTACTCCCTTCTGTACAAGCTTCGTGAGACCATAATTTACATCCTCCATGACATTGTAACCAGCTATCTCCAGATCGACTCGCTGAATACGGTTCTAGACAAACAAGGCAATAATATTTTTCTTCTGATGATGAATCTGGTGGTGTCTTAGCCTTCCTTTTTTTTCCTTTACCTTTCCCTTTATTTTTCTTCCCGGTGGATGGTTCAAGTATCTTTTTCTTCGTTTGTTTAGTTTTCAATCGCTTCTGTCGTTCTTCATATACTTTTCTTATTGCTTCCTTCTCAGGAGTGTCTGTGTAGATTGCAGACTTTTTGGTTTTTCTACCTCTAGTTCCTAATTTTCTAGCAGGAGCTTTCGGGTAGGGCCGCAATACCTCAGGCGAGAAAACAGATTTCCTGCTAGTGGACGGAATGGTTTCTGATTCCTGAGGTATAGTAGCATCACGAGGAGAGATATTTAGTTCCAGGTTCGGCATTATAACTTGTGACTCTTGATTGTTTTCTACAGGAGAAGGCCTGGGTGGCGTTATTGCCGCTTGAATCTCGTTTGCTTCATTTTCAGGCTCAGGTGGACGAGCTGTGCTGGTTGAAGATGCTCTATTTTCAGGCTCAAGTGGACGTATTGATTCTTCATTCAATAGTGGCGCCTGCAAGACTAACTGTTCAATTGATGCTCTTCTTTCAGGCTCGGCAGGATTTACTGCGCTGGTTGAAGGCTGGTCTTCATTTAATAACGAAGGTGAAAGCGGCGGTGTTTCATCATCAGTCCCAAGTCCGATGTTATTTTGATTAGATTCGGCCACTTCCTCGGTAGCATTTGGATTTGGCCTGTCTGTCACGAACGAGGGTGCGAAATCAATATCTAGGAATAATTCGCGATTGAATGGGTAGATCCCTGTCTTTCGAAATCCGGCCTGAATATTAGCTTGAGTAAGCGCAATTGGCATCGCTATTGTTATAATACTTGGTATATCATATATAGTCATAGTCTTACCTGGATGATTCCGCATCCAGGCATCACAGGCAGTATTTATCGCTTTTTTGAAAGGCCCATAAACAGAGCGATCCAATGGCTGTAATTTTTGGGAACAGTGGGGTGGAAATGATAGTAGTACTATTCCGTTCTCTTTGCAAAAGTCTAAACAATTAATGTGTATATGAGACGAATGGTTATCCAATACTAGTAACACCTTATGTGACAGAGAAGCGTTCGTGTGTTTTTTTTAATGTTTAAGAAACACAATAAATTGCTCATCTTGCATCCACCCTGATGGATTGCCTATACCAATAGACCCCACTGGCCCGTCTCTGATGAAATGCTCCTGTTATCTAACCCGCGGAAATACGAACATTGGTGGAATTGCATTGCCCAATGCGTTAGCTGCAAATGCTAGTGTAACTAAATTGCTCGTTCGGCAGAGGTAAGTGCACCCACCTGCCTTGTGCCACGTCTTGCTACAACTCTGTCAGGCTTCTGTACTGTCGTAACTCCGGTTTCGTCAACATTATAAATGTCCTGAGGTTCGAAGTGGTCCCTGTCCATAACAATTTGAAGGTTGTCATAAAACGCATCGACATTAGTTCGATTGAAACTAGTGGCTCTAGACAGGCTTGTAGGTTGTGCAGCGCGCACTGATAGTTCTGGATTTCTTTTCATAAATGAACGGAACCACTCCTCTCCAGCCATTTCATTTTCAATCCATGTGGGCGGAAACTTCAATTTATATTTGATGGTAAGTTCAAACGCCAATTTTCTTACCTCCTTTGTAAGAGAGAGTCCGAGAGACCAAAATATATGTCGGCACAACGAATCAGGTATTTTGACAATTTACGCTCCTGATCATCTGTGAAAACTCTGTTGTGAGCCACGTACCCCATTCTAACAGTTTCTTCCTGGTCATGGTCATCTTCATTTGCAGCATCCCTCTTTCGCTTATATCTCAATAGAGATACATAGTTTATGCCATATTTCTCTGCAGCTCGCCTCAAAGAAGCTCCTATTTTGACTTCATAATAAGCGTTTTTGTACAACAATAAGTCGCTTTCACCTCTTGAAGTCTTTCTTACACGTTTTCTAGGCATCTGCAATGAAAAAATATAATAAAACTAATGTTACAACCGTACCCACAAAAATTGTTACAACCGCACCCACCCCACCATTTTGGAAACAACATGGACACAGGCACGTGACATAATAACCTATACTAAAACGAACCAGCGTGTTGTAATCTCTAAAATACAACAATTATGAGTTAAAATAATTAAATACGATTATTACACAAACAATCAAATTAAATCGTAAAGAAATTCATCAAAAATACTTACTTTTGCTCGGCAAAACACAATAGGCCCCTCTGTACACGTAATGAGCGCGCGGAGTGCGACACAACACTGAGAAACATGCCGGGACTTGCAGCCCGCATGACCCTCCCCTTGTACCCCTTCCCGTACCGCGTATTGTTTCTAAAATATTTAAGCTGTTCCAATCGTACCCCGTTACAACCGTACCCAGTCTACCCTATATAAATACTATGGAAAAGCCTATACCGCATTCTGCTCTCGGACACCGTCCGATGAACAGCTCCGCTCGCTACGATCGTTGCCGTCGTCCCGCGCTCTCTATTTGCGCTCTCGCTCTATCCGAGTGTCATTGCTCACAATAGTGCACCACTGGAAGAAAGAAGACAGGAAGACAGAAGACTCAAGAGTCAAGCAGCAAGAAGCAAGACTCAAGAGTGAAGAGTCAAGGCGCCACCCAACCGCCTTTGCCGCCCGACCCGTGCCGTACCGTGTCTCGCGCCGCGCCGCGATCGCCGCCTACCGGACGATTCGTGCGACCGCTCGCATCGTCCGTCTCGCTCTTTAGTGCGAGCCTTCTGCTCGCACACCCGCCACGAAGTTATCGCCGCGTTAGGACGAGCGTGCGACCGGTCGCATCGTCCGTCTCGTTCTTAGCGCGAGCCTTCTGCTCGCGCTCCGCCGCGTCTCGTTCGCGAACACTAGCGCCCTAGTGTTAGCGCAACGTTAGTGTGTGAGTGAGTTCCAGCCACCCAAGGAACAATTGTAAGTACCGTGACACGGTTAGGCACACTACACGAGGAGTTTTCCTCACTACACACCTCCCCTCCCGGTCGCCGGGAGGGGCTGTATCCCCCAATATTAATTAGAGAGCAGAATTTCCTTTCACAACCAGGATAAAACTTCCTAATTATGGCCGACGCCTTAATCAGGAAGTTCCTGACGTTCCTTCAGAACGAATTCCCTGATGCCGCTAAGAAATGGGAACGCTTCGCGAGCGCCCATGACGCAGACTCACCGGCGTCGCCCGAATGCGACGCCCCGCTAATCCCGGCCGAAACAGAGGCCTTATCATCTCCTTCAGAGATGTCTTGCTCAGAGCAAGAAACCGACCGTAGTGAACAAGGCGAGTTCACTACCGTCAGATACAAGAAGACGAAGAAGAGGAAGCGCCCAGAAGGCACCTCCTCTCCAGTCTTATCTTCCCCGACCAAATCGGTCCGCAAAAATAGGAAAACCGTGCAGGCTCATGGCTCCGCGACCCCCGTTACCTCGACGGCCCCTCTGGCCTCCCAGGCCTCTCTGGCCACCCAGGCTCCGATGGCCTCCCAGGCCCTTCCGGCATCTCAGGCCTCCCTGGCCCCTCAGGCCTCCCAGGCCCCTCAGGCCCCTCAGGCCGTCCGTACGCCAAAAATGCCTCCTCCTGTAATCATACAGGAGAAGGCCAAATGGAATATAATTTCTGCGGCAATAAACGAGCAAAAGCTTCGATACTCTTCTGCGCACACGACCCCCATAGGGATCAAAGTGCAAGTTAAATCGTCGGAGGACCACCGCCTCCTCACCGCGTTCTTACGCGCAAAGAACATAGGCTACCATACATATGCCCTTGAAGACGAGCGCCTTCTGCGCGTCGTCATTACAGGAGTCGATAAGTGCCTCTCCACAAAAGAGGTACTCATGGACATCCAGTCCCAAGGTTTTCCCGCCTTAGAGGTACATCGCATGTACCACCCTATTAAAAAACACGAGTACAATATGGTACTAGTAACCCTCCCTCTTACACCAGAGGGCAAGGATATCTTCAATATCCGAGCCGTCTGTCATATTACGGGCATCCGCGTCGAGCCCCCCCGTAAAAGGGGCATCCCTGGCCAGTGCCACCGATGCCAACTTTACGGGCACTCGGCACGGAATTGCCAAGCTAGGCCGCGTTGCGTTAAGTGCCTCGGTGACCACGGCACCTCTGACTGTCTCCGTAAGAGCCCAGCTGAGGAGTCCGAACCCCCCAGCTGTGTTCTCTGTAAGTCTAAAGGACACCCCGCCAATTATAGAGGGTGCAAAAAAGCACCCAAAGTAAAAAAGCGTAGTGCACCGCAGACTAAAAGTGCCCCCCCCAAACAGAGATTCGTCGCTGCTCCCCTACCCTCCCAATCTGCATGGTTCAAGCCCGCGCAGAAACGTAGTTCGGAGCTAGCGGTTTTCCCCGCTCTCCCCAGTAAGGCCATGCCCTCCGCGCCCGTAGCGCCTAAGGCCACGCCCCCTCCGACTCCCAGCTTCACTGCAGACCTCTCTTTCGTCCAGCAGTTTTTAAGCAACATCGGGCCTATTGACCCGATGGAGCTTTCTATTTTAGCGACAAAGCTAAAAGGTTCGGCCACAGACCGCATCCAAGCTTTGTCAGACCATCAGGTCTTGATCCGTCAGATCAAGGCCCTCTCCACAAACGGTAATTAATGGAGCCCTCGGGAAGGACAAAGCCGCACTCGTTACGCGTAGTGTCGTTCAATACGAACGGCATTAGGAATAACATTAGCGAAATTCGCGATTTTGTAAGCAGCCAAAATGTCGATATTCTTCTAGTGCAGGAGACTTTCTTAAAACCTAGCATGAGGAGCCCTAAAATAGCTAACTACAAAATAGTCAGAAACGATAGAACTCGATCCCGACTCGGAGGTACTCTTATCTACTATAAAAAATCACTACATTGTATTCCACTAGAGCCACCGTCATTGTTAACTTTAGAAACATCTGTTTGCCATATTAGTATGTCCGGTCACGGACCCATTGTTATAGTAAGCGCGTACTTAGCGGGCAACAAAGAACTCCATTCAAGCGACCTACAGGCGCTATTCAATTTAGGTAACGCTGTCATCATTGCCGGCGACTTTAATTGCAAACACACCGAGTGGGGCAATGTTCATAACAATAGAAACGGCACCATCCTTTGTAATTTAACCGACACTTTAAATTTTGCACTATTAGCCCCCACCGACCCCACTCGCTATGACACCAATGAAAACATCAACGGTGTCATACGCGATCCTAGTACGATAGACATAGCCTTAGTCAAAAATGTTTCTCTCAATATCAATATTGAGACTCTCCACGAGCTTAACTCAGACCACAGACCGGTTATGATTACACTCGGTAGTCTTAACCCCAATAATTCTAGTACTAGGAAGATAATAGATTATAAATCACTAGCGGAGAACATTAAAGTCCTTCATTCTAGCCACTTAGACAAAATCCCCGATATTATAGATAGTAAAGAGACAGCCATAGAGGCCGCCTCCCACTTGACCGATCACCTGGTAGCGACCATAGAGAACTCATCTAGGGAGGTGCCAACGACCCCCAAGGGCCGTTGGCCCCTCCCTGAGGACATAAGGGAGTCCATCAGACTCCGAAATGCGGCTAAGCGCACATATGATCGCTACCCGTCGGAAGAGTGGAGGAAAGCCCTCCGTCACTACGAGAGGGAAGTTAAGTTTAAAATCAAACAGCACAAAGCCGAGAGTTGGGATCGACTTCTCAGTGATTTAGAACCGTCTCACGTGGCGTACTGGCCACTCGCGAAGGCCCTCAAAAACAACACGGAGAGCGACATGCCTCCGTTAGATAGACCTAACCGTCCTCCTGCATTCGAAGACATTGACAAGGCCGAGTGCCTAGCTGATAATTTCGAACAACAGTGCCGGCCGAGTACTCTCCCGATTGATCCCGTGCACCTTAGCTTAGTTAATAGCGAGGTCAACAGCCGACTCTCGAGGCCACCTGACGTAGACAGGGTGAGGATGGTGGACTCGGAGGAGGTCAGTGACATTATTAAGTGTATGAATGCCAAAAAGGCCCCAGGCCTCGACGGTATTTCAAACAAAACACTTAAAATGTTACCGTCCGAGCTAATTCAACTCCTAGTGAACATCTTTAACGCCCTCTTAGTAGGATGTTCATTTCCAGACATTTGGAAAGTAGCTATTGTCATAGGTATCCACAAACCGGGGAAACCCCGGAAGGTGCCTGGTAGCTACCGTCCAATAAGTCTCATTAGCTCCCTAGGTAAAGTCTACGAAAGAGTTATTAAAAGGCGCCTTAATGACGTCATAACCGACAAAAAACTCCTTCCAGACGAGCAGTTCGCCTTCCGCGAAATGCACAGCTGTCCCGCTCAAGTACACCGCTTAACGGAGTACATATTATCTAGCAAAAACGACAGGAAGACGACATGCGCCGTATTCTTTGACATTGCAAAAGCTTTTGATAAAATTTGGCATAACGGACTGTTATACAAACTCTATCAAATGGAAATACCCGATTATCTCGTCTTACTAATTAGTAACTTTTTAAAAAATCGTAAATTTCATTTCCGCGTAGAAGGCGCACTGTCGTCGCCAAGATATATGGAGGCGGGAGTACCGCAGGGCTCGGTCCTCTCGCCCTCCCTATATAACCTGTACACTAGTGACATCCCCAAACACGCTAAGGTGCAATTAGCTATGTTCGCGGACGACACAGCCCTTTATTATTCAAACACACGAGCCCGTACCGCGTCTAAAGTCCTCCAGGAGTCAGTTACCGCTCTCGGTAATTGGTTCTCCAAGTGGAGAATAGAAGTCAATCCCGATAAAAGTCACGCCATTCAATTCAATGGTAATAAATCAGCGGGGCGTAAGTGCCCCCGTAAAGTAATGAGCCCTATTAGCCTGCACGGCAACATTATCCCTGAGGTCTCTCAGGTCAAATATTTAGGCGTAGTACTAGGCAAGTCGATGACGTTTTCGAGTCACATCAGTAACACACTGCGTAAAGCGAAATTTGTACTCTACAAATTATATCCGCTACTTAATTCGCGAAGCAAAATGTCCTTAAGACATAAGCTTACATTGTATAAGGTTTGCATCAGAACGATACTCACTTATGCGTGCGTCTCCTTCGCACAGATAAGCGAGTCTCAAATGGACCGCTTGCAAAGAGTCCAGAACCGGTTTCTACGCATGGCAACAGGCGCCCCCTGGTACATGCGTAACATCGACTTGCATAGGGACTGCGAACTAGTCACCATTAAAGCCTATATCAAGGAACTCGTAGAGAGATTCTTTGATAAAGGCAAAAACCACCCAAACCCCCTTATAAAAAAGGCACTGGACTACAACCACGACGCACTGACTTTCCGACACCCGCACAAACGGCCTAAGCATATCTTAGCCGATCCCGTTGACCCGATCACAAAATACGTAACGTACTGTGTACAGTTACGTAAACACAAATCACACGCACCCGCGTCGCTAGCATTGCACCGGGGTCGACGCCGGCGCCTACCCCGAGGTCCCACATCCGACACGACAACACGTACAGACGTACAGACCGACCCTAACACGGGACCGGACCCGAACCCGAGTTCGAGTTCGCATCCCAGTAGTCTAGGTACACTCCTAAATAGTGTCCGCGACCGCGATATTGATATAGAGAGCTCTACCAATACCGCGAACCTCATCGACATTAGGACTTACGCGCGCGAGTCATCCCGACCGTACGCGGAAGGGGAGAGGGACGGCCCTCTCAGTACCGATATCGACCAAATCGAGAGCTCCTCTATCGCGATAACTCGCACGCCGCTAGTCTCTGCTACCGCGCGCGAGCAACCTCACTCATCAGCGAGTGAGGAAGGGGTCGGACCCCTCAGCAGGAGAGACCCGCGTCTCCCCTGTCAAAATAATAGCTTCTAATCCGTAGCTGTCCCCAATATCCGGTTTGAACATCACCCGGGTGATGTTAGGGAGGGTCAAACCCTCCCATCGTCTACCACCAAACAAACTAGCCACCAGGCTAGTTATAGTCCGACTTAGCTACAGCGGTCTTAACCCGACCCTTAGCATAGACCCGTTCGAAAAAAAAAAAAAAAAAAAAAAAAAAGCCTATACCGTTCGGACTCCTTATATCTATACTTCGTGACTACGGACTATAGCACAGATTACAAATAGTACTAGTTTGATGTCAAGCACAGATAATCTATCAACCAACATGGCGCGAATGGTGTTTTCGGCGGTTTTAAAAAATTGTATTTTTTAAATATTGTTTTTGTAGTTTTTAGGTTTCAAAGTAATGTTATATTATTTTTTTGTGTTTAATGAAACAATTATGAAGCGTTTAAGACATAAATAAAAACAAGGTCAAGTAGCCTATTAATCGAAAATGGTTGACTTTGTAATAAAGTCATGTATGAAATCTTGACTTTATTAAAAATACCTAACCAACTGCCGAATCGACCGTACAACGGTGATGGCCTCGAACGCCCTCTAGGGCGCCCCATCACCGTTTAATAAACAATATCCCAAACGATGGGATAGAATGAAAAAAGATTTTTCATCCCCACTTCACATGTATGGACAGCCACCCCTAAAATATAAAAATATTATTATTTTATGATGCCAAAACCGAAATCTATACACAATCTATAAGTGACAAATTTCATCCATTTCTATTTATTACTAGTTGACACGGCAGACTTCGTACCGCCATATTTTTAAATATTTACCATCATTTTTTTTTTACCACTCCTCCTCTGACAATAACGAACACATAAAAGAAAGATTTAACCAATTTGGTGCAATCGTTTGGAAGTTATTCGCGTACAAACATTTCGGTAATTCATTCTTGTTTATAAAGATTACAGAAGCTACAAGGGCGGACAGACAGACGGATGGACAGAATGAAACTTTGGGTTCCTTAAGTACTACAGAACCATAAAAATGAGCATACGTGTACGTACAGCGAACACACGTGCACGGAACTCGATTTTTTTGCAACTGCCGTGCTTTGATCTGTGCGTGACTTCGACTGACGACACACGCATGCATAGTAACTGGGCGGTGGCGTTCTATCTCTTAAATGTATAAATCTGTGGTCAGTGAAATATTCTAGAAACCACTCAATACAAACACCAAAACCAGCATTTGTTATAAAATTTTAAGTAATAAAAATATCATAAACCTGCATTTAACTTCCAACTCTGCCAAAATATTTTATTTTTAACTTTTCTATCCTCTGGTCTAGTTTCAGTGTATATTCAATTTAAATACCTAAACAGCTGAACATGTTATTGTGAACTATTCTATTCTCTGATCTAGTTTCAGTTTATATTCGATTTAAATACCTAAACAGCTGAACATGTTATTTAGAACTTTTCTATCCTCTGGTCTAGTTTCAGTTTATATTCAATTTAAATACCTAAACAGCTGAACATGTCATTTTTACCTTTTCTATCCTCTGGTCTAGTTTCAGTTTATATTCAATTTAAATACCTAAACAGCTCATGCAGAATATGTTATTTTTATTTGATGATGCCTATGAAAATAATAAAAGAAATACCTATTTCTAATAAAAATATTTACAACATTGACTATTTACAACATTCAATGTTGCTGTCTTTATCTGATAAGTAAATGACTCGACCTAATAAATAAAAATAAAATAAAAAGATCATAAAAATATTATCAATGTTTATTTATCATTAACTTTCCTTCTCGACCTAGTCGCCGGCCTCTCTTCCAGTTTTCCAGGACTGGTGGCTCGAATCAAAGCTTTCTTGTCTGATTTTGTCACCAACTTGTCTGTTTTAGCCGCCAACTTCTCCGATTTAGTCACCAACCTCTCCGATTTATTCACCAACTTCTCCGATTTAGTCACCAACTTGTCTGTTTTAGTCAGCAACTTCTCTGATTTAGCCACCAACCTTTCTGATTTAGTCGCCAACTTCTCTGATCTATTCGCCAACGGGGTCTCCACATTGGACCGTTTCCTGGCCGTCTCCCGCATATAGTTCTGTGTCATTTGAGCAGCTTTGGGTGTTAAAAACTCATTTTCCAGATTCTTAACTATTCTCCTCGAGTATGTTTTCATCGATGTCATGGGCGTGAAGAATTGCTGGCCGGGCGTGGACTGGACCGGCGTGTAAAATATTTGCGGGGTTTTCGGAGTCTCTTGCCCTATCGCTTGCAGTTTTAGTTTCGCTTTTGGTTTCGGCGTCATATTTTCTATCTTGATTGGCTTGGATATTGGCACTTTAAACCCTTTTTCTGTTTCGGAATCCGATTCCTCGACCTCGTCTAGATTCATCTTTATAACTTTGAGCCGCTTGGGGACCTCGTCCCCTTTTATTTTGAGCTTAGTCTCCATTTTCTGTACTAGTTTAGTTATCGGCGTTTTAGCCTCGACCGGCGGTATCGACTCCTCGAAATCGGCGTCGGAGTGTCGCTGTATCCTTCTGTCGTTCTGCAACTTCGCGGCGGTGATCATTAGATTTGAAATTTCATTCACGACATACGGATCATAACTATTTTCCGCGAGCAACTCGTAGATTTTGACAAAATTCTCGTTCGCCCTGTCGAAAGTATTCTGAGACAATTCGAAGAACGACAACTCTATAAGGAAATCCATTTCCACATTTATGTACTCCTTCTCGTATGAAACTTGTACGATATCACAGATATCTCTATTGAACTTCAGTTTATAGTTATCAATTATATCTTTGAGCTTGTGTTTGGCGAGTTGGAAGGTTTTGGTGGTGCCGTCGTAGTAGTTTCGGGCGATATTGAACTCCTTGGCCCTGTAGTACATGGAAGCTTCTAAAGCGTCGAGCTCGCAGGTGAGGACGGCGGCGGCAGGCGTGGCGCACGCGGGGCAGTCGCAGGCGGTGTGGCGCAGGAACTGCTGCGTGACGTGCGCGGACACGCGGCGCGCGGGCAGCGCGGAGCTGAGGCCGCAGATGCAGAAGAGCATGCTCTCGTGCTGCTGCAGCTGCGGCGTGTACTCGAACACCGCGCCGCCCTCGGGTATCACGCTGGACGGCTGCTGCCCAGTAATAAACCTCAAACGGTTGTCTATCCTAGTCTGAAAACAAATATAGAAAGATTTTGTTATATCATTTTAAGTGTGAAACTACGATCTAACATTATCCTTGTAAACTTATTGTTAATAAGGCTTTAATATTAGTCTCTGATTTTTATAAATGGTTGTTCATGATGCTGTACCAATAGATCCACATTTCGGTATGAAAAGAGTATTTTCCAAATTTTTGAAAACTGATTATATTTAAAGATTGGGACGAACGATTTAACAGAAAAATAAAAATAAATTAATTAATGTATTTTTTCTCCATTAAACCAGTTAAGTGTCGAATATTGTTGCCTGGTTTGAAAAATGGTTTTGAATTTACCACCAAAACGCCCGGTTCGATGACGTTTTCAAAATTATTTTTTTGATGTAAAGGGTATAATCCCACGTTGGTCCCATTGTCATCAAAGTGGTGACCTGATGAAGGGATCTATGAAGTATCGAGGAAACTCTTAGAAATTAATATGGATACATATAGTGATTTTGACTTTTTCTGAAGTAACCCAAGCATATGCTACCAAAAAGTAAGATTTTGCACCAAGGTATACCCTGGATCCAAAAGTACTGAACAGAACTCCCTGACTCCTTATAGATACATGTTTGGGGATTTCGGCGTTGTTTAAAGAACTGTAAGCATATGCCACTATATCAATTATAGTAATCATCATCAACACCATCCTCATACCATACACCATCACATTATGATGATATAAATGGTACTTCTCATAGTGTTTTACACGAACACGGATATCTTTGCACATTACTCTGCCGTTTATGGACCTATTTGCAAAATTATTTTGTTGTTGTAAAGAGTATAATTCGAAATTGGTCCTTTAGTCACTAAAGTGGAATCCTGATGATGGGATCCATGAGGAAACGAGGGAACTCCTCGAAATTTATATGGACACATATAGTGATTTTGACTTTTTCTATAGTAACACAAGCATATGCTACCAAAAAATAAGATTTTGCACCAAGGTATACCCTGGATCCAAAAGTTCTGAACAAATTTTAGCATTTTTTAAAGAACTGCAAGCATATGCCATTATGTAACTTACAGTACTCATCATCATCATATTATACAATACCTAAAGGAAGCTTGGCGCGTATTCAATTATACATTCGATCGTTTATTTTAAACGTTCTTAAAATGTATTAATAATAATTTAACAAATATCCCTAAAAAGAGAAAAAATATTATTTAAACAAAAAATTAAACCTACTGCCAGCCAAATTAAACGTGAGCTCTAAAAAAAAATTATTTATCAGGATATTGTTTGGGCTGGTTCTTCCGACTTCAAAATAATGAAGATTGTGTAGAGAAATATTTAAAATTTTAGCCGAATTTAAAACTAAAATTATTAAGAAAATAAGATTTATTTCATACTTTTTTGTGTATTTTTAATTTGGATGTCGGTTTCATTTTTTGTCTAAAAATAATAATTATGTTAAATCGTTCGTCCCAATCTTTAAATAAAAGATTTCAAAAATTTGGAAAATACCCTATTAATATGTCGACTGCACGTAAGAGAACGCTTATAAACTTTTGTTTTGGGAAATAAGCTCGGGCAGCGGATATCATACATATAATGCGATCCGTCTGCGAGTTTTTCGGTCTTATAAAATAACCTGCGCGGCGGAGGCGTGGTGCGCGTGCGTGAGTGCGGCGTGCAGGCGGGCGGCGGCGGCGGCGGGCGCGTGCGGCAGCGCGGCGGCGGCTGCGGCGCGAGCGCGTCTCCACAACTGCAGCGCGCGCGACAGGCGCACGCAGCGTGTGGCCGCGACCGCGCCGCGCGACCGCAGCGCGCACGTGTGAAGGTGACGCGTACTCCAACCCGCGCCTGTAATTTCGTTGCTGTGTAAAATAATATGATACAACATTTTTCAGAACAGCTACGTTCTTAGTCTTTCGCGAATAGTCGTTTTTTATACATAGTCTGTTACTGCCATAGAATAAGATGATAACGGGAGGACATTAACAAATACTTGCTCCATATTTTAACGCTTACAAAGCCACATTACTATTGTCTTGTTTATATTATCATAATGTGTAAACGTTTGTTGGCAGCAAAAAAAAAAGACAAGTTTTAAGTTCAATTTTCGACCAAAAACCGTTTTTGATTTTCCACTACTGCAACTCATATCATTGACGGTGCGATGATAAAATAATTTTCATTTGTAGCCTCGTAGAATACAATAAATGACGCAATATTTTTTTTTTTTTTTCAAGGAAAACTTACAGCTAGAAGGTGCAAGACTAGTAACAGAGTTGTATATAGCAAATACCATAAGCATGCGTGGAGAGATAGTGTCGCTGCAGCGCGGTGGCGGCCGTCAGCGCGGACGGCGCGGCGTCGCAGTCCGCACAGAGTAACGACTGCGCCTCCATTAGCCGGCCCACCGCTAGGTCCACTGAAATAACGTACAAATTTATTACGTATTTTAATAATCAACAAATAACTTATTTGCATGTTTCATTTCTGCCTAGTACTTTGACATTTGACACTTATCTGACGATTGAAAAATCTTAGGCCCTTATTAGAATGTTAATTTTAATCGAGCTTTGACTAAGTTTGAAGTCTGAATTTGACGGCAATTATATATATTACCTAACTAACGCTAAGAACTGACGGAGCGGTTTTTTCGTGCCCGCCGCGGTCTGCGGTTAAACTGCAGTTTAATTTCTAAATTCACGAGACCGCTGTGTGGTCACGCGGCGCCGCGGTTGAGATTATCGCCCGCAAACGTGGCGGGCGAATATCGCAGGACGCACGGTAGCAAAAAGGCAAATACATATTTACAATACAATTTCTGAATTTCGCCCGCAAACCGAACGCAGAGCGTGCGGGCGCAACCCGCCGAGGCTGCGGGTGACCGCGGCCCGCGCGATTCTACTAGTTGCCCGCCGGTGCAGCGGGACCCGCGAACAACCGCGCAGACCGCGGGCGCTGAACGCGCCGTGAGTTGTGCTTAAAAAAAAATTTATACATACGAGGGCTGCACTAAAAGTATCGGGAATGGAATATTTCCACTGTCCCTGTCATATTAAAATCTTTTTAATTTAAACCTCCTTGGTTTTAAAAATCGAATACCGTTTATTTATTTAAAAAAAGATTCTCGGTCTTGTCACAAGGTCTTGTCAAACTTGTTTAGTCGTTGCGAAAATGGAATTGACTCGAGAAAATTCTAGAGCGATGCTTTATTATGACTTTCGAAGTGGTTTAACACAAAAACAGTGTGTTGACCGGATGATTTCTGCATTTGGTGATGAAGCCCCATCCAAAACCACAATTTATCGCTGGTTTGCCGAATTTCAACGTGGACGTGTCAAGCTTAGTGATGATCCTCGTCAAGGTCGTCCAAAAACTGCAGTCACCCAAGAAAACGTTGATGCTGTGCGTAAGCTGATTGAGGAAGATCGACATGTGACATACCGCGAAATTCAGGCAACTTTAGACATTGGCATGAGTCAAATACAAATAATCTTGCATGAACAATTAGGTGTAAAAAAGTTGTTTTTCCGATGGATACCGCATTTGCTCTGTGAAGAGCAAAAAGCGGCTCGCGTTACTTGGTGCGTCAGAACTCTCGAAAGATTCCACGCAGGATCCTCAAATGCTGTATACAACATCGTATCAGGTGACGAATCCTGGATATACGCGTACGAACCCGAAACAAGAAACCAGTCATGAGTTTGGGTGTTCGAAAATGAGTTAAAGCCAACAAAAATTGTTCGTTCACGGAGTGTTGCAAAAAAAATGGTGGCCACGTTTGTCTCCAAAACCGGCCATGTTGCGACTATTCCTCTTGAGGGACAAAGAACGGTTAATGCAGAATGGTATGCTAACATTTGTTTGCCACAGGTCGTTTCTGAACTCCGTAAAGAGAACTGCAACCGCCGCATCATCCTCCATCACGACAATGCGAGTTCTCACACCGCGCACAGAACAAACGAGTTTTTAGAGCAAGAAATCATAGAATTATTAGACCATCCGCCGTACAGCCCCGACCTAAGCCCTAATGATTTCTATACTTTCCCTAAAATAAAGAATAAATTGCGTGGTCAGAGATTTTCATCACCTGAAGAAGCTGTGGACGCCTACAAAACGGCCATTTTGGAGACCCCAACTTCCGAATGGAATGGTTGCTTCAATGATTGGTTCCATCGTATGGAAAAATGTGTCAAATTTCGCGGAGAAAGAATACTTCGAAAAGCAATAAATACATTTTTAAATAGTAATGTTGTGTCACTTCCTTGATTCCCGAAATTTTCAGTGCCGCCCTCGTATCTGCATTCTACAGAAGTTGCGGGTCCGAAACCGCGGCGGGCGCGGGCGAAAACCGCTCCATAAATTCTTAGCCTAAGAGCGTGTCGAGACACTGCTTATAGAAAGGTTCCGTACGTTTCAACACAATAGGATTTTTTTTTAATTGCGGCAAAAGTTATTATTCGATTTGGCTGAAAATATTTTTTCTAAATATTATTTAGCATTATTTAGGCCCGCTTGCGCAGATCTGGGTTAAAGTTAACCCAGGGTATGGCCGAGGTGTAGCGTGAAGTCACGCTACTGTTAGCGGGATTCTTCGAAAATTTTCGAATCTTTGAACGCGTGTAAAATCATAACTACTTGATATTTTTGAATAAAACAAAAACTAGTGAATCTACATCAGTCTTTCCCAAAGTGGGCGATAACGTCCCCTTGTGGGCGCTGGAGGCTTAGAGGGGCGGTAAGGGGCCCAGAAAAAATTCGGGGGAGCTGATGTGATTTGAAGGGGCGGTGGATGATTTGTAAGTTCAGCTACTTTATATTTTAAAATGAACTGAAATTAAAATCCTCCTACTACACAACTTTTTTTTTGCAGTTTATATATATATCCCATTTTATGGTATAAATATAAACTAAAAATATGTATATTAAATATTTATTACTTTTAACGCGTTTACAACGCTATTTATATCTTAAGATATTCGGTAATAGCAGTAATAGGTAACAAAAACTGAGAAATATTCATGTTTTCAAGTGTCGCAGGTGAGGTCCACAGCTCCGGAGACACGTAATAAAAAAAATTAGGTATATCTATTGTTGCGGCTAAGGTGTGCACTTGCCGAACGCGGGATTTTTATGTACCTGATCTAGTAAAAATAAAATTGAAATTAGTAGGTTCAATTATAATTCATCATCATCAGGCATTATTATTGCTCTCTCTAGTAAAGAGTGTCGTATAGAATATAGGTTTAAATAGACTCCAGGCGAGACATACTAATGTTATTGAGGTTTTTATGGTGAAAAAAAAAATGGGGGGCGCTACAAAATAACTGATTTTTAAAGTGGGCATTAGACGGAATAAGTTTGGGAACCTCTGGTATACTTGAAAGCTTTACTGTAACAAAGTTTCAAGTGATTTTACATACCTAGTTAACATTCTCCATTTTCAATCTTTCTGTCACATTGCTTAGTTCAATTACATATTATATGTATCTAAGAGGCAAAATAACCCTAAAAAGGTCACACTTAAAATTAAATATGAATTATGGTCGAATTTCGACGACAGGCCGACCTCTAGTATATATTTTGATCCTGAAACACACACCTTCGTCCAGTGACCCTCCAATAAAGGAGCTTAACCATCATGAACGAGCCGGAGGCTCCCGTGTCCCTCCCTCCCCACTCTGCTCATGGCACAGGGGTGACACTCTCTACAAATGACAGCTCGAGCACCGGCTAATGTCAGCCATGTTAACGTAGGCCTAAGTTTCACACGGTAATAATTTTATACGTCGCGTCAGACAAATCTATCATAAATATTATGGAATTATATTGTCAATTATGTCAAGGAACGAAACGACCAGCGACCAGCCCCGTGAACGAAAGTCCTGGCTGGAAAAAACTCACGCCCGGCTCGCATCGCGCACTCTCGGCATTCGTCTGCCACGAACACATAGCTGTGAGCTGTAAATCGTGTAAGTATATCAAATGACGGTTCTTTAAGTTAGTAGTATATATTCTTTGCTCATGTGCCGAAGTTATTGTGCAGATAAGATGTTCGATGGTGGCACTAGGGCAAGTTCGATATCAGCGGGACTAAGGATACTGAAGGGCTAGTACCGCTGGGCTCCGCAGCGGCCTGCAGATAGTAACTAAAGCTTACAATACTTACTGTCACAGTTATACTCCTTCCTTTCCACATTCTGATAGAAGTGCAGAACTCTCGCCTGCACAACGCTTATCATCCTGGCCGCAGAGCCGATGTTTCCACATTTGTGATTGTACATCTGTGAAAAAACATAACTTCTGCTTAAGAAGTTATAGGTACTTTGAAGTTAGTATACGACATTTTACGTAAACAGTAGAGACAGTTATCACCTAATTTCATCATTGCGCCTTTTGATTATCGTAATATTTAAATAAATAAATAATTGACTTTTTTTTTCAAACGCGGCAAACGTAGTTTAAATTCGTTAATTATGTTTTAAAAGTATTTATCTACAGTAATATTATTTATAAAGAGGAAAGATTTGTTTGTTTGTTTCTTTACATTGAATAGGCTCCGAAACTACTCGAACGATTTTGATGAAATTTGGCCGAGACAAAGTAGATCACGAGAAACGACATAGGCTACTTCTAATCGCGACTAAATGTACAGTTCCTGGGGGAATTCCTTTTACGCGCACCAAGTCGCGGGCAAAATCATCGAATATGGAACACGAAAATAGCCTAAAGACAGTAAGAACGTCTTTAGGTTAGGTTCGTCGTTAGATTAGATTCCGCTGTAAATCACTTTTTACCCAGAGACCTGTGTCCATGACCTTCCATAAATCTTACCAGGAAAATGATAAAACCTGCATTGAGGGAGTGAGAGCACCACGAAAAGCTGGGATGTGATTGGTTAAGTGTCAGTTTCACATGTTATCTCTCTTGCTCTTCGTATTAATGAAAAAAAAGGCATATAATTTATATACAAAGGATTAACTAGTAACAGACTTTTAAGGCCTCCACAGACGAGAGGCCATCGTTTCAGTTAGAACTGACGTCAGTTCGGCATGAACGGATTCGATCACACACGGAGAAAATCGCATCCGACTGAACTGACGTCAATTCGGCCCTTAGATTAATAACGCCTAGATAGTCTTCAAACAAACGCATCGTACAAAGTGAAGCAAGCAACAGATAGATGTAGGCGTAAGCATTACATACCGACACGCACACAAACAAAACTAAACTTAAAATTGAAATTATTGTATTTGTTTTTCTTAATATCGTGAGATGTAAAAATATAACTTATGTTTCATTTTAAACCATCTAAACACAATTTGTGAACTTTATTTATATTAAACTGGTATTAAGGAATATATTAAGGATTATCTTAATACGGGCAATACTTTAAATTGATAATTAAAAAAATCTGAAAATATTATAAAACTTTGTCTTAGTTGCAACTACGAGGGCGGCACTGAAAATTTCGGGAATCAAGGAAGTGACACAACATTACTATTTAAAAATGTATTTATTGCTTTTCGAAGTATTCTCCGCGAAATTTTATACATTTTTCCATACGATGGAACCAATAATTGAAGCAACCATTCCATTCGGAAGTTGGGGTCTCCAAAATGGCCGTTTTGTAGGCGTCCACAGCTTCTTCAGGTGATGAAAATCTCTGACCACGCAATTTATTCTTTATTTTAGGGAAATTATAGAAATCATTAGGGCTTAGGTCGGGGCTGTACGGCGGATGGTCTAATAATTCTATGATTTCTTGCTCTAAAAACTCGTTTGTTCTGTGCTCGGTGTGAGAACTCGCATTGTCGTGATGGAGGATGATGCGGCGGTTGCAGTTCTCTTTACGGAGTTCAGAAACGACCTGTGGCAAACAAATGTTAGCATACCATTCTGCAATAACCATTCTTTGTCCCTCAAGAGGAATAGTCGCAACATGGCCGGTTTAGGAGACAAACGTGGCCACCATTTTTTTTGCAACACTCCGTGAACGAACAATTTTTATTGGCTTTAACTCATTTTCGAACACCCAAACTCGTGACTGGTTTTTTGTTTCGGGTTCGTACGCGTATATCCAGGATTGGATGTTGTATACAGCATTTGAGGATCCTGCGTGGAATCTTTCGAGAGTTCTGACGCACCAAGTAACCGCTTTTTGCTCTTCACAGAGCAAATGCGGTATCCATCGGGAAAACAACTTTTTTACACCTAATTGTTCATGCAAGATTATTTGTATTTGACTCATGCCAATGTCTAAAGTTGCCTGAATTTCGCGGTATGTTACATGTCGATCTTCCTCAATCAGCTTACGCACAGCATCAACGTTTTCTTGGGTGACTGCAGTTTTTGGACGACCTTGACGGGGATCATCACTGAGCTTGACACGTCCACGTTGAAATTCAGCAAACCAGCGATAAATTGTGGTTTTGGATGGGGCTTCATCACCAAATGCGGAAATCATCCGGTCAACACACTGTTTTTGTGTTAAACCACTTCGAAAGTCATAATAAATCATCGCTCTAGAATTTTCTCGAGTCAATTCCCTTTTCTCAACGATTAAACAAGTTTGACAAGACCTTGTGACAAGACCGAGAATCTTTTTTTAAATAAATAAACGGTATTCAATTTTTAAAACCAAGGAGTTTTAAATTAAAAAGATTTTAATATGACAGGAACAGTGGAAATATTCCATTCCTGATACTTTTAGTGCAGCCCTCGTATTAGTTAGGCATGAAAATTTTGAAATAAATTTATTATTACTAGTAACACTATCACAATTCACAATAGGGCAGCAAGATGGCGACCTATTATGATTTTATTTTAAAATGTTTTATATAATTGACTTAACACAAGTAAAATTGTTCGGACAACAATAACATTTCATACTTACATATGAAATGTTATGACCGAAGCTTTTTAATTATTTTCCGATGCATTGTGACACCTAATAACGACACAAACCGTCATAATGTTTTTAATAGTCGGAGATGTATGCACTAGCGCTTGACCTTGACAACTGACGGGTCGTTCGAACAAACTGAGCCAATATGGCTCAGTATGATTTCCTTCACTTTTCATGCGCGTACCCGGTTTCTAGGCGTTTTAATCTAAGGTTCGGCCTGAACGGATTCGAGCACATACACGGAAAGTTGCCGCGAGCTTCGGTCGTGTTTTTAGGGTTCCGTAATACTTAAGGAACCCTTATAATTTCACTCTGCCCGTCTGTCTCTGTCAGACAGACAGAGCTTCTGTAATAACTTATGACAATAACTTTTGTAGTAATTCAAAGAAAACCTATTGCGCGTTGATAGTTACGGAACCCTCCTTAGACATGTCGTGACATGCTCTGGTCAGTTTAGAATATTATTTTATTTATTAATTCTATTTTGCTGCAATTGTAATCACACTATCGACGAAACCGAATTATTGTGTCATACATTTTTCCAGTAATATGTTATAGAAATCATTTCTCTTTATTTTATAGTAATAGTCTAGATTTTATCAACCATAGTGGCTCTAAAGTTTATTAACTTCAATGAACTTTAATAAACTTCTTTACACCACGTGCCATTTTTAGGGTTCCGTACCCAAAGGGTAAAAACGGGACCCTATTACTGAGATTTTGCTGTTCGTCCGTCTGTCGCCAGGCTGTATCATAACCTTCTTATACCGTGATAGCTCGACAGTTAAAATTTTCATACATGTATGGTGTAGGTTATTGCCGTTATAACAACAAATTATAAGAATGAAATAAAAATTAGAGGCCCACATACAACAAACGTGATTTTTTCCGTTTTGTACGGAACCCCTTTAGCCGGCTCGCACTTGACCGGTTTTATTTTACACTCGAATTTTATCACCGTTCAGTCCAATTTTATTGCCGTTCAATCCATCCGTACAGGTCAGAAATAATGTTGCCAACTTAGTTATTTTACAAAGTTTTACTACTAAATTTAGTATTTTATTACCTCCTTAGTAGGAATTTAGCTGTTAGTAGGTTTTGTAGAAAATAGCTAGACAGTAATCATAATATGCAAAATGGCCTGCTTCTATGTGCTATTATGACACCTTATCATAATAGCACATAGTAGCACGCATCTGTAAGTCGCTTAAAACTACCGATTTAATTTCTATATCGTAATATTTCCTACTATTTTTTTTTTATTTAACGGTTAAATATTAAAACTGAAAATGTATGTATGTTTGTAAACACAAAATCCCTAAAAAAAACTTGTAGGGATTCCTAAGTTTAGTAGCTTTTTTATAGTTATCAGTACTCTTTTAGTATTTTCTAGTAGAAATCAACGCGAGTTTAGTAGTTTCGCAATAACAGAGTTGGCAACACTGGAAAAAATCGCTTCAGTCCATACGTCCGACTGATGCGATCTTGAAATTGCACACAGATGATACGATTTTGCATCCGTTCAGGCCGAACTGAAGGAAAACCGGACCGTGTATGGGGCCACTTAGTGAAATTTGGCACTAAATCTCAAAGATTTGACATTATAATGCCATTCAATTTAGTGAATTTTCCGCAATAAAACCCTTGCCAAGTTTTCTATATATGCCATATGATCAGGCTATTCTTACTAATATTATAAACGCGAAAGTTTATATATATATATGGATGTGTGGATGTTTGTTACTCTTGGACCCAATATCTACTGAACGGATTTTGACGAAGTTAGTATCGTAGTAGTTTAGACTCCGACTAACATATACTTAGGATACTTTTACCGCAGCTTTTAGGATCCCGCGGGATATCTTTGTGCGCGGACGAAGTCGTGGGCAACTTCTAGTACCTAATACAACGTTAAACTCACCGCAACTTCACAAACATACGCCAGCGGCACACCGACCGTGGCGTTGCTAGTCATGAGCTCGGGTATGTAGCGGTTACCCGCCGCTATCACCCGATCCACGTACGACGACTTCTTCTCCGCCAGGTTAATTATAACGCCCGCGTTGCGTAGGTAACCCACTCTGTAAGATGATTGGTAAATTTATATATGGATGAATGGATGCAAGTTTGTTCTACCGCAGCGCCAAAACTTCTGAAACGATTTTATTTAATGAGGTGTCTATAGATTCGCAGTTGCAGCCCGGGTAACATAGGCTACATAATTTACGTAGTATAAATAGTATTTATTGTATAGAGCGTTTTTAATGCTCTCCAACGGTATCACTTTTGTGATGACTGTATTTCGTCAACCGATGATCGTAGATATGCCATTGCAAAGACAATATTTCCTGGCTTATTGTGTAATTTTCGAAATACCAAAAAAATAAAATTATGCACGTTCCCCATTGTATTGTGACTTATGTCGTCATAGGCTGCTAAAGAACCATATTGTCTGATGTAATCGAGGAATTTAATATTTTAATATTTCTTAATATAAAGTAAATAACCCATATTTAGCACATCTCGCCATGTCACAGCAGATGGAAGCCAGCTGCAGCGCCCACACGGTTCTCTCCATGTATAGCAGCTCCTGCACGATGGTTTGGCTCACGTGCATGGCCGTAGTAAAGTAACTTGTAACAGGACCTGCAATAATGATACGATAATGATAAATATGACAAACAGACATACATTATTACACCAGAGGGCTATATGCCATCGTTATTACAGTGACGTAATCTTCGAAATTGAAAATGTATGGGATTGACATAATGTTTGTTAAGTGAAATAACGCGCCATACGTCAGCACCATACATTTTTGTTTTCGAACTTCGTCGTCGTAATCAAAGATGGCAACTTAGTTAAAGTCTCTGTAGTACCAAAAAGCGTGAAAGCAACAAGCGCACTGACGTAGTCACGGGTAATTTTTAATCGAAATGTACACTAATTAAAGATAATATAAACAAACAGAAAAACATATTAATTAAAGACATTTTGTACACATATGATGACGAAATGTCATGTCTTTCTTTTGGAATAGGAGGCAAACAAGCAAACGGGTCGCCTGGTGGTAAGCGACTGCTTTCACCTATAAACACCAGCGGAGTTGCAAGCTCATGACATAACAACATTAAGTACATTGATACTGACAACAAGTATTAACGGTACACTATTAGTGACACGTATTTGTGAAGCTGCACATACTTACAATTACTCAATTCTGTTTGTATAGCCGTCATATATTCCACGCCCCGTATAGCATACTTCAGAGCTTCGTGTTCCAGTTCTAAGCTCCTGTCCGTTTCGTCTTTATCCGGGTCTAATATGGTGACCTATAAAATTCTGTTTTATTAAATTATGCAGTCACTTACATTAAAAAGTAGAATGGCCTATATTGAGGAGTGGCCTAACAATACACAGGAACTATTTCACAATTTTCTAATGAATGTCGGACAGCTTATTCGGAAGTTTTGTGGCTGCCTACTTTACACTGAGCAACAAGAGACAAAACATTTACGGTGGCTTCTGACACTTATCACTAGATTGTGCAACAGGCGCTCATAATAATTTGTGTTATTATGTCATCATTAAGTATCAATCACTAACACCTCGGGACATCAGTATCTCTCAAGAAGGCTACAGTACAATATGTGACTCTTAGTGAGGTTGGGCAGACGTAACACGTTTGAGAATTTTTTTGTTTCTGAACATGTTTTAATATACACAAAGAAAAGAAAACACGCTTTAGAATTTTAAACTGGGTAATAATTAACTGCTGCTGCTGCTGGCTTAACTCACGACAGATATCACGGCCTCACAGAAAACCGGCGTGAAATAATGCTTACCGAGTAATTGAGGGCACCAGAGGGGTAACCCAACAGGGGTGTTTGGGATTTTTAAAATCGGCGGCGGTACTGAGCAACCGCTTACTATCAGGCTAACCTTCTGCTCGTTTCCTGGTCTATTCTATAAAAAAAACTAAGCACTTACATCAGTATTCCAGTCATGCTCCTCCGCCATGGCGCTGATGTCGAGTTCCGCCTTCATAAACATCAACACTGCGTTTACCAGTTTGTGATTTAAGGTGTGCGGCTGAAACAAAAGGATTATACATATACATAGAGTTAAGTCAAATGATGATTGGGTTTGATGATGTATGATATTTTTCATCCCCACTTCACATGTATGGAGAGTCACCCCTAAAATATAAAATTATTATTATTTTATGATTCCAAAACCGAAATCTATACACTGAACATAACATACCAAATTTCATCCATATATATTCATAATTACAGAAACTAGAAGAGCGGACAGACAGACAGACAGAGCGAAACTATAAGGGTTCTTTGAGTACGACGGAAATGGGTCCAAAGTCTGTATACAGTATAGATCATGCATGGTGGAATAGGCAAAAGCTGGTTAATAATAAACGAAGCATGTAACTTACAGGTTCCCCCTCAAATCTCTCCAACAACTGAACCACCACCTCTTTAAATATATCTACATCGAAAGTTCTTATTCGTGTTGCGTCCATTATAATTTCATACAGCGCTTCTAAAATATACTCCCTTTTTTCTTCTGGAAATGACAAAAATTTTAAATAAATACTCAGTACTAGTGTTATGGATATGAAATGTCGGATCTGCATACGGATATGAGAATAATACTATGCCGGTTACGGATAAGTAATTATTTCGGTATATCAGCTAATTGTTTTAAACACTTACGGATTGTGTCGCGGTGCACTTTTCTTTTTCCCGACGTTTCGGCTACTTTCCAGCAGCCGTGGTTACGGGAGGACTGAGGTGTCAATTGTCCTATTTGATGAAGTTGTTCAAACTACCCGAAGATTCTTCAATTATTATTTGTGTTCCGATCCACGCAAAACATACTAACAGTATCTTGAAGCCGCGGTGATTTTAAATTACATTTTATTTTGTTAATTATTGGATCCCAACCAGATGGCAGCACCCAGCCATCTTCTCGGTTAAAATTAGGGTACTTTTTAATTTCTATAGCCTCGCGTATCATTCTTGGGCGATAACGGTGTTCCTTTGCCAGTACTTGTGGCTTATCAAATCTTATGTAATGGCGAGGTTGATCCAGTGTGTGTTCGCAAATTGCAGATTTATTGTTGCGACGGTGTTTAACATCTGCGATGTGTTCGTTTACGCGGGTGTTGATGGATCTTTTAGTTTGCCCTATATAGGAGAGACCGCAGTCACAGTCGAGCTTGTAGACTCCTGCATCTTGAAGGGGAATGTTACATTTCACTGGTGGTAAAAATTTACTTATCTTTTTGGGTGGCTTGAAATATGTTTTTATAGAAGCTTTCCTTAGAATATATATGGTTTGCCAAAAATACATAAACCTAACGCTCCACTTCGCCCAATTGTAAGCCAAATTGACTCACCAGCCTATAAATTGGCTCAGCTAGTGGCTAATGTACTTTCACCACTACGTGGACACGCTAGAGCTCATGTAAAGGATTCTTACCACTTTGTTGATGAGATTAAACACCTATGTCTCACAGCCAATGAACAGTTGGTCAGTTTTGATATACAATCCTTATTCACTTGCTTACCATTACAGGAATGTATTGAAATTGTAACAAGAAAGCTTAGAGAAAAGAACTTACCTGTTGAATATGCAGAATTATTAGAACACTGCCTTACATCTGGCTATATGTTGTGGAATTATGACTTCTACAAGCAAGTAGATGGTGTAGCGATGGGCTCCCCAGTTTCTCCCGTTGTTGCTGACATATTCATGGAAGACTTCGAGGAGACTGCTCTTGAGACCTCACCTATACAACCCAGGTTCTACAAGCGGTACGTGGATGATACTTTAACAATTTTACCATCTGACAAAGTAACCATATTCCTAAATCATTTGAACAGTCTCAACCCCAAAATACAATTCACTATGGAGTTAGAGACCAATAACTCTTTAGCTTTCTTGGACGTATTAGTAATAAGGAATCCCAATGGCACCTTAGGTCACACTGTGTATCGCAAACCTACACATACTAATAGATATTTAAATGGTGAGTCCCACCACCATCCTTCACAGCTATCTACCGTTGGCAAAACTTTGTTTAGAAGAGCACGAGGAATCTGTGATCAGCAGCATTTGGAAACCGAGCTTCATCATGTCACACAAGTTCTACGTGACAATAAGCTTCGAGTCCCACGCCTGCATCACAGTGACCGAGTGAAACCAGCCACTGTCGAACGAATACCTGCAGTTCTACCTTTTATGAAAGGAGTCACTGATAAAGTTGGCTATATTCTAAGGAAATCTTCTATAAAAACATATTTCAAGCCACCCAAAAAGATAAGTCAAGTTCTACCACCAGTGAAATGTAACATTCCCCTTCAAGATGCAGGAGTCTACAAGCTCGACTGTGACTGCGGTCTCTCCTATATAGGGCAAACTAAAAGATCCATCAACACCCGCGTAAACGAACACATCGCAGATGTTAAACACCGTCGCAACAATAAATCTGCAATTTGCGAACACACACTGGATCAACCTCGCCATTACATAAGATTTGATAAGCCACAAGTACTGGCAAAGGAACACCGTTATCGCCCAAGAATGATACGCGAGGCTATAGAAATTAAAAAGTACCCTAATTTTAACCGAGAAGATGGCTGGGTGCTGCCATCTGGTTGGGATCCAATAATTAACAAAATAAAATGTAATTTAAAATCACCGCGGCTTCAAGATACTGTTAGTATGTTTTGCGTGGATCGGAACACAAATAATAATTGAAGAATCTTCGGGTAGTTTGAACAACTTCAACAAATAGGACAATTGACACCTCAGTCCTCCCGTAACCACGGCTGCTGGAAAGTAGCCGAAACGTCGGGAAAAAGAAAAGTGCACCGCGACACAATCCGTAAGTGTTTAAAAATATATCAGCTAATTTCTGATAATTTTGGATAAGGATAATCGATTTTTAAAGAATTACAAAAGTAAAATAAAAAATTTGACTTCACCATTATTCCAAATTATCCGAAACTTTTATAACGGATCCGAATGCAGATAGTTTTATATTTCGGACATAGGGATGTTATAAAGCTCCGTAATCGTGACCGAAACTATCAGATTACAGTTAGTAGTATTTTTTAATACTTAAGACGGGCCTATGTACTAATAAACTGCCAATAACTAAATAATAGCTTTGCACGCACGCATACACAACGCGTGCATATGCCGACCTCCTAAACAGAGAAAGTGACCTGAACTTTAGTCTACTTCTATCACATTCACAGGACCTTTTACAAATATTGTGCCTATTTTATTTTCAATGTTTTTATATTACAGTCTTAAGACTATCCACAATCAGTTATTATGAATAACTAATTTGGGGGACATAGATGTTAGATAATGGATTAGTTAGGATAATAATTGAATTGCATGAACTTTGACATACTTATGTGCAGACAAATGAAAAACAAACTTAAATTCTTATTATTTTCTATCTTTAATGACAAACGTGAAATGTTTCATTGAATCGAACTTATGTTAAATTTAAAAGCGTAAACAGTCTTGTAGTAAATTAAAGCATAAAGTTACAGTTAAGTAACCCAAATAAAAATTGTAGGGGTTTTTAGAGGAGGTAGGCAGATCCTAGTCAGGCCGCCATGAGTTTGGATGATCAGCATGGGTAATCAACATTCTAAGTTTAATGTATTAACATTATAGACACATGCACTAAAGCACAAACAATGATTATTCTACCTGTTATCCAGTCCATCTCGTCTTTCCTTTCCCCCTGTAAACCTAGAAGATCATACATGGACTTGCAAACCCCAGATATTGGTTTCACAGATGGCCAGTGCAGCATGTACATTCTGTGTTCATACAGCAAAAGTTGACTGAAAATGTTAATAAGTTACAAAATATATAGTGCTGTGTTAGATATAAACTTTGTTATATATATTAAATTGTTGGATATAAGCAATTATAAATTAAAATGTGTCTATAACATGGGTACCGTACATATTGCTTTGTTTTTATAATTATATTGTTTAAAAGGTCTTACCAAAATTTAACATCCTGAACGACCGGTTTCAAGTTTTCTTGTTGCTTATCATTGAGAATCTGCATACAAACATCTAAGCTTGTCATACACCTCAACTTATCAAATTTCTCTCCATCGTCTGAGCTATTCATTGATTTAATATTATTCACTAAATCCATATACTTTTGCGCATTCAGAGATTCCGGCAAGGCAAAAATCATACTCAAGTAAGCACTTTTTATAGCCTCATCTAGTAATTGCATGTCCAACTCACTTATACCTTTGTTATAAAAAGCCCTACTTATACTCTTCTTGTCTAAACTTTCTTTTGGTCCTCTTATTTCATTTTTTAAATATATGTTAAACAATCTAATAGAAAACTCACATTGTTTCATAGGATGGAGTGATATTGCAGTGTTATGTATATCGGCTTGTAGTTTTTTAAAACATTTAGAATAATTTGGACATCCCATTTCTTGTAGCTTCTCTAATATATTATACTGTTTTTCGACAATAAAAAAATATGTGGGCAGTATTGATTCCAAATGTTCACTGTTGTTTATATTTGTAATAAATGACTTTGTTAAAAATGTCACACGAAGGGCATCATGTAGCCCGGTCTTAACAAAGCAGCCTTCACATTTCAGTAGCTGTGTTGTATCCTTCAATTTTTCTAGTAAAAAAATTATGAATTCTAAGCATCCATTTACTGATGACATGCTTTGCTTAAATTTTCCACTCTCAATGTAAATTCTTACTAACTGAGATAGAAATGGATATGTTGCCTTCATGGCTTCAGCATAGTTTTCATTATCAGTTGATTTACATAAATCAATGAGATTGTTAAATACTATATCAGTAACATTTGAATTTTCCTTGAATATACAGCAAAATGAGCTTAAATAAAACTTTTGAAAGCAAGCATTCAAATCCTTCCTATGGCCTAACACATTCATACATGTCTGTACAATATTCTCTAATTGTAAATCTTTGTATTTAATCTTTGATGCATTTTCTATTACAACATATAGGCAATCACTAAATTTACTATACAAGTCCATAGCACTTTCATTAGATAATGTTATGAAATTATTTACATCAGTCTTGGATAAACATTGGAAAATATTTTGGTATATTATATTCAATTCTTTTGGTGAATCAGTAAAAATTAAATACATCTTCTTTACAACATATGATAAGACATTGGAACAAAACTGTGTTATTTCAAATATATTTATAATTTTTAAAATGTCTTGAGCAAGAGCTGGCAAGAGCTTGGCAACTGATAATTTTGATTTAAGTCTTTCTATATATGTGATTCTATCGGCAACAATATTCCAATAGGTTTTATAATATTCTTTTATCAACTTCTTCTTCTCGAATGGCATGTAAGACAACTTAAGTAAGAGTTCTGGAGGAGCATTTGAACCCTGAAACATATTTAAAAATATAAAATAATACTTTGCATTTCTAATACATTACTTTATTGTTCCTTTACCTCCATTTTGGAAATAATTTGTCAGCAGATACCTATGCTTAGCTTAGTTATTATTATAGTCAGCAGTCTGCTTTGTTTTATTTACATTATATATTGAAAACTTAATAAATACCTTTCTAATGATGTGCCTATGTAAGTGGAACACATACGCCAGTGCCTTAGATTCATCTGCACCCTCCAGCCCCCGGGCCTCCCTTGCACACTCTATTGTCAATATCAGAAGGTCCTTGTCTTTCACAGTTTTGCTCCACGATGGCACTCTTTCTATGTTTCTGGAAATTTTAAACTATGCTTTTTAACAGCTCAAAATGAAATATTAGGGGCGAAAAATCTGATTTTTATAATATAGTCTGTTGTTTAATATTTTGTTGACAGTAAAAGATAAGTAGATCCAGATTAGACTTTAGTCTCAATTTTAAAGATTGAGGAAAAGTATGTAGTGTGTGAGGGTATCAAATAAATATATATAATTATAATAATACAAATTTAAATACCTGCATAAAATACACAAAACATTCAGAGAAAACGGTGTTCTGTCTTTCGAAGTTATGGTCCTAGTTATATCCTTATATTGAGCGTAAACTTTCACTAAATCTGTGTCATCACTTTCAACTCCACGAGCTTTTAGTTTTAATAAAAGATTATTTACTTCCATTTTGTAAACAATTTTTGTTTCATCACATTTTATATTTCATTATTTTGAAAATTCTTACTAACGGTTGGAAAATGACGTTTAAATTTTTTTTTTTCGGAATATTAAGGTATAAGCTTGTCAATCATTATTAGGCACAGTGTACACATAGCGTTTTCAGCATCGAAAAATTTCTCGGGGCACTGGGGGCAACAACCGTTGAATATGGAGTAACGGACTCTCTGACCTCTCTGTCGCGCTCATGCGTCGCGTCGTCGGCTTAAGTGCGTTATCAGAGGCGTTTTCACAATGATTAGATCCGATATCGCGCCAATATTACTAAGACAGGTATGTTTAATTTAAAAATTAATAAAGTACTTAATAAAATTAAAAATTAGTAATTAATAAATTTAAAATACCTACGTGCCTCTCACATTATCGGCCTTGATATAATTTCGCTACCTATCGCTTATTATGAAACGGTGAAACGGTCTCATTAAATTTATCCTTTGACCATTCTAAAGTGATAAAAAAAAACTTTATTATTGTTATTTTTAAAATGTCAAAAATGCCGCCATCGGGCATCGAAAATATGAATTCTCAATAGATAATGTACATAGTGCTATTTTAAATTATTGGAATACAAATTATTATTCTTGACAGTCTACATATAATTATAAAAACATATTTATCGTTAAGCATTTAAATGGAATAATCGAATGGTGTAAGTATCTTAGCGTCTAAAATTAATAATCCTTCACTAGGTATCGTTTTGTGATTTTATTGATATTTATCTACGAAATTTTCTAAATATCTGTTCAATTACCCTATGTCTAGTCTCGACTCTAGTCAAGCAGTGCTAACTTTTGTTTCTATCTTTTCAGAAAAATGAAGCTATCAACCAAATATTATTTTATACTGTTGTCCACTGTGGCTATGTACTATGTCATTTCCAAAATTGTTTTTGATAAGATATATGAAACCATTCTTACTGTTGTAGACGAATTGTTTCATATTCCACAAGGTTTAACATACTGCAATGGAAACTTCAGTCACTGGGACCCAAAAATTACAACTCTACCTGGGCTATATCTACTTAGTACACCAATAGGCTTGTACTTCGAGTGTAATACTTATAACTTAAGATTTATCAATTTATTCGGTTCATGTCTAAATCTAGTAATTTTTTCATCTATACTCAAATTTGTTTATGGTAATAATACTGAAAGTCAATTTAAAATTGTGTTGCAAGCTCTCAATCTTTCAATTTTGCCTCCTCTGTACTTCTTTTCTCATGTTTACTACACTGAAACACTATCTTTGACATTTTTGTTGATTTATTCAAGATTGTGCCTCAATAACAGGAACAAAATCTTCATTTTTATATTTGGTTTGTGTAGTGTTATCATGAGACAAACTAATATTGTGTGGGTAGGGATGGTGTTAGGACATAAATTATTATATATCCTAATCAGGAGCTCTAGAGTGTATGGCAATTCATATCTTACAAGAGCTAAAGTAAGCAAAAGATCTATTGCTAGAGATATAGACTCTTCCAAACTAAAAAGATATTACGGATTATATGATGCCTTTGTAGCTTTGAAGTACCATGTAACAACAAATTTCCTTACAGTTTCAAAGTTTGTAACACATCAAGATTCATGTGTTATAATGCAACAGTGTCTGGTACTATCAGCATTTGCCGCATTCATGTATATAAATGGCTCAATAGTTGTTGGAGATAAACAAGCACACATACCAACTATTCATTTGCCCCAAATACTATACTTTTTGCTGTTTTATGGAGTTTTTGGCCTTCCATATGTAGTCGCTAAGCTTATATCGACAGTAAAGTTAATTTTTAGCAATAAACTACTTGCTCTGCTGCTTGGAATTATCATGGCAATAGTTGTACATTTCAATACGTCTGTTCATCCATATCTATTAGCTGATAATCGTCACTATGTATTCTATGTATGGATTCGATGGTTCGGAAAGTATGATTATGCTATCTATGCAACAATTCCAGTTTACATATTCCTGATATTTAGTTTATATGACAATTTAAAGGATCAGAATTGTATATCATTTCTATTACCTTATGCGGCTTGTGCTTCGGTTGTACTTGGTCTTCAAAAGTTGGTGGATTTGAGGTACTTCTTGGTCCCATATATAGTTTTAAGATTAAGATTTATAAGACCGTCATTTAAGATTGTCGTTTTTGAGTTTATTTTGTATCTGCTGTTGAACATTGTGACATTGTATATATTTTTCACAAAGAAAATTATCTGGCCTGATTTTGAAGAAGCACAAAGAATAATTTGGTAATGTTTATTTGTAAAATTAACTGCTTTTTATAAAGTTAAATCTTGTGATATTGATAGGATTCAATGTAAGCATTTTTGTTTGTTACACCAACTTGAAGTCATATGTGTGTAATCTAGTTTGAGAAACAAAAAATATTGTCTAAATACCCCTTAATTAAATGCTATATAATAATAGCTAATACATCAGTGTCCTGGTCACCTTCTTACAAATGATATTTCAAAAGTATATAAGAAAAATTGTTAATCGATTATATAATCCATTGTTTAAAATTAAACAATAAATGATCCAGACTTCATTAACTTTATTGAAACAATTCTAATTTTGATTATGTTTAAATATGATTTAATATTAAGCTAATAGGTAAGTATGTAAAAGTCAAAGTTTAATTATGTGTTGTCATAGAATATTAAAAATGTTCAAAGACATAAGACTAAGTAATATTTTGTATAATTTTATGTGATATGTGAATCAAATTTTTTTTTTTTCTAATTGTAATATTTTTAAATATATTAATTTCAAAATAAG